>JADNRZ010000025.1:0-639591 GCA_015501605.1 Panaeolus papilionaceus | reverse complement strand
TCCCTCTGCAAGAGCTCGTGCTGATCCCTCCTCCACTTCTACGACTTCGACTAAGAGCATAGCTAGCGCGGGACTCATACCTCGAGCACGAGCGCTCAAAGCTTCCGAGTTTAGGGTCAAGGTTGTGATGATTTTGCCGTACGGCGTTACACCAGTACGTTTTCCTACTTCCTTTGTCTTTTAATTAATTGTTTTTCTCATACGCTGTCTTTCAGGCCCCTCTTGGTCAAAGGAACACGTACAACTCCCCTTTCAACATTCGCAGTCTCGCCTTTTGGAGCAGGGACCTTGCTTATCTTGGTTCCAAGGGGTTTTCTGTTCGTGCGTCGGACTCTGATGGTTTCATTTTTGATGACAACTGGTCAGAGGATCGCGTCTTTCACGAGATCAGCTTACTTCTCCCCAATGCTGCGAAAACACTCAACGAGACTCACGATCCTGTAAAGAACGGCCCTCGAAAATGGTTGCCATGCAGCAAAGTTGCTTACAGCGGTAAATTTGTTGTTTCGCCAGCGGACGGACCCTACACTGGCTCTGTGATGCGGAACATTGCTATCTCGGGCAACCAGCGTGGTGGAGATAATGAAGGCATCATTATTGGCAAGTAATTTTCATTTTTATTTTATGAGTTTCGCGTTAAATATTATCTTCTAGTCTCAACGACCAAGATTCGCATCTCTGATGATGATGATTTGGTTATCTCGGATGACGAGTCCTCCGTCCCTTCAGCACAACCTTCCAGATCCACCGCAACATCCCACAAACCAGCAAAATCGAGATCATCTTCCACTCAACATCATCGCTCGGCACCGCCTTCCTCTCGCCAACTTCGCCCAAGGATTCCAAAGAAGGTTGACGTTATCTCGAGTAAGCATCTTTACCTAGCTGCTTCACTTGCATGGATGCTCATATATATTCATAATCAGTTGCTGATGACGACTCAGACTTCGAGTCCTTCGCTCTCCGGATTTGCAAGGCACTGAGCCGGCATTTAGTCGCGCTGGAAGTCCTACAGGTGATATCGATCTTGATCAGTCTTTTTCTGGATTGGGTTTTGATGTTGAGTTCACTCATGACGATGTCTCCGCACCGCATGACTGTCAGCCAGAGCTTCCTGCCGAAGCTGACTATTGCTGGTTGTCCTCTTAGGTGCCTTCCGCAGATTTTCGCCTTACTTTTTACTTCATCACATGCATTGATTTCTTCTAAGTCCACACTTACATACTCATATCCCGTAGTTTATCCTTTGGTATAATCTGATAGAAACACTTATCCGTAGTACGGTCGTAATCATTTTCTAGCCCTCGCTTTTACTTTCCCCTTTGGGAGGCTTCTTCCCTGGATTCTCTCCATTTACTCACCATCCTTATCTCTCTTCCCTTATCGTCTCACTGTTATCTCACGTTATCTCTCTCCTCTCATCTTCTCATCTTCCTTATCCCTCTCTCCTTGTCGTCACATCTCTCTCCTCGTTTCTCACCAACCCCTTACCCCTTTCTCTCTCTCTCTCGTCTTCTCACTGACCCATATACCTCTCGTTCCTCGACTTCTCATCAAACCTTATCCTTCTGACCACCCTTTACCACCTGCCCTACCCGCTCCCTCTCTATTGTTACATACACCTTCTTCAGCTCAGGCCTTACATTATAGTAGATTTAACTTGGTGCTTTTCTGTCAATAGATGATAGTTTTCGTTGTAAAATGGCTTCCGGTGTGATGAGTGTGACATGCCAAACAGGACCGTCGCTGCGCGCAGCACATTCTGAGGCCTTTAGCCACTGACGCCTGAACCTTGTCTTAGGATTAGTAAGCACTCGTGAATTGAGAAACTGTTTTCACTTACAGCCAAGCTTCTGACCATGATCGTCACTTCCACATTGTGATAAGGACACTTCAGAGGTGAGAAGGTGACATCACGGTCCTTGATGGTCCGTAGTCACGTGACCTCCTCATCTCACCTTCATCATTGACTCTAGGTCGAGGCACTTATCTCTAGAATAAAGTGTATCACCCAAATTAATATATATACCTAGATATACACACATGCAAAAAAGATAGAGCCCAAGTGCTCAAATTACCGAGATACAGCATCTATACATACTAAGCTTGATCAGAGACCATCCACGTGCTATCAGAATCACGCAACTCTGCGAGCTGTGACAACGCCTCATACCTTCAAAGTCCGACATTTGTGCCGTGAATGCCGTTTTCAATCTCCGACGGCATCGTGCTTTTGTAGTCTTTCTTCGAACAAGTACAGAACCTTTGAAATATTGATATTTTATTCCTTACAATTCAAGGACGGAAATATGTTTGAGATGCTTGCACCCTGCTGTGTTAAGCGCTCAAACTGTTCTGCAAACTTGTATAGGCGCACAAGAAATGTGAAGAATATGGAAAGGTTCAGCAAAATGTTTGGAATTTCAATGTAAGCGCCCAAATATGTTTGGGTTCAAACTTAAATTTCGCAGTAGACGCGCAAAATGTTTGGAATAACGATAAAAGCGCCCAAAAGATGTTTGCATTTAACAGGTAAGTACAAAAGTTTAGTTTAAGTTCTAAAATTGCGTGAAATGTTTCCGACTAATAATAAATGTGCAGATGGCGCACCATACGTCCATCATCAAGGACACGGTACTTAAACCTAGTTCAGTCGCGTTTGAACGATCAAACCCCATAGGACTTTTGGTTATCTTTTGACTGGTCATTTCGTATGAACGTATATTGGGGGAGGTTCGGTGCATCACAATTTAGAGGACACCGGTTGGTAGTTGTCTCCAGTTGCGACGCGAACTGATTGCGGGATGTGATCTATCCGAAGAATTCAGGGTCGGATCCATCCCTTTCTGTCACAAGTTTTTCGTCTCGAGGCGCTTTCCGAAAGCAATAAATGTAGGGTAATTCATTCGATATGTTTACTTATTTCTGATATACCAATCGCTCTTATCATGAAAATTAGGCACAGCGGATGCATGAGCAATCACTCTTGTATTGAATGCCAGCAAGGGTTCACCTTTCCCTCAGGCTGTACAGGACACACGCCACCTAGACTTGATATCGTGATGGGATCCACTTTTTTAAAATTGAGTTGTTGCTTAGAAGCAGTCAGCAGCTGCCAGATCCTTGCGACATATTGCTGATAGTAACCGTGAGGTCGATGATGAGGGCCAATATGTGAACTTGTGTTATTAATGTGTCTCTTCAACAGTAATCCGAGGAACGCCAAGGATTAAGAATAAAAAATAGGGAGGAAGGAAGGAATTGTATCCTTCTTTAGAAATAGGAAAGCAAAAGGGAACAAGGAAGGCAAGGGAAGGACAGGACAGGACAGGCGAGGTAAGGTAAGGCGAGGCGAGGCAAGTCAACTTGACAGCACCGTCGGAGTACAGTCTTCTCCTTCAAATCTATCACTGGACTCGACCTGAGAAGGGAGTTAGATGTCATTTACCGTTTAGGCAAGGCAAGGCAAGCAAGTCTCCCACTTACCTCGTTCTGCCTTTCCCCCATGATATCCACCCAACATATCCATCATTCACCTTGAACTCCTGCTACGTTCCGAGAAAATGAATTCCACGAATTCCAAATGCCACTCTCATCTCCGTTTTAAATTCACCAGCACTTGTCGATCAGACAAGCACATAAGTACATAGATAACATTCAAAAGAAAAGAATTAAAAAAAACATAACTGCCCAAATGTGGTGGAGTGGGATCATTAGCACCATTCAGCCAGCGAAAGAAGAACGAAAAACATCGAGCATTCCAGATGAAGAAGCACCGTTGGGTGTGCTGGTCGGTTCAGCATCCCCTCATTGCACGCGTGGGAGGAATGTCAAAGCGGCATACCGGCACCCCTATGTATCCGGAATTGATGTTGCTCATTCCAGTCCGGACCTCCCTCGGAGTCGGAGCATCGCTCATCGTTCATTATCCCCCTTGTGCCTGCCCTGCCCATCAAGTTACACTTGCAAGTAAGTGCTCGACAGTGACATGCCTCATTCACAAGTCATTTTACCAAGGTCCTCCATAACTCCATAAATCCCTGTCGTTCACCTATTTGACATTCGCGGCTGACACATAAGTACACGAACGTTCTTACTTGAAATTATTACACACCATCGTACGCGAGGCACTCTACTAGTCCTCACCCCTATCTCCTAAACGCAACCCTTCCTTTAACCCTCAACACTCCACAATTAAGGTCAAATTACCCCAGCACCAACTCCGACTCTCACTTCACGCCCACCTTGAACGAGGCTTGCTATCTATATATGCCCCATAGCCCATCATCGATCATGCGAATCGATCAACTTCGTCATTCGATTCGAATTCATTAAGCCAACTGAGGGAGCCAAGGTAAAGTAAATTAATTATGTCAAGCCAGAAAGGGAAACATGGTGCATGCACGCAGCGCACAGGCCTTGGATTTTGGGACTGGTGTGGGACGCGTAGCAAGTACTTGGCAATTAAAATCTCCGCCTCAGCACGGGGAGATAAGAGAGACTAGGGGAGGTTGGGTGACCCACTTGTGATGAGATACGAATAGGGGTTCGAGGTCAACGGTACTGATGAGTGTCGATTAAATAGATGAGCGGTTTGGGTGAATCTCCTCAGGCTACTTTCGTTGAGATAGAAGTTTGAAGTCAAAGAACACGACATTCAAACAGATATTCACTCAGAGAGCAATCCATTATGATATGTAAAGCTTGACAGTTGCAATTTGACATGAAAAAACCACAATCAGAACACAAAAGCTTGTACAAGGGACTCCAAGTATTGCCGGCGCTCGAATGCTTACTCTTTAATAGACGCAATTAGCGGTACAGGGAAAAATGAACTCTTCCAAGTATTGATTGGACAGGGCATTGACGAGCACCTCAACAACGCAAATATTGATCCAAATGTTCTATAATATAGTGGTGCATGATATCATGCATGTGTATCGCCAACTACATAGACGCATTCTTCGTCGGTTCAAGTAAATATCCATACCTTTATATATTAATGGGCAGAGTTATTATTACCCACTGTGTACTCAAAATTTAAACATAAATCTATGAATACATACATCGTGATAATAATAAGGGTCCCAACAGCGCCCACCACTTTAGCACATCATGCAAAGTCCAGTGTACCTCAAGTGGCGATGCTCGAGATATACTTAAAAGACGCAAGCTGCCCTTTGTGTGAGACTGACTCACAAGGTCCTGAGGCCTCACTCACAAAATCCTTATGCCAGTTGAGCCTCTACACCGTCGCTGTTCCCCGGGCGAAGACCCAGATCCTCAGAATATTGAGGGCGAACCAACTATCTTCTGTGCTGACGAAACCCTAATCACATTCACATTCCCGACGTTAACGCAAACAACCCACAACGGTACGAACTCACCCATAGCACAACCAACACCAACACCAACACCAACACCAACACCAACACCAACACCAACACCAACACCAACACCAACACCAACACCAACACCAACTCAGCCTACAACACACGCCAATGAGATTCCAATTCCCGCATTCACCAATCTTCCGCCGGCCACTGCGACACTGGCTACCATAATCCTCCACCCTCCCAATACTCCTGCGACTCAGTTTTCAATCTCTTCCGTTTCATTCGAGAGTAGTTCAAATACAAACACCCCAATTACCACCACCTCCGAGTCGCTCTCCTCGACTTCCAACACTGCAAATGTTCTTCCAACTGTAGCTCCTCGGCTCTCACAAAGCATCGTAATAGGTATCGCGGTGGTGAGCACGGCAATCACAACAGCTCTCGTGGGTTTCGTCATCGTCTGGTTACGCAGAGCGAGCGAGAGGAGGAGGGTGGCAAAACAGGAAATCATGGGCGAGAACGCGACTGGTACGTCACGCTTGAGTTGACTTGATATGTCATATTTTAAAACTTACATCTTATGATCATCCTGATGTTGAAATTGATCATCGAATACTGTTCATATTATTTTCAACCATCCTCGCATACCCCGTGCATAAAAAGGACCCAACCTTGTACCCTATGTGGACGACATCACGACATCACCACCCCGAGCATGGCCTCTCTCGACTTCCAAAAATACCACAGCTGAAGTACCGTGGGCAAGGTTTCATTTATTTGTGTCTGGGTCTTCGCATTCAGGCTCTTCGGTGAGCCTTACGCGCAGTCGAACGGAAATCAGTTCTCCACCTGCTTATTCCGTCGTCATTGGGAGCGCAAACAGACCAGACGTTCAAGCCCCCGAGAGAAAGAAGGGCGATTTGTGACGACGTGAATGATTTCGTTCATTTCCGTTACAAAAAAATACATTACATCATACTTGATACTACAATCAGGTTAAATTTTTCCGTCCAGGTACTTCTTTGTGCAAAATATTTCAGCATCCCAACCCATTTTTCTGAGACCCAAGAAAGACCGAAAAAACTACTTTTGTATCGGGAAATTCGAAGGCGTGGGACCCTCGGGAATTGTTTGACGCGCTTGACCATTTCCTCATTCTAGCGATACACGACCATGCACGCATTGATCCGAGTCACAACTTGGGCACTGGCGCCCAGAACGAGGTTCATGATCGCGAGGAGTACATATCGCCACGGCATCTAGCTTTCAGGTACGCTCGTAGCCTTCAGTGTTTAATGATCTCCTTTATGCAATGCCCCTTTGCGCATGCGCCGAGATTTCAGCGGACAATCGCAAGGCATATTGGATACAGGGCTATCAGTACATGTTGTGCATATGACCCGACATGACGTACTCCGTCTCCACCGCCCCCCTACTGTCAGCGTCTCACAGAGACCGTAGCTGGCCATAAATCGACAGTATATATCCCAAGTCTAAGGCCTGCCGCCCATGTCGATCCTTCAAAGTGCCAGTGCTGGGCCACTCCCAAGTTCCGAATCCACAATAATAATCCAGGCACCGCCAATGTTTACGGCGACATTAAAACTGGAGTCTGACACCTGAATCGTCTTCACGGGGAGCGGTTATCCTTTTTCCGCCTGATATTGGGGACGCGAGCAATTCAGTTCTTCGAGTACACAGACCACAGGAGAAACGGGTGGGAGAGCCTACTGACGGAGCAAGTAGCGTTGATGTATCCATCCGAAAACACTAGTATGTAGATTCTCCCAATAACATGATAGGACGAGCGTGAATCCTTGAATATTGTATGATACAATGCTTGTTGAGACACCGACGACAGCTGCTTGAAGCATAAATGTGGACAAAATAGTCACCCGGAAGAGGATGATAACCGTGACTTTTGTTGGCGTTTAATTTAGATTTCGAATCGAATATTGTTTAAATGGGATACAAGGACCGTGTATTATATTTGAGTGTCATCTCCGGATCTAATTTTCCATACTGCGATCTTAAATTATGCCAATCCAACGGGTTCGCTGCAAGCATCAGTCATAATGGTGAAACAGTTAGAACATGGCAACCTCCATCAAAGTGCTCAACGGAAGTGCCACCTTTTTTATACGTTCACCGCACATACACACATATAAAGCTGGATCTTTCCAAAGCTCGTCTTCACCCTTTTATCCTTTCCGCCATTCCCCTTTGACATGTCAAAGGCAATGGGCCATAGACCCCGACAGGGTAAGCGACTGTTGCATTGCTGAATATGCAGTTCGGATCTGCTAACCCTGCAGATATTTTGTACCTTTGAACCGCATTCGTCGTTCAATCACATAGTGGGCGATCATCCGATTCTGACCATCACTGTGGCTGCAGGCATATCAGGTGTCCGAACTGCCTCTGAGTCAGTCATTCCCACAGGTCCTCTCGTGTTCAGCACTGGGCCTGCGCCAGCAGGCTCTCTACCCCCGAATTCTCGCAGATTTATAACCCAGACAAGTACAGTTTTCGAAACGCCTGTGCAACCTCCAAGCATTCTCGCATCTCCCACTGTGGACGACTCCTCACGTTCAGCACCCTCACAGGGCACCGTGATAGGCATAGCCATCGCATGCACAGCAATTATCATTCTGATTCTTGTTTTTATTTGGTCCCGGTTACGAAGACACAGGAGAATATCCAGCAAGCTTAACAGCGCCAGAGCAAACTGCGAGGTTAATGTGGTTGACAATGTAGCAGGTATACACCCAGATAGTCAACCCGAAGGCCGATTCCGTGGAACTGACATGCTTCATACAATTTAGTCCCTTACATTGGCAATGCCTCCATGGGTATTCATCAAGTAGCACCATCGCACTTGAGTTCCAGAGATATAACTCGCGTAGAGACGCCGCCCCTCTACACGAAAGTACCCCAGAATCGTAGTCGGTCACCTGATTCTTCCACGCGACGAACATTCATGAGTGCTCCACCTGCGTATTCTGATATCGAAGGTGCGAGAACGCCAACTCTTGCAGTGCGGAGGGCCAGAGATGCGGAAAAGCGAGAACTTAGGTGACCTTTGGAGGACGATTAATGACATTACTTGTTCCGAGTTCATTGCCCCTTCCAAGAGGCAATTTGTTCTGTGAGAAGGGCGACGGACATCGAATCAGCGCCAAATAACTCCGACTCTGGTTCGAACACCAGACACATATTGTCGATTATCCTCCCACCAGAAAAAGCCTCCAAACCTGTCCCCTGGGACTACGACACCACCACATCACCCCGAGCACGGCCTCTAGATCTATTTCCAAATTTAAAAATACCGCCTCAGCTGAAGCACCGCCATCAAGCTTCTATTTATTTACGATTACCTTACGCAAAGCCAAACGGAGCTCTACATGCCAACTGCTTATTCCGATGATGTTGGAATAGCAAACAGAGTAGGTGTTCCAATGCGAGGGAAGGAAGGGCGGTTTGGGACAATAACCTATATGATTTCATCTATTTATGTTGTAAACTTATATTATTATTATTATGTAAATTTCATGATGATAAAGCCAATTCTGGCTTTTCTTTTCCAAAAATTGTGCACAATCTCTAAGTCAACTCGTTTGGCTTAGTGACTTGGGGGGAGATCGGAGCAATCTCTGTGAGTACCCTCGAAGGCGTGGGATTCTCGCTATCAAACACACCCTTGGACATTGTCACATCCCCAGAATACAGGGATAATTTTGTGATATACAACGATACACGATGGTAAGAGTGAAGTTCAACTTAGTTTATTATGTAACGGAATACCCCAATTTGGGGATTCTGGGGTGACTACCTAATACGGAAATACAACAGATAATGTGTTCACTTCTCACAGAGCCGCAATAGAATGGTATCTCACCACGAGCCCTCCAGCTCTGGATATCATGCATGTTCGATTGAGAGTACTGTCGACATGAGCATGGTGGTATTAGCCTCGCATAATGATGAGCTCCACATCTCTACTATGCACACCTTATTCAAGTCAGCTCCTGTCAAAACCAAAAATTACGATGAACGTCATATTGAAAATAAAACCTTGTCAAATTGTATACAGTACATCCACCACTATGTAATTGGGAGGCGAGAACTCTATTGCTAGGAGCCGTTTATATGAATTCAATCATACACCATTCCCTATTGTAACCCTCTCAGCCTCTGTCTCACTTGTTATTGAGGGCCATTGCTTCGCACGGCGGTACGAGTCCTTTGTCTTGAGAAATGATTACATAACTAGCAGAGGCTGAAATCGATCTGCCGAGGACCAGTCAGCCTAAGCCCATGTATGTACACCGTGGATAGCCTTGAGCGCTCCCACACCACTAACAGCTTCAAATCACACATACCAGTCAAATATTTGACATATTATTAAGGGATGCTCCTCAGTCAGTGGCAAACACAAGTTAGATATTGGTATGATCAAATAAAGGAATACAGGGCAAGTGTGTGCTATATGTCCTTAAATGATAAAAGTATATATTTTTTGTTCAATATCGTCAAGAAAATGTCAAGATGGATCACCATTTGTCAAAGGCTTCAAGGAAGCATGAGTGACTTTTTTTTTTTGAGGAGTCGGGATGTTGGTCAATCAATCGTCATTCTTGGGGGAGGCGGCGCAATTGTCATCGTCGAGGGGAGGAGGCACGAGCAAGATCACAAATTGGACATTAAGGGAAATAGCAGGCAGCATGGTGGTGTTCAGACTCCAGAGGTTAACAGTGTATCCCACGGCAACGATGGTGTTGTCAGAAGCGTCGCCGAATTGTTGAGGCAATTTAGTAAGACCTGCGAATGCAGCGTCGTCGAAGGCGAAACCGTGCTCCGTGGCGTCGAATATGGGTACTTGAAAAAAGAGAAAAAAAATCAGGACAGTGCTAACTTTCTGAAAAAGACAAAAGACACGAACCTTCTGCCTCAAATTCGAGGGCTGGGGTCTGGTTGATCATCGTCATCCATGGCTTACCGCCCTGACCACGTGCAGCCTCAGGAGCACCTTCCTTCGCATCGGAGCCATAGTACTTACTTGTTTTCTTCTTGGGGGAATAGGACGTCTGAGCTCCTTTCTTTTTGGAGGAGAAAGTCAAATCAGCGTCGGATTCAAAAGGGATTCACACAAGGGGCCTGCGGAAAACCCTGCGTATAGTGTGGCGGAAAGAGGCCATTGTGATCTCTGTGGGCGTTATGGTGATGCACTTGACGGCGTTAGTGCCCGTATCAGTGGGTTCGTGGAGGTGGCATTCGCTGACCCCCCCAACCATTACGCCCAAAACGACCTGAGAGGCGTCGTGCTTCTCCATTTTGAAAATAAGCCTGTTTCGTGAGTCCAGGGCGAGAAGAGTAGAGTTAAACAAGGCGAGGTTAACAAAGCACCTCCCTACGCAGGTGAACAGATCTCCCTGCGTAACAGAACTAGAGAAGTGCTGGATGAGGTTGTGTCATTACAGAATGCCAAACAAGAAAGACTCACGCATATTGGTGGGCTGGCAGAACTGCAGCCAGCTTTTTGATGTTCATGTAATCATTGGACGAGGGTATGACAGGGTTCCCCATGTTTCGGAAGACAGTGACACTGAATAGGTAAGGGAGAAGAAGTTGTGAGCTTATCTGTCCATCATGATAATAAAAATTGTGCATACACAACGCGACTGTCATTATCTGAAAGAGCTGCAACGTCCAAATCTTGGGTCATGTCCCTGGCAGTTTAGGTAAGTCAAGGAAAGGTCATGATGGAAGGGAACAGTGCGTACCATGAAGAGCCACTCTGCGTAGACGACTTCAGCAGGGAACCCTGCTTGGTCGTTTTCATTGTTGATGGCCTCGGTGATGTCAGTGCGGGAGTCAGGGCAGACATGAGAGGCACAGATGGTGCCTGGGCGAACGGTGTTGCCATGGCATTGGTTTCTGGAGTCCCTTTTTTACTGATATATGAAATGAGTTCAAGAGAATTGTAGATCAATATGGGTCGAAAGTAAGACTCACAATTGCTCTAAAAGGGCCGACATATGGGCTATTTGGGTGTGCATAGCAGACATCTGTGCCATGTACGGGTTTGGCATTGAAAGAGGAATCATAGGATCAACAGGGTCGACGCCATTGAAGGGCAAAGAGAGGAAGGACGATGAACCTGCCTGGTGGGTGTCGAGGGATTTTGGGTGAATGGGTGACTAAAGTTGGGAAAGACAGGACTGAATGGTTGTTGAGTGGCTCTGTTGCCACCCACATCATTCCTGCATATCTATGAGAACGATTCAAGTGAGCAAAAAACAGGATGAACATACTGAACAGCATATAAGTTGGTGCTTTTCAAAGTAGACGCCTTGGATATGACATGGCTAGCATGGACACATGAAAACAAGTTCATAGGCAACTGCCACAAAATGACTTACATGTTGTCCGGTTGGGACTTGATGGGGTCAACATATGTTGGTGCACTTCCAACAATAGTTCTGCACGTAACTCGGAGTTAGAAGTCTTAAACATAACACATACAATATTGGTCACATGCACTCTGTATCTGCTTCGGCCACATCATTGGATGTGGTATTGGGCGGGGTGGCTTCTTGGGTGGCGTCAGGGGTTGGCGGGACGTCGGTCAGGGTTTCGTCGCTTTGAAATCCGTCCGCAACGAAGCCATCATCGTTCTCCTCAAGAAAGGGTTGAACTTGATCGTCATTTTCGTCGAAGTGGCTACAGAAAATGGTCGGCTTTGACATGAAAGAGGGGATTGTGAATGAACCATACCTCTTCTTCGGTTTTCGTCTGTTCAAATAAGCAAATAAGGTCAATTGCTGGAGAAATAAAAGGAGAGGTCAAATAAAGTCTTACCCCTGCGGACTACTTTTCGTTGCACCTGGGGGTGATGAAGTTATCATTGCGGTGTTCCATTTGCTGTGGCTCGTTGATAAGGAAATAAGTAAAGGAAAAAATGGGTTGGTCCAACAAATGAACTTACGAGGTTGCATGCGTTCCTACTGCTGATTTGGGCTCATCCCTGGTAGGAGGATATCAGTCAGGGGAACGTTCACAGACAATCCAGAGACTTACACTTTCCTGCTTGCCTTCAAACCGGCTTTGGATGCCATATGCGATAGATTGAGAGTGAGGGGTGATGTGTGTATAGAGTTGCAAGGGAATTTTAACAACGCGTCTGTATTTATATCTGTCGCGACTAAGAAATGAAATGATATATTTAATATTGTTAATATATAAATAAATTGAGAAATTTGGTAAAAATGATGGATGGAAGAGAAGAATACGCCTGCCCCCTAACCAACTTCTATGACAATTGCTGCTCAAGCACAATGCCCGATAAATCACAGAGCTCTGATTACCAAAAATTTACTTCCTCCGCAGGTAGGAAGCGCACACATTGCTACACAATCAGTGAAGGGTGCGTATCAGAAGACAGGTGATTTGCTTCCCTATCTACGAATTTGTTCAATAGGTTCTCAGAAGTTCGGTCATCTCACCTCGCATAGTAGTCACAATACCATAAGCATAAGTACACAAGCAATTTGGCAATTTACTTACAGAGAAGAGAAATGACTGGAGTGTTTCTTGTATAATTATTCATTCTAGAAATAAATTTTCCAAAAGTGGATCTGCGCGTCATTTTTTAGGAAGGCGTTAACAGTAATAAGTGATAGGAGTGCATGAGACAGATTCGGATTTGACGCACAAATATTGTCATTTTGTAAGTGGCCTAACCTCATATGATCAATGCCACCCTGTCCCCAATTATCTACAGACAACATCTTCAGAGGTAGGCTGAAGAGTGCAGATTGCGATGGGTGATGATCGGTCCGTCTGTTCTTATAGGTTAGTTTTTAGGGGTACTTGAGGGTTATCATAATAACAGAACTCTATCGCAGTCAAACATCGCACCCATTTTTCTGCAATGGATTGGTTCTATGATGTTCAGGCAGCTCGTAAGCGCATCTGTACAGCTTAGGTGACCAGATTGTTCATTTATTCCATAGGTACCGCACTCAAGGATGAGTTTATATCAAGGCTCAAGGAACTGAATGGTGTACCTCAGTTGTGCAAAGTGTTCAACGTCAGTATTATCATCACACAGTTACTCACAACACTCAGGTGATGATCTAACCATCCCATTTAGTCTCCTGATGCGTTTAGCGCTTTCAAAGTTAAAAGGGACAGCAGCGTGGGCAGGCTGATTCATAACACCACAGACAACAACAACAAGGACGAAGAGTTTGTTGCAGCTATGCAGGGTATTATCTGCGCCTCTAATTTACCTCCTGTTCGAAGGCTGTTAGTCTTTTTCACTGCGAACTTCCGACTGGTAACAAATACTAATAGTAACACAGATTGGATGCACGCAGCAGCCAGCATGCTCACCAACGCATAGTACTGACTGGTTTCAGTGATCCTTCCTTCGAATACGCGACTTCAGTCATGAATGACATTCACACATTTTTCAACGTGCAGCTTGGTGGTGTCACTCAACAATCGTCTGTTTTCACCAATTACAATGATCACGGCGCACTGGAGGCTATCAACCGCTATTTCACCCCTGTTACTCATGCAGATAATAGCATCATTATCCCTTTTTCTGAAGAAGTCGATCCGCATGGCCACCTGAAAACAGCGGCTGGTGACAAGTATGTTCATACTGATGACAATGCAGTCCTGTATTATCGTCACAGCCCTGGTGACAGTGATGGGTCAAAGATCGCGTAAGTTGGTTGCTACTTCCAATGGAGAACATTTAATTGATATTTTTCAAAGGTTTGAGCCCACCACACCCGCCCTTTTCTGCGTCGGCGACATAGTCGAGATCCAGGTTTCCTTCGTTTCATTGCCACAAAGGAACGACATGTCCAAGATGTCCCTGATATTACGAAGCGTCAGCCTATTGGATAACAGGCATAGAAAGGTAAAGGATATACACATTTTATGGCAATTGTCTAAACTATTGACCAAGGCTGCCTCCATCGCCTGGTTCGCGTCCTTCAAATCTGCTGCCAAAGGGAAGGGCAAACTGAGCCTAAAGCGTAAGGTTGGCTATAGCATCGATAGCACTGTAGGGGCGCACGAAGAGCACAGTGAGCTAAAGCGGTCCCGCTCAGATCCTAGCATGGAGATAGATCATATATAATATATACATTGTACTCTCCGCGTCTTTTGAGCGCCAAATGTGAATTGATGTATTATATGATGACAAATCACGTAGTGCATTATACGCAAGACGTCATTATATCCAATCACATGCGGATGAGTATCATCAAAAGCGACAAGTTCTTTCGTTCAAGTTTCCCATCAGTCATACAGTTGGCGCTCTCTCCACTGGCGACATTCCAATTGTACATACTATGCAGTCCTCTACAAATGTGGCTTCTGATGTGGAGCCACTTGCTCCTTATAGGCTTAGGACGAAATCACTTGTCTTTCAAGCGTTGCCATGGATTACAGATGTGCCAGCGACCGCTCAAGACTTGGGATGTATTTGTTTGCGCAATGCAGAGGTCAGACTTTGTTCAATTTTCTGAAGGAGGTCAAGCTAATATGTGAATTCAAATGCTAGTCATATGGAAGGAAGCTGGCATTTTTCGAGAAGAAATTATTCGGAGCTAGTCAGACAGACAATGAGCTCTGCAAGTTGCTTGGGGTTCAAATTTCCGTTGACACAGAATCGCAGCCCATAAGGATGTCAATGTCAACTCTCCAAAAAGATGATATACCACAGTCTTGGAGCACTCGAATTGCACCCAGGGTCTGTTCTGTCCTCTCGGCGTATAAACTATTTGACGTGTTGGCGCACGTTGACGATGAGACCAGGCAACGTGCAGAAACTGTGTCGCGCACCCCCTGTACAGATAGCAAGAAAGCTAGGCTTATGGTGAGCTTCTTGACCGTCTTGTATTTTTTATTCCTGGCACACATTCATCCTGCATTGTCTAGCCCCTGAAGTATCTATCCAATTGGCGCGACCTGGTCCTTAACTTCAAGCAAAAGCACGATCTTCTGCAAACAGGACCCGGTGTTCAAGTACTTGGTCAAGGACACAGCGTGAACATCATGTGTGCCTTTTCGAAGTTTAAAGCGCAGGGGTACTACACTACCATCGAGAAGAATTTTACAGTGTGCGCGCTGCACATGAAGTACCTGCTCATGTCAGAATCGGACAGTGTAGAGTTCCCGTCATCAACAGAAGCACTGGTGGACAGGTACGAGCAATCTTTGTGTAAGGAAGTGGATATAATTTAAAAATGATGATAAATCAGGCTTGTGGGACCTCAGGCCGACCGTTCTCCAGAACTTCAGACTTACGTTGAACAATTTGCAGAATTTTGCGAGAGCACGCGTCCTTCTTCGAGTGATGGTCTCACACATATGACTTTCCCTCTTCTTATGGCCCTCTGGCTCAGTCCCCTGTCATTACTATCAACAATCAGTCTAGTCAATCACAAATTTAATCGCCAAACCCTTATTGCAGCGTCAACTTCACTTGGAAATACGAAACCTGAAATCATTGAAAAGACGGAACATGTCATATGGCAAGCTCTAGTTCACGTCGTTCATGATGTTTTGGACCCCTCGCAGGCCATGGACTTCATCGCTTCAAACATCCCGGAAGAACTCATCAACAATAGTATGTGGGATAAGGGTTGCTTAGACTGGTTTATTCTTGGTGAGCCAAAATGTTCTGATGATGCGATGTTGATGTAAATATCACGATGACGCAGATGAAGTTATTGAAGGAAAAACGGTAGAAACCAATGAATTACTGTCAGCACAACAATCCTTGTCCATTCTCCAGCAGGCCACGAACCTGATCTCGACATCCGCCTACACAACAGCATCTATTACACAACAGGCCACCCAGCCGATCTCGACTTCAACAAGACCTGCAGCCAACACACTCATAGTTCCACATCAGAAGCAAATAACACACACTAAACAGCCATCTCATGAAAATACCCTAGATCCTCAACCAGTTGGTGCCGCTGAACAGGCATCAGCACCAGTCACAGATGTTGTGGGTCAAAATGTGGATGGCGAACGATACGCGAGTGGTCGTCTGAAGCGGAAGCTGAACGAGGTTCAAGAGATGGAGAAAGACCAGGCAACTATCAACAACAACACCCAGAAAGACCGAAAGAAAGTAAAGAAAAAGGCGGCCAATACCAAGAACGCTGCTAATAGCATATGGCGAGGACTAGAAGAAGAGGGGGGATCTGAGACTCCCATTGTTGTCGAATATATCATGTGTTTCAGGTCTGCGACCAATGTCAAGACATATGTAAGTTTTTGCTCATTTTGTCTGTTTAGAGCTCTGAATTACTCCCAGGATGTTACGCCTGCGGCGGACGTTCTTGAGTTGTATGAAGCTCCAAGATTGAACAAGCAAGAAGTATTCACAACCTTCGACCACGCTGGCAACAAAGTGGACATAATGCACCAGTTCCACGTAAGTGAATCAGACTCATCGTGGATCATACTGAGCTAGTGCTATCCTAGCATGAGGATTACTACACGTGCACTTGTTCTTTCTATGATCGAGCAGAAGCTGCATACGTCGATGGCAAACCACTTCACATTGCCCAACCGGAGAACAGCATGTTTGTCATCATGACATACGATGAGATGGTCAACATGGCACCTCAGCAACTTCAGAACCTATTGAACGAGAAGGTAGTTGTCTTCACTGGGGCACCTGTTAAGGATGATGGTTTCGAGGCTGCGACGTCCCGGGCTCACGCGTTGCACAGTGAGATCTCCATACAAGGTATGATCAGTTTTTGTTTCATAATGTGTTATCAACCTCGAGCTAAATCTTTCCAAGACGTCTCTTACAGAGACCCCGATTTACAGACTGAGGATGAATTCAGTGTGCCTTTCAACTTTAAGGGTACACCCAGACAGCTCCTACAATGCGCCAATAAGGCTGGGAAAATACTCAACGCAATTGAGCTCCCTCTGCGAAAATCGGCTTGTCCCATAAATCTTAGCACAGACCAAATTGCGTGGGATAACACGATAATGCTCCCTGATCTCAAAACCGCCCTCAATATCCCTTTCCCTTACGGTGACATGGCATGGGCTTTGGTCGGGACAGCAGACACAGCAACCTATGGACATGTTGATACAGAGGGGTTTTGCACTGGAGCAATCGTCGAGACAGGAATGAAAGCGTGGGGTATTGTCTGAGAACCATGTGAGATCGATGCCGATCTCAAATCTACTCTCCTTCAGGAGCAATTCGAGCTTGATTATGTTAGGCCTAACAATCCTGTTCAAGTTGAGATTATTCTACTCCAGCCAGGGGATGGCATGTGAGTGCCTCGACTTTATGCTTCAGTACAGGGGAATTAACTGTTTTGCAGATGCTTTGGTCCAAACCAAATGCACTTTGTGATTGGGCTAGACGACACCGTATGCCACGGGTTTCATTTTTATGCAGGAGCTGTTCTACAGCGAACCATGGTCGGCCTCATCTGCACGTTTATCCTGCACAAATTCATTACCAACACCTATCATGAAACATCACGTTACGTGCTTAGTTGTGTGCTTTTCCTTGTATATATCGCTTTATTTGATATCAGGTTGCCACCGAATCGTGAGTTCACTTCCATTTCTTCCAAGTTAGATTTGACAACCTTCAACAGATGTCGCATTTGAACATGTGCCCAACCTGGACACATGGAAAGGCATGTGTGATTTTCTGGCTCTCTGCAATGTTGTCCTTCTAGCAAACGTTCTGGATTACTGAACATACCGAGCGCCCAATCAATGTCCAGAGGACGATCCAACGCCTAGGCAGCAGCAGCAGATGGTAAACTTTGACGAAAATGATATACCATGGCCAGATCGATATGTGGCCATTATAGCTCGTGGAGTTGCTATTACCATGATTACCGCCATAACTGACTGTTTCGAGTTCAGGCGCCAGGGCGAGATCATTGAAGATTTGCCTATCAAACATCTAGCGCGCCAGATGAAGGCTATTTCAAAGTTCAAAAAATCAGCCGAGTTTGTGGATCGCGAAGGTGCCCCACATTGCACATCTGAACTGCTTAACCGACAACTCAACAATGTTGTGAACTGGGATGACAGAATCGCGAACTACTACTATCTTAACGATGACGAATGTGATCTCGATACCACAAAATTGGCGTTTGACCGAGAGGAGGAATTTACGATTGAGAGAAAAAGGGAGATTTCTGATTGGATATCAGGTGAGCAGCTATTTATGTGTTGCGCCCTGTGAGGGCTGATTGATGCATAAACACACAGAAAAGAAGGGCAACGATAATGAGTTGGACTTCACAAATCTCGGCTATACTAGTTTCGACAAGCGCAATGATTTATTTCACAAGTATAACAGCATTGCAAAGGAGGAGGAATTTGAACAGTCTAGTAAACGACGTTGCACCAACGCCCCATAATGTATTGGATGTCTTTTAAAAACTATAGAATGCGTAACCTAATTGACAACAGTTGAGTTTCTGGCAATGACTCGAATTTCATTTGCGAGAAAATAGAAACCCTGGTGAAAACAGTCAGAAGGTGAACAGAAGGAAGATGGGGAAAGACATACCATAGGCTTATCAGAGACTGGGTAATACTTCAGAGTTCCGTCAAAGAGTGCAACAGTGTTTGGAGTTAGATATTGGTAGGCGAGGCACATTGGACACAGTTGTTGATCAATGTTGTAGAGATTGTCAGGGGGGAAATATGGGTTATTATTATCAGTCACAACCTCATGTTCCTCCAATGGTGAGGGGTCGTCATGAAATGACTTTTGGGTCTGAGGACATGTATGAGTGACCATTTAAGGGTCAATAAGGCATTATACTTGCCTTATAAGCGCGCGGGCCTACTACCTCAAATGATGGATAAAATGGTGACGCTGAGGTGGGGAACACAGGAGGGATTGTCTTATCAAAGAAAGTATCAACAATCAGGCAAGGGAAAACAGAATAGCAAAATGATACACACTTGAAAACCCGCCGCAATTCGATTACCAAAGGCGCGCAATTGATTAACTTGGTTGTTGAATGCAACAACCATGGATTGACTTGCATTTACTGGAAGCGCTATCTGAAGTATCTCATGAATACCACCAAGCCCGCAATTGCACACCTGTAAATATATTTTAAAAAGATATATTGAAAGGTGGGAGTTGGAATACCTGAAGAGCAGCCAATTCATTCTTCTTATGTTCTAGGATGGAAGAAGACCGAAACGACTGGACATAACAGTGCCAAAAAGAGTTGCACGGAACTCAAGATGAGAGGTCGAGGGGTCGGTGAGGTGGTATTCAAATCCTGGGAGATCAACCCCAGTGACGCGAAAGTGATAGGATTCCATGATGGGTAGTGCTGAGTTTGCACAGAAAAGATAAGGGGAAGCTCTGGAATTTGTTATGCGGTCTCTAAGCAACTGCAAAGCAGGGGAGGAAGATTGCATCCCTTGCATAAACTGGTCAAGGTCCATGTTGGCTACGCAGGTGATGAAAGCAGGCTTGCAGGGTTTGAGACACAATCGCCAGGTATTTAATGGGTGTCACCAGTTAATTGATCCGCCATGAAGGTCTACAGAAGAAGTCGAGAGACAAGAACAGCAAATGCGAATCAACCACTACACTTGAGGTTCTTTGCGCATTTAAACTTAAAAGTACACATTTGACAACTGAAAACCGATTAAAGAACATACATAAAGGGAAATTATACGGGCAACAGAGCATCAAGAGGCGAGATTTAGGGGCAGGATTACTGTAAGACATGGTGTTGAACATAAAGAGCAGCAGACGCATCTCTTGCTTGTATGCTCCCAAGAAGATGAGTTACACTGTTTAGCTGACCCAATGGGAACATCTGGCCTTCGTTACATAGACCATCATGATACAACATGTTTAAACCATGGTCTATGACGCAGGAGGTGAAGTGATTGCCACCAAAGTAGATAACTCCCTTTAGATCATATGGAACAAACCCCATACCAATGACAAATATATGAATGACTGGATCAATAGCACATTTTGCATATCCCCAATCGAAGGCTAAAATTTCGGGGGTAGTTTCAAAGTGTCGCTTAGAAATGCATGTCTGTCCACATGTACGGCAGATGGATGTACAAGCAATAGATTGAGACAGGGCATTCACCCAGGCAGCAGTTGAAGGTTGATAGTGACTGTCCGGAGTGATATGATAAGTGGAAAGAGAATTGCATGTAGGGTTATGATTATTTGGACAGGAGATGTGAACGGTGGAAACAGGGCTTGTCTGGACATTCAACAACAATTCAAGTAGCGCATCGACACTAGTGAAGTGACCATATGGAAAAGAAACTGGATTGACTGACTGGCAATGCAACCGGAACTGTTCCCGGTAACTGTCAAGTGATATTGAACACATGAACACCTTCGCAAACCCTTCAAAGAGCGAAGTCATCTGATGACACTTCATCCTTCCAGCTAGGTCAGGCCATTGGTGCCCACATTCAAAAAAGACACACAAAAACACAGTCAACACGGCATCATATGCACAGCTATTTCGGTACCATTTAAAACCTTGTCCGTAAGCTGATAGATAAATGGAGTGTGCCTCAGGCTGTAAACTCAATTTGTCTGCTCTTGTCTTTTGTCTCTTTTCTCCAGTGTTTGGCAAATGCTTGGAATGACATGATGGGCGCTTATTGGTAGTTTGCGTTTTCGTGGCTGATGTGTCACGTTTTAATTGGCCACTACCTTCCAGTTCTTCATTAATGGGTTTCTCACCAATGCCGCATACAATAGGCATAGGTTCTGAATCCAAAAATGGATCCTTTTTTGACCACCTGAGTGAAGGATGCATGATTGCCAGCACAAACGATTTGCCTTTCCATTTCCGCAATTCAGCAATGATGTCGTTTCTCAGATTCCCTGAGACAGATGAAGGTAGCGAGCCTTCGTACTCGTGTATTGTTTTAAGGTCCAAGAGTTCTAATTCACGAAATTCCTGGTGTAGGAAGCCTGAGCAGCCCCCCATGGTCATATTCAAAATGAATCCCCTCAGAATCAATGTACCTGCAGCAGTTGCACATCGCGAAAGTGCTGTGTAATATCCTTGATGAGATGTCAGACTTAGTAAATCGATAGGATTAAACACTCTGGTTTTTCCTTGAGATGCATAGTCAGTCATGGCAAAGTTAAGGAGCACTTCAACCTGTTTTCTCCTAATAATCACCTTGTCTCCATTGGGCATTGAACAAACAATTGTGTTTGACCTTGGATAGATTGGAACAATGTCTTTGGGAAGCCCATCAAGACAGACAGATGCAGGTGCATTGACGAGTTTCACAAACAGGACATCCAACACTCTTTGACCACAAGAGCCTACTGCATCTTGCCATCCTACAACAACACCTTCTTGACCCCTGGTCATGCATAATTCCGTTGTGTAATTATAGCCAATCATGACTGGCATACCAATGCACAGCGATAACTTTCCAGCAATGAATTTATTTGTACAGCATGTGGGTTGGTTCCATAACTCTTTCTGCACATCATCAGGTAGCGACCTAAGCTGCAAAGCTTGTTTACTCTGTAGGTCTTTTTCACTGGCAGGAATATTCGTGCAGTTGTCTGAGAAGAAGTCAACAAGGGTTCTGCCTGTCTCTGTAGCATATCTAACAGATCCCAATGCATTGTACACATCTTTATGAGCGTTAGTCCCGGTAATGATTGGAGCATCTCTAAAACCAGGCGCTGTGATCGATTTTCTGCCAGGAAGGGAACTTGAATTCAATGAGCGGAGAAAGCTAATATCTTTGGCATCACAAGATTTGTATCGCAAATTTTCCAATGCACGTCTTAGTTTCGTGTCTTCTTCGCTCTGATTACGCTGACGCATGTTCTGTCGCAGGATCACAACTGTTGTTATCTGGTGCCACAGGCCCTTTCCAATGGCATCCTCTTGGTCTGCTAACTTGGTTGAATGTATGCCAATGGACTGTGAATACAGACTTTTGCTTTCACCCCCAATTGCAGGGGGCAGTTGAGCAAAATCGCCTGCAAAGACCATATTTAATCCCCCAAAGGGTAAGTCACATTTTCCTGTAACTTCACCTAGCCGTTTATGAATTTTATACATGTCCCTCGCTGATAGCATGGAGACTTCATCTAAGAAAACATAGTCAGCACCAAGCATTCGAGATTTCACTCCAGCTAATGACAGACTGGAAGTCTCATTTACGGAAAACATTGAGTGGTAAGTGGAGCCACGCACCAAGGCGGCAGCTGTTCCTGTCGGTGTGACAACAACAAATCGGTAGGACTCCCCCCTCTCCGCAAAAAATGATGACAACGCCTTGAGTACCTGTGACTTTCCTGTGCCCCCCATTCCTCCCAGATACATTTTTAGCTGTGAGGGATTCGGTGAAATTGCATGATTGGCTATAATACGAAAGGCTTGTTTTTGTTCATCATTTAATTGAAATTCAGAAACCTTCTCAGTTACCTTCTCTGATAGTCCCTTGATGTAAAATGATTTATAAAGGTATGCCTTATCAACTACTTGCATCAAAGGAAAGGTCCACTTTTGATGAAGGTTTTTTCACTACCACAAGATTGATCCTTTTATCTTGCATCGCTTTTCTGAGGTTCTCAATAGCAGAATGCCAAGCCGAACCAGATTTAATTTGTCCTATGATATATTCAGCTTGGTTTACATCAGCCTTATTCACGGTTGGTTGGGCTTCGGACCATCCAGACTGCATCAATGCTGCATTAAGTTCCCCCATATCGGTCAGCTTTTGAAGATACCACTTGTTAGGTCAGGTGAAGTTGTCAGGCAAGGAGTTGTCATCCGATTGTCCATATGCATGACAATCAAATTCGTTTGCAGCATCAGTCATTGCTTCGCCCCAACCCTGAATAAGCTCTGGCGCTGCGCCCGCTTTTAGTTGAGCGCAGTAATCGTCCCGTGAGTCCATGCATTCATGTCTGACATTAAAGTTATCCATGAGCTTTAACTCATCTTCAGTGAATGTGTGTGCAGAGAAGGCATTTTCCCAGCTGGGGTGAGGACCTCTCAATTCCATGCCGGATCTCCATGGCTTAAAAAAAGAAAGCATTGCACTGTAGTAGTAATCCATGTCACCTTTATCGCACCTGGGCAGGGTGCCTCCAATAAAGCTTGGCACTCAAAGGTTATTTTTTTTGATGTAACACATTCCATATTTATCACTCCGAGGATGATTACTGTGTAAGCGATAAACATTTGCAGGTAATTTCCTTTTTGTTTTTTCCTCTCCGCAGATATCACTAATTGGGTGTTCATTGCTTTCATCTTTGTCTTCGTCATCAGTACAGATTGATGAGTCGTCATCATCTTGAATTGGTTCCTCATCAGGATCATTTTGAGCAACCCTATCATCAGATGATGTTGCAGTGGTGTTATCAGCACCGAAATATACCTGTTGATAACATCTTACCCATTCATACAAAGAGACATTCTCAAATATATCAGGCCTGAATATGTAGTCCTGAACATGTGTCAAGGCCACAAAATTATCGTGTTTCTTATACAAGACAACTCTCTCATCGTTGGCATCATCAGTGTCCCCTCTCTGGAAAACATGTCTCACCTCAAATACAAATCTCTGCCAGTAAAATGGAATAAATATATGACTAGTGTAGTGATCTGGGTGTCCCAGAAGATACATACTAATCAAGGGTGCTCCCATTTCTGTCTTAGCGCTCATCATGTTGACAACCTTGGTCATGAATTTCCGTGCTTTCTCCTGCATGGATAGGCCTCCACCAAGCATTTCACTATTTTTAAGGAACAAAGACCTAATCGAATCAAACACAACATGTGTTTTCAGCGTTGACTTTGTGATGTAATCAGATATGTACATCACAACTGCCTTGATTGCTGTACCAGAAGCCAGGCTGGTTACATCTGTATTACACCGAAACAAATATGTTAACAAAGGTGTGACTGTATTCATCATAGGTTCTAGTTTTTTCATTATAACACAACCAGTACTATCGACATGTGTTTCTTCAACAATGGGGTGTGGAAAGTGTGCTTTGCATTTTCCCCATTTGTTGTCCATACATGCGGAGGATGCAAATGTTCTTTTTTTCTGAACTCCCTCCTTACCCAGTGAGCTCATGCAGGTATGCATGTTAGACAGCAGAAGTAATTCGTCTACAGTATCACAGTAATGTGCAGACCAATTGTTATAAGCAGTGCAATCAGAGCATGACATGTTGGGCTCACTGGCATGTGCGGTATTCTTACACTTTAATGGAGGAGGTGTAGGCATCTGTTCAGTGGCAGGCACATACCCATCAGTTGCCTTCCTTTCTGTTGATTTCTTGCTTATCTCTGCATGTGTGCCTGTCAAGAACTGGCCTACTTGACAAGAGTCTAACCAGTTGGTAATTTTTATCTTCCAACCGGCATCTTCGGAAGTTAGTTTGTCCGCATTTCCTGGGGAGACAAGGTCCCTTTTATCCATAGCATTAGATGTAAGTGTAGGGAGAGTCTGCCTTGTTGCTCAACAGTACCATAATATCCATTGGGCACTCCATAGGCACCAATGTTAGATGAATTGTATCCAAGAACATCCTCTATAAAAGTAGTAACCACAAAATTAAAAAAACGGGCGCATGCTACTGGATTCTGGCAGACTACTCTCAGCCTGTCAGCATAAGCAGGGCACAGGATTAAAATTTTCACCAGATGACACTAAATATACACATATAGGGTTGTGAACGTCAGCTGGAGATCATGTGATGTACCAGTAAGGTGCACCAATTCTGCAGATCAAAGACCATATTTCATTTCTCATGGCCTTCTTGCTCACAACTGAGCCATGCATTGTTGTTGTCATAGCATCTAAATCATTCAGAATTTGAAAGCATTTCTTCTCCTCAGGTTCAGTTGGAACCACATGCTCACCCCGCTCTATTTTTCTAGCCAAATTTTCCATTACTGGCCAATCAACAGATAATAAATGTTCACTCATCAGCCTTGTAAGCTAGATTCATACATGAACCACTGGGTTTAGGCAGTCTGCCCTCATGTGTCCAGACTGGGTTTTGGCAGTGGGGTCTTAGGCAGTCAATCTGCAGGAGAAACATAGATAGTGGACCTTTAGAATAGATAAGAGTGAAGAGCATAGATAATGGTCCGGGTTCTTAGATTTCATGGGTAAATACATGTAAACAAACCTTCGGCCTAGATTTAGCAGGGGAAACCACAATTATGCATTTCCGGGACACCACACCTGGATATCATGGGTGGTAGTGCTATAACATATTTCTATACATAGATATACACCTTCCTAGATAGTTTCCCCCCCGGAAATACGAGGGGAATGGGTGGATGCAGGAGGATGCATCTGGATGTAGTTTTGATTTAATTAAATGTGCCCCTATTTGCACATCAAATCTTCGTCCTAATCAGGGATATTAGGATGATGTCATTGATTCCATTAAATCTAATAATAGCTCCTTAATTAGTCTTCGCTTTTTTAGGAAATTGGCATCACTGATGTGCTTTCAGGTACAAATGACATCACACTAATTAATATTCCTCCCCCACCATTATTGCAGCATTTATTCCACCGCTTTTTGGGCACTTTTATATGGATATGTATATATCACTAGAATGCTACAGTTGCCTAGTATTTGAATCTGATTTTTACTTATTTAATTCCCTCCAGTAGATTGCCCAAAACAGCTCCGCTTTTTTGATAATCAATAGCCCCTATTTATTAGTAGCATTATTACTGCTGCATTTTCCACCGCTTTTTTGGCTCTTTTTCTGCACACCATATATACCATTAGAAAGCTATAAGTGTCTAGTTTAAGAATATATCCTTGTATCATTACTATCCTCACTGGGGACTGCATCATTCAATTGCGCTTTTTTGGTAATTAAATTAGCCCCTATCTTTAATTACATTTCTTTGTGCATCATTTGTATTTATTCCCTTTATTATTTTAATTGACATGTATATATCACTGGAAAGCTACAATCGCCTACTTTCAGAATCTGAAGACAGAATAGAAATGTTGTGCTTGTGGAAGGAGCAATTCCATTTCGCATTTTGGGTATTAGAGCGTGGGAACACCCTTTGATCCTCCTTCTCCTCCTCCCCCTTCCGCTTTTTTGGCTTCATTTCTCCACACTCCCTGCAGCTATCAACCTAAAACTTGGTACACTTTTATATATACCATATGTATGTCCATATCTCCGCTTATATACAAATTGAAGAGGTTCCACTCATTCTATTCACCAGTTACATATCAAAATACCATATTTGCACCATATATACCTAATAATACATTCCTTTGGCTCCTCTACTGCTCAAAACACGTTTGAATATTACTCATAACATGTAAAAGCATTGAAATTGACACTCAACCGCTTCAAAAGATCAAGTAATAGAATAGAAAACACTAAATGCTACCTCAGGGTATGTAGAATAGTAATCTGTGAATATCTTCATCAATATTGACCGCTTCAACATGCTCCAAACTGTTCTGACGACGCTTCAATCGTGCCTTCAAAACTAGCCCACCCCCAAAGAATTCTGAGCAGGTCTCAAAATCATTCACATTTCCACTGATAAGCTTATGACAGAGGATCAGAGACAAAATAATTTAATCAGAACGTATAGATGGATGCAGAGACATGATATGTAATGTTCACAAAAGGTTTGAAGTGATTTGGATGATTGTGGAAAGGTAGAGCCTTAAAAAAGCGGTCAGAAGCAGTTTGATGGAGTGGTGATGGTATGTATTCTTGAAACACCTATCATCAACTATGATGGTTGCACACCATTTTGAACATACAGATGGCTATACTTGTCCAAATCACTTGGGGTTTTTTGCATCGTGTAACTAGAGTTAATATATTCGTTTCCTGCTATTTATGAAGTATAAATAGGACTGCTATGGTGTAGTAAAGTGCAGAATAGTGTATTTTAACGTCTGCATTTGTGTATGGCCAATATTACAAATGTGGCTCAATATATCAGGTATTGGGGTGTGTGGAACGTTACATATGGTGTATATGAACGCTTAGACAATGCTAAAGATGTATATATGGAGTGAAATACTGATGGAAAAACCCACAGGAGTCCAGACTCACAGGAGTGTCCATTTTGCTAATTCTACATGCAAATATAGGGATATATAATACACTTCCATTGGATTTCAGAACTGAAGTATGCAATATTGATATAGCAATGTCATTTACTGGCATACATCATACAGAAGCTTTACATTTTGGTGCGCTTTTTTAGCAATTTAATTGAATATATATTAATATGTTGATGGAAAGCAAGATAGTGTGTATTTTCACTATTGGGCTGGTAAGAGCCATTTAATAACGTTTATGAAGGGGTGTGCCAAGTTTCAGGTTGATAGCTGCAGGGAGTGTGGAGAAATGAAGCCAAAAAAGCGGAAGGGGGAGGAGGAGAAGGAGGATCAAAGGGTGTTCCCACGCTCTAATACCCAAAATGCGAAATGGAATTGCTCCTTCCACAAGCACAACATTTCTATTCTGTCTTCAGATTCTGAAAGTAGGCGATTGTAGCTTTCCAGTGATATATACATGTCAATTAAAATAATAAAGGGAATAAATACAAATGATGCACAAAGAAATGTAATTAAAGATAGGGGCTAATTTAATTACCAAAAAAGCGCAATTGAATGATGCAGTCCCCAGTGAGGATAGTAATGATACAAGGATATATTCTTAAACTAGACACTTATAGCTTTCTAATGGTATATATGGTGTGCAGAAAAAGAGCCAAAAAAGCGGTGGAAAATGCAGCAGTAATAATGCTACTAATAAATAGGGGCTATTGATTATCAAAAAAGCGGAGCTGTTTTGGGCAATCTACTGGAGGGAATTAAATAAGTAAAAATCAGATTCAAATACTAGGCAACTGTAGCATTCTAGTGATATATACATATCCATATAAAAGTGCCCAAAAAGCGGTGGAATAAATGCTGCAATAATGGTGGGGGAGGAATATTAATTAGTGTGATGTCATTTGTACCTGAAAGCACATCAGTGATGCCAATTTCCTAAAAAAGCGAAGACTAATTAAGGAGCTATTATTAGATTTAATGGAATCAATGACATCATCCTAATATCCCTGATTAGGACGAAGATTTGATGTGCAAATAGGGGCACATTTAATTAAATCAAAACTACATCCAGATGCATCCTCCTGCATCCACCCATTCCCCTCGTATTTCCGGGGGGGAAACTATCTAGGAAGGTGTATATCTATGTATAGAAATATGTTATAGCACTACCACCCATGATATCCAGGTGTGGTGTCCCGGAAATGCATAATTGTGGTTTCCCCTGCTAAATCTAGGCCGAAGGTTTGTTTACATGTATTTACCCATGAAATCTAAGAACCCGGACCATTATCTATGCTCTTCACTCTTATCTATTCTAAAGGTCCACTATCTATGTTTCTCCTGCAGATTGACTGCCTAAGACCCCACTGCCAAAACCCAGTCTGGACACATGAGGGCAGACTGCCTAAACCCAGTGGTTCATGTATGAAGGTGGCTCATAGAGGTGCACTCATGTCCTGGAATTGTGATTGGTTTACGAGCAAAAAGCTTCGACCTGTGCTTGATTTAATTTGTTCGTGACTGAAAGCTACGAAGGGAAAATCAATATCAAGTTGAAATCTCAAGTCATGATACATCAACAAGTGATGTTTATGGAGAGTGTCAGTTAGTGTGCCTAGGCCAAGCCCTCCCAGGCCATATGGAAAAAGCCAAGGGAACATTTGAGGGTACAGCTGCTCGTTATTCCATATGCTCTCTGGTTCTTTTGCATGACCTACAGCAAGCATTCTGCCACCAGCATCCAGATGACGAATTGCAGCCGCTTTAATCTGACATGGCAACATAGTTTCGAGACTGTCTCCTGTAAGTGCATGGACCGAATAACTGCAAGGGCCTGTCTCAGTGCCGTCCTCCGTTTCATTGTCAAAAACACTTGTGCCCTCCAGTACATTATTGACATCTGTTTGACGATACTCAATGGAAACAGGTGGTCGATTGTCTTCGTAGGTAGCCAGATTTTCCGCAGAGATGTCAATGTCAGCATAGTCTGAGTGATTCAGTTTTAGCCATTCGAGCGCATTGAGGACATGATTGCGTCTAACAAAGACTGGTGTACGGAGAAGATCGGCAGATGTTGGTTTGCATGGTCCTGTAAAAAGAACTGCTAATACTTCATCCATGTCCTCCTGTGGAGGAGGCAGAACCGAATACATCTTTGGGATAGGGGTTTTGAATGATATTATATTAGCCTTCATTTTTCGCTGACCCGATGATACCTTCACATAGGCACAAGTATGACGGACACGAGCGATGAGCATTTTTTCCACATAAGACAAGCACGATAACTGAGAGGGGACATCACCCAGCCAGAATCCATTTGCCAAAGCAAGCTTTGGAACAGCGCCATTCAAGAGGGATCTCCGACACTGTTGACATGCCATTGTGCACTTTCTGTCAAGAACAGGACCCTTCAGATCTGTTATGAGCTGATCTGAAGATAGTCGCTCTTTTCTGGTAATGCCAGGAGCATTCAAATGTCTCAAAAGTTTGCCTATTTTGCTCAAGGGTAACAAATCTTTGGATGGTTTTAATAGGCCACATATTGCGCACCCAGCCTCAGAAAGCAAGGAAGGTGACATCTTAGAACAAACATTCCGAATAATCCAATCTCAGGTTGTGTCAGAGATTGGTAATGGGAAATCATGGTGCCGAAAGAATGACACCACCTCAGGCTCATAGTTGCGGTGTTTAGCAACACGATCTGCAGTGAGATTGGCAATTGAAGGGACATTCTTGAAGACCATAACTTGACTTAAACAGACTGAGCAAGAATGTGCTGCACATAATGACACAAGATCTTGAACGGGTTTCCTCTGCAGGCCACAAAACCCATGAGTCGCAAGCAATAAACGCGCCTTTAGAAGGGGGATTATTCTCACAGCATCTTGAAGAGGAATACAGACTACACAATAGTCACTTTTGTCATAGATAAGAGCCCCTTCGGAATCAGTTGCAGTGACATATAAGAACCTAGAATCAGGAGTGTATCCATCACGCTGTTCTTCATCAATAAATTGAGCAAGATCATCAAAAGATATGTATCGAGGGCATCCACCTCCATCAGGGTATATGCGTCCAGAATGCTGAGTAAAAGTCGACAAAAGAGAAGTATCTGCATATGCATTACGACGCAAAAATCTAGTACCGTTATCCAAATAACAGGAGTAAAAGGAAAGTGATACTGCGTTGCAAACCCACAACACAAATACTGCCCAGTGCAAAACCCAATGGTATCTTGCCAGAAGAGCCAACCGACGTAGCGATTCACAAATCAGAACATCCATAGTCCGTGTTTTCTGGAGTGCAGCACGAAAGTCATGACATCTCATAGACAAACGCCGCATAAGCAGAGGCAGATCATAGTAACGTCGGCGAAATAATACAAAATAGAGTTGATGAAGAGGTGGAACAGATAACAGCGTCGCTTGCACAATGCAGAAACGTTCAAGGAATCCAGGAATGGCTTGCCAGGTACCTAGAATCCATTTCTGCGGATAGTGTAATCCAACATTAGACAGACTTTTTATCATATGTCCAAGTACCTGCAGGGCAGGTTGCATTAAAGCATTTGGTATGAGAGAATGAGAGTCATAAAAATCACTTCTTGCAGAGTGAACGTCAGGTACACAAGCAACGAAGGTAGTGTTTGTCAAGTTATTGACCTTTAACAAGAAGGATGAGGGAGATACGAATGAAAGCTGATTCATTGATGATAAACGTGTCATGCGGTCATTGCCACAGTTAAAAGGAGCAGACGAGTATTGAATGCATTGTGAGATAATTATGAACAACAATATAATGTGAGCGTGCACGACATATAACATGATGAAGGTTGGTAGAGACCAGTGTAAAGTTTGAACGCGAGACTTCAACAATTACCAAACATATACATACAATTATCTAAAACCGGGCAAAATTATACGAACTCACATAAGCATTCATGTGACCACTTTTCCGCATCTGATTTGAATTTGAATTTCACTTGAACTTGACACAAATGAATAGACGCACGACAAAATAAATATATTCTAATGTGTCGGATGTCTCGGGGTACATATAATATTGGAGAGATGATGAACTACATATATATGCATGTATTTTTTCAAAATGACCATGTTTAGGACATCAATCAATACACCTGGCCCCATCTGCGTGCAAACAGCTCTAAGAATGCATTCCCCCCCTCGTCAATAGCTTGTCTATCCTGCAACAATGCGACAATACAAATGGCTAACCATTGTTGATGATGGTCGCACATTATCATATTCATATCACGAAGCAATGTACTGAGCTGTGAGAAAATGCCCACTCCTGCATCCAATTGTTGAACAGAGTGGGATAGAGCACGCCATTCCTCCATTAACAATCGGAGCTCGCTACAAAGCTCAGAATCAAATGCAGCAAGAGGATACACAGAATAGTGTCCCAAGCAGTCGAACTCGTATTCCTGCAGAAGGCGCAAACGGTGCCCATGTAGGCTGTCCACAACACCAAGGAGGCCGCCTGCCTGATGTTTGAGTGTAATGAGATATGGTGCTTGACCGTCCCAGATGCAAAAGGGTTCATAGCACAGCTCAGTTGATGTTGCATACTGACGAAATCGTGTTGATTCAAAGGGCAAAGATTTACAGGAAAAACCCAAAACCTTTCTTGGAACTCTGGGGGCTGTGGTGCATTCAGCCATGCAGCACCTACACAAATGATGAGGGCTATGATAATAAAAATTGAAAAGGGACTCACAGATAGGCAGTAGCAAATGACGCAAAGGAATAGATGAGTGGGCGGAAGTGACATCTTAAGAGCAAGTACGATGTTCAGAGCACATGAACGGGGACATGCATTAATTCCCTGAACTTGATACTGTGGTCCTCGGCAATACAGATGTCTTCTAATTCACTTTTTCCTTTAGAGGGATAGCACTTAAATGCGATAAATGTGTTTAGTAGTAGTATTTCTCAATAAAGAAATCATATGCCCAACAGAAGCACTTTGATATAAGAAAAATGCATAGAGCGCTTCCTGAAACAGGAGGGCCATTCAGGACAAGACTGCAAAGTCGAAGCGATAGCGTCGATGGCTCGATATCAAATCAGAATTAATTGGGAAACGATATGTGAGTCTAGCACACAGATTAGCCGTGGTGGTGAAAGGAAGATTGCGACACGTGGATGACTTCGGAAGAGGAGGGCATTGAGAAGTCAGGGTAAATTTTCCTAGTGAGGGGATTAGCAGCACGTAACCGCTGCTAAAGAGAACTCAATTAAAGATATAGACTAGGACAAAAGCGTTTACTTGTGAACAAAAGGACAAGTTGTCTATTATGTCTAATATTTATCTGGATGCAGTGGGTGATGTTACAAGAAAACGAGGAACAATGAATGCGATATACAAGTGACAACATAGCCCTGTGCTCCAAGGAGGCAAGAAATGGATAAGCAGATACCAAACGACTTAAGAATACATGGCTTGCATTATATCAACAAGCAGACAGTCACAGTTCCTAGTGGACAGGTGTTAAAATATGCGAAAGGACTAAAGAGCGGTAAGGGGTATCACTTACGTATGAGTCGGGGAGTCAGAGAGGTCACTCTGCACAATGATGTCGAGTGCTTTAGCAATTCGACTGGATGGGACCATGTGCGCAAGCTGAAGGTCAGGTGTGCAGAACATATGATAACAGACGAATGCCAACCACTTCTGCTTCCTGGAAAGTATGAAATTCAAGCTCCAATACTGCGACTCCACATGTTCAACACTTTGAAAAATATCGGGGAGGACAGGGTGAAGCTGTAATTTGAGCGACAGTGAATCGCCAAAGTGACGGACACTGCTTGGAAAAGTTGCATGACAGGTTTCAAAAGTGCCAGGCGCGCCATGATGGACAATCTCGTAACCACGAGAGGCATATTTTTGTAGATAGGGCATGTCCACAAGATGGCGAGCACTGCAAATAATGAGGCTGATTTTTTGACAAAGCGTAGCCTTCGGAAATGCACAGTAAATGTGGGTGCCTGTCATAATATTGACAACAACAGCTGCAAAAAAGATGAGCATGACAAGAGCATTGACAGAGATGAACCATGTACTTGAGTGAAAGCCCATAACAGCTTCAAGGGGGGAATTCTTACATACAATGAGCTGAAGTTTGGTTGTCCATCCAGACCTGCTGAATGTTCCAATCCAGTCAAAAATGGGTTCACCATCAGGACTGCGCTGGTGACTGTAGTCTTTAACACTATTCATGTCCAATGAGAACCCGAGCTGAGAAAGGTAATCCAGCCACTCTGAAAACGAACTGTTACAGCAATAAACATCAAGGTCATCCACATTGGTGAAATGTTCCCGAATGAGGCACTGTAGAGCAACGGATCCCGAAACCACGGCCTGGGTTTTGTTTAGCATGTAACGGAAGCCATATATCTCGGAAGCTAAAAGAACATGGCGAAGCCAAGGCTCAGCCTTGAATAGACGCTCCAGAGCGCTGCTGACGGAACAGCGAGTTGTGGAACAAACACGACTCCAAGAAATCAACATATCCATTGAGAAAAATTGTAGGAGGTTGGTATTGAGTTCACAGAGGCGAAGGGCACCATCTATAAAATATGTCATTCAGAGAACATTAATACATACAAGGGACTCACTATTGGCAAGAACAATGGGTGGGGACAGGAGTTTTGGCATGCTTGATTCCATATAGTGGTTAATCGCTGAAAGCTCCTCGTCAAGATATTCGTAGTACAGAGCATTAGCAGAATCGGTCTCCATCTCCATAACACATTTGTCATCGATAGGAGAGGAGAGAATAAAGTCCATGTTTGGGGAAAGAGGGGACGAAGGGGACCACATAGCGATAAGGAGCACAACAGGAAGAGCAGACAATATATACAACAAAATCATCAGGGATCAGAGATGTGGTCGGGAATAGTGATTTTTCAGGAAGATGAAAAGGAAGCGATAAGGGGCTGCATTGTTGTAAATCTTCATCAGCGTTCTGGAGGTGGGTATATTGGACAAAGAAGATGCAAATATTGTGTCACTAGTAATTCGTTGGGCGAAGCACAAAACGTGGGGTATAAAGGTCACAATAAAAAGATGTGAAGTGAGACGATTAATTAAATAAAGCAAAACGTTGCATGAATCTAAGCAAAAAGGGAAATGGCGCAGTAGAACTTGTTTAATATAAACACGGGAATCTGAAGCTAACATGGGATAAACTATGAAATCAGACTCGAAAAATTTCATAATCAAATGAGGGATGACTACCTTACGGACTACTGCACATTTGAGAAAAGATTGCGAATGACATCTCTTAGCCTTGAGTCCTGGGTGCCAGCTATCCTGTAAATGATTGTTAACAACCGTAAAACAAAAGTGGTGCAACAGCTTACCCTTCAGGTGAAGAAAAGTGTCCTGGTACAAAGAGATCAAACAAGATGTCAGCCAGCCTAGAATCGCACGTAGTGTATGTGTGTGTAAACGCAGGACAGACAAGGCGTCCATATGTGAGATCCATCACCATGAAGTCCATTTCTCTATAATTCACTGTCCACAAATTTCCCTCAACCAATGACTGCTTGTTATCAAAACAAATTGTCCAGCACTTGTTGTCGCCCACAAATCTTCCACCAGATCGAAATGCAGAGGTACAAATGGATTCCATTTCGCTTGGAGGCAGATGGTAGGCCATGGACCATTGAGTGTGATTGAATCGATAAATGAATGTCTGTTCGGAAGCTGTAGGTGAAGTGACAATACCGTGATGCTCTACAAGCGTAGCACGAGCAAAAAGGGAGTATGCAGCATGATAGGAGAAGAAATTCATGTAAATTGCTGGTGATTGAGACAAAATGAGGAAGACTCTTATAAGGTGACGAAAAGAAACTTACTGCTGGTAAAGTCCAATATTGATTGCAACGGACCATCAGAGCATGTAAATACGCAGATAGTTTTGCAATGTAAACCTGGCCAGATGAAAACGTCGGCAAAAATAACAGTCGAGCAACCATTATCATTGGTAGCATTTGCGCGCATTGAACCATGGAGATAAGACAGGAGTGAATTTGGGTCAGCGAGGAAACCAATAGCACGGAGACGATCACAAACAAGTGTCGAGAATTCCTTGTTCACAAATACATCGAGGTCGCAACGACGTGGAAGCTGTAAGCAGTCAAAGTAGTACAGGACAGGCAGGCCACAAACAAGGAAGTCTGTTTCCAACTGAAGTTGACGGAATGCATGCCAAGAGTCTTCATCAGGGAAGAAGGGGGAGAGGTATGGCCCAATGCTATAGGCAAACGAAATGTAGTCGTTGACGGCATGGTGGGTTCGGCGGCACACCTGTTCCCAAGCAAACAACGTGCGAAGGTCAAGAAACGACAAAAACACATTGGAAATCCTCTTTGCAGTCAACCTAGGGAGGAAGTATAAGTAAAAGCTTTTGAAGACATTGGAGAAACGAAACAAGATGAAACCCTACTCACACTTCCAAGGGGTGTACATCTGACAGCAGAGCGGGATTGAATAGATTAGAAGTTGTGGTAAGCACCGACTGACCACCGACTTCCACACAACAAGAAACAGGGAGTGGCAAAGAAAACGAAAGAAGAGGAAATGCAGATATGACCGCAATTAATTGTACTGCTGGGTGGATATTGATGTTATGAAGAGAGGAGATAAAAGCAACGATGGACATTGAGAAGTTCACCGCATAATTAGGGAGCAACATATCAGGCTATTGTTGGGGGAAATGTGATGGACAGTGAACAGCGATCATCAATATATATAATGCTGTCAAAGGTTTGTGCTCAGTGAGGAGGTGGAGATTTTGACGAAGACTGATGGTGGGCAGGGAGTCCAACATGATTTCGATAACTGGATTCCGCAGGATGAATCCAGAGAGGGTCAAAATAATCCGAGGCTTTTACAAATACATCCATCGACAGGGCAGAGGGCGGCATGGTAGAGAATTGGGAAAGAGAACTACAAAATGTGTTTCCAGCACAACAAAGATGTTCTCGAATTGATTCAACATGGAGTGGCTCCATAAGAGAATGCTACCTTTTTGAGTGAGGTGTCTAATTTTCTGAATCGTAACGCACCAAAATATGTACAAACACCACGTGTGCATAAAAATAGTGCTCTAGTGTCAGTGATGAACAAAAAAGGAGAACAAATGATATTGTAGCCATTAGCAAATGGTTAAGCAGATAGCTATGGCATGCTACAGTCATACAACGAATAAAAAATGCGACTTAGAAATTTAGCATAGGTGGACAAGGGGAACATGACATCATAAGGAAGTAATTTATACATGATTTGTAAGCAAATACACGAGATCACATTGGGGCGCCCACAAGCTTGATGTTGTCAGCGAAGAAACGGAAGGTCTTCAGCAGTGTTATTTTTAAAAAAAGACGTGAGACCAGATTAAATCTGTTGACAGAGCAAAAAGACACACCAAGCAAGATTCACCTGAATACAGTGTCGCACCGTCTCATGATACACCACCACCGTATGATACACTTTTTGTATCACTTATAATTTCGCCAATTCTTCACGAATGGTTATGAAATAACTTGTATTCGCACCTAGTAGATAGGCTTAATTGATTTTTTTTAAAACTATAATTCTCAGGGCCCTACTTCTCATACACTAGTCCAATGAAAATAAGGTGTTTTCTGGTGTAGTTTGCCCACCACCCTATGATACACTGTGATTTTGCAGATTGAAAGACAACAAAGTTATATTGTTCAATGCTTTTAACATTTTCAATTATGTATCTATGTACTATATCTACCCAACCTGTTGTATCTAGACATCACTTAATTATATTCTGCAATATTGGGCTTGGAAGGTCAATTTCCAGATTTGGTGTATCACATGACAGTGGTGCACTGTACCAGAATCTCATCTTACCCTGGAAGATGGCGAGGGTTTTGTTCATCAATAAAGTTTCAAAGGCTTGAAAAGTAGGCTGGAGCTTTTGGTTGATATCATAAAACGCATCTGGTGGGTAACTAGGGTCATTATCATTGGAAATGGGCTCGCGATCTGGGAGAGAAATAGGGCAAGAGGCAGAACCACTACCTATCTGAAATGTTAGAAGAAATGGTGATTAGTGAACAGTTCATTAACCGCACTCAAGTACTATCACACCTTCCACATTGGGGGCCCAACAATTTGAAAGGCAGGCTCATGAACGGAGACAGGACCAAAAACAGGGGGCTGCGTCTTAAAGACCACGAACGAAAAAAAAGAAAGTCAGTGTTAAGAGAGATTAACAACATTTATGATCTTACCTGCGAAAAGCGAGCGACGGCAGCAGCAATTTGTTCAATTTGATCGAACTGATACCTGAAGGCAACAGCCATGGTGTCACTAGCATTTTGAGGCAGATAAACGTCAAAAATATCGTGGATGTAGCTGTTATGGTCGAGGGTCTAAAGACTCTATTGTCAGATCAATAGGATGGAATACGAAAAACAAAACCGAACAGATTTGATGGCTGTGATACTGCGTTCACCTGGACAGCATAAAACGGACGCATGAAGCACGCGGGAAGAAATAGCACCAAACAAGGTGACTTCAAACTCGGCGGAAGAGTTGGACAAATCGGTGAGGCGGAAATTGAGAACCTGGCCACAATGAAAACCCAAACCAAAGTGATAAATAGCATCGCCGTCTTCATCTGTGCTGTCTTGACCGTTTACGTCACCATCGTCAAACCCATTGGCGGCTAAAAAATATGGTGGGGAAGCGCTGGACGAAATACAATCTCTAAGCATATCAAGAGCAGCGGGAGAGGAATTCTGCAAATGCATAAACTGGTCAATGTTCATGATGGCAGAGACGAAAGTGAGGTGGAAAACCCATTTTTTCACTCAGGTCAATATAAGAAGATCTAATTAATTTTTGGATATTTACAAAGTGGCGCGATAGGGGATATCTTATGAAGAAGAGAGCAAGAGAGGGCGACGTGGCATTTATTAGATTTATTGGATCAGGAATAGGACAAATAATAAATATATGTATAGCTGTAGGATATGCGGCAGTTTCCGTAAGAGCCATCACTACATCACTTGCTGAAGCGTTACCAGAGGGCGGACAGAGAGCACGGCAATATGCGGCAACCATCATGATGGGCCATCACAAGATCACTTGCTAAAGCGTTACAAAAACGAAGAGCAAAACTCGTCCTATAATAGGACTCGTAACTTTCCCTCCGCTCAATATCCCATTTCAGCTCCTGCCCATGACGCGCACTGCAATTTGCCATCAAATCTATGTCGCTGACCATAATCGATATCGCTGGTACCTTTGGTGCAGTTACATCAGTCTTTCAGAAAACAACCCTATAACGCGCCTACCAACTACCCCGACAGATAGCATAGCATCCAACACCGCAACTGAGACTTCCCATCCATCCCTGAACCATACTTCAATAGAACAGGGTGCTGTGCTAGGAATATTCATAGCGTGTACCGCATTCACCACTCTCGCCGCTGTTGTGCAACTCTTCCCCATTGCATGCTCTTGTTTGGCAGTGTCCTTTCCTCCGATACTCGATACCCCCCTCCAGCTGGAAACACTTCGAGTCCAGGGATTTCAATATCCTGACATGGTACGCTGATGAGCGCGCTACGGTGGGACATTGAATGGAAACAAAAAATAAAATAAAATGGGATGGTGAGTCGGAGTGTGATAGTACAAGGTGAGTGGGGTGAGTGATGTGCGCTCGGTTGCAAGTACGTGGGGTCCGGAGAGCTGAGGTTAGAAGAAGGTGACTGAGGCGTTGGAGAGGGGTTAACGTTTAGGCTAGCGACGGCGATGCTGAGGGACAAAACGAGGCGGTATATGAACGCTGGAATTGACTAAAGACGAAAAACGACGACGGCGGCAACAGGTAACGAAAGCCTACAACGGTGGCTACATAGGACAACTGGGAGACGAGGAAAAACCAAGAAAACGAACCAGACACGGCTGGCGGCGCTGAGGGACCGAGAGACGACGAAATACGAGTGGAAACGAACCAGATGGCGACTGGTATGACTGCTAAGACGAAACGAGACGGATACGAAGCTCAGACACGAAATCTGGGGAGGTAAGAATGATCCAGTTGACCTGGTAAGCCAGTATACAAGTGACAAAGTAGCTACCAGAGAAAATATCTACAACATCAGAAAGAGAATGAAAATGATGGAGGTTGACATACGAAACAAAGAAACAAAAATGGAACAGGGATTTTTGAATAAATGAATGAAAAGAAGTCGTATGAAAATTTAGAGTGTGGTAGGTAGTGCGGGTGTGATAGCGTGTGTGTGTGAGCGCGATACTGATACCGTGGCATAGGCGCGTGAGCAGTGAGTCGCTGAAATAGTCCAAAACGTGAAAACGGAGGTAGATGGGCGGGCGGCTCATCAACGCTCTGCATGACGAACGCAGGCGGAGCCACCAATAGGAGTATTGGAACCAGTGGGATGCCAAAATTCGAAGGGGCCGCCGAATATGCCACGACTGCTGTGCTAGGTCATGGCTTTCATCCAAGTGCAGGATGGTATCGCAACCAATGCTTACATGCGCTGAACTTACGGATAGGAGATTTTCAACCACTTCTGTAATTATGACCCGTATGAAAGCAAATGGGGGGCTTTACTACTTACGAATCGAAGAGAGAGAAAGGGGGGTTGGAGTGAAGGAGATCCGTTGGAGATAGAACTCGAAAGCGTGGTAAAACATTGGGCCTAGGGGCCAGATCCTATCCCCAGCACAACCCTGCCTCTTGCGTCGGTCAATATCTCTTTGGATCTGCCTCGAAAATAACTAAACCGAGGTCTATAAGAAACTGAAGCCCAGCGTGAAGATTTTAAGTTCAATGTGGCTGTCGCATCCGATCAAGCTGGTGTAATGGGGAACAAATGGGCGCACACCAAAATATCCCCTATTCATACCTCGAGAAAGTCTATTCGTTCCTCGGCAAATCGACGTGGACGCCGCTCTTCTGCTCGTAATCAGGATACTCCCCTACCTCGGCGGAGCTCGTCATTGTCTGCCCCCAATATAAAAAGGCTCGATCTGATGCCTTAACGCAGTGTCATTCAAGTCGTGGCGTGACTAACCTGCTGTTGAGCAGCAATCTCCGAGATCGATGCCTATTTTGATTTCATTATGCTGCCATCGTTAACAGTTTTTTGCTAGTGTAGCATAGCTGTCCTTGTTTACTCGGCTTCATAATTTTTTCTCGTTAAATGATTGTACTTTGTACATCTCTCGCTTTTCATGAACGTCATGATGCGAAGTCGGATGTTTGCAGCAAACTAGCCTTCTGAGTCGATGTTGTATCCGCGCGCGAATCTTGAAAAGCCTTCAGAGCTCATGGTTGATCAATCTCAGAGTATTAAGATAAGGGACGACTCCCAACATCATAGCTGAATACTCAATAATATTTAAGGCAACAAAACCCTTAATAATAAAATATGTGACCTCGGGCTTCAAATAATAAATCAAGTCGTTAGGATCGACTGAAATAAATAAATGAGCAAACAACATCTATCCAGTTAATGAATGACACCACACATGAAGAAGCTAAGCAGTCTCCGCGCGAGAGGAATCTTGAGCTGTTGAATGTCGTGAGTAGTATTCTGAATAGCATCTTGGATCTGTTCCATCTGAGCCTTAACCGCAGCTTGGTTTGAGCTCCTCGCAGAGGATGCTTCAAGCTGACCAAGAGCCATTTGCTGTTCCTTCAGGACCTCCTGCAACCCCCGCAGAAGCGCTATCCCAGCTTTCGTTTCCTTCACTTTTCGATGCTTGTCGACCATCTCGAACTGAATCTGTGTCTCCTGGCCATCCTGAGGGATCAAGTGCTCAATCATCTGCCACGCTGAAACCTCCGTGTTCAAAAATCGAGCCGTTCGAGAGTTAAGGTTCATCATAGGCTAAAGTAGAAGAGCGAATAGGTTAATGCAATGAACAACGACAGATTGTGCACAGATCGTTACCCGCCAAAACATATCCATGAGCTCTTTTTCCCTGCTTTTGGCCGTTTGCTCGCCCGTAGAGGTGAGCCTATCCCACATTGTCGTCGCGAAAACGACTCGAGAGGCCGCATCGTCCCCACAAAGATCTTTGAACATGCGTAGATTGCGATGCGGTGAGCCGCTCATCCTATTGTCCGTGATTCTGTGGGTATACACAATTCCTTTGAGCTTGATGTCTCCTTCATATCTGTTGTGGAATGTAAGTTCAATTAAAGCATCTCTTTTCGATGGAACTAGAATGGTGAGACGTACGTCTTCTTCAGCCACGCAGCGATCAGCTGCAGAATCTCCATATCTGAACGATGAGTATCATCGAATCCAGGAGTATCAACCAGCACAATACGCCGCTCCGATGGCACTGAGCCTGGAACTGAACTCGTACTACGGCGTACTAATCGGGTTGCCTGCACCTGTTGCGTCTTTGATTCCAGCTGTGAGCCCGAGCGCTGCTGGGGTTGATTGGTTTGTCCAGTGAGTGTATCGATGAGCTACAATATAGAGCAATAGGGCATTAGAGTACTGGTATCAGAATTCTTGAAAGTAAGTGATACACATACGTGACTTTTACCAGATCCAGTAGGCCCTAAAAATCTAAATGTCTCTTCGCATATTAGTTCATTTCCGTCGAAATACGTTAATAAGCGTGACCATACGCAATAATGATATCCTTGTTTTTGTCGAGCTTTTTGTCTGCAATTTCTTTGACGTCCAAAATGATTGATGTGCTAGATGCCATCGCAAAAGATAGGAGGGGGTGGTGCGTGTTTACAATGGGGGGTTCTTTGGCTGCCCATGGTCTTCAATGACAGCTTATATGTAATACGCAGCAGCTGAACATGCTTATACCACGCGGCATTATTTCGTTACCAACACTAATTCAAATACAAAACAACCCAATGACATGGATCATCCAGAAATAGAAATAAAGGAAGATAGCACTGAAGAACAAGTCAAATCCTAAGTAAGCAGAATGAACCAGTATGGCGAATCGGAGGACCACAATAGCCAAAATTCCAACTGTCAAAAATGGTCGGTCTGAAGACTCAGCCTAACTTACATGCCCTACAAAATCATGCAAGCTTGACTTTCGCCAAATTACTACTGTCGATGCAGGCGGAGATAAAGTTGGGCCGCTTCATCTGCTGCTTTAACAATGGCAGATGAGAGATTTTCAGGAGGAAGACCATTCCACGGCCGGTTCTCAGGCCTCAACATCACCGCGATCGCCTCAGATGGTTCTGCCTTCGAAAGCACAGAGATGAGGGATCTCAAGCAATACACTACGGTATTGCTATCGCTCTGTATTTGGTGCTGGACATGTGAGCTAAAAAAAACCGGTAATGAAGATGTTGAATTTTTTGGAAGGCTCGGAATATGAATGACGCTGACGTACCGCAGCCTGTTAACAATGTTTATCAGAAGCTGCGAATGACGCGTGTAGATCGCGCTATATACTTGTCGATCAGAGTGAGGTGGGTCGTGGCCAGGCATACTGAACTGTTGGTACAGAAGGCGCCGTACGGAGCGCCCAATAAACGCCAAATAACGTGGGCAGCCCTTCCTACCAAAAAGTAGAAGCTGCCATAGCTTCAGAGATTTCATGTCATCCCTATACTCCTCTGTATCCTGGGGTAAAAGAACGCGTAACAGGACACTATGATCGGATACTCCTGAGAGTCCAATAAGCTCGGAGCATGCAAGCAAGTCCATTACCGAAGCCAAAATAGTTGAAGAGCGATACCCGTTCATTTGATTGGCAATGAACCTTTCCAACTTTGCGTGAATAGTTTCCCTGATATTCGACGGAAGAACATCCTGATGTGAAAGGGATGAGTGTTGAACGAACGTGCAATGCAGGGGTAACCTTACCGCACAAGTTAGGATTGTATCAAAGGCACAGAGAGCATCTAGGCCTTGGATCCGGCATCGTTGGATATGCGCGAAGCGTATGGCCTCAAATGCTCCGGATAGGGCTGATAGGGAAGCGTGGTGAATTAAACCCTTGAGGGATTCACAAGCCAGGGCATACACGTTATCCTTAATTGAAGGTTGCCCTGTTAAGAGTTGATCAGCTTCGACAGCGGACGAAAGATGAGATGATCATTAAGCACCGTTAGCATCGACCAGAGAACAGGATATATGTGCAAGCGCAGATTTTGCCATTAAGGTATATTGCGCTGTGGGTTCCAAATGAAAATCTCCGGATCTGCCCCTATCGAGCAGATACTCAGCTATACAGGGGTACGGTAACTCGACTCTGCCCTCAACAACCTTGATAATTGGGTGCAGTCCCGGGAGGAGGGATTTACAGCGAACGTTATGGAACTGTTCGATCTCGCTCACAATAAGCCGCCGATTCCCGCGTCTCGGTGAATGCGGGAGAATGGAGTACGCAAAAAGAAGAATAGCGTTGTCAACGGTGGATTGTTGTGTTGCAGCCTTAAGGATGGAAGAAAACAGAGCGTCGACCTGTTGGAACAGGTTTGCCTCGAGGGCAGCCCGAGAGTTCCCAGAACTTGGCTCATTCAGAAGTGATTGAAGGCGTTGTTCAGGTAAACTAGTTATGGCGTTGGTGTGCATGAAATGATGGATCGAAGCTGCATGACCGAAGTGTCCTCCCGTTCGAGTAACAAGAATATCGTAAATTCTCTCCCAGTCATGTTCACCCCTCGGCGCGAAAGTCTGCGGTCCATCTGCCTCCTTTATGGACCTGAACATTGCTTCAAAGTATGTCCGGATGTCGGGACGAGCATCAAAACATTCCAGTGATTTTATGTCAGGGACGTTCGAGGGAAATACACTGGCCAAGGATATCGATCTGAAATTGAAAGGCAGCCAAGATGGATGACGGCTGGTAATGAGGAGCTGGAATGGAAACCAGGGTTTCTGAGCGAGATCCAGAAGCATGAGTATAACGTCCTTATGAGCCTCGATGGAGTCATACTGTGAGGAACAATTGACTTCGTTCAACCCATCGATGACGATTAGTCGTGGAAGGACAGGAGGAGGATTGGACGATAGAATCGCCGAGAGTGGGGCAGAGATAAGGAGCTGTATTTGCTGCTCGATGGTGATGTTGACGATACCCCGAAGTATATTCTGGGATATTCCCTGCAATTCCTGGAGGTATGCAGGAATGTATGCCGCTATCTGGCAGGCAATTGTAGGTATCAGGTAGCGCCATACATTTTCAGGGGCCTGAGGTTGCGAAGGGAACAAGAAAACGATAGCCCCTTGGGGCACAGAATTGTGGGCGCACCACTGAATAATGGACTGAGCCAAAGCACTCTTCCCAGAAGCTGCGCCCCCAATGAGCCATAGTGTCTTTGCTGTTCCTTCCCTCCTGTTAATCCAACGCAGCAAGCGTCTCAGGATGTCCAGCCGCGTTCCAGGACAGCAAGCAGGTGGTAGGTGAGATAAGGACATTGCTTCATTGAGAACAGCATTGCGAAGCTGCTGCACTATCCAGGAGTCAGAGACGGACTTACACAAGAATGGCCCGTTGATAGACAAGAAGCTCACCTCCTAGTCCCTGTCCCTGTATATTATTCGTGATGAAAGTAGTATAGCCCCCAGTGATTAAGAGCCTGGATGGTTCAGACATAGCGTAAAGAGGGCGGACTAGAAGTTAAAGCCAATGATCCTTGTCCTCCTTAAGAGTACCAATACAATGCAGTTAAGAGGAAGACAGGTGTCTTGTAATAGTAAACAAGCAATCCGCCAACTCCAGTCAATTCGACAACCATTGACTGTTACATAACCGAAGAGCGGATCAGAGTCGGCGTGATGTTCGCACGGGTCGGCAGCACCAACAAGCCAGCAGCAACCCCACCTGAAGTCTGACGATCGTCCAACTTGGAGCTTTCCTTCCGTCACTCATGGTCCCTAGACGCCATGGTTCTTTTTTGCAGCCTCAAACGTGCTAGAATGTTTAAATTATTCTTGACTCACATAACGCACTCTGGGGTCTCAGGGCACTGCTGGAATAAAGCCCCGAGCCATTTCATCATTGGAGAGCTCCACTTGGCCATGACAGCTATCTATTTGAAGGCCAGCTCATGCAACGTGTTACTTATCAGCCCCGATAATTTCAATGGGAGAGGAGCATTCATATACACTTCCTCATATCCAAGTGAAAGGACGCCAATGACGCCACTATCGTTTGCGCGAACATAAATTCGGCAGCAGAACCAAACGAAGAAAAGATAAAGAGAGCCTGTACTTGAACTCTTAACTCTGTCCCAATTTCTCAATCGTCTGCTGAGAAACATGCACTTCCCCAAATCCCGTCGTGAACGAACACCAGACTTAGAAGGCCACGCCCCTCGAATGCTTCCTCCAACTTCGTCCAACCGCGATACAGGAAGGTACCATGATGATCACCATCACCCCTCGAGGTCTGAACGCCCCGAGTACTCTCATGGGCACGATAGAAACCACAGAAGACGGGAATCATACTCTCCTCCGCCTCACCACAGATCAAGACATGAGTACGACGACTACGATGATCATTCACGACGTGATCGGCACCGTGACCGATCGAGGCATTCGACGCACCATCATTCGACTCTCAGAAGACGCGAATCCCAGTCGCCTTCTCATTACCATGATAGAAGACCCAGCCACGACGATGATCGTTTGAGAAGTGATGGTCATTATCGTCACAGATTGTCAGATCATGGACATCATCATTCATCTGGCCACCACACGCGACCCGCGTTCGAAAGACGAAGGTCGCGCTCTGTAGATGATTACTTCTCATCTCGTCGTAGAGATGGTCGACATGCGCCTGTCTATTACCACTATCAGTCTGGTTCCTATGTCCCAATACCGTTACACGGAGATGCTCTTGATGGTGCTGCTCGAACTCATACAATGACTACTACCCAAGGCCCAGCTGTCGTACCTTCTCATGGGAGACAACCAACGGTTGTCCCTGTAGACGGAGGAAGAGGAGGTTGGATTGTTGTCCCACCGGTAGGTCATTCAGTCTCGTTAATGGTCCGTAGCGTCATGCATTCCAGTCTGCCCAGATTGTATATTTCTAACACCATACTCAGGAACCGAAAACAATCTCTGGTCACCCAACGTCCACCGCTGTTGCGAATGCCTCGCACACGGCTACCAGGGGTTCCTCTATCGTTCCTCAAAGTATCTCGTCTCCACCAGCTGCATCCACACAACCCACAACAACAATTAACATCGCTCATCCATACGCTTCTGTTCAACCGGCTCCAGGTGCAGTTCAGGCAGTACCCAGCACTTCACAAAGATCCACTCGCCACCAACCGCGTCAACAAGTTCTGCAGCCCATACAACCTACGCAAGTTACTGCCACCCCCTCTACAACAGCATCCAGGAAACGTTCCCCACCACAGATCCCAAGAATGTCACCATCAAACTCCAGGCGACCTCAAAGGCTGACTGTTCCTCAACCCCTTGCAGGCGCTCCATCAACGTCACCGCGATCTGCAGGTGTGGCTGCTACAACCCCATTGAGCGTCACTTTGGCACCACCTGGTCACCCGGTACCGTCTGGTATACAGTCTGCATACATGGCTCCCTATGGGGCTGGAAACAGTGGGTCAGTCCCCAGCGCAGCACCAACACCGCATCGGAAAAGGGGGAATGGAAAAAGTGGCTTTGCCAGTGGGTGGGGATTCTTTGGCTCTGGAAAATCTCGTCGAAGTCGAGGCACAAGTTTGTAAAATCAAGATATTTAGAGTTAGCATTTCATCCAGGTCATTTCTTTTTCTCTCCTTTTTCTTTTTCTGTTTTCTTTTTCTACTCTACTTGCGTAGGTGAACATTTTATAAAAACGATACCCATATTCTGTGTTGGGCTCTATGGTCGTATTTGTGTTCTAGTTTACAATTACATTTGTCTTAATAGCGATGTTGTACTTTTTACTTTAGTGGGCAAGCAACGACCTTCCAGTCATTTCTTCAGGGATTGGAAGACCCTTGAAAAACAATCAGCATCTCCTTTTGTCGCCTGCTGGGTCAAAAGAACGTACCATGATATCTAGCACAGTAGGGGCCACATCACACAACGCAGGAGGATCCTCATCCTCATGTTCATCTTCCTTCTTCTCCTTAGGTTTATCCTCCTTGAAGTGGAGCCCACCGTTGTTCTCACCAATGCCGGCCATGTAGAATGGAACAGGGTTGGTGGTGTGGGCCGTATGGGGGTTACCAGTCTCCTGATTGATCATCTGCTCCGCGTTTCCATGATCTGCAGTGATAAGCAAAACGTAGCCGTGCTCCTGGCAGGCGCGGTAGATTGTTCCAACGGCCTGGTCAGTTTTGCTGACAGCCTCGACTGCGGCTTCGTAAACACCGGTGTGTCCAACCTATCCCAGAAAAAAAAAAGTTAATAGTTATGTCACATTACAACGAAAAGTGTCTGCATACCATGTCAGGGGGTGCAAAGTTGCACATCACAAAGTCCTCAGTGCCGCTCTTGAGAACCTCAGCCACCTTGTCGGCGACGCCTTGGGCACTCATTCCAGGATCTTTGTCGTATGTTGCGACCTTGGGGGACGGAATCATATATCGCGTCTCCTGCTCGAATTGTTTCTCGACACCACCATTGAAGAAGAATGTGACATGAGCGTATTTTTCGGTTTCTAAAGGTAGGTTTGAGGAAGTACTATCTTGAGGTAGGGATAATAAAGCTTACCAGCGATATGGGCTTGCTTGACGTTCTTCTTCGCGAGCCACTCTGCAAGAACGTTGGTCATGGCTTGTGGAGGGAAGGCAACGGCGAATGGGAATTCGGCATTGTACCTCGACATGGTTGTGATATCCTGCTGAAGCGTCAGCGAAAAATTGGGGACACAGATCAGACCCACTAACCAGACCCTTGGGGATGTTGACCTCAATAGGCTTATCGGGAAGACCGAACAAAGAGGTGATCTCCCTCATGCGATCGGACCTATAGTTAAAGAAAAAGAGAGTATCCTCATCTGTAAAAGACGCATGAGAACTCATTTTCCGCGCCCCAACACGACTTACCCTTGATACGGCCCTCATCGCCGTTCACAATAATGGGCTTCAAGAACTCATCAGTGACGTCCTTCTCGTAATTGGCCTCAATGGCCTTGACGACACCCTCCTGGCCACCCTCAGCCTTCTCGCCGACACCTTCAACGAGTCCCTCAATGGCGATTTTGACTCGCTCCCATCGCTTGTCGCGATCCATGGCGTAGTAGCGTCCAATAACTGTCGCAATTTCACCGTAGCCAAGTTTCTTCGTAAAGTCAAGTAGTTCCTGAGCATATTTGGCAGCTGAGCGAGGAGCGGTATCACGGCCATCTCCCAAGAAGTGAATGTAAGTGTGAGGTACACCTTGCTCTTTGGCAGTCTCGAGCAATGCAAAAAGGTGGTTGATGTGCGAGTGGACACCGCCGTCTGATACCTAAGAATATTTTTGAGTCCTCAGATAAGACGACATAACAGGAAGTTTTCATACCAAACCAAGAAGGTGAAGCCTTCCGGTTCCCTCCTTTGCCCGCTTACAGCTGGCAAGGATGGCCTCGTTTTTATGGAACTGTCTCTTCTTGATCGACATGTCAATCCTGACAATATCTTGCCAAACGATTCTTCCTGCTCCGACATTAAGATGGCTTTTTTCAGTTGAAGAATGTCAGACCCTAATGACCCTTCCAGCGCGACCCGAAAGCATGACGTACCCAACTTCTGAATTTCCCATCAGTCCCTCGTTGAGGCCAACAGCGGTGCCGCTGGCAAGTAGAGTGCTTGCAGCGTGCTTCTCAGCGATGCCGTCCATATTGTCCGTCTCTGCTGCCTCAATGGCGTCGCCTTTCTGCCCAGGGACAGTGGCAATACCCCAACCATCGTGGACGCTAAATCATCGCAATCAGCCTGTCGTTTTCATCGAACAATGTTCAAAAATCCTACATGAGGCAAACCTTGTTCTTCACCTCTGTCATAATTAAAAATACGGTCTAGGCGGTTGAGGGAGAATGTGGTGGTGGTTCAGGTCAAAGTTTGGTTCTTCGGCCGTCGACCGAGATAAGATGGACGAGAGATAGGGAGAATCGCCAAGTCGGGAGTTTTCCGCTTTTGGACAAGCTCTGAGATCACAACACCGTGATCAAGGCGTGTCAGGTCAAAATCAAAGCGTGCGTAAACTGTAAAAGTGGGAGCTAAGATGAGCAGTGGCAAGTACTACGCGTAGAAGGTCTTTCTTTCAGTTTGTTATATATAGGTATAAAAAAAATAAGAGCGTAAGGGATATTCACGAGCCGCGGCGGTGACTCGCGTTAGTTCGTTCTGCGGTCTTGAGCGTAAATACGCCTTTTCAGGCTACTTTCGAGGGTCTTCTTCATTGTATAAGAAGCGAATCTAATTTTGAATTATTTAAGCTCTTAAATTTTGACGTCTATTGATACGTGCAATGCTTCCATAAATAGTGGTTGACAGAATTATTTTGAGGTTGCTGGTACTAGTTGTGATGTCTCTCGAGTCTCAAAGGGAAACTTCGCGTTTTTACTCCTTCATGGTTTAGCAAGATACCCCAGTATAGTAGACAGCAGGCCAAGGAGTATAACCGAGATTCATAAACACGACGGATGTCGGTGTGTGGTGCATACCCTACCTTAAATGCTGCCCCACTCGAAAATATGAATGCAGGCTTGCAAATTGTTCATCGTTATCAAATAGTTGGTATGGCACAAAAATCAATCTCTTACCAGTAAGAATAAAATAAAAGCCTAAATAACTAAAGAGAACCCCACGGGACAAGCTGCGTCATGCAACTTGTGGAACGTTAGCGGGGTTTGGTCAGAGAGCTGAGGTGAAACACGATGGGTGGAGGAGTAAAGCCGAACGAGAGCAACGCCTGTTGTGATTAGCGCCGAGGCCGTCGTATATACGACAACAGATTTCGTTCTGCTGATAAAATATCCCTTGCATCCCCTGACCTCTTTTTTGTTATCTATCTTCCTGAGCTGTCGTACTCTGTTGCTTCAGGCGTCGACTCTTATGTCGTCTCGCCTTACTAACTTCCGACATTTCGGGTGAAACATATTTAAAACTTATTTGTAGACAGTAAAACGCCAAGACTGTTGTCGGAATAGGTCGAAAAGTCGGAGTTGAAGCATCGAAAGAGCTATCAGGAGCTGGAAACATACATGTGCGGCAATTGCCGAATGCCTACAGTATAGCTACGATGCTCTTTTTGCGCCTGGGGTTCGTGAGGAGCTCTTACTTGTATTGACGTGCATATATATCTCTAGTTATAAGGCAATTATTTTCTGCTCCAATCACAATCAGTATATTGATATCTTCACATCGCCCGACTCTCTCTTGGCAGTTGGACCAGTGGGCGCTTAAGCATAACACTTAGCTCAGCCAAGTCTGAACAGGGTATTGTAACCCCACACTCGGACATACAGCACACTGAATTGTACAAAGGAACGTAATTCACTTTGATTAAACAGCTGCGTTAGAGCTCGTTAACATTTCTCGATAACATAACCAAAAGATATGACCGGGATCACGCCGACGTACGATTCTAGCAGCGAAGCGTCATCAGTCCACATCCCGTAACAGTCCTAGTAAATTGGCTGCTACTAGCCACATTGGATTCGCTGTACGAGTCGCAATAGTAACCCGTTTCAGTGCTCCCATTACAAAACTTGATACGGCACTGAACTGTGGGAGAAGATATCCAGTTGTACGTCTTGGCTAAGAAACCGAGGCTGTGTGTGCCTGATGAGGAGGTCTGGAATTTGCTGCTACCAGTGTAGCCGATACTAGACCAAGCTGTAATGGTGAAGCCGTCAGCGCTGACTGCTGCAGCAGCGACGGTGAGAAGGGAGATAATTTTCGTCGCTGTAGAAGATGAAAGATAGCGTCAGCAATAGGAAACAATCCTCAACATGAGGAAGTATGCACATACTTTTTGGTTTATGGAAGAGGTGGGCAGCTTGGAATGCATGTTGAACCTGACGTTAATATCAAATGTGCAGAGAATACTCAACAAGGCCACAAACAGGGGAGGATTAATCAGAATCGGTAAAAGCACCACAGATTAGATGATATTCAAAATGGTTATGTGCGGACCCGGGTAAGTTAGGAGACTTCGTTGGGACTTCTTAAATTCGAAAAACCACCGTAAAGACAAATTTGACATGAAGTACATTTCAAGTCTGTAATCGAGGTCAGAGACGAGGGTTTCCCCATACCTCCAACTTGGCAACAATACGACACGTCAGATAACCATCGGATGGCAATCCAACGGTAATGGACCTACTGTGAAGTGGAGCACATTGTCGTTTATTTATTTTTGTTGCTGGGCTCGGTAGTTCCTTGTGCGTGTAACCTGTTTGTTCTTATGAACTTGGTGTTTCTCCATGTGGGAGAGTACGGGGAATTTGACAGAAATCTTTACCCTCTTTCTCATAGCCTAATCCTAGATTTACGACGATTAATATGGGGTTCGTACATGCAAAATGGAAGAGGAGACTAGAGCCGTGGATTCGGAGATCTTGTGGAGAAGGATGAGCCCCCTGGATCACCTAGTAAGTGAGAGCACGAGTGCGTCTTGCAGTGGATCAGATTCCACCAAGTTCATTTTGGTGCCATTGAATTTTCTGGATAATACCTTTCCAGCGTAGAATGTTCCATAGCATGAGAGAACGTCGTAGAACAAGACAAGGCGCCTAAGTCACAACCCGAACGAGAATGGCTGTTTTAAGGCGTCATGACTGCATTCGGCCCTGGCACACCAAAGCAATAAAAAACAGACAAATTTAGGTTTTTTTGTAGCGCTTGATTTCAAAGCACAGAAACTGAGTGGTGGCAGGCAAACTCCGTGAAAAGTCCAAACCAGCGAGGTCAATGACAAGAAGAAAGGAGGATGGTGGCCTCAAACCTGGTGATGCCAATGTCACCATCACGGTTACCGTCACATCAGACGCAACTGCCCAGGGTCGGTATAGACCAGAGTCCTTATCAACAACCACCACGAACAATGCCCGGAGACCTTGATAAGTGAGTTTGCAGTTGTGTCTGGCGCTTTGAGAGGACTAATCATACAACTATTCTTTTATTAATGTATGTTCTGCTCATTCTCTGGCTATATCCAACCTGAAACTTCGCTATTTTTCTTGGTCGTGTTACCCTATTGAGCCTGCTTTACCTGAAGGCAAATCGAGCAACTGACACGCTGTGAACCGATATCAGAAGAACAGGTCAAGAGACTATGTCTGAAAGCTCGTGAAATTCTCATTGAAGAGGCCAACGTCCAGACTGTTGATTCACCTGTGACGGTATGTTTCATGAAAGCAGCACAAGAACGCCGCTAAATGGCTCATCCAATCATTATAGATATGCGGCGACATCCACGGTCAATTTTTTGACCTTATGGAACTCTTTAAACATGGGGGCTTCTGCCCAGAAACAAATTATTTGTTTATGGGTAACCATTACCAGCTTCCTTGCTAAACTAGAACTGACGATTCATCTTACAGGTGACTTCGTGGATCGTGGTTTTTATAGCGTAGAAACCTTCCTACTGCTATTGGCACTGAAAGTCCGCTACCCAGAGCGAATCACGCTGATCCGGGGTAACCACGAATCAAGACAGATAACCCAAGTTTATGGGTTCTATGATGAATGTCAACGCAAGTACGGCAGTAGCAATGTTTGGAGGTGGTGTTGCGAAGTGTTCGATTACCTGGCTTTGGCAGCCATTGTTGATGGAAGAGTGTTTTGTGTGCATGGTGGTCTAAGCCCAAACCTAAGCTCAATCGACCAAGTATGTAATCCTGCCCTTCTAAAGCCCGTGAAATCTCATATTTTGTCTTTAGATCCGTGTACTTGATAGGAAGCAGGAGGTACCCCATGATGGAGCGATGTGTGATCTCCTTTGGTCCGATCCTGAGGGTGAGTTCAGTTGTTCAGAAATGCATGGCGTTTACAAATTTTCGTTGCAGATATATCTGGGTGGGGACTGTCACCCCGTGGTGCTGGATACTTATTCGGCGCAGATATAACGAAAGCATTTGCTCACCACAATGGAATTGATTTAATTGCACGCGCTCATCAGCTTGCAATGGAAGGATTCAAGCTAATGTTCGATAAAACTATTGTAACTGTTTGGAGCGCCCCCAACTATTGCTATCGGTAAGCCTATTTTCTTGGTATTTCTCCAACTTTGCTCTGATTATGGTGGCTTCCTTTCCTCAAGATGTGGAAATGTAGCCTCCATACTAGAACTTGACGAGCATCTCGCACAAGAATACAAAGTCTTCCGACACGCTCCCGTCGTAAGTCTTCGCCCCAACCTCCATGAGAGAATAATCTACTCACCATGTTGTAGGATGTGCGATCGATACCTGCTAAACGGCCTCCTGCTGATTACTTCTTGTGATGTATATCAATTTCGCGTATTTCTCGCAATTTTATCTGCACAGACTGCCCAGTCTCAGCACAAATGACATCCAAATACCTTGTGTCTGTCAGAACTGCTGCCAAGGCAAATTCCGGTTTTCTGCCCAAAGATCAAGCCTGTTTCAGTTGGGGAGTGAAAACGAACCCTCAATCTATTTTAGGTTTCCTTTAGCACTGGCAAATGGAAGCCACTACATGAACCGCCGGTCGATAGATGGAAACAAGTCGACTCAGTCGGACATGATTTTTTCCTGTTCTGGTAACTGAACATCAACGAAACTCTTCGTTTATTCCTCCACCATGAAGGAGATAGGCGTTTATGTTGCTATGCATCCATAGGCCTTCAAAATCTCCATGTAGAGAGCTAACTGATAAGGATCCTATAGATTTTTTGCATGCAATCCAGCTTTGGAGAAGTCTGGAGGTGGGTACTTGGATTTGCATCATGCGTTATGCTATTGATACTTCATCTTGGCTAGGCTCTAGCGTGTGTGCATAACCCACGCATGGATGATTTCAACCACTCTTCTTGGCTTCATCGTTCAGAAGTTTGACGAGGCCGTTTTTGAGACGTTCTGCTAATTTATACCTTGCGCGCATCTATGGGCAGACGAGAACATATGTTGAAATTGTTCGGCCTGAAGTAACAGGGCTCAGTGAAAGACAACACTTGCTCATGCGGGCAATTATTCTCGGCTTTAAGCGTCGTCGAAGGTTTGGAATTCCATTCTCTGTCACTTACTCAATTATGATGATTGACCACTCTAGGGCCCAGATGCACGATATCAAGAGAAGCCCCGTTCTTGGAGTCTGGAGATGGAGAAAGGCTGGCTGATGTCCAATTTGATTAACGACACCAAAATGATCAGCACCATAGCATTTCTATGAACGCATACCCCATAGCCTGAACCGAATTTACGTGAGTCCCCGGACAACTTCGCCACGGCCTCCGTGCCAATACTGAAGATGACCTTGATGTATCAATGGAGCAGGTGGATTGCCAATCCTTGGCTATACCTCGAATTCATTATAGAAGTTGCGTCGACCGTGAGCTTTTAAAGGCTTGGAGGGCCAACGAAAACGTATAAAGGGGCGAGTGGTTTGGGCTGTCGACCTCATCAGCTTAAACACTGAAAAGTACTCTCATCTACTCTACTCACTGTCAGTTCTTCAGTAAGACACCCTTAGTCTTCGCATTAACTACACAACTAACCCTTATGTTCATCTAGCAATGAAATTCACCACCGTCCTTGCCGTCGTCGCTGCTGCTGCCAGCGCCAACGCCTTCAGCATCTCCGCTTGGTCCGGCACTAGCTACACCGGCACTGCATTCCGCACCAGTGGAAGAGGAACCCACAACCTCGGCTTCCTCGCCAAATCGTACCAGTGGAACTCACCCCCCGGCGACGGCTGCTGCATTAAATTCTGCAACGGCCAGCGCGAGACAGGATACCGCTGCCCCTCCTACTCTAATAGCAATGTTGCTACTGCCAACCGGTTCAACAAGGTCGTGACTGGCTGCGGCAGTACTGTCCTCAACTGCTAGGTTCGTGATGTTTGCGATTAATTGCGATGCACTAGGTGATGACGATGAACACCCCACAGATTATCTATCAGCACATGGTCCACTCGCCGATGCTTAAGGCGTTGTAATATGACCACTTTTCATGCAATTAAATGTAAACACCTTGATTGTAAAATACGATCATTTTTTTCAGTTGATACCACCCCTTGCGTGTTTACCTGAGCTTGTGGCGGCCTGGTCGTTGCGACGTCATCAAATTGTGAGATGAAGCTGGGGGCACGTTGTTACGAGAATTTTTTATGAAGACAGTCGCATACATAGTACTTTGGGGATGTAAATCGTTAACCATAAGCGGAGATCAGGAAAGAGAGTAACTTAGCCCCGTAAATGAATGTGGATGTGTGTTTGTCGGAAGACGCCACATAAACAAGAAATGATTGAGCGCTTAGACAATGTGATCTAGAATAAGTTCAGAAGATCGGGGGACTAAAAGGTATAACATGGAGATTTTGTCTTCAACTTTCGATGATGGACCAGTGACAGGCAAGTGAACTTGAAGGGAAGCACAGATGCGATCCAATGAAGCAATCGTCTATTAATGGTGGGACTTTAGTGGCGACGGAAGTCAGAGTAAAACGCACCGATGAGTGAGAGAAGTGGAGTGTTTTCAGATTGTAATGGCTGATGAGGCTGAAAAGCAAATAGCAGGCCTTATATACCGTTTGGATGTCCCTCAGGACTTTGTCGAGTACTTTGTTATCTGCAACAGATTCAGGAGGCAGCTAAGGAAGATCGCCCAACTGGCCTGGCTCCTCAGGAATAAAAACGGTAAGCGTTGGTGTGAGAGTCATCAGAGTCTTTCTCAAATTCAGATGGTGACGAGGGTGAGATACTGGCAGTCGTATCATAATGCCAAAATGATTCGTCCAATAATTTTCCATTAGCGAGGAGTTATTCCTATCATAAATATTCTCAGAGTATGGTATTATGATCATCCCTATCGAGTGAAAATAGCGATCCGTCAGTACATCGACGGCCCATGAAACAGGCGCCGCTTACTGTTCACATAGGCTAATGCGCCTGGCCTTTTGGTCCTTCGCAGTCGTTTAATCGTCCAATTTGGCATTTTAATTTTAAGAAATCTTGTTTATTGATATATTATAACCTATAAAATTTATTTATCAGAAGGTTGGTAAGGGATCTTGGCTCTTGTAAAAGCAAACGCACCATGATCGCACAATTACTGTGCAAGTTAAGTAGTGATCATGAGTTGCTACTCACTTGGTCAGGTAGGCGTGACAGGTCCTGAAATTGACGTGACATTAGCTGTCGAACCGTCACCTCCGTATTCAAGTTGTTGAGCCTTGGCAGACACGACGACCATGATACTACACCCAGTTACATATGTAGTTACCTGTAAAGTGAGTGCTGAAATTTGTTTTCATTCGCTTTGGTTTAAAACTTACATATCAGACAGAATTTTCCTATCATGTTGTCAATACAAGCGTTTTTCGACGTGCTTCATCCGATGAAGCACATTGAATATTTTGTATCCGAGTCGAGCTGATTCTTCCTGAAAAATTACGAGTATACAGCCTTGCATAATCTGATTTGTGAAAGAAACTTCCCAGAAATTTTGCACAAAAAAAAAAGCAGAATACTGGATAACCCCCTCAGACGGGGCGTCATGGTCGGAACCACAAGGTGAGTCGGGTAAACCACTCAATTACCTGTTGACCTTGAATTTTCGAGCAGGTTCGCAAACATCGACCTAATGCATTTAATCTGATCGTAAGATCTTAACCTCTATTCACCCATGGTCTAGCATTATTCTCAGCTAACTACACCTCGCTTTATTTAAATTACTCTACCAAGGGCGACTCTGTGTGAGGCTTCAGGCTTGTGGGTGCAAGTCCCCACGTCGCGGAAACTGTATCCGTTTAAGTGGGGCTACTCGTAGCAAGGTCTGTGTAATTAACAATTAAAGATTTAACATACTTATTGATTATGGTTCTAGAGATACGTTTCGGTAGTGACTCCATGGGTCCAGCTTGTCGATCCTCAATTAATGATAGAGGCACGCACCAACTTTCCTGTCACAGTTCCACGGCTCAACGACCGACTACAAATGTGTCCCAGGGTTCCTATATTTCTGACAATATATCCTATGGACTTGTATTACAACCCTGCCAACTTTTGAGTGCTTAAAAGATGTCCACTGCTAGTCCTACGACAATGGAACCATTTCAACATTGTTGTCGCATTTTGTCAGTAAGCGATACTACTTTCTCTTTAACGGCCATCACACTGATCCGACTCTTAACTTCCCTAGACCATGATAAACACATTCACAGAATATTTCTGATGAGAACGCCTAATTGTTGGAGAAAATAGATACGACATCCGGTGTCCTATTGAGGAGCCAGACCAGGCGGACCAGATTCCTTGGATGACTGTTGAATCTGTGCAGACAACAAATTACTCAGTCGACAAAGTCCTAGAGGGACATCTAAGTACTTTGAAAACACTCCGCTTCTCTCAATCAGTACGTTTAATTCCCTCTTTTGTCGCTGCTGAAATCCCACTCACACTCACTTGTCTTCTAGCAGTGAAGTTCTGCACCGTCCTTGCTGCCATCGCTGCCGCCACCAGCACCGATTCCTTCGCCTTCTCTGCCTGGTCCAACAACTGCTACACCGGCACTGCTTATGGGCAGACGAAAACATATGTTGAAATTGTTCGGCCTGAAGTAACAGGGCTCAGTGAAAGACAACACTTGCTCATGCGGGCAATTATTCTCGGCTTTAAGCGTCGTCGAAGGTTTGGAATTCCATTCTCTGTCACTTACTCAATTATGATGATTGACCACTCTAGGGCCCAGATGCACGATATCAAGAGAAGCCCCGTTCTTGGAGTCTGGAGATGGAGAAAGGCTGGCTGATGTCCAATTTGATTAACGACACCAAAATGATCAGCACCATAGCATTTCTATGAACGCATACCCCATAGCCTGTCCGAGTTTACCTGGGTCCCTGGACAACTTCCCCACGGCCGCCGTGCCAATACTGAAGATGACCTTGGTGTATCAATGGAGCAGGTGGATTGCCAATCCTTGGCTATACCTCGAATTCATTATAGAAGTTGTGTCGACCGTGAGCTTTTAAAGGCTTGGGGGGCCAACGAAAACGTATAAAGGGGCGAGTGGTTTGGGCTGTCGACCTCATCAGCTTAAACACTGAAAAGTACTCTCATCTACTCTACTCACTCTCAGTTCTTCAGTAAGACACCCTTAGTCTTCGCGTTAACTACACAACTAACCCTTATGTTCTTCTAGCAATGAAATTCACCACCGTCCTTGCCGTCGTCGCTGCTGCTGCCAGCGCCAACGCCTTCACCATCTCCGCTTGGTCCGGCACTAGCTACACCGGCACTGCATTCCGCACCAGTGGAACAGGAACCCACAACCTCGGCTTCCTCGCCAAATCGTACCAGTGGAACTCACCCCCCGGCGACGGCTGCTGTATTAAATTCTGCAACGGCCAGCGCGAGACAGGATACCGCTGCCCCTCCTACTCTAATAGCAATGTTGCTACTGCCAACCGGTTCAACAAGGTCGTGACTGGCTGCGGCAGTACTGTCCTCAACTGCTAGGTTCGTGATGTTTGCGATTAATTGCGATGCACTAGGTGATGACGATGAACACCCCACAGATTATCTATCAGCACATGGCCCACTCGCCGATGCTTAAGGCGTTGTAATATGACCGCGTCCCATCTTGATTGTAATTGATAAATAGGATTATTTCTTCAGTTTATACCACCCCTTGCGTGTTTACCTGAGCTTAAGCTTGTGGCGGCCTTGTCGTTGCCAACGTCATCTGATTGTGAGGACAAGCAACAAATATGAGATGTCAAAGATGGAGCTGGAGGCACGTTGTTACGCTTGTTTCTGCCAACGCAGAGAATTTTTTGTGAAGACAGTCGTGTAGATAGTACTTCGGGGATGTGAATTGTTGACCATATGCGGAGATCAGGAAAGAAAGAGAGTAACTTAGCCCCATAAATGAATGTGGATGCGTGTTTGTCGGAAGACGCCACACAAGCAAGAAAGGGTTGAGCGCTTAGACAATGTGACGTAGAATAAGTTGAGAAGACCGGGGGACTGAAAAGGTATAACATGGAGACGTTGTCCTCAACTTTCGATGATGAACAAGTTTAATCGTCCAAGTTGGCATTTTAATTTTGAGAAATCTTGTTATTGCTATATTATAACCTATAAAATTTATTTATCAGAAGGTTGGTAAGGGATCTTGGCTCTTGTATAAGCAAACGCGTCATACTCGCACAATTACTGTGCAAGTTAAGTTGTGAGTTGCTACTCACTTCGTCAGGTAGGCGTGACAGGTCCTGAAATATTGACGTGACATTAGCTGTCGAACCATCACCTCCGTATTGTTGAGCCTTGGCAGACACTACTACACTGAGGTACTTATGTAGTTACCTGTAAAGTGAGTGTCGAAATTTGTTTTCATTCGCTTTGGCTTCAATTAAACCTACATATCAGACAGTATTTTCCTATGATGTCGTCAATACGAGCGTTTCTTCAATGTGCTTAATCTCGAAAACGATATTCAATCCGAGTCGAGCTGATTTTTTCTGAAAAATTACGAGTATACAGCCTTGTGCAATCTGATTTGTGAAAGGAAAGTAAAAATCTGTGGGGTATACGATGCCTTTTCTGCGATAAACGTGCACCTGCAGGCAGCTTACCGATATTTTGTTACCAGTAGGATCTTGTTCTTTCTTTTCCTCTTATCTTTCATCCATTTCTGATCCTGTTTTTCTTCCCAAGGTGTGGAAGTGTTCATTGTCTAGATTCCCGTAGGTTGACGAATTCCACGGCTCACCCCGGGAGAAGACAGACGCTCTCCGTTTATGCGTAGGTGCCCGTCAATTATCCGGGTAGAGTCATTTGCTGATTGTCCTTTAGGAGCTGGATCGACGATGAACATTCTGGTGTCAATTAACATTGTGCATACTTTTTTCTCGTCGACCTTAGCAGGGGTCTACGGTGCACATGGAAGAAAAGTATATCTTTTGAACCAACCAGCTAGACAAGGTCCAATAAAATCGACGCACTTCTACTCGAACGCTGCAGAGGAATCTAGCAGCCTTGTTTTATCCTGTCACTTCACGCCAGCAGATCGGAGGTGTGAGCATTTTCGTCAGGCCTTCAGACGCAGTATACTGGCTCCACTTCCGATCTTATTTTCTCGTCCAGTTCACCCTTCCCTGTTGATCGTTCTAGGGCACCCGCTTGATATCAATTTTTGTGGGTGCTTTTTGGTTCATCTATGTGATATTACCCGTTGACCTTGAATTTTTGAGCAGACTCGCAAACGCCGACTTTCACCCCAAGGGTCTAGAATTTTTCTGAACCAACTACACCTTGCTTCATTATAGTGGGTCCAAGTCCACATGCAGCGGAATTGACTACGGTTCTAAAGATAAGTTCTGGTAGTCATTGTATGGGACCAGCTTGTCGATCCTCAATTGATAATAGCGGCACTGACTTTCCTGTCACAGCTCTACGGGTCAATGATCCACTTTAAATGTGTTCTGACGTTCCTATATTTCCAAAACCACATTCGATGGACTTGAATTATAGTCAACCCCTGCCAACTTCTGAGTGCTTAAAAGATGTCCACCGTGGGTCCTGCGACAATGGAACGACGTCAACATCGCTGTCGCGCCATACCCATTTTGTCAGTAAGCGATAACTTTCATTTTAACAACTATCACACTAATTCAACTCTTAACTACACTAGCCATGATAAACATATTCCCAGAATATTTCTAAAGAGAACGTTGAATTTTTGGACAAGATTACTTCAATAATGATGATACGATGTCTGTTGTCTCATCGCTCATGACCTGGTTTCCATTTGAATTTGAGAAAGACTCTGATAACTCTTACACCAGCGCCTGCTGTTTTCACTCCTGAAGAGCCTGACCAGGTGGGCAACATTCCTCGGCTGCCTCCTGAATTTGTTGCAGAAGACAAAGTGCTCAGTTGACGAAGGCCAAGGAACAGTATAAAAGGCCTGCTATTTGCCTCTCAGTTCCATCAGCTTTCGCACTCTGAAGACATCCCGCTCCTCTGTCTTTTCAGTATATTTTATTCTTCCATGGTCGATGCTGAATTCCCACTCATACTTCTCAAACTCGTTTCTCTTTTAGCAATGAAGTTCTGCACCATCCTTACCGTCGTCGCTGCTGCTGCCAGCGCTAATGCTTTCACGTTCGCAGCCTGGTACATCAACGGCTACACACCCACTGCTTTCTTCACCACCTGCAAGGGAACTCACAAGCTCGCTTTCACCGCCAAGTCCTACAAGTGGGCTTCAAACAAAGGCGACAAGTGCTGCATCAAGTTCTGCAAGGAAAACACTGAGATGGGATACCGCGGCCCTGCCTACAACAACGACCATGTCTCGTCGGAGTACCAGTTCAACAAGGTCGTCACTGGCTGTGGATCTACCATCCTCAACTGCTAGGTTGGCTATATTTTTTTCACCCGCGACGTTGTGATGCTTATTTTTTCCCAGTTTCAGATGGTTTAGCACAATCTGGTCGGCTAGACTCGGCTCAAGGCGACTGGATCTCGCATCTTCCTCCGTCACTTTTCCCTTCATGCAACCAATAACTGTATTACATTTTTACAACACTCGTCAAATAAATCATTTTTTCCTGCTTCAAAACGTTCCTGGGTTTTGTCCTGTTTGAATGCCCGCGAGCTATGACGACACGTGTTGAACCACAACCCACTGAATTGAGCCTCAACGTCAACAGCTTTCTTTTCATCAATAAATTTCTTCCCTTCATTAATTTCCTCTTCACTACTAAGCGCCTATTTACCCTTTGTGCTTTCATTCATGGGCAGTGATCCGTTCAGCGCGGTCTTTTTTATTGGGGATATCCAAGGTCCATGGGTGCGACTTATGATCCTCTTATGGGTAATGTCTGACATCGATTACACCGTACTTGCTCATCTGGTCTACTCTCAGCGGAGCTTCATGTTAGTTGCAGTAAAATTAGGTTAAATATACGACCATGAACAGCCTCAGATGCTCCAGGTGGGATTACTTGACCATCTATAGACGATATTTCGTCGTGCTCTTCCCCCTCCTATCCAGTCGTCTATAGATACAACGTGTTTATTGTAGATTAACAAAGACTAATTTCTAAATGATATACAGCCCGTTACCAGTTAACACGAATTTAACTTAACGACAGAAATAAAACATAACATGGACTAGTAAAAACGATGAGTTGAATCGCAACAACTAGTCCCAAATCGCCAGAGGATGCATGAACATAACCATGTTTATCGTACTACTACGAAATGGCGAGCTCAAGGCATAGGTAGCCAGAAAAAAAATAAGTACAACAAAGGCAGCAGAAAAAAGCATACAGAACTGCATTCTCGTGAAAGATGAGAAAGCAAAGACGACCAGAGGACGTGTTAAACCACTCCTCATCCAAAGTCGTCCACCCCATCATCACATCTCCATGACCCAGAAAAAAATGCAGTAAAAGAGGACACCGTCCTCCATCAAGCTACTCGCGTCCTTTTAGACCGTCTCTCCGACTCTGCACTCTCCTTAGATGCCCTCGCATCCGACTCTCTCGCTCTCTTCAGCTCTAGAGCCTCCCTTCCCTCCTGTTCCGCGGAGGTCGCAGCAAGCATCGCTGACGCACTCATAATCGTCACATCACCCCTCGCTGACATCCCCTCGTTCGCTGCAAACGCAGACGAGGTGCTGGCATTAAAGCCAGAACCGAGGAGATCAGACATGGCGGTGACACCTGTCGATGTCCCCAAGAGTTGATCGAAGGTGTTGCAAACAGAAGTGCGATAAACACCAACGATACTATCGAGTCGGGCCACATCGGCACCCGACTGCTTTAATCGGTTGATCTCCTCCGATATAGGAGTAAGCACTGCATAGGTCAATGTGAGGGTGCGAGTAAGGTCGTCCTTGAGTGCTTTGTGTTGTAAGTTCAGAACTATCATGAATAAATAAATCAGTTCCATCCATTCATACAAACAAGAACAGGTCAAACAATAAAAAAAGCTCACCATTGATCTGATCCCGGTACCCTTGCGAAAGGGATTCCCTCTTCGCTTGCTCAGTACCCGCAATCGTAGCATTAGCATGACCTTCTTGGTTTAGTCTCTTCCTCAAATGAGCAATCAACTCTCGTTCCCGGCCGAGCTCATTCAAAGCGTCTTCAAGCTGCTGCTCGAGGGCCTTCTCCCTCCGACTCGCGGTAGTGGAAGAGGATGTCTGACTGCGGGTAATGTGAACTTCCGTGCTAGTAGTAGTGGAAGATGTGTGGGTGATTGACCTTGTTACTTTTGGGGGGATCGTGATTCGACCTAGCCCACTGCTTGTTTGAGCCACCGGAGTGGGACAATCGTTGCCGTTCTTGTTGGATTCGTGTTGGAGAGACTTTTGATATCGGGCTGGTACGGTACGCGGCGGATCCATAGTTTTTGACGAGGTAGCACGCGCTGTCGAGATGGAGGGTAATGTATCGGTCAAGGTGGTGTTTGAGGGGGCGGTAGTAGCCGGGGTAGACGCATTGGCAGATGCAGTTGTTGGGGTGGGTGTTGCAGCAGCGAACGCAGGAGGAGCGGTGGTGGTAGAAGCAGATAAAGCAGGTGTTTGAGCTCTCGATCCCATTGTTGATTCATCGCCCGCTGCGCCTTCAGCCTTCTTTGCTTCAGCAGGTTTCGCCTTGGATCCTCCCCCACGACCCCAATGATGGTCGAACACCTTCTCCGCTTCTGCCTGAGGGACATTGAGATGTTCCATCAATCGAGACACGAGATAGATCTTGGCTCGTGGACATGGTACTTTTCTCTGTACACAGACCTCACATTTGAGGGTTCCCGCTCTTGCGATGCATGACTGTTGTCGGCGTTCGCACGGGGCGCATTTCTACCGAGCATGCAGTGAGCAGCCAGCATTCGTAATGAACAATGAGCATAAATTGCATACTGACCTTGTGTTTCGCTAAGAATTCAGGAGGAAGAGAGCCAGCATTTTGTTCTCGTAACCAGGTTTTGAGCGGGTGCTCGTTCGAATATACGACTCTCGAGCTCTTTGCCTCCGCAGCGGGTACGACCTTTGCGGGTTTGGGTCGCAAGCTCCTCCGAGTTGCATCACCTCCTGGATCCTGCTCTCCATCTTCTTGAGGTATCAAGCCTCGATCCACTGACTCGACACTAGCGCTCGAAAGATCGCTGAGAACAGATGCCACTTCGACTGCATCATCGGGACCCTTTTCCCTTTCCTTCTCCTTCTCTTTTTCGATATCTGCCCTCTTGCCCTCTGATTCCTTATCCTTTTCCTTCTGCGAATCCTTTTCTTTCTGCTGTTCAGCAGTACTCGAAGCTTGTTCGACGGCCATCGAGCGACGTCGTTCCTGTTCCTCGAAAATGGCCGCTTTGCGTAGGGAGTGGGGGGTCATCGGTGTCAAGAGGCAACAACAGTCAACAAAGCCACGAAATTCCTCGACGGATCACGCTGCCGAAATTCCCACGGTCCACGTCGCCCTTACGATGGTCCCCCTCTCTTCCTCCTTCCGAGTTCGTATCGGATCCCATCATGATAACTGTCCATTGGTCTATTAATGTATACATTAAATTTTCGATAAATACTTCATTATAGAGCATCGAGTCAAGGTTTTAATCAATCGAGCTTGCCTTCGAATGGTCCTACGAGTATCTGACGTTCAGCACGGCGATACGATGATGCGATTATGAGAGAATCATTTTCGATATCTGTTTTGGCTCGGAATGTTCTAGAACGGGATGAAAATCACAGGGATCAAGCATATCGAGCATCGAGTCTCACACATTCGTGACACCATGCTTTCTGCTTCGTATGCAGGTCAATTTCACCTCGAGGTGGGCATCGATAGTCATGAATCTATTAAAATATCCAAGAGCTTTTAAATAATGATGATGATACATTTGAACTCGATTATGTAGATTTCCTATCGAAACTATATTTTGGTGACACCGATCATAGGCTTCTCAAACGTCAATGTAAGCTTCTCGAACGTCAATGTTGTGCACGCTTCGATTGTCTCAGTCATCCCAGGCACTCTGCCCCAACACCAATTATCCATCGGGTACCTCGTGATAACCAGCAGCTCTTCCAGAGAGTCTCGTACATTTTCCGCTTTCAAAACCTCGTTGTAGAATCGTACCGCCGCTTTGTCCGTATCCTCTCTATTCTGCCAATGCAACTCCCGATTATCAAGTTTGAGACACTTGAGTCTGTTCGGAGGATATGTCAGGAGATAATCCATAAATTGATCCTCGACTTCGGCGAGATTGAACTCGATTCGCTCTGGGTATATCCCTGCCTCGTACAAAGGTTTCCACAAATCTTTTATTTCGACTCCCACAGGAGGTCCATAGAGGATATCGCCGAGGCAGAGTGAGCGGAGATGTTTGAGGTTTGCGAGAATATGAGATTGATTGTCGAACGAGACCCGGAGGCCAGATAATGCAAGATGCTCGATCCGTAAAGGAAAAAAGGGAACAAATTGTAGGCCATCGACCTGATCTTCTCCCTCGGACACGTCTTGAGGTCGGGGAAGTAATTCCTCCAAAGATGGAGAAGTGTCTGTAGCCATACGTTCCGCTTGATATACATCAAGGCTAATGAGGCGCGGACTCTGCCAGATCGTCTCTGCAAGCCATTTCTGGAGAAGTCGGAAGTCAGAGTTGTACCAGGAACGGAACTTCAAAGTTTGAAGGCCTTTGAAGGCATCCTGCGGTCCAATACTGAGACTGTCCTCCGGAATCGTCGATTCAGTGGCAGGACCAAGAAGCCGGATGTCGAGGTCCACCAGTTCTAGCGATTTGAAGTGATTTAAAAGAAAACGATTCATGGGGTGACCCTCCCTCGAATGCCATCTTTATTTGTTTTACCATAGAGCTGTGAGTGACATTTCACTGTCTCGATATGACCACAGTCTACTCACTTGAGTGTGTCCAGGTGAGGAATTGCTTTTAAGATTTCGACAAGCAGTCCTCCGATGCGCACAAATCCAGGCGCTGTGAGGTACCATTGTGCATCGCGGTCATCTCTGAGAATGGTCTCTCCAGATATAGGCTCCTCAAAGGAAGTTATGTAGCCAATTTCGTGTATGCGCAGAGTGCGCACATATCCATTCGCCGTTGCAGTCGCAGTCTTAGAGGCATATGCGATCCATTTCTCTAGAGTGTCACTCAGACCTTGGTCTTTCTTTAAAGACAACATGCATTTGGATAGCGCGATTGGATTGGCAGAACGGCATAGGCTGCTGCAGACGAGCCTCAAGTTCTGTGCATCCGTGTAATCGATCTGTTTATCGATTGAAGTGGTTAATTCATGTTTCCTTCACGTCACATTCTTGGTAACAAAGCCAACTTTGAGCTCACATTCTTTCCTACAAGTTGGATTAATTCTGCTGGTAGATCTAAGATGATGGCCATGACAGTTTTCTTCAGGTTCAATCTGGTTAAAATGCCGTAGATGGAATGTGCTCAGCACCAATGCACAGCTGTCGTCATCACGAGTTTTACAAGGTGACGGTCCGGTTCACCAAGCCATGTGGCAGGCCAAGTTTAGACACGTTGTCAGGGCCAAATTGCTAAGCAACCTGTTGATACGATCGAGAAGTTATTGCATCCGTGTCGAGGACCGTCGAGTCGCAGTTTACGTGTGCAGAGTGGATAGGCCTATTGCAACACTCCAGAAAACATTGACGAAACATTCAACAAAAAAAATTGTATCTAATTTTCTTAATTTTAACCTTACAACTTGTTTAACAACTGATTTCCATTCTGGAGGCGGGTTTGTACACAGGGTATTACCAAGGCGAAGCTGGAGAAGCATCAGACGCAAATCCTGCACGGCATCTGGAGGCATCTGTCCTGAATTTCGTATTTTGATCCGGTTAAATATCGGACATTCCTTTTTTGCAGAACAGAGTCATTATCTATATACAGCCTGGAGAATGACTAAATCTACACCCAGGCGCGACAATGAATGAGGCACAAACCATGGGTGAATTGGTATCTGAGGTGGGGTTCCCTAGATTCGAGGAACCTTGAAAGTTGAAATGTCATTCGTGGACCAGTGTTTGCACGAGAAATTTATATGTATTCAACGAATAGATTTTTTCTTTGAGGCACAAGTGCCTGCTTTCATCGTCTTCAAAACAGCATCTTGGCTGGCCGAGCGCCTCAACGCAACTTGTGTGTACTACCAATAAACTGATAAGATAAAGAATTTTGCCACGACTCCCGTATTTGGTAATTTCAACCAGTCGCAAACAATGACCGATCTCAACACCTCCCAACGTCCATGCGCAGGTTGAATTTGTCCCCATATGTATCGATGATGAGATGAAATTTAGACCTCGTAAGACCTGCTTCAAGTTGCTTGGATGCCTGACGACATACTCATGACTTTCCTCATCTACAGGATATTTTGTTTTTTTGTATGGTTTTGACAGAGACGTCAGCTGCAATGAATGGCTCGTCCATTGGACCCGATAATTGCCAGTGGCGCGTTAAAAAATGGTCAAGTACCTAACGTGGTAGGTAAAAGCAGAAAAAGAAGGAGACTAGCTCCTAGATTTAAAAAAACCCGAGATTGAATATGCGAAATGCCGCATGCCCGTTCCAACTCTGGGCGGAACTTGCCAATTGCAAATTCTAAAAGTGTATATCCTTGCTCAAGACTTGATTGTATCTACCCATAACCCTAAACGTGTAACTGTTTTACCTCTAGACTGGGTGGCCCAAACGTCCACCACCATCCCACCCATGTTCAACCTCAACGATACGGCCGAGGTGGTGTCCACGGGCTTAGAGACAATCACAGACCCAGCGGTAGCTCAACGATTCTTTGATGGTTTAGCGCGCATCCAAGTAGTGACGGTACGTCGTGCGATTTTCTCAGTAAAGCTTGGATCTTACTCATGAAAAATATTAGTCCTTCAATGGTCAGTTGTTCATCGTCTCAACAAGCAAGAACGTTTTTTCTGACTATAGGCTCTAGTCGTGGCAGTTGCCCTATTTATATGAGACTACTTCCTTACCTTGTCGACGGAAATTGATCTGGTTTGGAATTCGAAATGGAACACCATGAAAGTCCTGTTTCTGGTTCAGCGCTATATGCCTTTCGCTGATTCCGTCTTCCTTGTTTTGTATCGTAAGTACCACTGCTTGTCTCTCAATCACCCCTCGCCTCTGATCCCCTTCCCAGTTAAGTTCAGCAACAACATGGACCCACTCAGATGTCAGCAATACACGTCGGCGTGCTCATGTAGCCCATTTTAACATTTTATGTGAATCCTTGCTCACGAATACTAGTTTTGATGGTCATTGGTACCGCTCTGTCAGAAAGTGAGTTTATTTTCCTCCATGATCATTTTTGCGTTTCTCTCATGGGCACTTTCAATAGTAATCCTAACTCTGCGAGTTTGGGCAGTTTGGCGTAGAGCTAAATGGCTCACTATCATGTTACCAATCGGTTTTGCCGCATTTTGGTTACCAAACCTCGCGTTCATTTATAAATTTAGTATATCATTGAAATGTACGCCGTGTTGACGCAGATACACTGCTTCAAGCCATAAACTCACATTATCGTCTAACAGTTATCGAGTTACCCTGGCAGCTTACTGGCGCGCAATGCTTCTTGGTTTCAGCGGATCGTATTTTGTACCTTTGCTACGTCAATCTCTTGATTTGGGATGGCAGTACGTCTTGTTTCTCTGTTTATCTTAGACGCTCAATCTAACAACTCTCAGTCACCCTCATTCTAATCGCCATTCCTGGGTACAAATTGTGTATGGATTGTGTCTCCTCCATCCTCTGGGTAATACTTCACTCACCATTTCCATTAGATCGCACTGGCGGAGGTTCCTCTTTAGTAACCACGACATTCCGTGATGGAGCTATCTTTTACCTGTACCTTTTCAGTAAGTTATCATTACCATATCCCTTGCAATACCGTTCCTCAATTTGATCACGACACTTAGTTCTTTCGGTCATCAACATCATTGTTATCCAAGGCCTACCAGTACGTTTATTTGTCCCTACAACGCCCGCTCGACTGATATTTTATATAATTTTCAGGATGGTTATGGTAACATGCTTACAATGTAACTATCGTCGCTTCGTCTTTATGAATTCAGTTCCCTGACAATTTTTTCTGACAGTATGGAGCGCTGTGTTCATTCCTGCCTTACTAGTCGAGTTTTATTGCATATTCGCGAGCATGCACGAGGGAACAACCATCATGATAACATGCCTCATGCGCCTCGCCACTGGGTCGACGGTATCACTGAGCTCCCTGCCAGCCAGAATACCAGCAGCTACGGTAACGCCACGGAGCTTGTGGACACTTCCACTATCATCATTCACCGCAGTGTCGTCGCTGAGAAGAATACCTAAGACAACATGGCTTTCATCAGCAGCAACATGATGCCATCAACTCGCCAGAGGTTTATTTGCAACTACTTTATGGATCCCACCATCTAACGTATCCTGTTGGTCTCCCTCTCCCCTCTCGTTTCTCCCCCTTTCCATGTTGCTGAAGCCCTTCACAGATCTAGAAATGTAATCACAGTATTGAAATATCTTGTGCGCATATGCCCATGTCAGATCGTTACTCAAATATCATATACCAACGTTAATACCCAACAACCCAAGAACACTCACCTGTCTGGTTCCTCGTACATCCCCAAATGGGTGCTATTCTCCAGTTCTACCCATTTAACCTGACGGATGCTTTTGAAGAAAGGGAACATGGATTCTGCGGATACCGAGTCGTTTTTTCCGCGCAGGAGGAGAGTCGGGCTGTCGATGTTGTGCAGAATGGGGGTTATGTCCCAGTTTTGGAGTGTTCCTCCGGACATGCAGAACTCTGTCGGTCCTTGCCTGAATTTTGATCACCCCCCAGCCAGCAGCCGTCAGTGGACATTCTCATGCAGAACTTCGATTACTCACATGGCTTGGTACACCGTCGGATCCTCCTCCATTGTCTTCATCGTAGCTTCCAGCGTCTCGGGCCATGGATCAACAGAGCACGTAAACTTCTTCATGAAAAGTGTGTTTCCTGCTACGTATTCTGGCGAGTCAAATGTTCCGTCGGCTTCATGCTTCCTGAGCATGGCAACGAAGTCGGCGGAGAAGTTCGCATCCAGAAGCTCATTGATTCCTTTCATGTAGAGGTCGTTGTTAGCGGGCGAGCTGGCGATGACGAGCTTGCGAAGACCCTGGGGTTTGCGAGCTGCTGCGTAGTTGCCGGCTAGCATGCCTATTTTCATGCGGCGTTTTCTCAATGGGTACGTTCTCATTTATATTCTGGTTAGACAAGCTCACCTCCCCATGATACACCCAGCAGGTCAAACTTTTTCTCAATGCCAAAGTGGTGGAGCAAGTTGGTAAGTTCATCCATGAAGAGCTCGGCCGTCCAAAATTCTTTTGGAACATCTGGGATATGGCTTGAATTTCCTGTTCCAAGTTGATCGTATAATATGACCGGAATCCTGCTCTCAAGTAAGCTTGCCGGCCGTATCTCATATACCACCAAAGAAAGCTCACCTTGCTTGCTCCCAGAGACGTTTATGTGGGCTTCGTAAAAGTCAGCATCGTGCTTTTGTTAGACAAAATAAACGAAGACAATCTTACATCATGCTACGCGGCACAAAGCATTTCCGTATTCATTTCAATATGGCGAGCACGTTTGTGAAACGACGTACTACGAATGCCCCGCTCCAGGACCCCCATGGAGAGCAACGACCGGCACCTTTCCGGATCTTATGTCCCCGAAGATTCTGTACCACGTTTGATAGGTAACTTCGTTGACCTTGAAGTCGATTGTCCCTTCTAAAGCTGACATCCTATGGATTTAAAAGCACGATTGAAGCAGGTGCGATGGGTACAAGCGACGTTAGTAAATCACATTCTAATGGCTACCCATGTCAGTCTTTTATGTGCATTCATGAGGATACTCGCCATTCCCAGATGAATTCCTCTGTGAGAACCGATGAGTGGTTAAAGCTAATTATGCACCTGAGATAGACACGGGTTGTAGGACATCAGAGGTAATGTTTGGTTTCTTCTGCGAGAGAGCGCATGGTAAACGTCCATTTTTAATCCTATCATCGCAACCGAGGGATCGAAATCCCACTGGTCTAAACCTTTCACTCTCTGCTTCTCACGAAAAAAAAAAAAAAAAAAAAAAAAAAAAAAAAAGAAAAATTAATAGAAAAAAATACCTCAATGACTCACTGCTACATTCGACATTTGAATACTTAGGGGCTTGACTGTTATGGATATTTCTCCGATCGGCTAAACAACACAAGAATGCAACGTCATTGAAGGAAATCGATATCAATTGACCAGGACTATAAAGGGCGGATGTCAACGCTTCTTCACTCTTGACTATATCGTGCCCTCTGACTCAGTCACCTCACTATAGTGCCATTTAACATGACATCTGGGCTTCCTGTTTTCAAAATCTTGCCAACAACGCAGCAATATGACTGGGGAAAACTTGGAAAGGACTCAAAAGTAGCCGAATTCGCTAAAGGGTCAGAAATACCGGGGTTTAATGTCGACGAGAATGCTCCATACGCTGAGGTGAGAGTGGAGGGTTGTAGCTCAGACGTGTCAGGTTCAAACTCTTCGCTGTTAAGCTCTGGATGGGCACACACCCATCGTCGCCATCGAAAGTCAAGGGCACAGGGGAGACTCTTTCACAGCACCTTGCCGCTCATCCCAATCTCATCGGTACTCCCATAATCCAGAAGTTCAACGCGGAGAACGGAAACCTCCCCTTCCTACTAAAAATCCTCTCAATCAGGAAGGCGCTAAGCATCCAATCTCACCCCGATAAAGCAACAGCGGAACTTCTTCATTCAACGCAGCCGGATATTTACAAAGGTGGGTTAGCGCCATTATATTCAATATATGGTCCGCTGGTTTAATTAACGCTTATTCTCATAGACCCAAATCATAAACCCGAGATGGCGCTAGCCATCACACCCTTTACTGCTCTTTGTGGATTCAGACCGCTTCGAGAAATCGCGGAGTTGCTACAACTTCTACCAGAGTTCAAGGACCTTTTCTCAGTGGAACTCGTCGAGGAATTTACCCGTCTATCTGCTTCCGACACACCTCAAGGACCTAAAGAGAAGGAAATACTCAAGACTCTGTTCGACGTGCTCATGAACACTCCACCGGAAATCGTCCGGCAGAGACTACCGTCTCTCATCTCTCGATTCAAGAACACCCCGCCACACGAAAGACAAGGGTATGACACCATTGCTAACATGATGATCCTGCTGGATGAGCAGTTCCCCGGCGATATCGGCGTCTACTGTCCCATAGTCCTCAATATTGTCCAACTGGAACCCGGTCAGGCAATCTTCCTGGGCGCGAATGAACCTCATGCCTACGTTTCAGGAGGTGAGCTGCTTGAGCTGTATCATGATAACCCTGTGTGTTTATTCCTTTCTTAGAATGCGTGGAGTGTATGGCCAATTCAGATAACGTTATTCGGGCGGGTTTGACGCCCAAATTCCGTGACGTTCCCAATCTAGTTTCTGGATTGACATACGTGTCTTCGCCGAGCTCCAGACACAACGTCAAGTCCACACCCTTCAGAGAGCCTTCAACAGCAGCCTCGCTGCTTTATGACCCCCCAATCACGGAATTCAGCGTTGTGCGCGTCGGTCTTGATCAGGCGGGAACAGAGAAACATCCTGCCTTGGAAGGGCCTAGCATCGCGATTGTTACAGGCGGTGGTGGCAGGTTAGCTTTTGGCGAGAATGATCTTAGTCTGGGGAACGGCGAGGTCATATTTATTGGTGCTGGTTCAGCTGTTGAATTCACAGCTGGTTCTGAGGGATTGACTGTATACAGGGCCTTTGTGGAGGCTTAATTTGCAAGGCTGTATATAATTATCGATTTTAAGCGGACTCTAAAATTTTCTCTTTGTTTAATTAACATTAAATACTCGGAGAAGTTGTATCAAGTACACCTATCGTTCTTGCATCATGACCATATTGATAAAATTTAAATTGTACATACATCCATATTACACAATATACAATGGCCACATACAAAAACCATAGAAATACCATTTAATTTACATATGAACGATGCCCTATATTTACTTTAGCAACCAACAATTTTTCTAAATCTTCTACTGTCCATGTATATCGAGGTCCCTCGACGCATAAGCTGGGTGATTTTGATTGACGCGAGCTCGTACCGCGCTTCCCTCTGGTCCGCCTAGGTCTCCCTAGACGTTCCGGGATTCATTCCGGTAACCCTAGTTCCTTTCTGAAGTCATTGCAGACGTCGAGCCATATCTTGGCGATTGAGCGGAAGTCTTCGACCTGAAAAAGAGAAATAAAACCGGTAAATACGTGATCTAGAGAGAAATGTTCTGAGTGGCCAACCTCATTCCAAACTTGAGCGCTACAACGCGTCCACCATGCACCGTTGTGGTAAAAGAATGCGGAGAACGCTTTGTGGTCTACAAGTAATATTCGATTAATTCTGGCGATGAGCTCGGCGGTGGGCTTCAAGGACGTCGGGAGAGGCAGCTCTACGTTCGTCTACAGCAAGATATCGTCAATAAGTAATAATAGGGCTGGAAAAAATGATGCCACCATGTTGAGAGTGAATTCGCCGGTAGTGTCCATAAGACGCGTCCCGAGTATACGAGCCAATTCCTCTCCACCTTTGATGGCAAGATCACGGCAGTACTCGTTGATTTTTTCCTCACCACCTAACCAGGCGCGGAAGTCGAGAGCTTGAAGATGCACCGCGTCAGATGGTAGTCAGTCAGAGAATTAAACGCCAAGGCTCACCATTTGCCACTGAGAGATAGGGTGCCCAGTCGATAGTGCCATTCCCTGATTGACATAAATGATTAGGCTTAACAAAATTGAGAAGATGCGTAAAGCCACATACACTCAAACTGGGACTCGATATACTCGGCCTGATCCACGGGATGAGATTTATAGGTATGGCCAGTGGGAAGAGCTGTCCTAATAATATGCTGATTCCTACAAAAGACATGAGTGACCGCCCGTCTTCGATCCGTCAACATTTACCTCTCTGCAATGTAAAGTACAGCACAGGACCTCTTTGCAGACAGCCACTTGTGGCAATTCTGTATGATACCAATGTAAGCACGTAGTTATGTAGGGAAACATGATCAGACGTACCGACACCCAAAAGTCAGGACCGGACTTTGTCAGATTGATGCCGACTTCTTGGCCAATAGAATGAGCAGCGTCAACGACGCTCCAGATGCTCTCTTCCTTGCAGATCTGGACCATCTCCTCCCATGGTAACTTGACACCTGGGTTGGAGATGATCGAATCGATGACAGCGACCCGCTTCTTGTTGGGCTGCGCAGGGTTGGCTGCGACGAATTCCTTGAAGGTCTTGATGATCTCCTCCTTGGTGGTAGGGAAGAGAATAGGGACAGTGACGACTGTAGGGTGAGGTGGAGCATCCGAAATACTCTTCACTGTTCCTGTAACAGATCCATAGGTCGTCGTAACTGGATAATCACGAATACGTCCATACAAATCGAAAACAAAACCAAAATCAAAAGCAGAACATATAGGATCGCAAATCAGGTCCATGCTTCACAAAAGACAATTGAAGATGGCGTGATGTAACGCACATGCGAAGATGACATCCCCCTTTTCCCATTGGAAGTTACGCAGAATGGTATTGATGCCCATCGACGCATTGTTGACCAGCATAATTTCCTCTGTTTTGGCACCAACGAAATCTGCCAATCGTGCCCGGACGTTCTTGAGCATCGGCTGGTACTCGACACGATGAAAGAGGTCGGGACTGCGTTCGACCCGAAGCGTCAGCTCTTCGATGGCCTGGGTGACCGGCTTGGGCGTTGTCCCATATGAACCTGTCAATCTAGCTCAGAAAGATCATGAGTTTATTGGGATAAGCTTCTCACCGTTATTCAGATTCAGGTATTCGGGATCCAGAGAGTACAATTCGAGGCAAGCATGTCCAAAAGGCGGGGGTGGCTGACGGTAACGCTCTGTCCAGGCAGTAAGTTGCATATCTGCTGATCGATCAATGGATGAGGTTAGAGACAAAATCTGTCGTCCCTGAGAGTTACTTATAAAAATTTATGCACTCACTGTTTAACTTGGGAAAGGTGTCCATAAATAACTTTGCGGAACTAGGAATGCGCTTGACAATGAGAGCAACACGTGATAGGGGTAATATGGAGCAGGAGACCTATTTTAACTGTGTCGAAGTCTATGTAAATGAAGCGTGGAGGGGAGGGACAATCTTCAACAGCTGTGTAAAAGATTCCATGATCATTATATACTGAACTTGGCGTACACTTCATGTAGAGTCTGACACATTCATCGCCAAGGCGGCATGCGAGGCATGTAACTTGCGCGGTACGCGATCGCACGCGTGGAATGGCGTCCTTACGAACACAGAAACGCGCGGAGGAAGGCGAACGAACGTTGGCCACATCAAGAAATAGCATTTCAGCCTGCATCATAGTGCCAAAATAGATCTAAGCGCCAGAATATCGTCGTGATGATGACGGGGTCGCTGTTATTGCTTGATCGCGGCCGCCAAGAAATGGACATACCGGCTTCTTCGAAGTTGATTCCCTTCCTCGAGACTATAAATATCCAGTAGGTCCACATGGAGCCCATCTATAAAGCTTCAGGTCAAGCCATAGAAAGTAGTATGGAATGAAGCATTACGAGACTTGCCACGATCCTAGAACCTCGTTACGAGTGATGGAATCAACTGTTCACAATGGAGACGTGCCCATATGCCCAGCCCAGTGCCCACAACCCCGTACTGATTATGCGGAAGCACATGGTTTATGGAAGCTGCATTCTAGCATACGCTGTTTTAATGAAAGGTTGATGTATCAAGCTGATTCCTCCCTCGGGGCATATGGGACGCATAATGGGAAGGGGAGGACAACACAGGTAGCACAAGGTCTACCCGGACTTAGCCAGTGTGGGTGGAAGCTCGCTCCACTCACTTCTCTGCTCTGCGCGTCTTGAGCGTGGGCGACTCTACATGTTCCGGATGAACGCGTTCTTTCCTTCTGAGTCTGGGCGTACTGCCGACATGATCTAAACATAGCCATTAACTATTAGGCAAAGAATATTTTGCTTCAACCTTGTGGGTAGTAGGACGATGAGAGTTGCATATGAGGCATAGGTCGCGAAAATGCAAAATGCCATTCACTTATGTTTGCCTATCAAAAAAACCATCGTGAATCCAGAGGTTTATCAACTGGTACTGATGTACGCCTTCATTTGAGAAGACTACTTACAACGTTCTTTCAACTTCTTTGACAACAAAATGATCCAATGCTTTGGTTCCTTGAGACCAGCTGGGTCAGGACCTCAGGCCCCAATCCGCGCATGTTTACAACGCTGGCAGAGAGGTCAGCACATGCGATTTAGAAGCTGCAAAAAACAACTGAATTGAAGAATTATGAGGAAGGAAAGAGAACAGAACGTACCATTGTCCATTATTTCCTGATACATGGTCTACGGAACATAGAGTCGTTTTTGCACCCTAGAACCTTAGACTTGGGCTACAGAAGTTTGAATGGCAGTCTCATTCTACCTACTCCGCTCCGCTCAAAAAAAGATAACTCCGCGCGGAGTCCTCTCAAACCTGCAAAAAGGGAGTGAAAAAATCAGCTAGGTTGCGCAGATCATGAGTTTGAGAATTTCTAAATTCAAGTGGATGGTTGGGATGACGAAGGCGTGATGAAACTCCGCTTGCGATGGCCAGAATCACGACCCTGAGGGTACCTTGGTTTACACCTTGGAACAAGCTATGTCCGTTTTGCAGCTGTGTTGTTACCTCTCATGCTCAACTCTCGATGCAGAATGCAGGTTCGAATATCCATAGAGAAATTATCGTCTTTCTACTATCGTTCAAGCAACATCCCCTGTGGACACAGAGTCGCCACGGACTGCTGCAAAGTTTGAAATGGGCGCATGATTTGTTATGATTTGTGTCAGACACAAGAAAAAGATTATTCGTACATATACGTAAGAGCCGTTCAGCCGGTTGATACCCTCTAGCGATACTCACACTCGAGTTAGTTCTTATTATCATAACATAACTTAAAGCCTGAGAACGGATCCGCAGAGGATACGGACAACCAGGAAGCGCTCGAAGGCAATCTAGCCGGGCTTTAGTATCGGTTGCGAAGTATGAGGAAATCATTTCGGACTTCGCTACCGCTCCACGTCATTGTCGACTCAATATTTGAGCGGAAGACCAATGGGAATCGACGTTTCTGGTATTTCGAACTCCTTCCACCTGACCCCTTCGGTGGTGGCAATAGGCATCAATTCGAGAGAGCGACCCTTCCCCTGCCTGGCTATACCTTCGAGTACGTGGTACAGAGTCTCTGTTGGCCGGCGTTATATAACCCAAAACGTATCTCAAAATGTATACGAAAGTTTAGCTTTTGAGTTAAAAGGTACGCCCCTGTCAGCTCTTTCATTTGGACGAGATCTGCCCATCCATCGAACGACTGATGGTTGAGGACCAGATTTATTTATGCTTTGCTTCTTTCGGAGTGCATCAGCTGTCCGGTTGTGGATCCCTTCAGAGGTGAACGAGGCGGCGGGAATAGGCACTGTCTTCCACGGTGGGTTCGGGAAATAACCTTAACGGCTTCCAGCCTTCCAGCCTTTTCTCTTTTTTCTCCAGAGATTGTGGCCCTTCGTCCTTCGCTTTCGTTATAGTTGGCCTCAAATTGAAGGGTCTTCGCATCCTGTTCCCTCATACCTCTTTATTCCTCCTGACCTAGTCGCTCTTCGTTTATTCATAATGGCTGTAACTATTGACAATACGTGCGTTATTTTATTCAGACGTGGGCTTTCTGATTTTGATGAGTATCGATGATAGTCTTGGTGTCGCGTTCATTGGCCTCGTCGTGGCCGCGACGTAAGTCATTTTGGTTCCTACAGTTGATTGAAGCGCTTAATGTCATTCATCTAACTAGCCTGCACGGGGGTAAGGTACTCTATCGTCGTGACATGTTTTCAGCTAACGTCCCGGTATCAGTGTCACTGGTTCAAGCTTTCTATTACTATACCCATCAAACCGACAAGTGGCCCATCAAGACTTTGGTACTCGTTCATCGCCTTGGTTTCCTTTGGCGCCGTTGACAATGTGTGGTTCACAGGTTGGGGTTGTTACATTGTTCGACACCGTGCACCAAGTGTTGATTACGCATACGAGTAAGGTCAAATGACGCGTCGAAGGTTGTTGCTGACGATAGCACCTCCGATTGTCTGCAGTGTACCAATATCTGATCACTGGATGGGGAGATCAAAAGATGCTTCAAAAGCTCGTTTGGTTAGTCGTCTTTTGTTGCTTTCAGGTCTCAATCACCGACCTTATTTTTTAGGAGCCTCATCGTGAGTTCACTTCTAACGCTATCGCTTCAGGGAATCAACCGAGGCTGACCTGTTGCCCTGTTCAGGTCGAGGTCCTGTTCAATGTACGTTCTTCTCTTCGACTACTCGATCTGCTTAGATTAATACGAATGTGATATCAAGGGACTTACTGCTCTCGTCGTGCAAAGGTGAGCTCATACGCCTCCATTTTTCTCGATCGCGCTAACTCTTGTCTTCTAGCTTCCTCACCATGCGCGTCTGGCGTCGTAAGTGGAGCCCCGGAACTGCTTTACAAGTCTTATTGATGTCCACTTACCCTAGTGAGTGGCCGTAACATCTGGTTAACCATATCGACGGTACATCTCACCCTTGAGGTCACATCTTTTATTGTATTCTGATCGCTTCATTTTAACAGGGATCCTTGGTGTTAGCTGAATTCGGTTCGTACTCACATTGTTCTCATGACCTCTGCTCTAATGAATGTGCGATGCACACACAGCTTGCATTACTGGTAAGACTCACTCCTAAAATATGAGGTATACAACGTTAACTTATCATTTGGTTTTCGCTTTTAGTTTACACAACTCTCGCGTTTGTATCAATCGCCGTCTCTCTCGGAAAACGCTCCTCATTATTGTTCCTATTTAGGATCCATATACCCACTATTGCTGGTCTCATGTCACTGAAGGTATGGCGCCCTATCTGTCCTCAAACAATATGCTTAATTTATTGTGCTCAATCAGTCACTCTCGATTTCCGTGAACGTCCTCGCCGCCGCCGGCGACGTTCTGATTGCTGTGACGCTCTGCACTCTGCTGCATCTCTCTCGCACAGGCTTTCAAAGGTGGGAGCTTTAACCTTCACCCATGTGAACATTATTAACTCGATACACAGATCGGACACTATGATCAACAAATTGGTGAGTCTAGCAGCAAACGCGTTATACAGGGGTAAATGACAGCCAAATTTGCTCACGCGCCGCTATCGCTTTAGATTCTCTTCTCAGTTAACACCGGCGTTTTAACAAGGTAAAGTGACTCCACCTCGTGATGTCCCCCTTAATGGCCCTGATGCAGTTGACCTTAGCCTTTGCGCTATTGCTTCTTTGATCTCAGTAAGTGAGCTATAGCGCCCCGCATGGCGCCCTTGTGGAGGCACCCAAGCTTATCACCGTTCTCAGATCACTGTCGCAGGCAACACGTTCATTTACATCGCCTTCTTCTTCTGCATTGGCCGCCGTAAGTCCCCTGCCTTCTTGTAACACTTTTGATTATTATGGAATTCTGATAATACGATTCTGCATCAGTCTATACCAATTCACTCCTGGCAACTTTGAACGCCCGCAAGATGATTCGAGGAGCTTCGGACATGATCAATAGCACCTCTGATCATCTGACGCATTCGCTGCGCGATTTCCCGAAAAATCAGGCTACGTCTTCGAAGGTGATTATTTGCGTTTTGGTCTTTACTCTTCATCTCAAGACTCTGTGTTAACAGCAGCGTCCAGCCAACATCTCCATCAAAATCGATACCATGACCGAATTCGTCGCAGACGCCGCTCGATACAACCACGCAGAAAAGTCGGATGTGAGTTTTCGCTCGAATACAAATGCCCAGCTTTCTTATTCATCTCACAAGGAGTCTCAGTCGATCGATGTCCGTGATGCGAAGCATATGGTGTGAATGTCGAATGGCTAAAGTGCTAGTACGAGCTCTCGATACCTCGCCGGTTCATCATGGTTCAACATCACTTCGATACAATACTGACGTGAACTCCTACTTTTGACTTGTCTATCGTTAACATATTTGTATATATCACTTTTTGGTATTCCAAGCTGGAAGGTCTAGTACCACAATTTACACTCGTTTTATCTCTTCGCCTTGGCATGATTCCTAGCTACCTCCTGGCCCCATTTCTCTTTGCTAATGTGATTTGTAAAAGGGACACTTCCATCCTTAGGGCTTTTTACTGATCATAATGCGGCATTTTTAAAGGACGTTGAAACTTGTCTGTCCCTTTGGACCAGTGCCGAAAATTGGTCGAGAATTGGTGTAGCTTCCAGCCCATTTGTGAAATCGAGTCTATCCACACTCCGGGGAATCGAACTCTTAGTTGAAAGCCTGCGCTGTGTTCAGTATCGCAGCAGCATTACGACATTCCTCAAATTCGATTTTTGAGGCTACGCCCTTCAATTAGGGGCGGGCATAGGAGAATAGGAGAATAACAAGAGACGCGCGAACCATCACATGATGTGTGAATTTGGTCACGGAAATTCAAAACGTCAACACCGATAGCCGACTCTATGAATCATTATCATTAGGCTGAATACCGACATCCACCACCACGGCCACAACCGTCACCATCGATCCAGGGACTATCTGTCGATAGGTCGCACCTCTGGAAATGCTGAATGCTATAATTAATGTTCTCCCCATCCCTGGTTTGCAGCAACTCTTCAATTCTACCCCTCGGAAACCGTTCGATTTACCACAGGAAATCATCGACAGCATCCTCGACCACCTTGCCCAGACCTCAGATTCGGACCCGGTAGCACGTAAAACCTTGCGATCCTGCCTTCTCGTATCTCGGGCTTTCAACAGGAGAGCTCAGCAGAATTTATTACTTGACATTTCCCTTTCCCAAGGCGAATACTCTCCAGAACGGCTCGCGCAATTGTTGGCGGTTCTGAGACGGGAGCCGTCTTCATTAGCTCGTTTGCGGTCTCTGAAAGTCTATACTTCACATTTATCGCCGTATCTCCCAAATGGATTTATAGCAGAGGCCACTGAGATGGCTTTTACTCAGTGCAGAAACCTGCAGCATCTGACCGTCAGCTTCGATGACGAGGGGGCGAGGCTTTCATCGCTCTATCACTTTTATGCTAGGATGACGTTCAATATCACGACTACAATATCTAGAACCCGACTCACCTCGCTTGTTTTAATTCAAGTGACTGAGCTTCCTATTAGCTCAGTGCTCTCGTCATGTTCACACCTGGAACGACTCGATCTCGTCAGATGCCATTTCGAGGATGAGGAAGCAAAAGAAGGCGTCCAGGACCCGCCACCGTTTTACAGAACCCTGGAGACATTATATATTGCCAACGAAAACAACGAATTATTTTCAAAGATTCCTGCTGTCGCCAGAGGAGAGAAACCCGTTTATTCCAGTCTGCGATCATTGAAGTGGGAGTTCTCCACTGCAGCTGATACAGCGCTTTTGAATATGCAGTTGGAATCTGCGCCTCACCTAGAATCTTTGGAGCTGTAAGTTCCTTCACGCTAGCTGATTTAATTCGTTTTACTGATAAAAAATCAGAACACATCGAACTAGCGATCTACAACCACCAGACATCTCGACAAGAGTCCTGCTCTCCCGCCGGCAGAACCTGCGGACTTTGACCCTCAACATTATCCACACATCTCCACAACATTCTCTGGCAGAAATCACAGATTGCAAAATGTTCAACGCCTACGCGTCGTGTGCAACTCTAGAGACCATCAACATCAATGTTACAACCTTCTCCAAGTGGCATGATATCGAGGATTTTATGGAAGATGACCATTCTGGTTGGAGACACCTAGATGCGAATCTATCTAACCATAGACTTTACCCTGGCTTAACTCGAATTAATTTTCGGTTCCACCTCTTACCCATGCCGAGCACAACGCTTCCTTCACTTGCGGAACTCAAGACGGAGTTTTCGGTTTTATATCGTTTTAGAAGACTGAGTCGTCGGGAGGGGGTGAAGCTTACTGCTTCAGTTACGCGTGGATAATACTTTTTACTCGTTATTTTATTTTATTCTTATTGTTTATTCTTCTCTGGTTTGGTTGGATGTGTATTACTAGGGTCACTTGCTTGTATACCCAGATATTTTAATTTAGACAACATACGACTAATAAACTTGTACCGGTACCGCTATCCAGTTTTTAAAGATTATACATACCACCGTTATTGGCTTCCTTAACGCTTGAGCCGTTCTGGGATGCTCGTTTTTACGATCATGATCAGCAGTCTGGTCGCGACTCTCAACTATGGTGTGACCCTACACACTTGCCATCACGCATCTCTACTTTCAACCACGATGTCGCTTTAGGACTACGGGCTTATAAACTCAAACTGTTATATGAAATCCCTTTTAACTCCTCTGGAACCAACTTGTTTTCGTGGATAGTTTAGAAGACAGGAATTCACCAGTATTGTTCTGGATAGCACCTTGCATGGACAACCCTGGTCTCATGGTCGTCTGGGAGTATACCAACCGCCTCTATCCCTTATCAGGGCTAAATTTTCATATTTATACTCATGTCCTATGACCTCCCAACTTTTAATAGAGAGTGGAGAGATAGCGGCATGGCCTTCTCTTTCGCAGACCCATGTGCCACATTATTCTTTCTATCTTTAACAAACTTGGTATATTGATAAACCCAGCCAGGAGATGATGATGATGACAACTTGCCCTGTCAAGTCTCTTTCATGCGATGCCTCACCCACTGCTTCGCTTCTTGTTCCTTGTTGAATTGATCAACTTCTGCTTGTGTAGCACCTTGTCGCACAGCTACAGCTCACAGCGGAAATTCAGACCCAGAAACCCCCTTGATGCTGTTCTGGCCTCCACAGCTTCACCTCCGCCTGGTGTAATTCGTAATGACGCGCAATTCATTGACGTTAGTATTTTTCTTTTGGTTGTTGAATTATAGGTGCTCATGTTCATCTAGATGCCGTTGGATCACTTTTCAGCCCGGCCAACATCGAAAACTTTCAAGAATAGGTTCTGGGTCAATAGTACCTACTGGAAGCCTGGTGGGCCTGTCTTTCGTGAGTTGTTCTCCTAATGTCTTGAAGGATGTTATCTAAACATTATTTACGATTAGTTTTTGACTCTGGAGAGCAAAATGCCGAACCGCTCCTGCCTTATTACCTTCAGGTGACTTTGGTCGATATCGTTAGGTGGGCAAACTCTGACTTTGTTAACAGGAATTCCATGGGCTTTCTGCTACAATGCGTCTTGCAAAACGCTACAATGGACTCGCGATTCTCTGGGAGCACAGATTCTATGGAGACTCGCTCCCTTTCCCTGTGAACGTATGCAAACCAGTATATGGGTGTTTATACAATGCTAATCATCGCCTCAGGAAAATACCACTGCTGAACAATGGCAATTCCTTAACACTGAACAAGCCTTAGAAGATGTTGTGTTCTTTGCGAATTCATTCGCAAAACCTGCATCAAACGGTGCTCACTCTCAAGACGCAGCTTCCGCAACTGTAGATGCAGCTACCACCAACCCCCTCAAACAATTCCCTGTACACCCATCTGGTACACCATGGGTCATGCTCGGCGGCTCCTACCCCGGCATCCGCTCAACACACCTACGCATCCGGAACCCTTCCACCATATTCGCATCATGGGCATCCTCCGCGCCTGTCCAGGCCCAAATAGACATGTCTAGCTATTACAAAGCAGCAGAACGCAGCCTTACGAGGAATTGCTCAGCCGACTGGGTGGCGGTGACACAACATGTGGATGAAACATTGAAGAGTGGTGAGAAGGACAAGGTGCAGGATATGAAGTTTGAGCTGCTCAAGGCGAGACTTGGGAAGCCTGGCGGGGATGAGAGTGCGGCGATGGGGTTGACGAAGGAGAAAGCGGCTCAGACGAGTGATGTGGATGCTGCGAGTATTCTTATGGACCCGTTGGATTTTTATCAGGTTGGCGTTTATTACCTGGTCGTCATCTCTTTGCTCATTGATATTTTTCATGTTGTGATGCAGTACTACGGCTTTGAGGCCTCCCTCTTACCATTCTGCAACCTCTTGGAAACGCAAAATTTGACCCAGCCCGCGTTTGAAGGTGGTGTCGTGGCACAATTCGGAATTGAAGTTGGCTTGAAAGCGTTCCTCACTGCGATTAGCGAATTGGATTACGATTCTGTACCGGGAAATGCGGATGATCCTGTGCAAGACTTGTCATGGATGTGGCAGTATTGCTCGGAATACGGTGCGGTTATGAATCCTGTTCAGGGTTCAGCGATACAATTATTGACGAGGGTGGTTACAGGGTACTATCATCGCGGGGACCCCACCAATAAGCTATCGATTGAGACCTCGTTCTTATCCCTAGATCTCTTCCAGCAACAATGTAACCAAACCTTCCCGAAAGGCATCCCTCCCCAACCTCGCGTTGAGAATGTGAATAAATATGGAGGTTGGAATATGACACCCTCCAATGTCCTTTTTACGAATGGCGAATGCGAGTCGTTTGATTCTTGTTAATGTCAAAAACCTTCCTGATATTTACGTGTCATCTCCTCTAGTTGATCCCTGGCGAACTATGGGTCTTGCATCCATAGAAGACAATTCACCAAAACGGACACCATCAGTCGTCATTCCAAAGTACATCTTTTTTAAGACTTCCTCCCGCCCTCGCATCATAATTCTGACTCCCTTCTGAATCCAGATGCAACCAAGCACCACCCTCACCCTCATTCTTCGGCATAACCTACCCCTCCATGGTTCATGTCTCAGACATGCGCGTCCTCCTCACTCCCGACGCCAACCATTCCGACTTCAAAACTGTAGGCTTCTACAGCCCTGTATCGCAGCAACCATTTTTCACTGGTTTAGGGCTCTTTGAGATGGCGTTGGATGAGTGGTTGCCTTGTTTTGGTGCTTGACACTTCTATCTGGCATGGAAGGATAGGTGTATATAATAACGACGGCCAGCACAATGTATAATGTATCGAACAAAGTTTTAACACCAAGAAAGCTGAAGCGTCTTTTGAACTCTCCGTGATATTTTTCTGACTTTGAACGCTGGTGATACAAGATGGTATAATATTACTGGGGTATTATATACAGAGTACAAATTACATACAGATCCAAGAAATGTGTGGTCAAATAACTCATCAAGGGCATAAAAGAGTAACTCCAAAGGTGACTCCCACGTGATAGAATCTAGAGGGAGAAAAACAGAATCGAACAAATCAACGCGACGAAGGAGAACATGAGAGAGCCCCTTAGAGGCGTTGATGAACGGGTTGAGGAGCTCATGGATACTGTGTAGGCACTTGACTGAATCAAGACGGCTGCTTGTTCTGCCAGTCCATACGTCGTCGAGCCGAGCTGTTGGTGTAAGTGTCAAGAATTAGGATCAATGACGGTGGCAGAATAGGCATAGGGACACGTACAGGAGCAGCGAATTCAAATGGGAAAACAGAGGAATCGGCAATTCTGACGTTGGCTGTTGAAAGTAGAAAGTTAATGTCAGTAAATATACGTTGGTTTGCAGCACCAGACACAAAGAATGGTTTCAATAACGAAAGAACGACAGATGAACAGCCGGAGCTGAAGGCAAGCTTCTGAACACCCATGAACGCTGTCATCAGTACCCCAAATTTCAACCCTACCCAACCCCTCCAAAACCTCATCCGTCCCAGAGAGAAAAAAAGGAGCTAACGATGAGGCTTACCCAACCCATAAACGCCCAACCTCGCATCAACTACACCTCCTTTCTCCTTGGGCATCATCGCACAGCTCCCCACAGGATCCCACTGCGTTCCTGCACTTTCATTGATGAGCCAATTCTCCCAGTCTTGGTCAGTTTGAATGTTCGGGCCAGGCGAGACTTCTGCTCCTAGTGTGGCACCGAATGCTTGCCCGACTTGACGGACGAGTTTCATTCCTTGACGCATGATGATTATGTCTATAGGCGAGAGTGAGTGGGATAACTGGGTGTGGGTGAGTACGGGACGGACCTGCGAAGTGAGAGTAGTATTTTGGGTCGATTACGACGGGATCTATAGGGTTAGACGAGTTGATGTACAGCCGTCCTTTACTGTCAGGAAAAAAAGTTATATGAGCATAATTTCAATAAAACACGTTTTCTTTTATCCAAAAAAAAACGACCTACCTAAAGGGATGCTGAATCGCAGCCTGTATCGTCACAGTTCCAGGACTAATGATGCTCAGCAGTAACTGAACCTGTGCGGTCTTCTCCCAGAAACTGTTGACAATGGTGTTATAGACATCCTTGTAGCCTTCTAGGACTCCGGGATCAGATGATGTGACGAGCGTCGTTGATGCCTCGGGGAGGAAATCGATAATTTGTTTTTGCAAATCTAGAGTGAGGTTTCCACCGAAGAGAGTGCTGATGTTGACAAATGCTACGGCGTTGTTGATGCATGAAAGGAATTCAGGAGTTCTCTAAGAAAGTTGACACAAAGTTAGAGATGTTGTGGCGCAAACAGAGCGGAACGTACAGAAAAATCGGATCCTGAGGCGTGGATGTTACCAGCAGTCTCCACGAGGGTTTCCCAAGTAACACCAGCAGACTGTCCAGATACGCAAATGTAAGCCAACTCGCCCTTCAAGAAAGATAAAACTCAAAAACATACCACATGGTCCTGCAAATTCTGTCCCACACCTGGCAACTCCATCATAACCTCCACACCCGCAGCTTCCAACACATCTTTAGGGCCAACTCCACTATCCAACAAAATCTTGGGACTCCCCATCACGCCGCCCGCCAAGACTACCTCCCGTTGCACTTTTACGCTCGTCCGGCCAACTGCATCTTTAGCTTGGCTGGGGACCCACTCGACCTCCTTCACAAACAAATTCCCGTTCTTGTCTTTCTTTCCACCAAAGACCAGCCTCGTCACTGTTGCTCGCGGGAGGATGTGAAGATTCGAGCGCGGAGGGAGAGAGTCGATGTAAGCTGATCTTGAGTATGACCGTGTCCAATTACTGGGGTTTATAGATGAGGGTGAAATGAATCCGCCGAGGGTTGAGCCTCTGTTGGGAGTAGCAAGTGTTGGAATGCCGATAGCGTTGAGTGAGGATGTCCAGTTTGCAACAATGCTGATCATGCTATGAATGAGAAAGAGACATGATTCTGCATAAGTGTCTGTTGCGACTCCAAATGAGAACAAAGGTCTAAACCGAACTTACACGTCAGGATAAGACACCTGCATTGGCCCACCACTCCCATGCGCGTTTACATCGAACTGAGTATTCAACACACTGAGGAAGTGTGCATTTGGTCCAGTGAAGTTCTCGGACTTTTTCATGAAGCTGAACATGTTGTTCCAACCCCATTGAGACGCAGCAGCCGTGTCGCCTTGAGGAGCAATCAAATCTTCCCAGCTCTCAAATTCTTCTATCGATGGGCGGACAAGATACATCCCGTTCATAGCAGAGGATCCACCGAGAATCTGTGGTTAAATTTACGTCAGCGACATGCTAGTTGGCGACAAGGAAAGGAAGAAATTGATCTGCAAGCTCACCTTTCCTCGAGGCCATTGAATAACACGGTTGTTCAGTTTTTCTTGTGGAACTGTCGCATATTTCCAATCATAGTCCGTATTGACGATAGAGGAATAGTAAGCTCCTGCTGGCGGATCTATAAATAGAACAGCATCATCAGCATAAATTCATCGAGGCAGCGTTGCGCTAAGGAAATGACAGAGCAACGACAGAAACTGTCGACACTAAAAAGCCAAGAAAAAGATCATGGCAGGCACTCACTAATGTTATCCTTGATATCATCTCCCGACATCCCGGCCTCAAGAACAAGCACTGTTGTTCCTTCATTTTCGCTTAAGCGCGACGCGATAACAAGTCCTGCAAGTCCACCTCCTGCAATAATAAAGTCATAAGAAGGGAGTAACTGTGATGGGGCTGTAAGAATTTCGCGCTTGAAGAGATGTGGATGCGAATTCAAATTATAGGAGTGTGGTTCAGAAAAATGAGGAGTCGCAGCCTGCGGCGTTGCGCCTGCGCAAAGAACATGGGTATTGAGAAGAATAAAGGTGAGTAGGGTGTTTTCAAGCACCCGCATCATGATATCGGTATTTCTTTGTGGGAGGTGTATGGAGCTGAGTGAAAGGTTGGTTTGTTGACCAGAGACCAAATGAACTGCAGTTGAAGATAAAAAAGGCAATCGAGAACAGCCAAGTGGGTCAACTATGCGAAGACACCGGTTGTAACCCGGTCTTTTCCAATCAGGATACGTAGGGAGCGAAGGAGGCTGATGTGCGTCGTGGTGTTGCGAGGTCTTGTGAATAAAATCCAGGTGAAGCCAGAATTGCTTGCAGGACAAGTCACCGCATCAAGTCCTCTGCGAACTTAGCTCCCGAAGATCCGTTGATCTCCGGTTCTGACAAGTTCTTGACAGAGAATGGGCCTTTTGAGAATCCCAGCAGGCAGCAAGGTTCAAGGATCCCAATGTCCATGTTAAATTGTCGCTGCTGTTCATATTTGTGCTTCATGCCTAGGGCGTGGCACACAGACAAAGTATCAGCCTCCCCCTGGCACGAGGCTCAACTAAAATTAAATCAACGCTCTGAATCCCGCGATATTTTGACGTTTAAGTTCCCCAATATATAGCGGTGCCACCGAGTTGATGCTTCCGTTCCATGAACAAAACCACCCCCTACCAGGTCCTTCGTGTGATTTCTTCTTGAATAAAGGAATAATAGGACATAGATGAAAAAACGTGTTGGATTGTAACACAGCCAAGTCGAAGGGATGACGAAACGAGGACTGCAAGACGGTCAGACGGGCTTGGGTCTGATGTTGCCGCTCATTGCCGAATTGACCTTTCCCAGGGTCCCCTGGATCCCTTCAACCCCCTCCTTGTCTTCTCGAGATTTCAAACAAAAAATGTGTTAGGAGATATAGAAAAATGATAGACGAAGGACAGTCAACTTATTGTGGAGGGCTCAAAAAGACAAAAGATGGTCAACCGTCATGTCAAGCGGCAGAGTTCCAATTGACAATGCTCGTATCTATCCAGCGCTCAGATGTCCACTGAGCGCTTTCCCAACAAGGACTTAAAGTTGAGCGATGTCAGGATGTTCACAAATCACCAGCTGCCAGCTAATTCGGAAAAAAGAAGAGAAAGAAAGAAATTTATTTTGGGGTTACTGTAGTACAAATAACAAATGCTAAGAATAGTACAGCTGTCAAGTAGCGATTAAATTTACAAATACAAATGGAATAATTTGAACTCTCAGGCTTGAGGGATGCGTGCACCTTTCAAGCGGGGCCAATGACGGTCTGCTTCTTCTTGGTGAGTTTGGCAATGGTCGCGTCGTCGAAGCCAAGATGGGCCTTGACGAGTTCGGGAGGAGTCAAAGCGAGCCACTGATGAAGAATATTAGATGCATGTTTTACAATATCAACTCGATAGAGCTTACGTTGCTCAAACTGATGTCCTCGAAAGTGTCGGTCTTGAAGATCTCGAGGAAGCGAAGGGTGCTGTTGCCGATGTTCTCGACGTAGTGACCCATGGTGGCCGGTACATATCCAATGTCACCAGCTTGGTAGTCGAAAGTGCGGGCGTTGGATTGAGCAGCGAAGATAGTGACGCGAGCCTGGCCCTCACTGAAGAACGGTCAGATTCAGATCGGGTGTTGAAACGAATCAGAAGAAGACATACATGAAGAAACTCCACTCATCCTGAGTTGGGTGCCAGTGGAGCTCACTATATACAAAATGAGTGAGCAAGAATTGCGTTGGTTGTCTGAGTGGATGAGCGCTTACCGGATCGCACCGGGCTCAACAGTGACTTCTGCGGCAGCGATGGTCTTCGAAGCCTTGAATGTGCGAGAGTCGACAACCTTGACGGATCCTCCATCGAGTTTAGTTGCCTTGGCCTTGGAGAGAGGGAAGACGAATGGGTTGTCAACGGTACCCTCAGGGCTCTTTGGTCCCTTGCTGTCGGGCTCAGGAAGCTCTGCATGCCGTGATTAGATCCTGGAGGTGTAGAGGAGCTGGATGAGGCACTTACGAGCAGGGAAGATGTAAAGTTCCTCTTCTGGGATATGGGCGAAAGCAGAGGCGGAGGTCTTGAAGTTCTTTTCCAAAACCTCAACTGGGACGTGGGCCATCCAGTCGGTCAACTGATTCGTGTGTTAGCTCGGCAGTTTGTCAAGTAGGTACAAATGGAGTCTTACCAAGAAGGTAGAGTCCTCGCTGAAGTCACCAACGTCGAAAACCAGAACGAATTCAGCACCCTCTGGGTTGTCATCGGTAGCCTGGAGAGAGTGAGGGTATCCAGCAGGGAAGTACCACAAGTCTCCTGGGCCGACAGTGGCAATGATGTTCTTGCCCTCGGGATCAACAGCAGTGACTTGGACGTTACCCTAAAATAGATCTGTAAGTGTCTGAATTGGAAAATGACGGTGGCAAAAGCTTACCTCGAGAACGTATGCCCACTCGGCGTTCTTGTGCCAGTGAAGCTCACGAACGGCACCAGGCTTCAAGCGCATGTTGACTGAGGACATCTCAGTGGCGATTGGCATAACGTTGACTGAAAAAAAATGTGATTAGTCTTGGTACAAACCCGAAGTTGCAAGTTCTTACCGTTTTGCTGACGAGCCCATCCACCAGTTTGGAGACGGTTGTGAGACATGCTGAAGGGCCATTTCGCGTTCTTACTGTAACACTTCGTGAGTAAATTCGTCTTTAAGACCAATGTAAAACACGTACACGCTACCGTGATCAGTAGAGGGAGGAGCCAAAAAGTCGGGGTTTTCCCGATCAATTGATTCGTCGACTGGGCCGAGAACAGTTGCCCCTGTAGAACCTCTGATTGCATCCGGGGTACCGCTTGTAGGTCCCCAGAGGACCGGGTTTGGGTCGAGGTCGATTCCTGGAATTGTCTGGCTTGCAGCAGGGGCAGACGCCGTTGACGTTGGACGAGCGCTCGTCTTTGCTACATCGGAAAAAGGAACGGAGGCTACAACTGTGGAGGCCGCAGGAGCAGGAGCAGAAGATACTGCGGCGCTGGGGGTAACTGCAGCTGAAGGTGTGGCTACTGCTGGTTCTGATGCAGCAGGTGCAGCGAATGCAGCGCTGGAGAGGAGAAGTGCGAGAGTGAGGGAGGTGATGCTGATCATTGTGTTGGTTATCGGAGTTGTTGAGGCTAGTCGAGGTGGTTTTGTACCGTTGACTGGTGAAGATTGTTGGATAGAATGGCTTCCCTTTTATACCTGAAAACCTCCGCCATACGTGAAGTTGCAAGTCACCGTTGCAGCGTCAGAGGTACGCTAAATTTGCGATGTACGAGCCCTGAATTGCCGCATACCAAGTTAGAACTTCGCGCCACGAAAGATCGGAGACATACAGCATGCTGATGCGGTCACATTGATCCTATCAATGCTGTAAACCAAGCTTGTCCCGGAGATTATGTCGAAAACGAGATATCGTTGATCCTCAAACATCCGAAGTCCTGATAAATCCAGATGGTGAGGCTTGTCAAAGAGAAAGCGTTGTATGGTACACACTAGCATCGATGTATTGACATGGATGAATGACGGACATAAGTTGCGGTCAATTGTATTGCAAGGGGAGAGACGCCTATCACTTAGTCCACCGAGCCAAAAATAGAGGGCGGGCAATAAATAGATGATATCTACTTGGCCGAGTAATTCAGTCAGTGAGTCATCAAGAGGTCATACGAGAGAGTTACCATGTTGAACATGACGATGTTGTCGGTGTTAGGTGCGACATCATGCCTCGATCATGCGCTGAGCTCTTGATTGAGCTATGGGGTAATTAAGGTCTTCTCTGAGAGTGATCTGCGACGTCTAGGTCATCAACGGAGAATTCAAGGATATGTACAAGCAGAGATTGTCGCAATGTCATGTTCAGTCTGTCGGCAAAATCTATAGCAAGGCATCTACACCAAGTTCCCAGGGATGAAGGATAGCAAGACACAGCTCTGAACGGCCGACAATAATACCCATTCATAGATTGACCTGATGGGGTTCAGCATCTCAAAGGAAAGTGGAGCGCCAGTTGATGATACAGCCAGTGTATCCAAATATGCATTGTATTCAACAATGAACGTTGTTGGTCGGGGTAATTGAGATCGCAGATGCGCCTCGACGAGGCTTCCTCCCGGTAAAGCCGTGTGGTGTATGCAGTGCTAAGTATAGTTGGGTAAGCGGATATGTCTGACATGAAGGACCCGGTCAACGGAACGATTGTTTATTTTAAGTAAGAGGAACCTATAATTTTCGTCAAATATATTTCGAACAGTCCCTCGAAAAATACCAATTTCGGGTGTCAGTAGGCTGGTGGCCGCTGGCCTGGTATGTAACGCGTCAGACGTCGAAATGTGACCAGTTTATGGTTTTGAAGCTGTTGGAGCAGTCGACGATTAGTGGGCGATAAGCATGTATTGAAAATGGATAGTTTTACCATCTATTGAGAATACTACGGAATTCTGCGTCAGCCCCAGCACGTAGTGCGCACTCCTTAAGTGAGAAATCCAAGTGTAGATGGTGAGTTGTGCGCCGCAGTGACTGCCCTGAGTCCTCGACGAATATCATTTAATTAATATTAACACGTCACCAGCAAGTGCGGGATAAACGCATTTGTATCGGGCGTACTCGACGGAGAGATACTATCATCGCCTGTTTCACCTCATCGCGGGTAATGTGAGATTTGATGATCATCGCGTGGTCTCCTGAGCTGTAAATAAATAAGTTTTCAGGTTGGGGTGATCTGATGGTTGATAAATACGTCATGGGCTATTTTTATCTTGAAATATATGGCGAAGCCGATACAAGAATCGGAGAAGCGTTCGCGACAAATGGGAGGAGGTTACCTTAGTGCACAAAGTTGAGAAGAATATAGTATGAGGAGATGCAGTAAAATGTTGACAAGAGATGGGGTGGAGTTTAGAAGGGAATGCCGCCTGAATGTCAGAGGGAAAAATAACGACCTCCATTTGACGCGGAGCGCAGTCATCAGGCCCGTCGAATAATGTCCATGACCCAAAGGGAACGGATATTTGGCGTCCCATTCTGGGGAGAGAAGTAATTGGTCCTGGACATACGAGGACAATTGATTAGCTGAATTGAACGGGAAGACCAGTCGATATCAGTTGACAGTGATAAACGGATGTTGAATGCACAACAGTAGACATCGAAGCTGGCTTCAAAGATAGAATTCACCAGGAGGATCCAAGGAACGCAGTTTTGGATACCAGTAATTCGTGCACCCCTTTCCCCATTTCCTTGACTGTTTCGGGGAAATAGTGACTTGACAACTGAAGCATGTGCCGACTCTGCCCGAGCTCAACGTTCAACTTCGGTTTGTGTAAAAAAAATAAGCGGGTATTGAACCAATCAGGAGACTTCACCTTCACCATGATGCACGTTTATTTATGTGCACCATCGGAGCAACCAGGAGTGGTTCTTTGACCATAGATTGACAAAATCGACATACTAGAGCTAGGGCAGACGTACCACATTGAGCCGGGAAATATCGTAAACATAGGATGGAAGTCCTACCTCGTATCACATCGAATAACGTCCATTTTCTTGATCCAAAAGAGCATTAAAATGCGTGTTAACTTCCTGGCTCAAGGCGTCAAGATGAGGGCTGATATTTCGAATCAACTGAACCGTTCAGTGGTAAAGGCTTAAAGGATTGTAGAGACACTTGAACGTTATATTCTGCCAGTCATGCATGCGCGACATTATGTTCGACAACCTCTCCTCCTCGAAGTTGAGGCCGACAGCCGCAAATGAGGAGACCAAACACAGAATGGTAGTCAAGGTCACTAGTGGGCAGTGCGGCCAGTGTCAGTGTTGAGTGACTACCATACCAGGACGGTCACAATATGTCCACGATAAGGGTCACGCTATCACTGGCTCGCTCCAACGACATTCTTCATTCTCGTCAACGCACGGTGCACTAGTCCTCATAGAAATATACCAGAAAGCTTGGAAATTGTTCAAGAATTTGGTTCTACGTGACTTTATTATACATGAACGCGGGCGGTAGTTTCTCACTCTGACTCTAAGGATTCTTGAAGTCCTCATATCATTCAAGTTTTCAAGCAAATTTCAAGTTCTTGTTTTTTTCAAGACACCTAAATGAGGTAAATTACAAGTTTTACTCTTTAGTTCTCTCAAATGAACCACACCATTTGGCCGACAAATCCCACAATCGTGTCGAGCTCCAAATATGTTGGAATTGGGATCGTCTCCACGCCGCACGGTTCAGCGCCCGGCTGGAATCTCTGGTGCTAGTGTTACATGTGAAGCCTTACCATATTGCATTCTACAACTATCCTCTGACAAATTCTAGGATGGCGACTTCTGCCGTAGCTCTACGAGTGCCATGAAGAATCGCTTGATTTATGCTTAACCCCAAGGGCCGAAATGACAATGGTACTTCAGAAAATGTAATGTACTCTTGGAGCATCTCTAGATCGATGGTTCCATGCATGCTTTGCCATGCGCTTTTTTACCATTGATAACCACAAAAATAACTTCATTCAACCCGAGAAGCCAGACAAGTGTGGCAAACCCATGTCAGCATTTCACAGCCAGCGAAGATGACCGTCTTCAATTCATTGAGATAATTATACTCCTTCCTTCAAGACCCCAGTACACGGCCGATTATCTTAAATTATGATGTCTGGTACTGGGCTTTCGCTATTGCGTTCAAAGCGCAAATAATCGACATCGGTCCGATATTGTTTCAACTTCATTCATTTCCGCCTGTGCTGTGGATACCTGATAATCATTTTACCTACCTACCCGAATACAAACATTCGAACAGAAGAAAACCGCAGGCCTCATTGACAGCACGAGAATCGGCAAGCATATCCAATTTCCCGCGTCCATTAGCATGGCGCCTTGCCTGTCTTTGTTCGTGAGAGATGCGGAGAACGAGAGTGCCAATTCCGTCTGGTCGTAAGTCCGACACTCCCGCCGTCTTCTAAGTCCCCTCCTTGAGAAATCATTGTATTTTTCATCTATTTTGCTAACATTTGCACAAAATTGCCGTGCTAATTATATCTGCATAGCCTCCAAAAGTATTTGAGTCTGGCAAGATGTACGTACATGAGTCGGATACGATGCATTCACTGTCATAAAGAAACAACGGGCGAACATACGATTACAGCTCTGTATGCAAAATTGTTTCCGCTTCCATGACGAGGCATCTCCTTGTGCAACTGATGACCTAGCACCTTGCTACCGTGCCCATTCTATTTTTCGTTGCTCTGTTGAGCGTTCCCATTTGGTTCAACCCCGCCATGTTATCTGCACCGTCCCGGTGAATGAGCATGATTACTGATCCACCAATGTATCTTTTCTCCGCTGTGGTGCCGCATTTATGAGGAATAATGGAGTGTGTTGCTTGTGATCCTACTACTCAAATTGCTCGTTAACCATGTGAGGGGTGACACATACGCAACGTTGGGTAAATGATGTGGCCATGGGCTCAGATCGACGATGTCGATTGGGACGGACAATACGCCGACGCCTGCGCAAATTCACCATCCATACAGAGTCACTATGTTAAAGGACACCGGCGTAGGGTATTAGAAGCCCCACATAGCTCTAGCCATTACCGTAGCCAGGCATAATCCTTAGTAAAGTAGAAAGGGTCAAGTAGGTGAGAAGGAAGGATCGAAAATGACGATGGCGGAAGAAAAAGAATTATCGTAGGGTGGAATTCATTGACGATGGTTTCAATGATCTATTGGCAATGGTGTTAACATTGACATTGTGTCAGAAGATATCGCTGGTCGGCGCAGGGGCGGGAAGAAGTTCACATGTGGCCATGCGACCAAAGAACACATGCATGACCTGTTGGAGAGTGGAACAATTCTATCCATCTTCGTATAATTAGACACAATAGTGACTAATGACCGTGAAGGCAGTGCTTCATGTATCTCATGCTCTCCGATGATACCTGGATGTGTGATCCACACAGGCCTCGTTTATCCTTATCCATAGCTTGTGTAGGGTAAATATTAGATGATACTCATGCTTGCCTCTCCATAAAGCCGGCCCCAAATGGACTTTCAGGACGGCACTACACAAATGCTACTCGCTGGCAAAAGAAGAGATGGTCACTGAGAATAAACAAGGTTTCTGTGAAGCCGGGTATCCTCTGCTGTTCTATATTCGCGTTCCCCGCTTTGGAGCGTATTGTGCGAAAGCATAATTCACCACCATTGGTCACCCGTATATCCACATGACGTCCAGAGAGAAAGATTTGGCCAGATGCTCTTCGATGTACTTTCCTCTCCACAGTCGCCCTTGTTACACGGTGGTACGGACGATTTGTCGGAGAGCTACGTTCGTCGTGTCGAGTTTGTTGTCTGTATGCTGCCACATGGAGTAGGGGCGCAACCTGATACCGACGTAGGTCATGTCATAGTCGAATATTATGGGTACCATATTAATTAATTAAAAGGAGAATTATGAAACGGCATTGAAATTTTAATTGCGGTTGAAACTAGGCATACTCAGCATTTGCAGGCCATAATTGCTGTCCATTGAAAGGCGAAAAGCAAACGGCAAAAGCAACAGACAGCGACGAGACCTGATTAACGCATTCCATTGAAGTTATAGCTTTGTGAACAGACTGTAAATATACAGGAAGTGAAAAGGCTGTCGTTCAACGGGGTTGTATGGAGAAGCTGAGCGACCATTTCTCAGGCATTATCATACCACATGAATTACACGGGGCTTCTATCAATCGGGGGAATGTTGAATACTTGTAGGCCACGGGAAAACGGCATTACCGTTGGAGCAAGCCTTATCTGAGGGACTGTCGAGGTTAATATAAGTAGGAGACAGAGGACGATGGCTCAAGCGACACTTTTCTCAGACAGTCAGCAGACTCTATGATTCCAGTGGGAGTCGATGCTTCGACAGTTGGACTTTCAGCACATCATCATCTTCTTTGCCTCTACTACAAAAGGCTCTTATGATAGTATTTATACAATGCTCTACTAGCCACCTCGATCACAATGATTTTTTTTCGTTTTCTTTCAAGCCTGGACTGACTCTGACTTTAAATTTGTTACGAATACCCTGTATTATCAAATTTCTATCTCAAAACCATATCTAATTACACGAGCTGCATAGCATATCTATAAATAGCATTATACCAATACGTCGTGATGGCAGTTCCCGCATACGTTCAAGCAACGAGGCTTTCCGGTCTAGGGCTCTAACTAGTAACATCTGGCTCCGGGTCTCAAGGGTCAATGTATACTAAGTACAGTAAGGAGAATTGAGACATCTGAAGCCAAATTTTTCTGTTATATATTGGTGGACTTAGGTACCATTGGCTTCCAAGTCCTATAATGTTATCGATGTTAACTGTTGGCGTCGATGATAAGCGCCCGTAGGTCCAGAGTTGATCGACTTCATCTCTACACGCCCCGTCTTGATGTCGTTATGCTTCCTGAAGTTCAGTTGGATGTTTGCGAATAGTATAGAGGTAATAGTAAGCTAGCCTTGTTTGCAACGTCGTTGTAGCATGGAATGTCCATTTCGTAACAGTGACTGAAATGTGGTTCTCGGGGATCTGTTGTGGTGTGGTCACACAAGCGCCGTCCCTAATCAGGTTGATCCGCTTCATTTGAAACTTCATCTCCGAAGACTGGGACAGTCGCTTGGGCAGCGATAATTGTTTGTCCTCAGGGTTCTGGGATGTTTTTTGACTGTATTCACACGTATATATATGTATAATCATGCTACCCGTACTCTCGCTCCGCAATCCTACACTAGGCGCTTTGTAAATATTGGTTGATTGAGCTTCTCTTCTTCCCCGCTTTTAAATCCAGTTCAATCTTCATAGTGCATGGGGTGCACTTTTATTATTATTTTCCATCTATCCCTGCTCTCCATTTAGACCTTTTATATCGGTCGGTCCCTTTGTAACGAAGCTGGTATTCGTAAGTGTGTACGGCTACCGGAGCGAGAGTGTGGCGACCGGATCTCCACTGGCACTCTTATTCGCCTCCACCCTCACGTCATTGTTAGTTTTTGACGCAGCGGATGCTATTATTAGCCAACCTCCCAAAACGGATACCTTCGACCCTGCCAGTATTGCATATGTATGATACATGTCTGTAAACCAGATGATAAGTAGTAGGCCTAGGGTTAAGTCGGCGTTTAATTCAGTTTTTGCACAGGATTTATGTCATTCGAAAGTAAAAAGCAGCACGTAGTTGTCTGACGGGTTGGCCACTGCACAGCTTTTCCTTGCGGTGGGACTTTCTGTCGTACTCATTGCAGTTGTATGTTCTCGTGGATGTCGGTTAGATATTCCTGTCTCAAATTCACTACATCTGCCTTCAAGTTTAAGATCGCTGCTCAAGCGCCGGGTTGTTCACACGCTTCCCCCTCTACGAATGCTGTCACCAACTTGCTTCGATAATGGTTTCTGGGCCTAGGCCAATGCTTCGTGAGGGCCATAGAAGCCGGTTAATCTACATTCCAGCGCACCATCCCACACTACCGTTTTTGCTGACCCAAACTTCTCAAAGTGCTCCAGTCCGCCATCCTCCCTGTCCAAAGTTACGATTTCAGTGTGTAGACAGTAGAGTAATGAACTGCGTTTGTATTTAAACTATTTTGGATCAACCATAGCGCCACGTGCTTCGTGTGCACAATGCACATGCCAGCACAGCTCTAGTAGTAATCATAGAACCTATCTCCAGGGTCCTAGCATCATCTTGCGCTACACTGGCACCCGTCCCTCCTTCTCAGCCCTTCATGACGATTTCAATAGATGAAAGCGCTGGGATGGGGAGGGCTCCAAACCCCAACGACATCATTCAGGAGGTGATCGACATTCTGGCGCAACCATCACCAAACGAAGACCCAGCAAGGTCCCTTGAGCAGGTCAAGAAGTTTTCCACCTTGTCACCATTTTGTCTTCAACAAGTTAGAAAGCACATCTTCTTTAGGGTGACGCTTTGCACAAATCCCAAGGCCGTGAAAGGCGGCCACCACTTCGCAACATTAGCTGCGCAGGTTTCCTTCTTCACAGAGCATCAAGGGCCGCTTCATCACATCCGTCACCTCAGCTTACAGGTACAGAGACCCGAGATGAGGGACGGCGCGTTACAGGCCCAGCTGTATGACATATTGCTGCAGCTCTCAAATCTAACGGTGCTTGATATTCATGCGACGTCCTTTATGCGTCCTGAACATGAACGAATAACCTCGACGTCGAAAGAAATGCAGCCCGCCCCCTTAAAATCCCTCCGAGCTGCACTCCATCATCTTCTGTGTAGTAACTCAAGTAGCCTCACAGAGTTATCCCTCCGGTACATAGGCCACTTCCCCATCAACGAGTTGAGATTTTCCATCAATCTTCGGCGCTTGAAGCTTTCTACCACTTGGTTTTTCGACCACTCGGAGAACACCACAGATACAGAACTTACCAACCGGCAAAAGGCGACCAGACTTGAGCATCTAAAGCTGTCGGATTATGTCGAGAGTAGTATCCGAGCGCTGCTCCTAACCGGACCCGATAACCAATTGATCTATACATTTCCTCACCTCAAGTCATTGGCAGTCGACATTGAGGATGTTTCAATCTTCACAGATGTGTCTGAGCTCCTACAGGTGCAGGGATGCCGCCATATTGAAGAGTTGGAACTTAATCTCAACACCGACGGTAAGCTGCCGATTAGTAGTTTTTTTCTTTTTTTGTCATGACTTATTTTTATGTTCTTTGGGATGTACATCGGACGGTAGACTACGACAGAAGAAATGACCATTCTCAAGCTTTTGCCACCATAATCTTGCCATTCACCGCATCGCTTCGAAGGCTCACCATGACCACGTTCATAGAAGGAGTATATCATGACCCATTCGGGGGATTGTGCTCGACGCTCGAGCGTATGGCGGAAGACAACGTCTTGACGTCCCTCAACGTTCGAGTCACAGTCGATACGGACTGCAATTGTACGACCGGAAGGGAGTGGATGGCCCTGGATAGAGTCTTGACGCGAGATAAGCAATGGAAGAGCCTACGAGAGGTCAACCTCGAAGTTGTTATCACCAACTTTCTGAGGCGAGATAATTCATTGCAGACTCAACTCGAAGAACTTCGAGAAACACATTTCGGACTTCTCTTTTCGTCCAAGTTATTTACATTTAAGTATGAGGTCAAAGTATCTAATAACGGATAAACACTTCACGACATGTCGCAAATATTAATGTAGTTATTATCATTTAAATCAAATGTAAATTGTCTTTGTCATGAAAAGATTAAGCAAACGAAGAATAACCCAAAGGGTACCAAAACGGAGTAACGACAGGACGAGCAAAGTATGGGTATGATGGCTACATACACTGACAACGGCTACAAACTAAAATGTCTTGGATATTAGTTCATGAAAGCAAATATTCTACAGCACTAGACAGCTCCTCTTCTACATTTACATGTTCAACTTACATCACTGAAAACAGCATTGAGCCGAAGACAACAGCCAATGATAGCAAAAAGGGTGTGGATAGAGGGGTTGCGGAGAATCGTGAGGAGCTGCCACTGTTGGGTACCGTGTAGGGGTCGTTTTGAATAAGGATAGCTGCTTGTTCGGCGACTCCGAAAGTAGCTGAGGCGAGCTATAGTTCAGAAAATAATGTGAGTAAGATTTGAGGACGTTAGAGGATAAAGTGAATAGACATACGTGAGCAGCAAATTCGAAGGGGAAAATGGACGAGTCTGCGACGCGGACGTTGGCTGTTGAGAAAAATAAATAAATAGAGTCAGTAAATGTGGGTCAAGCGTATTAGGTTGAAAGGGGATTGAATGTGAAAAATAAGGATGCTAGAGTCGGCGGATAGTCGGAGTGCGGTAAAAAGCTTTGCAATCGTAACTTCGACAATATGAAGCATTTCACAGACTGCGCAGCAAATATAGCGACAATAGGTGGGAGAAGAAGCCGGACTGCGCATTTGTGGCCCACACCCACAACAACCACAGTTACTGGTGCAGATGGATCAAAAACGGAGATGATCCCGATGACAACGCGGGACCGAAACGAAGGGAAAGAAGAAACACAGAAACGCAGAAGAAGAAAAAAAAAGAAGAGAAAAATTAAAGAGTAGTAGAACCAAAACTCACCCAATCCATAGACATTCAGCTTCGCATTAACCACACCACCCTTATTCCTCGGCATCATAGCAGCGCTACCCATAGGGTGATACTGGGTTCCCGCACTGTCAAAGATGAGCCAGTTTTCCCAGTCCTGGTCTGTCTGAACGCGAGGGCCCGGCCAGACTTCCGCACCGAGGGTGTCCCCAAATGCCTCTCCGATTTTACGCACGAGCTTGAGACCTTGGCGCATGATGATGACGTCTGTGTGTCGAGTTGAGTAAGGGAGGGGTATACAACAACGGAGAGGGAGGATACTAACCGGCGAAGTGGCTGTAATACTTGGGATCAATGACGATGGGATCCATGGGGTTTGAGGAGTTGATGTACAGGTGTCCTTTGCTGCAACACGAAGAAAAGGCATTGGTCTCAACATCACGAAAAGCATCTCCTAAAAACTCCAAAAACCCACCTGAAAGGATGCTGAAGCGCACTCTGAATGCTCACAGTTCCAGGGCTGATTATGCTCATCAACATCTCAACGTGCGCCGTCTTCTCCCAGAACTTGTTGGCAATGGTGTTGTAAACCTCCTTGTAACCCTCAACGATGTCAGAATTTGTAGATGGAACGAGGGTGTTGGCTGCCTCTGGCAAGAAGTCGATGATTTGCTTTTGGAGGTCCAGAGCCGGGTTTCCATCGAACAGGGTGCTGATGTTGACGAATGCGACGGCGTCGTTGATGCATGACAGGAACTCAGCAGACCTCTACGAGTTCATGAAGGTTAAATTTCGGGTAAGGAATGTGCAGAGACAAGGCACTTACAGAGAAATCGGATCCTGTAGCCTGAATATCACCAGCAGTTTCCAAAGGCGTCTCCCAAGCAATTCCAGCAGTCTACCAAGACGAAAGAAACCCATCAACGCTCTTGGTCGTGAAGAAAAAAAAGGGCCAAGTCAACGCACCATATGGTCCTGCAAATTCTGTCCAACACCAGGCAGCTCCAACGCAACCTGCACACCCGCAGCGTCCAAAATATCCTTAGGACCCACTCCACTATGCATCAAAATCTTGGGGCTTCCCATCGTACCTCCCGCCAAAATCACCTCTCGCTTCACCTTCACACTCGTGCGGCCACTCGCATCTGAAGCACCGCTTGGGACCCATTCCACCTCCTTAGCGTACAAGTCCCCGTTCTGGTCCTTATCTGTGCCAAACACGAGGCGGGTGACGGTAGCGTCTGCGAGGATGTGGAGGTTTGAGCGTGGGGGGAGCGAGTCGATGTATGCTGATTTTGAGTATGAGCGTGTCCAGTTGGCGGGGTTGATGGAGGAGGGCGAGATGAATCCACCGAGGGTGGAGCCGCCGTTGGGAGCGGCTAGTGTGGGTACGCCGGCTGCGTTGAGTGACGCTGTCCAGTTTGCGACAATGTTGATCATGCTATTTATAGAGCCATATGAAAATGAAATAAACGATTCGCGTAGATTGATTAGCATCTCGTCATCATTGACTAAAAAAGACGAAGAAAAATATGTATATGAAGCGAAGCAAGAAAGTTGAACTCACACATCGGGGTATGAAACCTGCATGGGACCGCCACTTCCGTGTGTGCTGGCATCGTACTGAATATCCATCACACCCAAAATATTTGCGTTGGGAGCTGTGAAGTTCTCTGCTTTCTTCATGTTGGTGAACATGTTGTCCCAACCCCACATTGCAGCGGCGGTCGTGTCGCCTTCTGGGGCGATGATATCCTTCCAGGCGTCGAGTTCTTCAACGGATGGGCGGACCACGTACATAGCGTTCATAGCAGATGAACCACCGAGGATCTGATGACAGTGTGAGTTAATGGTGTTACATTGAACAAGTGATTCTTAAAAGGAAGGGGACGGGGCGCTGGAGAGAGGTGGGGATATAAATTTAAGGTCAACTCACCTTGCCTCTGGGCCAAGGAATAACTCGATTATTCAACTTCTCTTGAGGAACCGTAATGTGCTTCCAATCATAATCCGTGTCAACAATGGAGGAATAGTAGGCTCCAGCGGGTGCATCTATCAATAAACCATGATTGTCAGCATCCGTTCGTTCCTTCACTCATGGAATAACCAGAAGCGCCATACTCCAAAAACGAGTGAAGACGAGAACAAATACTCACTAACACCATCCTTGACAGCATCTCCTGAAGAACCAGCCTCAAGTACCAGGACAGTAGTTCCGTCGTTCTCGCTTAACCGAGACGCAAGCACAAGTCCAGCAAGTCCTCCTCCAGCGATGATGAAGTCATATGATGAGAGAAGCTGTGAGGGGCTTGTAATGATTTCACGCTTGAAAAGATGGGCATGAGTGCTGAAGTTATTAGGGTCGGCATAAGCGTGACGGGCATGGTGCGATCCGGGCTTTGCTGTTGCAGAGATGGTTTGGGCGCTGAGAACAGCGAGGGTGAGTAGGGCGCTTTCAAGCGTCCACATTTTGGTTTTGCTGAACTGGTGAGCTCGTTACAGGTGGGTAGTTGGTAGTTGAATGAGTAGGGTATGCGCGTTGTTATGGTATAATCCGATTCAAGCTAGCTGGCTAACTCGGGCTTGGAATTTAATCCGTGGATTCAGAGTTGGTATGGATCAAACTGCCGAGATCGTGACGCGTTTCGCTGGTTGTGGGATAGAGGTTGAGACGGATTGGTGCAGAGTCGAAGGGTGAAATAATCAAAGCGACAAGGGAGGTGTAGATATGTATGAATGAACAAGGGTACACAAGCCAAGCGAGAGTGGGCGTTGAATGTAAAAATTCAACGAATTAGATAGAAGAGAGATAAGGCAAGGCGTTAGCAAGAGTATGGGAGGAAGGAGGAAGGGATCAAGTACCTTAAGTGGGGCTCTATTGGGATATAAGGGGCCGGTAGTTGCCCGTGGCTTTCAAGCTTCAAACGAAAACAGGTAGACACAGGCAGAAGATCGCAGGGGTATTGATGTATCGTGAAAAATGCCAATGTCCGAGTCGGGTGTCTTGAGATTTGCTTGGACAGCAGCGTCAAAAGGCTCCCTAAAAATTCGTCAAAGTGGAGCGGTTCGTTTGTATGTTGCGCAGTAAAATGGTCGTTGACTCCTTCCCAAGAGGGTCAAGCTGGGACAAGACCTTGAGAACAAGACTGAGAGATACCAAGCAAAGCTGTGATGTCGATGTAAAGATGTCCCCGATTCGTGAATTGTCCGTCAAATAGCAAGAAAGAACACGAGCAGGGTCAAGCTAAAAGCGAAATAACTGGTAAATCGTCGTTAAACTTGACATATAGATAGTTGTGAGTGGGTGAAGGCAGACTGAACCTCGTAGAAAGCTTAGCCCATCCCTTCGTTGACCGTCTTGCCCAGACGTGGCACACAGCTCAAGCAACCATCAACTTCCCCTTGGCACGAGGCACCACCCCGATACTTCCCCAAGCTCTTCTTGGCTATTTCTCGGCGATTAAGTGTAATAAAAAAATTCCGCCATAATTCTTGGCAGGTTTCTCCGGTGAGTGTGGATGACATCTTCCGTCTGCTACCTCTGCTTTGCTGACCAGCGACATCAGCCAGAGTAAGAACACCAACACAAGGTGGTAAATGTATGAAAACGGCAAAGAAAGATGAGACGAAGTGATCAAGAAGACTCAGGGCAACGAACAACCCGGAAATGCAGCCAGGCTGTCACCGGCACGTAATCACGCCCGTGTTACATACTCTGATGCGATTTCCGCAGTCATTATTCAGCGTGACCCAGATAATATGGAAGTGATAAGATAAGATAAGAATCATCAAGTAGCGCTCTTGTGTCTCAGCTCACTCAAGGAGCACAGCTCTCTCATAATCAGATCCATCGCACGACCTAGGTGGGTAGACGTCCAACCAATACAAGGATATGCCACTTAGATACTCCATATTTCCTCTTTGGTGTCAGGGCTCATCACTTCCTGCTGCCAATTTCTGCAATCGTACTCCCCGGAATGCCTAATTATATCATCCAACCGAATCCAGAGCTGACCAGCCTCCGCCCACTCATCATCGGTTCTTCCATGGGACCAGAACCACCCTTCCCTTTGCAGATGGAAGGCAAAGTTATCCGCGGCTACGGACGTGGCTCCAAACGCCTCGGCATCCCGACAGCCAATCTCCCTGTTGACAACAAAGTCACACCATGGATCGCTGATATCACGTCTGGGGTCTACTTTGGCTGGGCATCCCTACGTTTCGCATCGTCGACGACATCATTAGACGGCAACACCGCCCGGACACCACATTCGGGGTTCAGCCTATATCCCATGGTGATGTCAATCATGTCCAACAAGTTTTATGGCAACAAGAAAAGGTCGGCCGAGGTACACGTGCTCCACCAGTTCGAGGAGGACTTCTACGACACAGAGATGCGTGTGCTACTGACTGGTTTTATCCGGGAGGAGAGGTGGGACTACGTTGATGAAGAGGAGTTGATCGCAGACATCAAGCTGGATTGCGAGGTAGCTCGTAACAGCTTGGATCGCGAAGCTTGGTCCTTGCGAGAGACGGGCAGGGGTATGCTAGACGGGAGTTGGTTGGTCCGTGAAACAGCAGTGGTGGGATCAGCGTTATAGGTAGCAGCAGTGACATGCAAATGTCAACTTTCGCTTTTGCGGGAGGTTCAAGTTCCGACTTTACCTTTCCGAAGTAATGTATTAATATTTCGAGACCTTGAGATCGTGTATCCACCAGTTCTCTCCTCTTCTGATAGTCTATCTTAAAACCGCATATACAGCTCTATGTGTGCATTCCACTTAAACTTGTCATCATAGTCATTACCACAGTTGACGCGTGTGAGTGTTCATTGCCGTTCCGTCGTGCCCGGATCAGGTTCTAGATGATTTGATCCGTTACTACATAATTGCTGACAAAGCATCAGTGCCCAGCCTGAGCGGATGACAGGCGGGTACCCGTTTGCCACCACAGTCCTCGATGACAGGCATTGGCAGCCTTCCTGAATCCGAACCATCCACTGTATCCAATCGTCCTTGGATCATCTGAATGATCATCCCAGAATCGTGCATCATAACCTTCCCCCTCTAGATTAGAGTCTTGCACTGTCGACAAAAAAAAAAAAAAACTCCGAGTGACACACCGCCAGTTCTAGATTCTAGACTCCCATTGGTCCCACTCCCAGTCCACTCCAGCCCATAATAGCCAGGTCGCCCAGGCTACTTGTGGACATGCTGCATTGTACCCAGACCTGCAGAGAAAGCGATCGTTGAGTCGCTGGCTGAGGTTGGGAAGGCCAAGCCTGGCTCGTCGTCAGGCATTTGTCATCGCAGCCCAAGTTGGCTGGAGCCGAGCTGCGGAATTCACATTGATATCGTGAGTGTCAATGGTCAGTATGTCGATGTGCGCTGCGAGAAAAAGACAGGCAAGGGGAGAAGAGGGAAAAAACGGGAGGGTCAGAGAAGGAATGTGAGAAATAGAGCGGATGGTCTAGGTTTGTCTTCTAGACGGCTCAACTTGTGCGCTATAATTGCTCAAATGTGTTAGTTATGGCGTGGTCCGCATTTCTAGAGGCATAGTAGTTCCTGTGCAGCAACATAAATATAAGATCTATTTATATATAGGTCCAGAATTACAACTGATGGTCTTTCGGTGCATCAATGCTGTACATGTGGTCTGGGGTGTTGACTCTAGAGGGTGGAGGTAAGTAGGGTTCAAAGAACAATACAGGGGTCAATGAGGATCCAAGAATGGAGCGGGTGTTCATACCTTGCTTACAACCGACGCACGCAAACTGGAAAAATCAAAAAAAATCAAATCAAATTCCGAGTTATACATAAGGCCCCAGGTCTATTTCCCATTTTTCGTCTTTCTTTTTTTTCTGCAACGTTCATTCCTTCCTTCATCCCATACCTGTATACGAATAGGTGTTGTTGGATTACTGACAACACTCCACATCTACCTTCCCCTACGATTCCCGACTCCACACCTTCATTCACCTTTACATCCGAATTTCTCCACTTAATCTCTTCACGAACAACCACGATGTTATCCAAAGAGGTCCTAACGCTAACGATAGCACTCCTGCATACCTCACTCTACATCGTACCTGCACACTGCACATCCCAATCCCATCAAGAATCAACATACCATTCTCCACGAGACTTTACCCGCTTCCTCAGCCGTCGCGCTTACATCGCCCCAGGTCAGCAGCGCGATACGTATGATTATGTGGTTGCGGGAGGAGGCCTTGCTGGATTGGTTCTGGCGAGCAAATTGGCAGAAGATGGGACAAGGAGCGTGTTAGTAGTTGAAGCGGGTCCATCGGGAGACGAGTTCCCGTCAAGGATTAGTAAGTGATTTCTCTATTCCTGTGGCCTGCATATAGGTCGAGACTGACCCTCTTTTTAATTTAGATACACCTGCTGAGACGTATTACAACTCCTTGCTTGGGTCCATGCCGTATGACTGGACTTACAGCACTGTACCGCAACCTAATGCTGGTGGTAGGAATATGAATCAGCCTCGTGGCAGGGTGAGTTGATATTTTCTTTCCATCTTATCCCCCTCTGCCCTTCTCTCTTATCACACGTCATATCAACATGATCTTCACCCCTTCCTTATCGCACGCGTTCTAACCCGTCTATGAATAGCTTCTCGGAGGCTCATCAGCCATCAACGGGATGTATCACGTCCGCCCCTCAGCCGTCGAGGTTGATACATGGGCGTCTCTCGCTTCAGACGACGACAGTCAATCTAGCCGCTGGAAATGGTCCAATTTCTTCCAGGCTCTCAAGGCTACCGAGACGTTCTCACCCCCCGTGGATGATGCGTTGAAAACGGCAGGAATGAAGTATTCTGCTGATGCCCATGGGTCAAATGGCAAGTTGAGGGTCACGTATCCCGCCTAGTGCGTTTTTATTTTCTTTTATCGTCTTGAACTCAGATTTCTCATCACATCTCTCGCGTAGTATGGTCCCTGTAACAGGTGACTGGCTGCCCACTCTCAGCGCAGCAGGCATTCCCGCCATCGACGATGCCTACTCCGGAAATAACATTGGAGGCTTCTTCGCCCTCTCCACCATCAACCCCAGCAACTGGACCCGCTCATACTCCAAATCCGCATACATCGACGCTCTCCCCTCGCTCTCCAATCTTCACGTCTTATCCGGCGCCACCGTCTCCCGTATCGTGTTCGCTGACAATATCGTTGCGGGCAACAGACAAGCCAGTGCGGTTGAGTTCAGCACGGAGAAGGGTGGTCAGGTGTATAGCGTGAATGTGGGCAAGGAGGTGGTGCTTAGCGGTGGTGCGATGGGTAGCCCGCATGTGCTGATGGTGAGCGGTGTTGGCCCCCGTGATGTGTTGGAGGCTGCGGGTGTGGACGTCAAGGTGGAGTTGCCTGGTGTTGGACAGCATTTGATGGACCATTTGGTGAGTAGACGTGCGCTCATTTTTTATGATAACCAGCGTTAATTTTCTGGCTAGGCTGCCGGTGTATTCTGGGAGTCTAATGTTGATACCCAAGGAACTATCAAGAACTCTAACTCGGATTTCTCAGTACGCCATTTCCTCCCTCTTTCTCCTCATCTCACCTCTAAAGTCTCCCTAGAAATCCCGTGAATTCAACTCATTCGTCAACTCCGGTATCGCCTACATCAACGGAACCTACCTCTTCGGTTCAGACGCCGCATTCAAGTCCTTCACAGACGGCATCGTCTCAACCCTCTCCTCTGTCGCATCGTCGACTCCCTCTGGGCTCGTCCCGTCTATCTACCCCGAGGTTATTGAGGGTTACAAGGCCATCTTCCAAGCTACCGCTGAGAAGATCCACGCATCTGCTGGTTTGATGGAGATGTTGCTCAGTATTAATGCTCCAGGCCAGATTGCTGTTCAGGCAGCGCTGCAACAACCCCTGAGCCACGGTCGAGTGTACATCACGAGCAAAGACATCTGGGACAAGTTGAACATCGATCCTGCGTATTTCTCTCATGGAGCTGGTACGCTATTTTCCCTCCTAACTTCTTCTATGGTTCTGGAATCTGACTAAGACTTGCTTTGATCCACCAGATATTGTTCAACTTCGTGAAGGTATCAAACTCGCCCGCCGTATTGGAGCTACAGCCCCGCTCTCTGCTGCCCTTGGACGCGAAGTCACCCCAGGCCCAGACGTCCAGAGCGACTCGCAGATCGAGGACTGGTTGAGGAACGGAGGCGCGAACACCGAGTTCCACCCATGCGGTACGAGCGCGATGATGCCCAAGGAGAAGGGGGGCGTCGTCGGTCCTGACCTCAAGGTGTTTGGTACTGGTGTGTAGTTTCTTCAGGTTTCACTTCACAATCATTGGCTGTGTACTGATCATTATCTTGAATAGACAACGTCCGCGTCGTTGATGCTTCGGTGTTCCCCATCTCATTCTCTGCGCATCTTATGGCTCCGACGTATGCCCTGGCTGAACAGGCTGCTGATCTCATTATTAATCCTCCCTCATCGCCTTCTCCTTCCGGGACCAATACCAATACCAACCCCAATGGAGGAGGAGCGAGCCAGACCGGTACTGGAAGCGGAAGCAAACCTACTGGTGGAGCTGGTGCGATGAGGATTGGGGGAGTCTGGGTGGGCGTTTTGGTTGGTTTGGTTGGTGCTGCTTTGGCTCTTTAAGTGCCTGAGTTGGCTAGAGACGAGGCTAGATGAGATGAGATGAGATGAGACGATTAGCGCGTGTTGATACGCGAAATTTGAACAATACCTCGAACTTGGATAAGGTTGGGTACTTATTGATCTAACCCCCGGACATGTTGGACTTCTGATTTGGAATCGGATTGGACTTGCTATTTTTTTTACATTTATAATTTCGCCCTTGATTTTATCTTTATTGTACGCTGCCATCCGATATGATATGATATATAGTGTATGTACGCGCTTATTTAGCGCTTTAACTTTCATCCATCCGTTCATCTTCTTTTCATTCCCTACTTTCACCTCCGCTCTTTTATTCGACCTCGAACACACTCTCTTCCCTTCTCCTCACCACCTTTTCAACCTCTGCGGGACCATCTGATTCCCGGATGCTCTCCCGAATTTCTTCAACTCTTGTTATACATTTCCTGTATACGATACGTAAATGAGAGGGCCTTGACAGCGGCTTATTCATCCTCTGTCTCTCTCATAAAATAATTACCTGCGTTGGTCCTATCTTTCAATTGAAGAGAAGGTGTTATGGTCTATGAACGTATGGGTAAGAAACGCGGTTTTCGAGGGTTTGCGTATTTGAACCGGGGGAAAGGACAAACCCTTGAACTTTAAATTAAAATTTTACAACTCAAATGCACAAAAATTTATCATAAATTCTTATCCACGGACCACAACAAGCTCAGAAAACAGAGGAAATAGCAGCTAGTACCACGGTCCCTTCACTTCAAGTGAATTAGAGAAATGCTGGTATGGTAAGTCTATGCTTCAAATGTGGGGGAGGAGAGCAGTCCAGCTATTGGTTACAAAAGCACCTAGGGCAGATCGCGGAGCGAAACTAGAGAGAGAATTATCAGAAAGACGCGCGCAATTACATATAAAATGCACGACAGAAGCGCGAGGACGGTGAAAGATGTGCTTAAGGAGGCGTTGTTTAGCTGCTTGGCCTTGTCAACGAAGTGGCCAAACAGCATGAATATCAACGGAGACACGGTGAGCACAAGGGAGCTAATCCTCCAAAGCCACATTTCTGCCGTTGTTGGGAAATGGAAATCCCATGCGATGAGATGGATTATACCGAATAATCCCCCGAACAAGACTATGATACTCCCTTCTACCTCCAGATTCGAATTGATCCAGTTGATGCAACGGGACTTGTTCGATCCTACTTGACGCAACAGTTCCATTGACACGCCTTCACGATAAAAGATTGCGAAGAAGCCATACATGATCTCGTAGATGAACGCTTTCTTGTCTTCAGAACTCCACTGGGGTTCACTAGCATTTTACGACGCACAATGTCAATGACCCACCGGCAAATTTCTGGGTATAGTGGATTGCATGAACCCACTGACTAAAAGCCCAGAGTATGACGAGCTCTGGAAAGATGAGCATACTGAGCATCAACCCAATTCTGCGTGCGACTACCGTGCTTCCTGGATCGTCTCTCGACGGTACTTCTGGATGGACAGCAACCCATGTACACGCGAAGAGTGTCAGAGAGCACGACCATACGATGTTCCCAAGGGAGCGATCCGAGTCACAGGCTGGACCGTCATGTGTGTCGCGTGGATCCAGAAAGGGATGATAAAGCAGTACCATTATGCCTTTTCTTCCAGAGCGACAGCTAATGGCAGGTTATGGTCTGTAATTGCAACGTTTCGAGAGGAATATAAATCTCTTAAAGAGTCGAACCCTATTTACATATATATCTATTGGACGGTAGTCTGCGCACCACTATATAGGCTATATACGCAGGCCCAAATTTGAGCCATATTGAACGCTGACGTCTGGCAGCCATTGATAATTAATAACACTGAAAGGTAGGCATAGCATCGATAAGTCTAAGCACCCCCTTCAGTGTAATTCTCGCAACCTCCCATAATGGGAAATTAACGGCGATGATCAAGACTGAGATCTAGGGACGTTTGTCATGTTAGGTTGAACAACAAAAATTTGACATGCAAGGAGGCAGTACCCCGTTGGTATAGAGTCAACACCGAGGATAAGGAAAGACAATAGTGAGGCGCAGGTGTGCAGTCTTTCCAGATCTAGAACCTTACGGGCGCTTAATGCCCACCAGGTGGCACCAATGATTTAACAATATATGGGTGAACTTCCACTGGTAAAGAGTTGAATAAACTCCTACTCCTTCTCAATCTAGTGAAGTCCATGATAGACCTTTGCATTAATCTAAGGTCCTCGTTGCATCCACATGTATGCAATCGTTATCATCGCGCGTCTGCCAGGGTCAACTATTCCTAAAAGCTCCCTGAAATCAAGCAAAAGTACAGATGTTAGGGAGCATCACAGGCGTATGTACATAATTAGATCTAGGTTAGCAATTGACATGTGTGGTCGTAGGTATGATTTTGTACCAAGAAGCGACATCAGCATCCTTACTAGGCCCATGTCAATGTTGGGCTTCCGATTCTCGGTACATATTATAAACGAGTTTGCGACTGAACGGAATTTGATGGCAAAGATGTCGAAGTGGGTACTACAGTAATAGAGGAAAGACGACAAGTAAGTGTGCCAGTCAGCAGAACTGTCGCCGCCGCGGTTGAGGGACTGAGTGACGCGGATGTGTTAGGGTGCATTTGTGACAGAAATCACGTTCATCGACGAATCTTTGTTACATCCCGTGTTCGTCTCTCTTGTTCGCTGACCACCATGTTTCCACTTCATGTTGACCGAGAAGATCTAATCATTGTCTTGGCTTCCTTTGGCGCAGAACTGCCAAAGGATACTAAAATTCCGTTGGAGGAGATTCAAAAGCTCACACTTAGAGCCTTGAATTACTCGCAACAATTTGACGAACTTCTTGAGCTCAAGCCTAATTCCAAGCTTAACCCAGACACCTTCCCCAACTGGACTGGAGGTGAAAGTCTGACTACGGCAATGCATAGTGTTAACATGGAAGAAGTGGTCTTAGGGAGCGCTCCTACATCACAATTGAAGCAAGGAGCGAGGTCTTCCAAGGAGAACATTTTCACAGAACTCCGCCAGACCTGCATGGGCCTAGGATACGCGATGGACTTGGGAAAAAATCGGGTCTATTTTGCGGGCGAAAGTAGCGATTGGATAATTGAATTGAGGGTTTGTTCTTCATTGTTATTCCTGTTCGCTGCGTTCAAGATTGAGGTATTCCTGGCGTAGATCGTGTCTATTCAGAAGGTCGATAAGAAGGTCCCAATGTTTATTATCAACTATAAGCACGAGGAACTCCCAGCTCGCGATGCCCTTGAGAAAATCCCGGTGGGATATACGCCAGTGGTCATCAGTGATCTGGAGAGGCGGATATTGCTCGCTTTGTGGGATACAAACAGCGAGCGTTTGGTACCTTCGATGCAAGCCCGTGCACGAGCCGGCTTCCGCGCTTCAGTCGTTCTTCCCCTTGGATCTATCGGGATGAGGGAACTAGGGAGCTTGACGCACAAGTCTGGCTGCGCTTTGTGTGGAAAGAAGTCACAGAATCGCTGCGTTGGATGTCTTTCGGTTGTTTATTGCAGTAAAGGTGAGTATATGTTAAAGAGTCAATGTTTAACCATTCAAAATCTCAATCTCGTCGTTGAAGCATGTCAAAAAGAAGACTGGCCGAGCCACCGAGCACAGTGCACTTCCCTCAAAGGCGCAACGTGGAATAGAGTCGCCTTCTCTGAACCAGGGCCACCTGGCATGTTCAAAAGCATGTTCAACCGCAAGGATCAGCTTACTAGCTATACTCGCGCACGAGTTCAGGATCCATCTGTACCAGAAGAAGGACCCTCATACGGAAAGGTGTTTTTGGCGAAATTCCAGATTCCCTTGGGTAGTACAGCAGGCGACATCTTGGTTTATGACCGTCAACGCACATTTACCAAGGTCTGGAAAAGCACTAGCTCCCCTTCCTCTTATCGGCTGGCTTTGCAGGAAGCTAATAAGTACGGAGTGCCTAAAATATATCGTTGGGCAAAACGGGTCTCCGAAGATGAGTACGAGGTATGCATAGATCGTGCTCCGACGCAGGTTCCTGTATGGTAGTCGTCGCACACTTGCGTTGTCTTGTGGTAAGTAGTCTCCCCTGCTTCCACTGATTGAGCACACTCTATCTTACCGCTTTTCAATGTAGTCAAGTTGTGCACATTTCCTTTTGACTCGATAACGTTTATCGATCAACTTCCTGTCTGACTTCTCATGCTCTTTTCCGGTGACAAACTTCGTGCTCACGGAGAAGTGCCTGGCCTCGAATCAGGATCAAGATATTTCTGGTCTCGTTCCTATCCTGTTGGTACTCTTATGACCTAGAACGATTTTTTAACATGGATTGTAGTCAAGACGCAGCTCGGTCATGTAAGCTTGATGAATAAAGGAGAAGAAGAGGTAAATGATTTAAAAATGTGGAATGAGGGAAGTCCAAGCAATGTCCACGAATACACCAGGTGCGGGGTCACGGAGGGAAATCAAAGGCAGGACAATCATAGTGAAACGCGCAATCGGGTATGAGGAGACCATCGAAAATGAGAGGACGCTGTAAATTAACAACAAACGGGGGTGTCTTACTATAGTTAAAGATGCAAGTTCCAACTGTAACATCAGCAGGAGGAGTGTCAGTGCAAGGGAGCATGCCCGCCAGAGCCACATCTCTGTCAGCGTCGGGAAATGGAAGCTCCATGCTACAAGGTGAATTGCACCGAATATGCTTCCAACGAGGGCTATGACAATCGCCTGTGAATTGCCTCGGAACAGCCTTCCACACCATGGGTATCTGGTTAACAACTCTTCACTGCGAGTATCTTCTGGGATATCTCCATCCCCGCCGTATTCGACATGCGAATGGATGAATGGATCGCCGAATACGGACGATAGAACCCGGGTGACAGCACGCATAGCCTCGAGAACAAAATGAAACCAAGTCGAAATCCTCCAGAAATTCAATTTGAGCGTGATACCGCGATCTTTACGGCGATTGGTTGCGTTGCATACCTCCCGAAGCTCCTCCCAAAATCCTCTTGTCGTAGACATTGGCTTTGTGATTGAAAGAAGAACATACTCTGATTCCCATTGTGAGTCCCAGTCTTGAAAGGGTGAGATAGGTGGAGTCTGACCCGCATGCGGCGTGTTGGGGATGACGGAGGGGTGCCCCTTATTGATAGACCGGTATGAATCCAGGGCCCGCTGCAACAAGGCGAAGCTGTCGGCCGCTGACAAGTCGTTTTGAGAATAAAGGAACGTTTCCAGTTCCATCGAAAGAATGACAGACGTTCCGTCGGTCTTTGGAATTCCGACCACAGTATTGGTAAAGCGAGGCATAGGGGAATACACCCCAGGGACAACGATGTGCGACCGCACATCGAATGGTTTATCCCACCATAAGACATACACAATAAGGGTAAGAACGCTATAGGCGAAGGTCGATATCTCGAGCTCCGTGGTCGACATACCAGTCGCCAATCGAACGATGAGCTGAAGAGAGAACCAAGTCGTCTGGATAAGGACGAGAAACTTTGAGAGGAAGTCGGCTTTGCTATGATCTTGAATCTGCTCGATGGTCACCGTCGGCCACTCGATCACGCCATCGTCATAAAGGTCCGTTAGCTTGTTTGCCGCTAGCGTTTCCAGTGTCCCTTTCTCTGAAAAATACGAAAATCCTCCCATGATGAGGAAGAAAGCATGCATTCGTGTCCACCTAATCCCACTATCGTTGTCTGAGCTCGTCAATGCGGGAGTGAATTTTTGGGAAAATAAGATTACCTACATTCAAACTTTTTTGCATAGTACGTCGCCAAAAGCCACTGCCGCAAAGCCCAGCAGATGACCATTTCTGGGATGATGAGCATGCAGAGCATGAACCCAATTCTTCGGGCTAATATTATCTTGCTCGAGTCTCCCTCACGCGGAACGTTCGGGTGAATGGCCACCCAGGTACAAGCAAAGAATGTAAGGAGGCATGCCCAGATGATACTCCAGAGAGATCGACCTGAGTTGCCCGCAGCGTCGTCTCCAGTATTGCGTAGGTCAAGTAAAAGGTACGAAACATCTTGATCCAGAGGGGCCATGACTTTCAAAATGAACTCGTTGCAGGAAGGAAAGCATTTGGGGCTCCCGATGCATATTTAAAGGTTTAAAGCAAAGAGTCGAGCACGAATATAGTCCTACACGGTGTACCAGTGCTGCAGTGGGCACCGCCACCTTTCCGACATGGCTCTCGTAATGACATCTTCTCCCACCTGCAGCAAGCGTCAGTAATGAAAAATACTTCGAAAGCAACAAAGCAGGAGAGAAACTGAACACCAAAAACTAGATTAATTCTACACTAGAAGATTAAGGTATGTATAAGCATGTAACAAAAAGCCCTATTGTAATGTAGTATGAAGCGCGACACAGTTCCGTGCACCCATGTGCATTTGCATGAACCATGAATATCAAGAGTATGTACAGGTGTAGGAGAAGCGCAATGATAAATATGTCTAACAGGTATCATGTAGATATGGTTTATGCGATATGCAGCTAGTGAAGGGATATGGCAATGTCGATGACTTGATCTCTTGGGGGAATGATGGGGAGAAGATTACGATGGGCTGTGGCATAACGACGCTCGTCGACGACCCTATAATAATAATAAGTGGTGTAGTGCATGCAGTGGGTTTGATTTGAGTGGGGTGGTGGCAGTGATCAACAGGAAATACAGGGAGGATGTGATCAGGAGGATGTGATGATGTGAAGGTTTGAGGTCGTGGGGCCGGTCGGGCCTCGCGGTCCGCGAGATGTGGATGTATAGCCCTCCGTGTACAGCGCAATGTTGCGTTAATGGCCAGAAAAGCAAGGCATAATGTTGATGGTGAGTTGTCGTTACGGTGCGATGACTGCAGAGTTCTAAGACATACAAGAGTCTTTTGAAATTTTGTCGTCCTGCACATACGCATGCAGCAGAGCTGGCTGAGATGTGTGGGAGGATGGGGGGAAGGCAGGGGGATATAGGATAGGATCGCAAGATCATCTACGACCTTTTGGTGCTCCAGTAGAGAGCACCCTCGTAGATGGAGTACATGACAGCGGCATTGGGGACGACACGCATCAAGTGGGCACTCAGACCACTGTACAACGTTCTTGTTCCCTCCTCTGCGATAACCAGTCTCAAAGTTTGCCACAACCCCGTGTATTTGATCACCCCATTGACACTTGGTTGTCGGAGTCGAGTTCGTAGGACCTAGAGAAAAATAAATCAGACATCTACAAAGAAATTTGAGAAAATGACGCACCTCGTGAGGATAGGTGATTAAGCTCGCAACGAGCTTAGCAGCACCAGCACTTCCCAACATTCCAGCCCACTGCGACGTGGGGTTCTGGCTGTCTGTGCTCAAAGCCTTCAAACGCTCATACAGCACCCATTGAATGGTACCTTCTGTAACGCCAAGATAGCTGGCACTCAGACCCTTGTAGAACCCACGGATACCCTCCTGTTGCGCAATCCTCTTGATGCAAGCCCAGCTGCCTCCCAAAACCTTCTTGTCTCCAGCAGCGAGTTGTAGACGTGTCTTCACAACCCATATAGGGTTTGTCGCTGTCCCGGTGACTATGCCGGCGAATGCTGCCGCTGTGAGGTGAACGTAACTGTTCTCTTCGCCATGGTTGAACTTATCGGCAATGAAACGTTTGCCATTGCCATAGGTGAAAAAGTTGATGGAACGTGCGGGAATTACGCCGACGAGAGTTGGCCCCAGACCTTTAAACAGTGCGCGGAATGATTCTTCGCGATAAATGTCACTGAAATTCCAATTTTAATTCAAATTGTTCTGCAGCACAGGCTGAAGGCATACCGAATAATATATCCTGTTTCAACGAAGTTGTAAAGCAGTCCAGTAGACCGTGGTGCACCCATGACGACAGCGCCTCCGTTGTTCATAATGTTTACAGCAGCATGTTTCTGCCGGAACAAATCTGACTGTAGTCGTGTTTTGACGACGTCAAATGGGCTTGTCACGATTGCGCCGCACATTCCACCCAACCTGTATATTAAAAAACATTTATTACACGATTTTAAGCACCTAAACGCGTCATTACTCACCCTCCAGCCACGAAATGGAGCCATGGACTTGGTTTCACCAAAGCCGTTGAATTTGATGTTGAAGCCGCCGCCATGTTTGAGATTTTGGAAATGAATAGAAATAAAAGGTTTCTAAAGTTTAAAAAACCTGATAAAAATACGGAAATAAAAGAAATAAAAGATAGAAGACGGAGACACCGCCAAGCTAGGACGACGAGGGAAGGAAGCAAAGCTAATTTCCAATTCCGCGTCAGTAAAAATTCTGGAGTAATAGCACGTGATGAGAATGTAACTCAAGATAAGATAAGATGCAACCTCCGTTATCTTTCCGGCCAACCATCACCGGTGTTGACTCTGCTTTTTTCCAAATAACATCCTTTCATGGATTCATAAGTCCTTTGAGCTATTTCTGCGGCTGCTCCGTAATACCATACCACATCTGTACTAACAGTGACTCGACCACGACAATCATGTTTTGTCTCTCAGAAATCAAGGCAAATGGTTGTGGTATCATGAACTGAAGTATAAAGCTGGCTGACATGGTTGTATGGTTTATAGGACACAGTTGCTATTCACCCTAGTAACTTCGGGGCACCTGCTGAAGATGCGCTCGTATCAGAATTAAACAAAAAGTATGCCAATAGAGTCCTACACGACGTCGGGCTGTGTATTTGCGTTTTCGACCTTAAACAAGCAGGAGAGGGGAAGGTCAGGTACGGAGATGGATTTCTGTGGTATAAAGGTATGTTGTGTTGTGTTAAAATTCTCATTGAGGAACTGGATATAATTTGAAAGAACCCTTATAGTTGTGTTCCGTATGGTCGTGTTTCGACCTTTTACTTCAGAGGTTATCATTGGCAAAGTAAAGTCGTCCGACGAGGATGGTATTAGATGTGCGTGATCTTGGTCATGACTTGAAATACTGTTATTGAAGGCGCTGCCTCACCTAGTGACCCTTGGTTTCTTCGACGACCTATACATCCCTGCCGCATACCTCCCCCAACCCTCTGCATTGTATGTCAACAACCCTTCAATCACGGTGTCAAATCCTGCAACGACTCACCGTGACACGCCTCTAGTGATCCAAATGAACGTGCGCACTTCTGGATTCCGGATTCGGAGCTAACCACCAAAACCGAGCTACTTGAAACGCCAACTAGTGATAGGATGTATATCGACCAGGGAGAAGTCGTGCGCATCCGTGTCGAGTCGGATGAATTCTATGATGATGAGCCTGGGCCACCGAAAGCAACAGAGGGTGTCCAGGTTAAGCGTGAGCCAAAGAGAGCTCCTTACGTCGTTTGTGTAAGTCATCTACACTCTTACTCTGTCAAAACCTTGACTGACGATTTTTAGTGTTCCATTGCTGAACAAGGTCTGGGACCTGTCGCCTGGTGGAACAACGCGCAAGAGGTAGGCGACGACGAGATGGATCAGGGATAACGACTCGTATCTCATAAATCGTAAAACCACCCAATCTGTAACACTTATCACTTTATATCATGCCCCTTTCACTACCATGAAGCGTTACTGACGAGAATGCCTCAAATTTGGACTGTGAGCGGGGAATAGAGCAGATTGCTCCAAGTTATACTTCTCATGTTTTCCGGGAGATCCTGTTGGCGCTTACCCATTATCCTTACATGGCCGACTAGCTCAGTTGGTTAGAGCGTCGTGCTAATAACGCGAAGGTCTTGGGTTCGATCCCCACGTTGGCCATTCTTTTTCTATCTTTTCGATCAAGGAAGACTCAACTGAGAACTTTAGCATTTTTTGTATCCGTTGACGCGAGTTCTTTTGGAGTCTGAACAGCCCCACACAGCCTACCAGGTACCTCAATAATGAGATATGCCCGTATTCATGTTCAATACCCAGTCGTCCTTAGTCATTAGACCTCGTCGCGTCGGGGTTTGGTCCTCATTAAAAGTCATAAATTCTATCTACTAATACTATGTAGTGCCATATTACATTAAGTCGTCATCAGATATGAGGGAAATGAGAAGTCCAGTCAATGTCCACAAAAGCCCCCTTTGGCGCATGTCTAAGCGCCATCAGCGGAAGCACAATTAGAAGAGCTCTGCCAATCATATAAGCTACAGCAGCCACAAGCAACGTTAAAATCCAAAAAATTATCAATAGATCCTTGACCCACGAAGACACGCCCGGAAATTTCTTCCTGCAAAGGAAAAATAGAAAGGTGTAAACCTGAAATAGGATAGGAGGGAAGATTAACGCGAGCGAGCTGGCGCGCCAAAGCCACCTTTCTGCGTCTGTATGGAACATGAATGGCCATGCGATGAGATGTACACTGCCAAATATGACCCCTACTGCTGAGACAACAGCAAGCTGCACATGGGAATCGAAAAGAAACCCGGCCCATGGATGACGGGACCTGGCGTCTGGGTCCACACTGGATTCGTATGGGTCTTTTTCCGATAATGCCTCTACTGTCCTGCCTTTCTCGACGTAGAGATTATAGAAAGGGGAGATAAAGCAGCCATAGAGAAAAGCCGGATAGAAATACAGAAAGTCCATAAATCCGTGCGGTCGTGATTTCCATAGTTGCGTGAAGATATGCTTGGTCTTGGCTGCGATGTAGCGATGCCAGTTGACCTTTCTGTGCTGCTTGGGCTCGTCTTGTGATTCTGGATCGGTGTGTGGAAGGCAGGGAGTGATAATGCGAAATGCACGCTTCATTTTCCGCGAGAAGCGTTGACCGGAATTTGAGAGGCGTTGTGAGAGGTCATTTGTGAGGATGGTGATGGTGCTTTGTTCGTGTTCAACCTTCTCTTCATAGTCAGGAGTGCCAGCTTCTTGTGGAACTGCCGGGTCAAGTGACGGTGAGGAAACTGACCGGGTGGTGGGAGGCTGCACTGGTATTGGCTTAAGGGTGATATCAGGTTCCTTTCCTCCTCGCACAATGACATGCGACCGAACGTCGAAGGGCTTGTCCCACCACAGAATATAGACAATAAGGCTGACCACTGCAAACGCGAACGTTGATATTTCGAGTTCTGTGACGACCATTCCCTTGCCTAACCGGACTAGAAGTTGGAGCGAAAACCAGCCCGTTTGTACGAGCACAACCAGCTTTGAGAGAACGTCCGCTTTGCTGCGATCGCGAATTTGTTTGGCTGAGATGGTCGGCCATTCAATGTCGCCATTATTATACAGCAATTTGAGCTTGGATGAGGTCAATCGTTGCAGTTTGCCGTCCTTGTCGTAATACATGAATCCGCCCATTATGAGGAAATAGCCATGCACTTTTCGCCATTTCACACCAACAGGATAGCCTTCAAGGAGAGTCAGGTCAGCATTAGCTCCAAGAACAAATTAAAGGAAGAGCTCGTGTGCGCACCTTTGTACTTTTTCCCTAGGTATGTCGCCAACACCCACTGCCTCAACGCCCAGCACACCACCATCTCGGGGACGAGGAACATAGCTATCATCAGCCCAATCCTCCGTACAACCACAACGCCATCAGTCTCATTTTCATCTGCCGAGTTTGGGTGTATGGCCACCCAAGTGCAAAAGAAGAGGGTAACAAGGCAGCTCCAGATAATACCGTATAGTGATCGTGTGTTGGCGCTATCCACTGCGCTAGCAGCCTGCTGTAAAATTACAGTCCCATTGGAGAGAGTAATTACTACGTCCATTAGGGACCTGGGAGGGGAAAGATAGGGAGGATGAGAAGAGGAAATAAGAAAACAAAGTGATCTGCCAGACCTTTGTACAAAGACCCTACTTGTGCATCAGTGCATAGCATTATGCCATTATCATTGTACCATAAATAGCTGTCCGCTTAGAAAACATTGAAATCGATAACAGAAGAAGATGTCGAGGGGCGGAGGTCGTGTTTCGAAATCACCCACATTTGCTGGCAGTGACAAACATAGGTTGTGCTTTGAGTTTGAACACAAGGAAGTTACGTGAGGCTGTGCAGTGTATACCTGCAGGCTCGTACACAGCTGAACAGAGCATGCGATCACAAAATATAAACAGAACGTGTTCGTATGTAAGTCAAAAAGCAATGCTACCATCAAGAGAAAAAAATAATTTCATATATAGGCCCTGGGGGTGGAATATCATTCAGGGGTCGACCTTTCTGCAGAAATCTGTCAACGTATTGCTTGAGAAATTACGCATAGGAACATACGCAAGTATGACGTATAACCTTCACCAAATCCTAATGCTAAAGGGGTCGATCCATGAATACGGGCCTGTAAGCGGTCCATGAATTGAAGTGGCTCACGACTGAGAAAGTTCAAGACAGACCACTCCGGCGCCTATCTCGATAGGCAGGCTTCGGCTCAGGTCGACCGATCAGCAATCTCCGAGTCTTCCTTTTTGAGGCTACTGCATGCATCGACATGATCTTGACATGTGGATTAAGCGTGGACATCTTAAACATAGCCTTCCCTCTTTTTCAAACCTAGACATTAACTCTGATCATCGCTACCATCGCAGCCTTCCCATCTATCCAATACGTTGTTCAACATGGAGGCAAGCACTTCGTACTTCCCCTTGGACCCCCGTGATGCCGGCGATACATCGTGCAGTCGAACACTCTGGAGCATTATCTGGAGTTGCCTTTTAACTGTTTTCACTTGTACCTGGGTCGCCATTCATCCCAACGCCGCTTCCGAGATGGAGACAGGCCATGTAGTGACAGTCCGCAGAATTGGGCTCATGATGGCAATGTTCCTCGTCCCGGAGATGGTCGTGTGTTGGGCACTGAGACAATGGATACTAGCGACGTATTATGCGGAGAAGTACAAAAGTAAGCGGATTTATAATGTTTTGATTATGTATCTCGTCAGCACTTACTATTCCTCGAACAGATAACGCTAGTGGGATTGAGTGGAAAAGGATCCATGGGTTTTTTCTCATAATGGGTGGCTTCACGTATTACAACGAGAAGGGAGAGCTGGAAATCCTAACAGCTACAAAGATGGACGAACTCTTCAAAGGTGGAAAGATCGAATGGCCAACAGTTACCGCAAAGCAGATCCGCGATCGCAGTAAAGCCGACTTCCTCTCCAAGCTAATCGTCATCGTCCAAACCGGCTGGTTTTGCCTTCAGCTTATCGTCCGGTTATCTACGCATCTGGTCGTTACAGAGCTGGAGATATCGACCCTTGCATTCGCTATTCTTAATGTCATTGTATACGTGTTATGGTGGAACAAGCCCTTCGATGTGCGTTCTCATGTTATCGTCCGAGGTGTGCACACACCAGAGATCAATTATGCCACTGGTACTGGTCACGGGAAACGCACCCCCAGTCTTTCCTCTCAACGTTCTATCGACACCATGGTGGCCAGCATATCCGATTCGGGACATTATGCTCGCCTCCCGACCGATGAATCCTCGATCTTGGAGAAATTCAGCACCCCCAATGCTCTCAAGAAGAAGCTTAAATGGCGCAAGTATCTCAAACTAAAGCTGGAACATATTTGGAGGTCGCTCCGCGATGTCAGCCCTAGTGGTCTCATCGAATTCCTGACGATGTATTTGGCGATCCTTTATGGCTTTTTCGGTGCCCCTTTTATGATTCACTACGTCGAGAAGGGGGTCAAGCCTCCCTGTGCTCAACTCTTCGCCCCCAAAGACCCTTACGACGCAGAGTACGCACGCTCGCAGCATCCAAAATGCTCTTGGCTGTTTAGCTTTCATACACAGCTCGCCTTGGTCTCGTTTGTCGGTATCATATTTGGTGGAATCCACCTTATCGCATGGCCTTTCCTGTTTCCAACACTAGCCGAACAGTGGCTTTGGCGTACCAGCTCTCTTGCACTCATCCTTCCACCCATTCTCCTTCAAATTCGCACCATCATCAACGCTTCTGTCGATATTAGACTGAATAAGTTGAGCGGCTGGGCGGAGAAGGTTGTTATGTGGTCCTGGATAACCTTCATGGTACTGTGCACTGCGTCATATATGACTGCGCGAGTGGTCATTTCTATCCTACCAGTCATTGCTCTTCGCGATGCGCCCCCAGGCGCACTGGTGAACATAAAATGGACATCCCTCATTCCACATATTTAATTGCGTTCATTACTGTACTTACTTCGTTACGCGATGTACTCATTAGGCTGTGTTCTTTATGAAGGTCAATTGTAAATTAGATCACTTTACGAATCCAAAGATCGTCTCAAATAGGAGTTAGGTCATACATAACTCATAAAGTCTCACATTATGTATAAAAAAACACATGGCGCTGACTGCGCCACCTAGAGTCCCCGATTCACTGGCTCGCCGATGGACTGGTTTCATCACACCATTCACTCAGAATGATTATTGGTTCATTCTCCTCAGACAAGCACACGTAGGAGCACAGCTACATAACTCTACTGCGAAGCCAACTACAGCTCGATGGTATTCATTTCGGCAGAAGAAACATGCCGTTACCTTAGTCTAGAATAACACTAACCTCGTCGCATCAACGGGGATTCTGAATCTGAATGTCCTCATGCACGCATAAACCGTAGAGATTGCACGCGTACCGCGTGTGTAAGGTTTATGGACCGCCTTTCATAAGTAGCCAACTTCCTCACTGTTCCGGCTTAAATCTCTTTCTTTCCTGGTGGCGCATTTTCGACAATGGAAACGACGTCTTCCTACTTTCATATCTTCCCCCGTGACACTGGGGACACCTCCTGCAATAGATCTACCTGGAGCATTGCCTGGACCTGCCTTTTGACCTTTTTTACCTGTAATTGGGTGGCTATTCATCCCAATGCAGCATCCGAGATCTAGAGAGAGGAGGCCAGGGTGGTGACCGCCCGACGAGTTCGGTTGATGATAGCAATGTTTCTCTTTCCCGAAATGGTCATCTGCTGGGCTCTCAGACAGTCATTGCTAGCGACTTATTACGCCAAACTATACGAGCGTAAGCCTCACTTAGTCGTGAAAATTACCTCGCTCCTTACCTACATTTGACTCTACGCAGAAAACCCTTCGGGGATTGAATGGACTAAAAATCATGGTTTCTTCATCATCATGGGAGGCTTCACATATCGCAACGATAACGACAAGTTGGAGATATTGACCGCGGAGAAAATGGAGAAACTCTACAACGAAGACACAATTGACTGGCCGAGTGTAACCGCACCACAAATTCGCGATCGTAGCAAAGCTGACCCGCTCGGTAAATTTATCGTCATCGGTCAAACAATTTGGTTTTGTCTCCAGATCGTAGCTCGACTGGCCACGGGCCTCGTTGTTACAGAGCTAGAAATTTCGACATTCGCCTTTGTTTCCCTCAACCTCATTGTGTACGTGTTGTGGTGGCACAAACCTTACGACGTCCAGTCACATATCTTTGTTCCGTGCAAAGACAAAGACGTGCCGAAAGTCGCAGAAGTAACGTCAGTCTCGAATGTTCGACAGAAGCTGAAGCGCGAAGATGAAATTCCTTCATCAACGCTTTGTTCCTATATCGCCCAGAGATTCAGAAACATCAAGGTTACGCTTGGGAGATGGGGGCGAGGTCTTCAACGCTTCATTTCCTGGTTGTGGAACATCCGGCGGCCGACCCCTAACAAGCCTGTCAAGCCTGTAACAGGGATAATTGACTTATGCAGCTCTGTGCGGCAAATTTGGTAACATGACTAAGGCGCTTGCCGGCGCAAGGGAACAAACGGAGGGTATTCAAGACGTTATTATGCTATATCTCGCCATTCTATATGAACTCTTCGGCGCCCCATTCGTGAACCACTATGTTGAAAAAGGCCACATTCCCTCTAGATCTGATTGTTATGATACACAAAGGACCAGGGCAAGACATCCTTTATGTGGCTGGTTGTTTTCCTTCTCCACACATTTTCGGCGGCGCCCATCTCATTGCGTGGGGGTTTCGCTTTCCGACCGTAGCAGAGATGTGGCTTTGGCTGGCAAGCTCCCTCGTGCTGATAACTCTTTCAATTCCACTCCGTCATAACCTCGTGTTCTGGGATTACTGTGAACGTGGACAGTGGATGGAAACAAGAGGTAATAATGTTCGCGGGCGGAATTTTCATGCTCATCTGTGCAGCGTCGTACATGATAGCCCGCGGAATTATCGCATTTCTACCCCTCATCGCCCTTCGTAACATACAACCTGGAGCATTCGTAAACATTAGATGGACCTCCCTCATACCACACCTATAGCCATAACTAGTCACCCACCACAGGATATCGTCTGTGTTAGCGACTCTCGATTCTATTAACAGCCACAAGCATAGTCATACAACGCATATGGGATTGTCGATTTTGATGCATGTTGGAACATTGAATGTCACTGCAATTCTCAACATCAAAACCTGAGCTTTGGAAATAATAGTAAACCGACATCGCGTGCCCATTTTCTAGGCCAGGATAAAATTCATATTTATACAGCACGAGGCTCCAACCAACTCGGTGATCAACTCAGAAGGTCAGTCGTGGTGATGCTTAGAACAGTCTGCTTAGAAAAGTACTGCAATTGGCCGGCGCTTATTTGACACTTGACATTGTACTTTTGCAAGTTATGCTATGTTTTATCTTTTCAACCAACAAGTGAGCAAATAATCAGAGAGCATCCTTGCGTAAATAGATGGATTATACTCGTTTAACCACTAGGAGTCGCAAGGGGAATCTAAGGGATGTCGAATCAATACGGAACTTATTCCCTCAAGCAGCCTTGTTCACGCAGCTCACTTCGAAGCTGCATCAGTACATTCAGTGATCGCCATTTCGCCGCATCCAGATCTAAATATACGACCGCATACTTTTTTAATAATGAATCCGTTCGGTTTGGATGGCGAACCGAAGCGGCCACGAGGTTGTGCTGAAAATTCTAGCTGTCAAAGCTGACAACCTACAGGAAATGCTCACCATCACACCCTTCACCTATCTAACTACGTTCAGAAAATGTAATTTGAAGCGTGGATTGAAGCAGCTATGTATGAAACCACCCAGTAATCACAGCAATAACTCGTACCATTGTTTTAGGGTAGGAGTCTGACTCAAGATTGAACGGTCCAATACAACTCCGCTGAGAGATAACACATATGTCAAAAACACGCCCAATGATCGTGGATACCCACGCTCCCCTTGACACGTCACCTTCAGAGTTGTTCTTGACTCCCCTGTCGTCCAGTACCGCGTGGTAGGTTTTTACTCGGTTCAAAGCACCTTCACGAGCGTCTGGGCATTCATTAGCAAGAATTTGATTCTGGCATGCGGATTAGGTGTGCCATCTCAATGCTTCCTAAGGATGTTCCCCTCGATCCTCGTCGATGAGCTCGACACACTCTTTCTCTTTCTTTCTGCCCCTCAATCTATACACAACCTTCTTCGTCTTCGACCATGAACGCAACCTTCCCCTACTTCACTATTGAAGCGCGTGATGCTGGAGACTCTTCCTGTAATCGAACGGTCTGGAGTATCGCCTGGAGCTGCTTCATAACAGTATTCACCTGCACATGGGTCGCCATACATCCTAACGCTGCATCTGAGCGTGAAGAGAGCAAGGTTGTAGCCATTCGCAGAATCGGCCTTATGATCACAATGTTCCTCGTGCCTGAAATGGTCATCTGCTGGGCCCTCAGGCAGTCGTTGTTGGCGGGGTACTACGCGAAAATATACGAAAGTAAGCGTTGGCTTGAGCTTCAGTCAGAAGGAGTCTCTGATACACAGCACAGAAAATCCGAGCAAGATCAAATGGAAGAAGGGCCATGGATTCTTCCTTATGATGGGAGGATTCACATATTACAATGAGAGGGATGAGTTGGAGATACTAACTGCGAAGAAGATGGAGGCGCTTTACAACGAAGGTAAAATCGAGTGGCCAAGGGTGACTGCGAAACAAATACGCGATCGAAGCAAGGCTGATCCCCTCGCCAAATTCATTGTTATCGGTCAAACCATCTGGTTCTGTCTTCAAGTCATTGTTCGACTGGCAACACATCTCGTCGTTACAGAGCTCGAAATATCGACGTTCGCATTTGCTGTGCTCAACCTCATCGTTTACGTGTTGTGGTGGGACAAGCCTTTCGATGTTCGATCACATATCATCGTTCCGAGTAGGAATTCTCCTGCAGCAAAATTCAGACGCATCCCAGAGACGACACAAAACGCTGAACAACCCAACCCAGATATTCAGCAACAAGCCCCAGATGCTCAACAGTCGACGACTGAGAGGCCCGACGACTCAGATGCATTCGATGAAAGCACGACGGAATTGCCTTCAATATTAGGCTTTTGGCCTTATGTATGTCACATTATCAGCGACGCGGCAAAATGGTTGGGTTCCAGTCTCTGCGACATCATAATGGGAGTTTTCAACAGGCTTCGCCCTCGTCACGACAAAACCCCTACGCTCCCAGTGGCTGTTAGCGACACCCCTGGCCCATCGCCACCTACCAGCGACAGGGTCTTATCACCCCCCAAAATTCGCTGGAGGCCATATCTGCGAGGCAAATTTCAAAAGATTTGGACTGCCTTATGCGATGCGGATTTGGATGGCGTTCTTGCATGCCTTGCCCTCTATCTCGCCCTCTTACATGGTTTATTTGGAGCTCCTTTCGTCAACCATTATGTAGAGAAAGGTCATCAAACTACGTCGGGTGATCGGTATAACACCGAGGATGCCAAGAAGCGACACCCTTTATGTGGTTGGTTGTTCAACTTTTCGACCCAACTCATCGTGGTCGGACTTATCGGAAGTATCTTCGGTGGTGTGCACCTCATCGCATGGGGCTTCCACTTTCCAACAGAGGCCGAGATGTGGCTTTGGAGGTCGTGCTCCCTTGCTCTAATCCTACCCCCTTTCCTATTCCAAATTGGTTCCATCATAAAGAAGATATTCAACTCTAAGTTCGAGGTGAAGAAAGGATGGCAAGAGACGGTGGTTATGTGGCTAGGAACACTGTTCATGGTGATCTGTGCGGCCTCGTACATGACAGCGCGTGGTATTATATCCATTCTTCCCATTGTCGCTCTTCGTGATGCACCTCCTGGTGCATTTGTAAACATTCAGTGGACGTCGCTCATCCCACATATATAATCGTTCAATCACTTGTACTTGTACTGAATTTGTGTTGTAACCTAACCCTATCGATTTTATGTTTGTTTTGGAATGCTGTTTCTTGGCCCTGATAGTTTTTGGTACACCTCTCATAGATGTGACTAGTACTAGACTTAACTTCTGAGAGTGTTCGTTGATGACACGGTTGTGCTAGGTTAGCGCCCGTAGAAGGATAGCGGACTCGTCCATACCTTACAAACAGCGCGACAAAAATGCACACAAAGTACAAGGAAGTAGAGCGCTCCAAAGAGACCTGAGGAACCAGGAGTACAGGTCGTACTCATCGCGTTGAATTGCCAGATAAGTGGACGATGACTGGTTGTCTTCAGCAAACGGCCCACGGAAATCTCATTTACAAAGTCCAAAAAGATGTATTTGGCCAACGTGGGGATCGAACCCAAGACCTTCGCGTTATTAGCACGACGCTCTAACCAACTGAGCTAGTCGGCCGATGCGTTCAAGTTGGCCATGACTGGGCATCACAACCGCAGGCAGGAAACGAAGTCCATCCCACCAAATCCCACTAAGGCACTGTCAAGAGGTCAAGCTAAAAAAAGGGTGTGGTCAAGAGCGTCACGCAGGAAAAGAGGTCATGAATGAACATGGAATGTGAGGATATAATCAACAGATGTGGGTCCAAAAGATGTTTGTTGACACAAAATATAAAACACCTAAAACGCAAAGTGGTAGTCGGAGATGTGAAATCAGAAGGAGAATCCATGTGAGTGCCCTCTTCGTCCACCACCCCCAGCCCCACCAAAACCTCCACCGCCAAAGCCTCCACCTCCGAATCCATGGCCACCCCCGAATTGGGCAAAGATCTCCTGCAAGTCCATGGGACTCATGCCACCGCCAAATCCACCCATTCCACCCATTCCACCATCATTCATTCCGTCTTCATCCTCGCCGAGATCATAACGCTCTCGTCTCTGAGGATCTGAAAGAACGGCGTGAGCCTCAACGACGAGCTTGAATTTCTCCTCGTCTCCACCCTAAAAGAATAAGCAAACAAAAAATGAAGATGTGTCAGAATAGCTGAGAAAATGATGATAGAACACGAACCTTATCAGGATGGTGCTTCAAGCTCTCTCGTCTGTAACCCTTCTTAATTTCAGCTTCATTGCAATCACGAGGAACTCCCAAGATCTTGTAATAGTCCTTGGTCTTCGACCGCTTCAAGGCAGCCTCAGCCTTCTTGAGCTCAGCTTTCAGACTGCGCACGTCGTTATCCAACGCACTGCCATCCCCTTGAGCTTGCTGAATGGCAGACTTAAAATCGGCTATGGCAGCGTCGAAATTCTCTAGATGAAGGTGAATTCGGGCTCGTGTCCTGAATGCCTTGAAGGAGTTGGGTGAGAGGAGGAGTGAGGCGTCGGTATCCGCAAGAGCCTCTTCGTGTTTTTCAAGCTGCCAATTATCGGTGATAAGCAAAAAATAAAATAATTCATGAAAAGAAATCGTACCTTGAGCAGCGTTGTAGCACGATTTGAAAGAAGCGTGGCCCTGATCGCAGCTCCCTTACCCTCTTCTTCAGCTTCGCCGATTTTCTATAAGTGAAGATCAGAAAAAGTTCTGGCTTGACAAAAACAAAAAGATTGCTCACCTCTAGACACTCTGTGTATTTCTCCACGGCTTCTGCGAGATTTCCTAGCTTGAAAGCTGTGTTACCCTCCTCTTTCAGTCTTTCAACCTCCTTGACACGTTTACGCAACCTTTGAGCTGGTTCATGCCCAGGATCGTATTTCAAAGCAGATACGACATGCTGAAGGGCTTGAGGAAGCCTGCCGCTTAGGAAGAGGACGAGACCACGTAGAGTCAAAACGTCCGGCGAGTTGGAATTTAGCCGCAGTGCATCACTGGAGGAATGATATAAGCACAGATCTCATTCACTCTAAAGAGGATGTACTTCGCTGATTGATTGGCAGCTTCCAAGTTGCCTCGTGAAAGCTCCAATTCTACCCGCCATACCCTCCATTCGGGCGGTACATCTCCTCCCTCTCCTTCAATAGCCTGCAAGCACTTGTCCAGTGCAAGGCGAGCGAGTGCCCATTCCTTCTTCTGCTTGGCGTTGGTGAAGTTCTGCACATGACCTTCCAACATTTTGACCTTGTCCTGCAATTGCAACGCCTGAGCGTTTTTCGGTTCCAGGGAGAGGATGGTACGGATGGTAGAGAGAGCTGGTGTAGACGATCCCAAAGCATGCTGACACTTGGCTAGCCGGAGCAACGTTTTCGCTGATGGTGCTTGTGCTTGCAGTGAAGCAGCGACTTGACAATCCTCCATCGCCGGTCTAAATCTCTTGAGCGCCATATACGACGCTGCACGATTTGTGAGGTATGATGGTTCCAATGGATTCATCTCTGATTACGGATCGCGTCAAAGAATTTCAACATAATGTAAATTAGTGATGTGCAAAAATTGGCTCGCGAGACGGAGCCTGGCACACTCACCAATAGCTTTGGTGTAAAGATCTACAGCCTCGGTATACTTCTTTGCTTTGAAGGCGGTATTGCCTTGTTCTTTGACCTTTTCCGCTCTTGTCAAGATGTCCTCCTCAGAACCTGCTTCCTCGGGGTCTGGTGTACTTTCAACCACACTATCTGGAGGGGGTGACTGGGCTGGAAGAGGGGATGCAGAACCAGACGCCGTTGGTCTTCCAGAGCTACAAGCAGAACTAGGGTAAACAGCTTTGTTCATGGTGGATAGTAAAAGCGACAAAACTTACGGTTTGCCATTTGGCATTGACCTTGATGGCGTGCCAGACGTCGACTGCGACTTCTTAGCTGCCCCCGATTTCTTCTTATTAGCCATTATTCAAGATGTCGACAAGGAATTCAACGAAAATTTCTACAACAAAAAGATCAAAGCACAAGCTTTGGTCGTCGTTAATGATGAAGAGGAACGAGGAGGACGTGGGGGATCAAGTTATACGCGAAAATATATTGGCCCCGAATATTAATCGTGTTTGGTAATCTTCCCACAAATGTTCTAGATTATTCTATTTTTTTTTTGTTCCAATTTCCAATGGCCGAATCCTCCTTTAACACGTTGAATATATGTATCCTGACCCCGATTAAAGGGTCAGTTTTTGCAAATTATTAGTCGATGTAGGCAAAAAAAAAAAAAAAGCGCAAACAATACTAAGTACAGTAGAATTACATCCGATCAGTGGAATAGAGAGAAATCCGAGACGAAACTTCACGTAGCATTACCAAAATAAAGTCAGAACTGAAGAGGATCTAAAAAGGTGAGGGAATCATCACAAGACTCTAGTTACCGCAAGTTGACAGTTGGATGTTGATTTTGAAAATAGCTATCAACAAGCGCCTCATGAACAAGACGGCGCTTTCGGGGTCTTTCTAGCTTCTCCTGAAGAATGACAACATCCGCCAACATGGCATTTTCGTCTGAAATACCCAGCTCAAGTTCGCGGAGTCGCTTGCTACGTCGAACCCTCCCTGTCGATGGTTTGATAGTGTTCAACTCGACTCTCAACGCCCTGATAGCGTCATTAAACATATCGAGAACCGCCTCATAGTCTGCAGGCGCTGATCGAATAGAATCTTCAATCTCCATCTGGTGTCCTGTGTAGAATGCAACACGGCGTGCCTTCGACTTCTCGAAAAAGAAAGCAGCGAGTTTGTCGTTCAAGGAGGTGACTGCCGGTCCCCAACCTGGTTGGGTGTGGAAGCAGTAGTCGTCCTTTCGAACCGCCATTGCGAACGTGGTATAAGTATTTGAAGACGCTGCGTCTTCGTTGTTCAGCTCTGCTAGAGCATCGTGGTTTTGTGGGGCTTCATATGCTTCTGGATTGCCACCTGCTGACGTGTACTTTGACCAGTGGGCATCTAGAATCTCTGGCGATGGATTAAGAACCGTCGTCCAGTGCAAAATCCAAAAGAAGGACTCGAGATCGTCCATGTGATCTCGAAGAATAGGAGCAACCTTCGGGTTCCGATACCCACGACACTTCCTAATGTTGAGCGATTGGAAGCCTGGAGTCGCCTACAAGTATAGAATTAGCCGCAGTCCTCTTAACTTCGGAGAGGCACAAAAAGCGACGTACCAAACTATTGACGGCCAGCAACTCCTCCCTGGAGGCGTTGTGATAATTGATTGACCCGTCAAAGTCAATCAGGACGCCATGGGGGCTTTTATCGGTCTTGGCTGCGTATACTATGTTGTTCCAACTCATGTCTCCATGTAGAATACCCTTCTTCCAAAAAGCCTGGTGGGCTATAGATACAAGAACGTCAATGAGTACACAGTCCCTGGTTCTATAAGACTGAATACTCACCAAAAATGGCATCACGAAGGGCGACCAATAGGTCCATTCGGGACAAACCTTGCTCACAACACTATCGTGCTCGTCGAGCAATATCCGTTGCATGACGCGGTCCCGAAATCCATTTCGCTCCTCGGTCCTTTTCAATCCCCTGTTGGAAGAGTCACGAGAGCTGGGGAAAGACCTGAAAGCATGCATCTTGACTACACCGGGGATATCGAGGCCGTTCAGAATCTCCGCCTCTGAACCTAGACGTGCATCCTCCACAAACTGCTGCTTAAGAATCAGAAACCCTCCATTTCCGTCTCGCACCCTCCAGCACATCGTGCCTCGCCCGAGTGAATCGGAAAAACGGAAACGCCTCTTCACCTCGGTGAGTGTTATCTCCTTTCCCTTGCGCTTCATGGTGAACACACGGCGGTTGTTGCCGTCGAAATACACCGTAGGATCGACGCCAATATTTTTTGCGTTGTGATTCGCGATTAGAAGGGCTACTTGGATCAACAGTCGTGGCTCTTTGTGATACTGGAGCCATTCAGACACTTCAACACCGCAGTGATCAAAGCGATACAACTGCAGCCGTCTCTCCGTTACATTTAAACCCCAAACAAAACTTCGTGTCATCTGGCCAACGAAGCACTCCCTGCATAAAAGTTACAATTAGTCGCAGTTCTAAATCATTAATACAAATATAGACCGACCTTGCGTAGAATCCAAGCTGAGCCAACCACTTCTCATCAATGTCATTGACCTTACAGTCCAACTTGACATCCATGAAGGCCACGCAACGCTCGAACCAGTTGTCCTGTTTTTTGCCTTCGAACCGATTGTCTGTGCCCGTGATTAAACCATCTGGATAGAACTTTACATCGTGTTCCTGCATGTCAGCCGGAGGAGGGCTGTATTCCATGTACAGCTGACGACATGGGTTAGGGGCTGATCCCCGTGGTGATCGTCGTCGTCCGGAGGGCCCCTGCACGGGTGCAGGGGTGTCCAGTGTGAAGGATAGGGATTTGAGGGCGTACGTTGCCTCCAAGTGATTGAAGTGGTCTAGGACTGTAGCAATAATCCTCCTGAGAGGCACGTATATGGGCTCCAGGCTCGTAGGAGGGAAAGTCACGCCACTCGGATCGGGTGTGGTCGCACAAATTCGTTAGTTGGGCGAAACGCTCGCATTCCAGTTTTGTAGTTGACTCGTCCAAAAATCTTTCGAGACGTAGTCTCTTGAGACTCATTACATTACCCTCTATCTCTTTGAGAATTTCGGTTATCACATTGGAGGCAAGGAGTGTTCTGTCCATTGTAGACGGTTGTCCAGAACGTAGTCGGCGAGCGATTTGCTAGTGCTGCAGCGACTTGGTCAGCATGCTTTGGTTAAAAAGAAAGTACAAGACATATACGCACTTCGTCCCAATGTAATACTTGATATGATTTGAACGGCAACCTTCGCAGACAAATGATTTCAAGAGTCGGATCGTTTGTCTCTTGATAACGACTGTCAAATTCGGTTTTAGTCCTTATCTTCATGCAACCTTATCCATATCACGCCTTGCTATCCGCCTCAGCACTGAAAAAAGAGCTGCGAGAGATGAATGTGGATAAGATGGTGGAAGTTAAGTTTTAAGCAAGTAGGAGAATGAGCTCTGATCTAAATAAGGTCTCTCACGTGACCGCGCTTCCTCTCCTCTCACCCCCGGCCTCAGCTCTGACTCAAACAGGTAAACCACAAAAGGTCATTTCGAGCGTTTAAGCAATAATCATATGAGTTAATTTATACAAACTAAATTTTTTTGTTTTCAGACACGACTCATGCGTCCAGTAATGATCACGAACCAGATGAGATCACAAGCGCCCAAGGACGCGTTTAAAAGATACTCCTTGAACTATGTAACTATATATGCCCTATTTCCTGAGTTTAAGTTGGTGAATAACATCTAGCACATAGCAATGACTGTTTATTAGTCAGGCTACATTGCGATAAGTATTTACTGTAGCCCCATTATTCCTTCGTGTTCCCAACGATGTGATTCAGGCTCACGATGCGTATTCGGTTGAATAAGGTAGAAACCGTGCGTTGTGGTCTACATCACGTGATCCGTGACACAGTGTGACCAGGCCTGCCCAGGGAAGAGTGATAACGAGTGATGGCCGCATCAAACAGCACATTTCATGCTCATACAACAGAATTAGGTGCATTTGACATAGATAATATGTATATAGTGCCTATTTAATATGTTATACTATTATATTTCAAGAAAAAAATAAGTGTCTGCAGTAATGCCTAATTAATACCAGCTTTTTCAAGATCAGCTAGAATACTGTCAGGAATGATTCGATGTCCCCGATACTTTTTGCTGGCCCAAGCAGCCTGATTGCCATTCAGGCCCTTCCTATAGGCATCCATAAATCTAAGAGCACGAATAGCAAAGCTAAAATGAGTGACAATTAGAATGAATAATTTGAATCACTTATAAATGTTTCATATTAATCACCACTTACCGACGAATTGTTAGCAATGGAATATCATCCATGCATGAAACCACATTCCTCTCCAGATCCTCATCTTTTGATGATGCTGGTAACATTCTATATTTCCGTTTTGCATAACCCCAGCACTGTTCGATAGGGTTTAATTCACAGTGGAATTTTGGCAGAAGAATGAGTTGATATCCAAACTCCTTTGCATCTGTCTCAAGTATGGATTCTCCTTCCGCAAAATCAGGCTGGTTGTAGAGAAGGCATCGGCAACAGCAATCTGTTCGTCCTGGTGGGCAGTCTGTGAATTTTTTGGAGCACTGAGCCTTGAGCTGATGAGCATTTTTAAAGCCCCGCTCCCAGAGAATATTGGCCATGCCTTTGAATTGGCCTGCAAGGGGATGATCGGATTCGGGGTTGGAGGGAAAGTAGAATGGTTGTTCACGGCCATTAGAGAATTTACCATTGGACATGGGAACTCTCTTTTTCAGGATACTGCCATCTGTCACATACTGGAGTTTACCATCCTCTCCCAAGTCGTTAACATCAACACCAAACACAGCTGAGGGGCCCTTGGGCATTTTCAATGCTGATAGGGCTCCCTCTGCACGCTTAGTGTGAGTTTTAGCATTGTCGAATATGAAGACATGGTCGATCTCGGGCCAGTTCTCCTTGCAAATCTCCATTGCAGTGCGGAGTTGAGCACGAACATCATCATTGTCAAAATACCCCTCCCGACCTTTCCCTGCACGGAATAGCACTTGTGTTGACTGCTTTCCATCCTTTGAACGACAAAAGCCATACTCTGCTGACACAAAATCTGCCACCATTAGTGACTGACCCTCCCCCTTTTTGTACGGTTTTGCTGTTTCTGAGCTATGAATCCAGCGACAGGTGCGCCTGTCATGAGCATAGAATGTTGACTCATCATGATACCAGAACACCACCTGTCGTCCTGTGTCCTGTGGATTTGGTGAAGAACTAGGCCCATCCTTTGATGGGAATTTAATGGTACAGCCCTCCAGGACTTTCATCTGTGCAAGAAATTTAGTGCGATAAGCTCACACATCATCTCTTTCATGACCATCAACATACTGCCCCTTTGGATCATAGCTCCACCAATAACCCAACTTTACCATCCACCGCTGAGCTGTTGTTAATGAGATTGTCTTCTTTCGTTTCAGTCGTGTCAACATTTCAGGTGTGTCCAGGAATTTGACAATCTTCTCAGCACGAACTTCATGAGGTGGCAAGGACTGCAAGTGCTCCCTGATCTCCTGTGCAATGTCTTCATCATCAATCATTGATCTCCCACTTGTTTTCCACTCCATGTCAGGAATCTCCTCCTGATCATTTATGAAGTCCCGTACCCATTTCCTAAGATCCCTTGCTTTCTTCTCTCCAGGCTTCTTCGATCCCAGTTTACTGTAACCCAAGATGCGAGCAGCCTTGACCGATGCCTGCATCCAGTTTCCACGACCCCCAACATTCTCCTCCTCCTCTAACAGAATAAATTGCCGCATAAATGTCTGCATGGCATTCAACCTCTCCTTTGTTCGTTGACAGTACCCTGGATCCTTGTATGACCTTCGAGTATCCTTCCGGGGTGGCTTTAGCATGTCTTCAAGGTCTCTGACTGCCCCTTTCATGTCATCCACTGATGGAGTGAAGAGATACACTCCTTGATGGCGTCGAGTTGAAGCTGAGTCATCTTCACTGTCATCAATAGGGTCTGAATCATGCACTTCTTCATCACAGTCTTCAATCTCACTATCAGTGCTAGTCTCAGGATCAGGTAATGTCCCAGATTGCTGGATTAGATGTGATGGAAGTGAGGGAGATGGAGGAGATGGAGGAGATGGGGGAGATTCAATGATTGGTACATTGTTATTGTGATTATCAGTGGATGGAAGACGATCTGAGTGTGTTGAAATGTCAATTAAGACATTAGAGGACTCTGCTTCACCACCAGTCATTGTGGTTTGAGGGATTTGCGAGGGAGAAGGAGCAGAGGATCGGGGATAGGGGCTAAACCTTGATGGATGGGTTTTGGGCTCATTCCATAAGCTGGTGGGCTTAGAAAGGTATTTGGATTGCTGTCTTTTCGACTTTCTAGTTTTCTGAGTGTTGCTAAGAGGCTTTAAAGTTATTAGATCAGTGAGATCAACACCCAGGATATGATATATACCTCATTTTCCTTGTTTCTATTGCTCTTTTTAGGCTCTGAAGCCACTCCTTTACCAATTTTCCTCCGTTTTTCTTTAGGTTTGGTATATCCAGTAAGGTTATTGACTGGGTTATACTTTCGCTTGGCCATAGTATACTGATTTTGCTGCACAGAGCTGTAGAAGATGGATGAGATTGATGATCATTTCCGGCCACATGCCTAATTAATGTAGGTACCCTGTGCCATTTTCTTCGGGGCATGTTCAATTTTCCCATTTTTGGAAAAGTTTTTGCAAGAATCTTTTCATTTTCATTTTATCTACAATCTCTTGCAAACAGATTCTTAATATAGCTTGAATTGCGAGTGCCCCGAAGAAATTACTATGAAATAAGTCGGATTTCATCACGCTTCATCACGCTTTATCACGTGATGTAACCAACGCACGGTTTCTACCTTACTCGCCCACGCACATGAGTCACAACCGTACTAGAGAATTGGATAGTTTAAATTATTTGGCGCCTATGAACATCCTCGTATCCGCGCAAACACTAGGGTCAGACTAGCGACGTCACTGATTGGCCAGCTGAGGGTATTACTGTTGTGTTGCAAGTTCCATCAATAGGTTGTGGGCTAATTAGGTTATTCATGAGTGATAAACTCATGATAATCTGACGGTATGATGCGATACACAAGGCTCTTAAAGCCAGGAATACAAACCTGCAAAGCAAGCCGAACATCTCTCTTTCGGAGTCTTGACACGGCGGCATGGTCATAAAATTCTTTGAAGTAATGACAGAAGATTTGCATCCCTCGTAAATTCCGCTCTGATCGTCACTTCAGGGCAGAAGTGCGCTGTAAATTTACGAGTATGACATGGGCAGGGAAATAAAATTACAGGTCCGTAACAAAGGGATATAATAAAGAGAGAAATAAAATGATTTCAAGAATGAGATAGCGGTTAAAACGTCGCTGAAGGGACAATGCGACCCGAGTAAGATGTAGTTTTTCCCCTCTTGCTATGTGGGGAGTCTGCAGGTTCCGTGATCGGATCTGTTGGCGTCTCATCCTCGTATTCCCTCGACCTCTTCTGTTTCGCGCTATACGCAGGAGCAGGGGGAAGCTGGGCCCCCTTCCTTGACTCATAAAGCTCTCGCAAAGGCCTACCAGCGCGTTTGGGTTCCACAGCCGCCTTCGATTCCGCCTCAAGATCCTTGATCGCCTTTCGGAAGAGCTCCAAGACCGCTTCGTAGTCTTTCGGTGCCCTCTCGCGTGATTCTTCCATTGTCACAGGATCTTCGCGGCCACCACGACAGGCTTCCCTCATCTTCCTCTTACTCTGGGTGTCGCAGAATGACACAAAAGACTGGATGAGCTCCTCGTAAGCTTTTCCCCAGCCGGGTCTGGGGATAGCGAGAGATGAGCGCTTATAGCGTAAAACGTTAATCTTGTGTTTAGCAGACGTTTCCCAGTCCGTGTTGTCGAATTCGAGGTCGAGATCACTGGGAGGTCGAATGAACGTGTCCAGCGTCTTTCCCGCAGCCAGATGAGCGCGCTTCAGCCGTTCTATTTCCTCTGGCGGTCCGTAGAGGCTTGTCGTCCAATACAACACCCAGAAGAAACTCTCAAGTTCCTCGATGTGGTCGTGGAGAGGCTTCCAAAGTGCCCTTGGAGAGGTCTCAAACCAGTCGCTGGAAAGAGTATTCAGAGACTGGAAGGACGTTGTGCCCTGTTAAGAAAGAATTGAGAAAACTCGTGCATTGGCAGACGTATGATGGGTATGGACGCACTGTTTGATTTGCGACCTCATACTTATCCCTTGGTAGCTTGGGATCGTAATGTAAAGATAGATCAAAATCAATCAATACGCCATGGGGTCGCGTTGGTTCCACTGCATTGGTGGCATTAGCCTCGATGTCGGCGTACAGTATGTTTCCGAAGCTGATGTCACGGTGAAGGACGTTATGCTTGAGCCATAAGTCGCGGTGTCCTGCGGAATAAGTTTACATGTTAGATTTGACGCGAGTATCAAGAGATCAGTGGTACGCACCAGCAATAACGTCGTGCATCGCAAGCAGAAGTCCCAGACGTGACTTTACAAGATCAATGGGTGCTCCATAGAGATCCAAGATACTTCGAACCATGACACGGTCGTAGAAGCTATCGGGGTATGGCTTTCGCTCTCCTCTGCTCGTAGAGACCTTCTCGTAGCGCTGTTCAAAGTGGATCTTCATGATGCCAGGCGTGTCAACACCTTTCAAAAATGTCCCCTCCGTCAACCTCTTCACGTCGGAGAACTGTTGCTTCAATAGGAACCTGTTTCCAGACTTGTCCTCAACAATCCAACACATTGTGGCGCGTTCGCAGAGCTCGGTACTTGCCAAGGAAGTCTCGACTTGGGTATAAACAACGGGTTTGCGGTTCCTAGTCAATACGAACACGCGCTGGTTGTTGGTGTTGAACGTCACAGTCGGGTCGACGCCAATCGTTTTCAGATCGTGGTTCCCAATAAGAAGAAGGGTGCGGACGAGGATAGCAGGATCTTTGCAGTAATTAAGCCACGGCCACTCTACGACGCCACAGCGATCGAAACGATAGATCCTAAGATGAGACTCGGTAATGACCAGCCCATAAACAAACTGGCGAGTCTTCTGAGTAGCAAACGTCTCCCTAAAGATATTGTCAGTGTACTTGACAACGAGAATTATCACCTTGAACGAAAAGACTTACTGAGCGTAGTATGCGAGATCAAACAACCAGGTGGCTGAATCGCTGGCCTGCCACTCGCGATCTGTTCTGACATCGAAAGCTGCAACAGCTCTATACCACGAATCATCTTTAGAGCTGGGCTTGAAGTGGTTGCTTATTCCGGTTATGAGGCCGTCCGGAAGTCTCTTTAGTGGCTCAGGGCCTCGCCTTGGCCGAGGCAGCAAGTGGAGAACGCGTTCTGGTTGAGGGGCCGAGCCACCAGGAAGAGTAGGACCTGCGTTGCGCATTGAACGGGTGAGCCTGGTCTTTGATGTCTGCGTGGTAGACTCCAATGATTTCTGAGACTTTGCGATGTAGTTGAAGTACCGGAATATGGCCAGCATGATATCATGGAGGTGGCTGGTTAACCTTCGATGCGAAGTCGCTCTCTTTGGCAGACCTCTCCATGAGCTTTTCGCAGACCAAAGGTTGGTGCTTTCAAGGAAGTTTGAACAGTCCTTGTCGCTGAGCGTACTCCGGAGGATGGTGATGGCTCGTTTGGTGGTGAGGGCAGTAATTTGTGTGTCCAGATCAGCGTGGAGGAGCTCAAGAATATCTTGAGTTGACTCTTTAATGACGCCTTCGCTCATTTTTTTGAAGCTTCTGATGAGAGTATTGATTGGAGGTATCTTCTCGTTAGCTCTTGTCAACGAGCTGAAGTTGGAATTGGAGTATCGACGATGAGTGGTATTAGAGGCAAAGTTGGGGAGCAGATACTAGTTTATAACACGTCAGAGAGCTGCGAAAGGAGAATAACAATGGGCGTACCAGATAAGAGTGAATAATTGAAGTGTCTATGGTGGCCTTGACACGATGGTCAATTGAGGAATGCAGATGGTTGTCGGTGAACAAGAGTCGCGGCTGTTGTCTAGAGCTCAGTCAGTCGTCGAATGATGTTCGAACACGGATCATAAACTTACGACTAGTCAGTAGTAGCAGTCAAAAATGAATCCAAGATCTAATACAAGTCGAAGAAGCGATGACGTTCAGCAAGCAACTTCGAGGTTGTGGTTTGAGTTGATATTGAGTTGCTCGGTTCATTTGGACATCGTGATCACATGATTCATCCCGACATCCATTGTTCAGTGATTCAGCGAGGGTCAATTTCAGTCCTCGATTCACAAGAACGACACAAACAGCATATTGAGATGGGACATCTTTTGTCTTTCACGCATGATTCATAGAAGAGACCAGGTTTCCGGCGTGAAATTTCGTCCAGGAAGTGATGCGACCAATTCACCTATCACCGTCAGTGCCACCGACGGTCAAGACTCAGGATCATTTACCTGCCTTCACGACACGAACGGTTCCGATCGAATAATTTGTCCGACTGTGGCTTATCTATTTGCTTCAAACCTTCCCAACACGGGAAAACAGGGCTGTAGCATACTTGCCTCTCGAAGTCTGGGAGGTAACTGTGTCCCAACTCGCTGACGACTGGCGAGAATCAGTTTGACTGGAATAGATTCCAGGTTTTATGGGGCTTCAATGTCACTAGTGGTCATATGCGAGCAGATTTAAAACTCAGGGCATGGTGCTTTGGTGTGTTACGGTCAATTTATGATGTGGAAGCAGCCTAGTGAACATGGGTCAACGTATTGACAAATTGCGCGAACAATGCTCGAACTTCACTGTCCAAGTAAGCCAACTACGAGTAGCTATCTCCCTGTTATCTGCCATTAAGGACTGGGTGTGCAGTCAGGGTGACGAGGTAATTGACTCTGCGTGGCGCTTGCATCCTGTTTGCGATACTCACTCGACCCCCCCCCCCCCCCCTAAACACACCAGAAACAGCCATGGGTGCTTACAAAGTTTGACTATCGCCGAGGAGGTTGAGGAGTCGAAAGTTGACGAAAGAAAATGGCTTCATACTCGGGCAAGGTTATCAACGTCACCAAATTTAATCATCATGCTTTGTTGAATTTGCCGTGTCTGTCGATGATTCCGAATGTGGCAATGTTCAGTATGCTGACCGTCGTTGACCAGAATGTCTCACCGCGAAGTACTTCAACCTGTAAAATTCTACTATTCACTCCCTTGGAATTCTGGGCAGCTGGTGGTCTTGCAGGCGTAATCCTCATCTTCTTCTTCAATGTAAGATAGGGCCCATGCTTTTTCGACTAGCCTCCACGTGATTTTGTGATTAAAGTGACAAAAAGATGTATTTCATTTTGAGAAATTCACAACAATTTCCAATAAATATGTTTTACACGAAATATCACAGATACATGGAATAAAAATGTTATTTCGTTAAAATATTCATAAAAATTGGACGCTTGAAAGTTGTGAAAGTGTTCCAAGCGTTTAGCCCCTATATTCAGGGACATCAAACTGACACGTGCAGCAATATTGCACCAACACACAATGGTGGTTTTTGCAAGAAAAAACACACATAATGTACATTTTCAAGACAAGAAAGGCGAATAGAGCCAACTCAGGACTAAAGGATGTCAAGAAGTCACTCGAAGCAAGCATGTACACCAATCATGTGAGGGCTAGTCGAAAAAGCATGGGCCCTATCTTATGACGCAACACCACCTTACAAGAATCTCAGGCTGCCTGACGGGGATCAGGCTATCTGGGTCTCCCCAAATGGAAAAGTACAAGGATGGCATAGCGATAGCACGAAAGGAAAGGGAGCCTGAAGGCCGCTTCAAGGGGCGGTATTTCATGTACGTCAGATCTTTCGTTGAAAGTGTCATGAATGTCTATCATCAATTAACTATCAAATAACAAATCAGCCTGATGGGCCCCACAGGCTCTGGTAAAAGCAGTGTGAGGAGATATTCAGGGCTTGAAAGCATACCTCTGCCTTACATCAAAGTTTAAACCTACAGTTTATCGAGGCCATTGCCTCAAAATCCCGAAGGGAACCTCTCGGCATTGCCAAAGATCAACTGGATAGTGTCACACAGGAAGCCCATGTCTACGAAATCAAGAATCTAACAGCAGACGACAGTAGCGTGATATACATTATTGACACCCCAGGCCTCGCCGATCCCAGAATATCGGAAATGCAGGTTTTGGACAATATGACATATTGGCGTGATAGGTGGTAAGAACACGATTTAGGGGCACGATGTCTTTATGTGCAATATTCAAACTCAAGCAATTTTAGCCAGGACATAGGATATGGTCGAATTCTGTATTTCCATCCCATTGGTGATATAAGAATGCCAGCGAGTCGAAAGAGGTGCCTCGCTATGATACAAAGCTTTTGGGGCAATAGGCTTTGCGCAAGAGCGATGCTCGTAACGTCGATGTGGGATCGCCTCCCAGACAGGTCCAGAGGAGCAGCCGAGGAGCGCTTTGCTAAACTCTCAACGAGTTATTGGGGAGTACGTCGCGCTTACCTTTATTGAGTTAAAAAGAAACATATATGGCTTATTAGGACTGGATCACGTCGGGATCTGTGGCCAGCAAGTTCGAAAATACTTTCGAATCGGCTATGCAGATTCTCGACACAATGTGCGATACAAGGACGTCTCGCGAACATCCGATAGTTAAAGGCCTAGGTTCCAGCGACACAGAACTAATGTCGGTATATGAAGCCCTCTTCGACCGAATTTCATATCTCGAGCAGCACAGGGATATGTTAAAAGAGGATTTTCGACAATCCGACGTTCAAAGTCAACCCGATCTTGTGGGTGTTCTGACGAGCGATCTGACGAAGACAAACTTGCTGTTGCACCAATTTCGGACGCAAATGGAGGACTTTCTCATACGTACTGGTCTATCCAAGTCTCCCAGCCTTGCCAATAGGAAATTGGAGCTTGAAGATACCTTGCGCAGCCTGACAGCTGAAGACGGGGAGTGGAACGCTCAAACTGTCGCCCCCACTATGCTTGTAGCGACATCTGGTCAATCGTCGGCAAGTTCGTCAGCTGGATTGGATAGCGTGGTCGCTCCGAGTGCTTTGAGTGGAGAAACATCTGCACAGCAGCCCCTTTTTCCTGCATTCCAAACATCATCCACCACAATCACGCTACCCTTGGTAAGTCATACACATGCTTAATAAATCAAGCCTCCGACACAATCTTACCTCTTAACCTATGTTGTCGACATATAAAAGAGTGTAGAAGTTAGACAAGTCGAACGTAACTCCTCTCCAGGACCATCTACACTGTAAACCCTGCGTCGGGGTTAATAACCCTTTGAAGTGAGATCAAGTCCTCCCGCGAAAGGGGGTATTCCATCACTTGAAGACGCTAAGCCAAAATTGGAACTTGTGCAAAAGGAGTTTAAGTCACACTTACAGAGGGGGTATAGTAGTGTTTGCAGAGAGTTTTGGTACAAAATTTACTCTTCTGAAAGAGGTTTATAACCCATTTAAGAACCCCGAAACAGGGAGGAAATTCTTCCCTAATTTTGAAACACTAAAACTCCTTATTTCAGGGTTATTCCCTCTAGTCAAGTGCTATTATAGCCCTTGGCTGGGGATTTTTTCTGCCCTGTCTGCATAATAAAAATATCATATTATATCAAATCTATAGACAAATACAACCCAGTATTAACTAGATAAATGCAGAGATAATAAATCTACATTCAGGAAAGCCATAGATGGTGCACACAATAAAATAAAAATAAGATACAAGAACTCACCATGACCTGCATATAATGTCTAGACATCGAAGAAGGGAAGTTGTGACCTGTACCTGCATCCTTTTTCATCCCAACCTCCCCCTCGACGAGCCCACCGAGCTGCAAACATAATTAAGCTGGGGTAAAATCGGTCATGAAGGTCAAATAACTTACAAAGAATACGTTGGCCTGGCTCCATTGCCTCGTCAAACTGTTACCCCTGAAATTGCAGTAGACTAAGATATATGCTGAGTACACAATAGTGGCATTGAAAGGAGATGATGGTGAGTAGGAGAAAGACGATGGGTGAAAGATAAAGGAGGTGGACGAATGTTGAACGAACTTCAACCACCAGTCACGTGTTTTGTCCAAACACGCCTCGGCATCACCCTTTGTTTGTACCAATGGTGATGCCCAATCCCTATGATGGCCGCGGACCAAGGCCTGTCACAACTCTGTGACTCGCTGTGACATTTACACCCATTTTTCGAATCAGGTCAATGGGCCCTCGAAACATATATTATCCCCTGTAATTTTTGGTGAAATACACTTGCATATGGATAATACACTCGCATACATATTTTTTCAACGGAAATATAATGTAGTGACACTAAAATCCCCTGATCACTGTCTTTCTCCATCAAATCAGCGCATCTTGGGAGTCTGATCCGCTGTGCGCACAGCCACAGATGCTATGATCAATCATAATCTGTCCACAGACACCTAACTGTTTCTTGAAATTCTCAACAGTCCCGCAACATATTGCCACAAAATGTTTTGAGACAGGTAGAATGTATTCTAGAAATGCTATTTCCTCGGTCAAACAGCCAAATTTTATATTTCTATATAATTATTTAAAGGACCAGACTGCACTTCATATCAGTGTTAACTAGAAGAGGATGGAGACAGATGCAACTTCTGTTGCCAGATGAATACCATAGCCCTATGTTTTTTAAAATTCTGAACAACGCTATAAGAGCAGAATATTTATAATGCCCCTCGAAGTACCTTAAACAGCCCTTCTTGGGGTGCAATCTAACCTTATACGAGCAAATTTAAATATTTTGCTCTTATAGTGACCTTCAAAATACTTATCCAAACAACTTTGCTCTGCAACACGAAGCTCAGAAAGGTGTTTCCGACAAGTTCCTCATGAGGTGGGTTTTGATGCCAAATTTGGCAGGGATTTTGCATATATCTGTGATTTTCTTTTTTCCCTTGCACATTTTAAATAAAAAAATCTTATGGAGTCGTGCATATTGAATATTAGAAGGGAATTCACCCCACAAAAGTTTCAGAATTGTGTTGTGTAAAGCAGGAGCCACCTGATTCAAGATATGAAGCCCCTAGGCAGTTGTGACACCGTGGGACTTGAACTCGGCCATCACAGGGATTGGGCATCACCAGTACCAAGGCACTTTTTTTTCGCTAAGTCCACTGGCTATCAGTGGTCGCTCAAACTCACGACATCCAGTAACATTGGACCATTTGAGTTTTACTTAAAATTATTATATGTAAATTATGATGCCAGCTATTACAGTTTGCTATCAAACTATTCAATATGTGTCTATGAATTTAGTACGAAAGGCAACATAAACCCCTCCCAGAAGGGGTTTTCCATGAATTCCTCGAACAGCCCATTCAAGTTTTCCATCATTCTAACAAAGGTTTCTCATAAAAACCTTGTTCTGAACCTCGTTTGCAAGGGTTTTATAAACCCCAAGTTGTGTGGTTTGATATAAAGCAAAAAAAAACCACAAACTTGAGGTTCCGACTGCCGAGAGTAAAAACCCCTCTGAAATGAGGGTTGACAAAATTCCAAATATGGAAACTGCTCCTCAGAGGGGGTGTCAATCACAAGTACGAAAAACCCCCAAATAAAAATACCACGCCTCAGAGGGGGTGTTGACCACAAGTAAAAAAACCCCTTCTGCCGAAGGGGTTTTCACTCCCTCATTCGAGGTTACGACGAAACTCCCTAAAAAACTCCTTCTTGTAGCTCCTCCCGGTGGGGGTTTTCACCCCTGCCCAAATTGAGGGGGTTAATAACCCCCGAGTTGGGTTCACAGTGCTAACCTAGCCAAAATGTCAGCACTCCCAAAACGATTCAGTCAATGGGCAGGCAAGAAGGTGGACAAGTTGCCATTCGGACGGTCGGAGAAGAAAGAATCGAAGGATTGATCACGGTTGTCGGTCACGGTGGCAGAATGTCTGGAATCTTGTATGTAGTAGCATTGTTTTGCATTTACTGGTGGTCCTTATCATTTAGTCAACATTAACTGCATGGGTATGATCGAACTCACTGTGGGTCATCGGAGTGCACCACGAATCTCGCCGTCATCGACTGCAATCGCGGATTAGTGGTTGAATTTAACCCCTTCATGAGGCTGAATACTGCTAGCTCTTTACGACACACAGCACCCCCTCTGTCCACCCTCTATGATATCGTTCCTCAGTGGTGTTTTCGGTGATGTTGGTTGAACGTAAATAGAGAATGGGCGTTTTATCGGTGTAAATATTCGCTTTCATCAACTAAATCCAATCACTAACCCAGGAGATCTATGGATTTGGGAATGACGCGCCCGAGATCTGTGATATCTTCCAACTAAAGACTTGATTCCATTCGAAGTGGATTATGATTATCGATATCGTGTATGGTCAATTCGGGGCTCAGGCGTTCTGAAAAGGGTCGGGTACTGTAACGTGTGCAGTGTCAAGGTGTATAAGCGATTATAAATTGGAGAACGTTGACATGCTTTGCTGGTTGTCTACACGAAGAATAGGAAGACGACTAAGTACGAGGAACGCAGAAAGAAGCTGATTAAAAGTGGGGAAGGAGGGAAGTCCAATTGATGTTGACAAAAACACCCGGTGCGGGATCACGAAGGGCAATGAGTGGGAGAATGATTAGGATGATACGTGCGATTATGTATAATACCCCCCCTGACAGAATGCCTAGAGATACCACCTCGCCGATGACTCCATCGAAATCAATAAAACCTCCAATGGCCCCAGATCCCACGAACAAAATTGGAGACACCGTGAGTGCAATTGAACTGGAACGCCAAAGCCACATCTCCGTGGCTGTTGGAAAATCGAAATTCCAGGCAATGAAATGGACTGCCCCGAATGCTGCTCCAACTATGCATGCGAGGACCGGTGTTACAAGGCCTTCTTTAAGGACAGCCTTCATCCACGAGGTCCCCAGCGACCTGCTTTCATCCTGCCTTCCGGATAGTACAAGACTATTGTTAAAGGATTCGAAAGATCCCTCCTTGATATTGAGAAGGAATGATGCACACACCCGCAGAGACGTCCCCCAGAATTCAGATAACATTGATAGGATTTGTCTGGTTTTTTTTTTTGTAGATTCAGTGGCATTACAGGCCAAAAAGGGAGTACAGTTGATATTTTGGGCATCAGGGGTCGGGGTTGGTTCTGATGTATCGGAGACGGAGTTTATCGTGGTTTGAGATGCTGTCGGTGGCACTGATTCAGCTCGGCCGGAAGAGAGAGATTCGACGTTACACCGTGAACAGGGAAAATATTTCCCTGGGACTACAATCGGCGACCGCACATCAAACGGCTTGTTCCACCACAAGCCGTAGACAACGAGATTGAGGACTGCAAAAGCAAAGGTTGAAACTTCCAGCTCTGTAGCTGTCAAACCACTCGCCAAACGGACAATCAGCTGAAGAGAAAACCACGTGGTTTGGATGATGACAATGAATTTGGAGAGAAAGTCGGCCTTGCTGTGATCTTGAATCTCTTTGAGGGTGACTTTGGGCCATTCAATCAAACCCTTGTCATAAAGTCCTTCTATGTCGTGTGCCTCCAGCCTGGTTGTCGATGTTGCTCTCTCCTCGGCGTAGTATGAGAATCCTCCCATGATCAGAAGGAAGCTGTGGGTCTGTGTCCATTCACCCTTACCACGTATTACTGGCATCAATATCGAAGGTGTGAGTATACTTTGTGAGATGACAGATCAATTACTCACCCGCAATTTTATGCGTGTAGTACTTTGCGTACATATATTGCACAAATGCCCATGTTATGACCATTTCGGGAAGTAAAAGCATGGATAGCATCATCCCAATTTTACGCGCAACTACGGCGCTCGCTGAATCCTCTGCATCTGGAACATTTGGGTGAACAGCGACCCAAGTACATGCGAAGAGAGTCAAGGAGCATGCCCAAATGATGCTCCAAAGAGAGCGATCACATCCTGTGTCTCCTGTATCGCGTGGATCCAGCAAAAGATAAGGAAGAGGCGACATGGTGTCGTCGTATACAGCAGCGGATGTACAAGACGGGTTATTACAATGGGTTATGAGCCAATGAAAGGGGGCGAAAGAAATGTAATCAGACCCTCACTATCACTCCTCTTAAAGTGAGGCAGTGCTGCCACAAGTGTGCTGGGTTCGTTGCGGCTGTCTCTGCAGTGCAGTCGACGTTCCCTGACCATGGCAGTGATTGGTCTTTTCAACATTCGACAAAATTGAGGGTCAGGGTCACCAATTTCGAGCATACACGCTCGAATCGCTGTCAGAAAATTACCGGCATCCACAATGATCTTATAATCAAGTTTTAAGAGCCCTACAGCAGCGGATGTTACAACAGGTTAAGAACACATAAAAGAGGGTTAAGGAAGGGTAATTATTCCCCCACTGAATTCTCTTGTGCGAGGTAGCGGCACCACACCTTCCTCGATACCCATTCTTCCGGGTCCTTTGCCGAAAATTGACATGGCATTACGCTCCCCAAATTAATATTGTACTTCATTATTTACGGACAGTGCTGTGTCTGCAGTGGAATTGACATTCCCTGGCTGTGGCTCTGATTGCGCTTCTGCTCTTGAGTGCAAAGATTACGCCTCGAGGCAATGAAACCAATGCTGACGTTTTTTATCCTTCAACTACATTTGATCGGATACAGTGCCTCAGTATTGAACTACCGAACACGCGCGCTTGAGTCGGAAACGCGACTCACCCAAGGTGTCAGAACCGAATGTGAGTCTTCGTGCTCCAAGTGCGATGGCTCTCAACGATGACGCTCGCAGCTAGAAATTCAGATCGAATCTCGAAATTTTACATAATATCTGGATATTGCGATATGGTCCTGAGAGAGATATGTCGAGCACGGAGGGCTGGTGTGGTTGCTGACCTCAACGCAATGTGGGTTATTAAACGTCGTCTTTATCAAACGCTCAAAATTCTTTATTCTGTAAGGTAGGGAATAAACTGTTAGTAGATGGTTGGACTGCTAGTGTATTCGAGCCGCCTACTACGCAGGAATTCCTCGGGTTACATTTGCGAGCTTGGAGAGTAACAACATCCTCGATGTTCGAAATGCGGGGTAACCTATAGTAGTCAACATGACAATGATGGACCAACAGCAGATATAGAGATAAGTTGGATGGTGATGCTGAGGCTGGAACGGGGATTTGAACAGAACAATTAATTCCTAGTGGAGACTACTTAAAGTTTTGATGAGTTATACTTAGCCTCTTCGAGGGTTCGAAGGCCGGCGAACAATAGATGATGTAGTATGAGAAGTCGCCAGCATACATAGATCAACGTCGGAGCATTCACGGGGGCAATGTGTGTAGTTATACAAATAGGAGTCATCACACCACAGGGAAGCACCACGTACCGTGTTGTGATTGTCGGTGGCGTGCGGGGGATGGGTGACATCATGACCCCCGAGCCCATTGATCGACGGAGTTGATTTGAGATTTGCCGAGTTTTGAGCGAGCGCGGGCTCAATTCGAAAGATCGTTGCCAGTACAGTGAACCTGGCTCGCTCATTCTCCACTGATCCTGTCATTTGAAAATACCAGTACGTAAACTATGCCCTTGAAGCGCAATCAACATCACTAGAAGCGCCAAAAACAACTTTACAATTTACCACACCTCATCCTGGTCATCTTTTTAGGCTTTTTTCACGCCTTCACAGTGCTCATTCCACCCGATTCATATCACTGTTCATGTTATCACAGGGCCTAAATTTCCTCCTTCACGCACAAATACCATGACAGTACAATCTCGATCACGCTATATTCATGTTACCCTAAAACACTTCAATGCATACCATATCGCCCCGCAGCCAGCTTGAGGATTCACGATTAGATTTAGGGAAAGCTACTCTTTACACTCGGAGGACTATCGCCGTCGCAGCATCAGCACTCAATGCCATGACACTGACATTCATCTCATTCAGGGCTCAAGGCGGTGAGGGTGGTTGCATCGTTAAGCCAACCGCATGGGTATGGTGTGATCACGCCCACTGTGGGTCTCAAGTGCACGCACGGAGGATGGTCATGTCTGTGGAATGTACCGAGGGGAAAGCAGCATAGCAACCGTATTTTTTTCACTGTCTTCCACCATTCCACCGTGAATGGAAAAGCTAGGCATCAGTACAAGGCAGGGACCGTACCAGTCGCGATAGTACCGTCGGACTATGAAAGAGGGAGTTCTGAGAAAGGAAAAGGATTAGATCAAGTGATTTACTCTATTGATTCATCGCGGGTCTCTGTGCACCGCTCCTTCACTGAGTAACCACTGCGGTTTGGCCGCTTTTCCCGGCTTTAAGACAATGATATGGCGTTAAGCTGACAGGTGCATAGATATCACTGGATAGCGAACATACTTGAGGTTTGGAGTCTAGAGCGTAGGAAAGTGAGTGAGACGGCCACTGCCTCCAAAAGGAAATTTACTGAACGATGTTTTTTCCTCCCTGATGTGCGAGTGTAGCTTTCTTGTGTCACTCCATGTTCTTTTTTTTTTTTGTACTTTTTCATCCAACAGCGACGACATAACTAATTAACCCACGGAAATCATGGATTTTATTTTTCATGTGACTCTAGGAATAGTATGATCAACGTCTTCACTAACTGGACCACATCACGCAACGCAGCTCCTGTAACCAACACTCACTGTCCAGCGGCGGTTCTTCTCATCCTCATGCATCAACTTTGCCAACTGGACACGTCTACCCTCAAAATCTGGAAACATCAAGCCCCTTCCCCCACGTTCAAACCTCCACATCCTCCCAGATGCCACGTCACGGTCTCATGTCTGGCAAGGAACAAGCAGGACGTGAACCTGCACGTCATTCGCGAAGCAGGTTGAATGGGCGATTATAATTGGAAGCATTTCCCAGTTCTTTAGGAGAAGCTGCATAATTAAGTTATTCCTTGGCCTAGGGAAAAGGTGAGTTGACCTTACTTGATACAACCATCCCTTACTCTTCACAATCCACTTGTGCTGTATGTAAAACGACCAACTAACACTCCCTTCAGATTCTGGTGGCTCCTCCGCTATGAATGCTATGTACTTCGTCCCCCCATCCGTTGAGGAAATCGACACGACCGCCGCTGCTATGTGGGGTTGGGACAACATGTTCACCAACATGACGCAGGCGGAGAACTCAACAGTCCCAGACGCGAATATTTGAAGCGTTATGGATATCTAATCCGATGCAAGTAACACGGAAGGGGTGGCCTTATGTGGGTTCCATAGTGTGAGTTCAACTTTCTTCCTTCACTTCATATTTTTTCTTCGTCTTTTTAGTCGACGAGATGCTAATGAATCTACGCCAATGGTTTATTTCATTTTATATAGCTCTATAAATATCATGATCAACATTGTCGCAAACTGGACAATGTCACTCAACGCAGGCGGCGTACACACACTAACCACCCTCAACGGCGGCTCCACCATCGGAGGCTTCATCTCGCCCTCCTCCATCAACGCCACCAACTGGACCCCTCCGTACTGGAAATCGGCATACATCGACTCGCTACCCCGCCACTCAAATCTCCACATCCTTGCAGACACGACCGTCACCTGCGTCGTCTTTGGCACAGATAAGGACCAGAACGGGAACTTGTATTCTAAGGAGTTGGGATGCCAATGGGTCCCAAAAGGTGCTTAGGATGCTGAGTGGTCGCACAAGTGTGAAGATGAAGCGAGAAGTGATGTTGGTGGGTGGTGTGATGGGAAGTCTCAAGGTTATGATATACTGTGGAGTGGATCTTAGGAATATTTTGGGCGTTGTCGGCGTGTAGGTTGAATTGGAGTTGCCTGGTGTTGGACAGAATTTGCAGGACCATCTGGTGAGTTGACATGGTTCCTTTGTTCGTTGTGACCAACAAGGTTAATGGGCTCATTCGTTCTGATAGACTGCTAGGATTGCTTGGGCAACGCCTTGGAGACCATAGGTGATATTCATGCTTCAAGATCTGATTTTTCCGTACGTACATTCTCTCCTCGCATACCTGACGCGAAATCGAACCCTCCTGATCTCGTAGAGGATCACTGAGTCGCTTTCGTGCATCAACGACGCTGTCTGGCTTTCCGTAACATCAGTATCCTCGTTGATGAAAACTCAGTCCTCGAATTCCGAGAGCAAATCATCGCCTCCTTGCAAGAGGCAGCCAACACTCATCTGCGAACCCCGATTACATTGAGGGTTATAGGATGTCTACAACACCGCTGAATGTGCTTCCATGTATTTTCCGGTGAGTTTTGGAGTCTGATCTCTGTTTTGGCGATGTTGAGGCTCATGTTATCCTGCGTTGCAGCAAACGATACATGCACGTCAACCCTGCAAGCCCCATGGTTCAACGACGCGAAGTACCTTTTCACGTCAGTTCCCTAGCTGACGTCAATTAACAGATATATGCGCTTTCATCGACCAACGTCCACTTGCTAGCGATGGAGTTGTTTCAACTTGATGCAGCTAGGACATCTGGTACCGTTCAATGAAGAGCCCAATTCAGTACATTCAAAAGAGATTTGAATCGCGTAGTCAATCGGAGGGCTCAGGCGTTCTGAAAAGGGTCGTCTACTGTAATGTGTGCACCGTCAAGGTGTATAAGCGATTATAGATTAGAGAACGCTGACACAAGATACTGCTTTGCTGGTTATCTACATGAAGAATGGGAAGATGAATAAGTGTGAGGAACGAAGAAAGAAATAGATTCAAAATTAAAAGTGGGGAAGGAGGGAAGTCCAGTTGATGTTGACAAAAACGCCTGGTGCGGGATCGCGGAAGGCAATGAGCGGGAGAATGATTAGAATGATGCGCGAGATTGTGTATAAAATCGTTAACAACAGAAACATTACCACGCAGACGACTGTTTCATTACCAATAATATCGGCCATTATTACAGACCCTAGCATCAAAATTGGAGACACCGTGAGTGCAATTGAACTGGAACGCCAAAGCCACATCTGCGTGGCTGTTGGAAAATGGAAATTCCAGGCAATGAAATGGACCGCCCCGAATGCCGGTCCGACTAGGCCTAGGAGGGCAAGGAATATTACATCGCTGTCCTCCAAGACACCCTTTGCCCACCAGGTCCCCAGTGACCTGACTTCATTATCGTTTTCTAATACTTTTATAGAATTGTCCAATCGGCCGAGAGACATTGTCCAGAATCCAGATAAAGTTGATAGGTTTTGTCTAGCCTGAGGTTTTTTTTGTGTGGATTCAGTGGCGTCAGCCAAAAATGGAGTACGGTCGTTATGTTGGGCCTCAGGGGTCATGGTTGGTTCAGATGTAATGGAATCGGGGTTTATCGTGGTTTGAGAGTGTGCCGGCGTCACTGATTCTGCTTGTCCGGAAGGGAGAGATTCGGCTATACATTCTGGGCGGGGGGAATATTTCCCTGGAATAACGATCGGCGAGCGAACATCGAACGGCTTGTTCCACCACAAACCGTAAACAACGACATTGAGGACTGCGAAAGCAAAGGTTGAAACTTCCAGCTCTGTAGCAGTCAAACCACTCGCCAGGCGGACAATGAACTGAAGGGAAAACCACGTGGTCTGGATGACGACAATGAATTTCGAGAGAAAGTCGGCTTTGCTGTGATCTTGAATCTCTTTGAGGGCGACTTTGGGCCATTCTATCAAACCCTGGTCATAAAGTCCTTCGATCTTATGTGGTTCCAGCCTGGCTGTCGATGTTGCTCCCTCCTCGGCGTAGTATGAGAATCCTCCCATGATCAGAAAAAAGCTGTGGGTCTGTGTCCATTCACCCTTACCACGTTTTACTGACATCAATATCGAAGGTGTGAGTATATTGTGTGAGATGATAGGTCAATGACTCACCTGCAATTCTATGCGTGTAGTACTTTGCGTACATATATTCCCCAAGTGCTGTCGCTATAACCAATTCGGGCATTAAAAGCATGGATAGCATCATCCCAATTTTAGGTGCAACTACAGTGCTCCCCGAATACTCTGGAGATGGAACATCTGGGTGAATAGCGACCCAAGTGCATGCAAAGAGCGTCAAAATGCATCCCCAGATAATGCTCCAAAGAGAGCGATCACATCCTGCGCCCCCTGCGTCGCGTGGATCCAGCAAGAGATAAGGAAGAGGTGACATATTGTCGTCGTTGTATATAGCAGCGGATGTACAAGATCAGTGATTATCACGGGGTATGAACTGATGAAAGACGGCGAAGGAAGTGTAATCAGACCCTCACTGCCTGTCCTCTTATGCCCGGCAGCACTATCATGCATCTCTCGATAACGATTCGTCTGCGTGTGGTGGAATAACGGTAGGCACAGCTTTGCCCAAATTAATGTTGTATTCCATTACAGACTAAGCAACTGTGGCTGCAGCGGAATCGATATTCCCGGACTGTGCCACTGGTTGGTCTTTCCTATTCTTGAGTGAAAGAATACGCCTTGAGGCAGTGAAACGTCTGCAAATGTTCCATCTGTTCAACTACATTTGACCAAATTTAGAGTCGGGGTGATGAATTGCCGAGCACGCGCGCTTGAATCGGAAACACTAATCATTCAAGCCGTCAGAAATCAACAGCATGAATGGTGTTCTATCTAACAATAGAATCCTATTACATCCAGCAATAGCATTCTATTCAGCGCGCAGTATTCACAGTGTAGTCTCAGGAACACTCAACTGCAAGCTAACATCCCTTGAATTTAGTCACGGACAGGCCCCTTTGACTTCATTATTACCCCTTGTGATGAGTTAAGCGCCTCGACGGGTATATAGGCGCTCATCTCCTGCACACCGCCACAAGCACGATCGTGCCCCCATAATTTATCTTAATTGACACGAGATGTCCATGCAAGGGTCAACCAAGTAAAACCCAACAATGCGGTTCCGGAAGATGCCTTCTCATGGCTGAAAGCAGGATTCCAACAAGCGGTTTAGGTGTGGATGCCACCATATCCTGTCGCACTCTATGCATTTGGAAATTAGCTTGGAACGTGAATAACAGCACCTTTTGTTCGCACTCCGTCGTCCATCATCTGCAGTGGAATAAACCCTTGAATTTGCATTCACACGTCATAACCCAATACTCACACTCACTGTCAGGCTGATATAATGCATCTCCGACAAAACACCGGCATATTAGACAAGAGCAGAATAACGGAATCACTTTAATGACCTCAGAAGCTTACTTGAATGGGGCCTTGGGTCTATGGTGTACCATGTGCACTTTTATTATTTTTTGTGTCTATCAACTTCTTCATAATCTCATATGTATATGTCCCTTTTTTAAAACAGCTGATATCTACGAGTGAACCTATCTATGCATATAAGTTGGATATAGGTGCAGAAAACACACTTGTATATATCCACTTTGTTCATATATCAGCCAGTTGCGGACAATTTCAGCACATATATCCTACCCTGGGTTGGACATATCAGAAAAATATGAAGACAACTGTGGTATGTATCCAATAATAATTACATACATGCGGAGTACAAATCATTAGCTGATTTATCTATGGGGTAGTAGATATATGCTGCAAACGATGAAGTTGACACAGAAGTTCGGCAAGTTCAGCAACTTAACGGCCATCAAAATCTTCGGCATCTCGGGACAGCAAACCCATCACGGTGAGTTCATGCATCTGAGTGTCGAACACCATTCCCTCAGCTGCAGTCTCAACCAATGACAACGATGCGGAAGGCAATTAAATTCCAATTAACTAATATTTGATCATATTCTACACTCCTGTTGCTCTTTTTATCTCTTGGATTGTGTTCTCAACTCTTTTAGCAAGATGCAGGTTCCAGGCTCCAATGTTCACAGTGGTTCACGTTCTAAGCACTCCTGGAACCTTATCTCTGTCCAGGTCCTATTTAAGCCTAATTATGTGCATGATTATCAATAGAGTGTTTTGATATACTTGTATAAATATTGTGTTCGAGTCAACACTGAGGAAAGTAAAGAACCAAGCACAACTTGAGTCTTGACTTCCTCGTTCGAGAGCGCTTAATCGCGAGCGATGATTGCCGGCATGATGCCGAGCGGCTGTCAGCCTGGAAGTCAAGCCGAAGAACTGCGGGCGGTCAGCTTCAACCCCATGTTAAGGCAGTGTATATCAAGAAACAAGGCCTGTCAGTGTGTATGCATGTTAGCATTGGTAGAAATATACACATCAGAAATGTGTGGTATATGTCCTATTTTAGTAGGATATAGACATGTTGCATGTGACAAGTCTGCTGATATATCGAGTTTATAGATATATACCAGCGAATTTTCGCGTCTATATCTGACTTGTCTGAATAGACACATGCTCATTTAAATATCAGCCTTAACACAAAATACATACATACACATTGACATAACCATTAACAGATAAACACCAAAAATAATAAAAGTGCACATGGTACACCATATTGGGTCACATCAGACATATTTTAGCAATCTATTATCTGTCTGGTGTTTTATGTGATTGTAATCGGCCGTTGAGGCATACCGAAGCACACATATACCTCAGTTGGAACAGCATGACAAGTATACAGCACTGATTTCAAGTCGGAGCTGTGTATATTTACATGCAACTCAATTACATCGACCCACTGGGGCTGAGATAGACCGGATAAACCAATTCTACTTATCTTGCACATGTACACATATCTGCGATGTGCTCGGTGATGTATCCCATCGGAGGTCTCAGGTGTATTCCATCCTTTATTGCGCTAATCTACTCGTCAAAGGACATTTTATCGATCCAGCTGCATTTAACTGAATTGAGGGTCTAGATCACGAATTGAAATTGCTGAACGTGTGTACCTATTTCAGACACGCGATTCATTCAAGCTGAGATACCATCTACGGACTCCGATGTGTTTAGTCAATCAGTGGGAATCTGATAACGCTACATGAATAGCAGGTTGTTTATACGGTTGACCTCCAGCCTCGACATTTGAAATGCGGGGTAAATTATAATAGTCAACATAATCATGATGGGCTATCGACCGAGATAGGGATGTGTTGGATGACGGCGACGGGGCTGGAGTGGGGATTTGCACAAAACAATCCCAACATTAACATCAGTTCCAATTCATGTCGCGGACTACTTAAAGTTGCGATGAGTTATACTTAGCCTCTTCGTGACTTCGGACACTGGTGATCAATCAATGATATATGATAGGTCATGGATATAAATAGATCAACATTGGAGCCCACACAGGGGAGTCACATACGCGTGCAATGGTCATAGGAATAGGGGTCATCGCGCTGCCTTGGTCATGTAAGTCAGTGGCGCTGGAAATCGGTGATGCCATGCCTTCCTCCATATCGTGATCGACGGAGTGCGTTTGAGATGTTCCGAGTTTTGACCGAGCGCGCATGGGGTTCGCAGCCAACAAGTGGTGAGTCTATTAGGAATGCGCATCAGTATGATGCAATCTAATCTTATCTTTGGCGAGTGCGAAATATGTTCATGGGACGCTGTCCATGGTTATTGACTCTTGAGCGCTGAGTGCGTTGATCGTTGATCGTCCACCCATCCTCGCGCTTCTCTCTAAGTCTGATGGGTCCAAGATTTAATACCTCTAAGGCGGATTGAACACAGCCAGACAGACTACGAGTAGTTACAATCGTGCCCAGTTCACTTGGTTCATATCCCTGTTCTTACACAGTGAATCACAGGGCTTAAATTGCTTCACGCACAATTATTATGACAAGTACAGCCCCGATCACGCTAGATCTATATCACTACCCTAAAACGCTTACAGACATACCATATCGGGCCGCAGGAACTTGAAGTTGGGTTTAGAATTAGGCAAAGTTGGCCTTGCTCGGAGGACTATCACTGTCGCAGCACTCGCTCAATCTCATGGCACTGACATTCATCTCATTCAGGGCCCAGGCTGGTATAGGGTGGTGAATATGCGTTTTTTTATGGCTATTGACGAGGTTGATATGAATATGGGTGAATGTAATACCATGACATGAATAAAACATGGGCGTAGCGCATGCTACTTCATGCATCAAGTTTTTCGTCTTAACCCGGTTTTAGTGAATACCCAGCCAGAGTACAAGTGCGTGTCCAACTCGAATTTGGGTCCGATGATAGAGGATTGGAATTTCGAAGATACCTGGTTTTCAACGAGATTAAAAGCATGAAAATATCGGGAATGGGATGCACCCACTTTTTATCTGACCCCTTGACACACTGGGTCGACTCAAGGTTATCATGAGCACATCATGTTTTCGATATGAGTGAGATAATCCTATCATGCAATGCTTGATGTAAGTAGCGAGTCAGCCCCCTCGGATAACATTCGACTTGAGCAGTATTTGAAATTACGTAGTTGGAGCGCCTATCTGAATTGAATTGAGCACAGCAGGATACATGCAACTCTAGCGTTGGTCGTCCCTCTCGAATCTCCTCAATTAAGCAGATCAAGGAGGTGAAGGTAGATGGAGCATGATGCATGACATCTTGGGCGTTATGTATGTACGTGGCACGAAGTGAGATGGGAGAATATCAGATATGGGTAGGTGGGCGCTGTAGATAATAAGGTTAGATAGTGACCAACGATGGTTTCGAGGTATGACGCAGTCTCGTTGATTCGTCGCTAATAGTTATGGTAGGTATGTGCTACAACTTAGTGCTTGCTACGATAAACGTTCATTTATGATGTTGGTGTGAATGAGCGAGTTCTAAGCAGAGCATGCAGAGTCGTGTTCACTCGGGTGAAAACGAGCAGAGAATAAGCTAGGGCGAGGCTTCGGCGCATGCGTCAAAATTGACTCGGATTCTCATGAATCATTCAAATTGGGAGGTTATCTACGCCTTATATTATGGCTATTTAGAATCACAGGACGCTGATAGTGAGGTATCAATGTATCAAGAGCGACATCTTTAATGACAGGCAGATAACTAGAAAGGGAGGAGGGTAGGATTACGAGTGGGCATAGCAATCAGGACTATCAAGAAGGGAATAAAAACAAGTACTTATCTAAAGACTTCGATGCAGTACTCGTTGAATTGTTAAGCCCATCGCATGAGTATGGTATGAACACACCCACTGTGAGTGGCCATGGTGCATGCATGAAAGATGATTATGCCCGTGGAATGTACGGACGCGAAGAAAGCATAGCAACCATGTCTTCTACATTCCCCCACCATCCCACCGTGGATGGATATGCTATGCCTACACAGCAGAGAAGTTTCCAGGAATGCAATAGAGCCGTCGGATTCGGAAAGAGGGGGTTCTGAGAACGGGAAGGGATTAGATCAAGTCATCACAGCTTTGTGGTCTCCGCTCCTTCGCAGAGTAATCACTGCTGTTGAGTAAGATAATTATATGGCGTTGAGCTGATAGGCACATAGATAAAAGTGGATGGCGAACATACTTGAGGTTTGGAGTCCAGAGCGTCGGAAAGCGAATGAGGCAGTCACTGCCTCTAAAACTGAACGAGGTTTCCTGATGTGTGAGTGCGGCTTTCTTGCGTCACTTCATGTTCTTTTTTTTCGTATTTTCTATCCAACAACGACAAGATAATAATTGATGCACGGAATCGTGGATTTCATTTTTCGTGTGACTCTAGGCATAGCATGACCAACGTCGTCACTAACTGAACCACCTAACTCAACGCGGCTCGCATAACCATCAGTCATCAGCAAATCAGAATTTAGCTCGTATGCCAGTGGAAGGGCTAAAATGTGCCGCAAGGGCAAAGATGTGCGATGATGTAAAGTGGGGCCATTCCGAACCCCAAAAGGTGTGATATGATTGGGAAAATTGCCAACCTTAGGAACCTTGCCAATGCTTCACCGACTTTACGAGCCATACCAAGGGTCGTTATGGCATATTATGCTGTGGGGTACATGATCATCAATATTATTCCCCTGCCTTATCCTTATTGTTGGGCAGCTCCTTTTACGACTCACAGTAATTATCTTCATCACAGTGTATAAAATTATGTGCATAAATCAATATTATATTCACTCTCAATACAAAAGGATTGTACATATTGCGAGATTGATATATTTACATAATAAAGCAGATGCTCAAGTCAGAGATAGAGCCAAGACAGAGATAGTAGTCAAGCGCGAGACTCAGTAATTTCCAAAGTAGACGCAGCAGTTTGCCAGTACCAAATTGAGCCCAGAGAAACCAGAGACACCATGACCAGGAGTTATTGATACAGTAACATGACAAGGATGATAAGGACCTGCTCAATGTGCCTTGGACACGACAGTGGTGATAGTTAAGGTTGACTCTGAGGAGGGGAAGTATTTCGGAACACATCAGGGGACACCCTTTTATGTACTCGTAGGTTGCCCCACATAACGACACAGGCTCCATTTGATTGTGGAGCTATGGAGCTGCTCCAATGAGCTCCGTGTCTTGGGTCTAACTGGTCGTGCTGGGCCCACTAACCTTTGGGCACTATGCAAAGCAGACCCAACGCTTGTGGATGTCTTATGGGGTGTCCCTTACCATTATGAAAACCTCAAGAGGCCTTCCTAACCTTGCGAAGTTTCACAATCTTAAATTTGGCACATAATGTGACTATATCATTTACATGACCTTCAATTGGTCTTGTATGGTCGACTGAACATCAAATATCCCTATTAGGGCCGCTTTGCATTACCTGATTAAAACCGGTTTGCTGATGCACTTGCTGCCTAGCAGCGGTTCTTCTTACCCTCATGCAACAACTTTGCCAACTGGACACATCTATCCTCACCATCTGGAGATGTCAATCCTCTTCGCCCACGGTCAAATCTCTGCATCCCCGCAGATGCCACGTCACCCGTCTTATATCTGGCAAGGAACAAGCAGGACGAGAATCTGCACGCCATTCGCGAGGGAGTTATGATTGGAAGCATTTCACAGCTCCTCAGGAAAAGTTGAATAAACGAGTAATCCTCTAACCTAGGGACAAGATAAGTTGATCTTACATTTATACAACCATTCCTTCCGCTTCATAATCCACTTTGCTGTTCCCCTCTCTTCTTATATATGGATACCCAATACGATGCCAGCACACACGGAAGGGGTGGTCTTATGCGGGTTCCATAGTGTGAGTTCAACCTTCTTCCTTCACGTCATATTTTTTCTTTGTCTTTTTAGTCGACGAGATGCTAATGAATCTACGCCAATGGTTTATTTCATTTCATATAGCTCTATAAATATCATGATCAACATCGTCGCAAACTGGACAACGTCACTCAACGCAGCCGGTGTATGCACACTAACCACCCTCAACGGCGGCTCCACCATCGGAGGCTTCATCTCGCCCTCTTACATCAACGCCACCAACTGGACCCCCTCGTACTGGAAATCGGCATACATCGACCTTGTCTTTGGCACAGATAAGGACCAGAACGGGAACTCGTATGCTAAGGACTTGTGATTCATTGGGTCCCAAAAGGTGCTTGGGATGCGAGTGGTCGCACAGGTGTGAAGATGAAGCGAGAAGTGATTTTGGCAGGTGGTGTGATGGGAAGTCTCAAGGTTTGGATGCACTGTGGAGTGGATCTTCGGAATACTTTGGACGCTGTGGGCGTGCAGGCTGGATTGGAGTTGCCTGGTGTTGGACGGAATTTGCAGAATCATCTGGTGAGTTAATGTGGCTCCTTTTTTCATGTTGACCAACAAGGTTAATGGGCTCGTTCATCCTGGTAGACTGCTAGGATTGCTTGGACAACGCCTTTGGAGACCCCAGGTGATATTCATGCTTCAAGATCAGATTTTTCCGTACGTACATTCTCTCCTCCTCGCATACCTGACGCGAGATTGAACCCTCATGATCTCGTAGAGGATCGCTGAGTCGCTTTCGTGCATCAACGACGCCGCCGCTTTCTGTAACATGAGTACCCTCGTCGATGGAAACTCAGTCCTCTAATTCTGAAAGCAAATCGTCACCTCCTTGCAAGACGCAGCCAACACTCATCTGCGAACTTGATTTTATTGAGGGTTATAGGCCGTTGAATGCGCTTCAACGTCTTTTCCCTTGAGTTTTGGAGTCTGATCTCTGTTTTGGTGATGTTGAGGCTCATGTTATCCTGCATCGCAGGAAACGATACATGCGCGTCAACCCTTCAAGCCCCATGGTTCAATGACGCGAAGTACTATGATCACTCCTCTAGTTAGTATTATCCCTCCTTTTCGCGTCAGTTCCTGTGCTGACCCCAACTGACAGATATATGCGCATTCATCGACTAACGTCCACTTGCTAGCGATGGAGTTGTTTGAACTTGACGCAGCTAGGACATCTGGTACTGTTCAACGAAGAGTTTAATTAAGTACATTCAAAATAGATTTGAATTGCGTGGTCAATCGGAGGGCTCAGGCGTTCTGAAAAGGGTCGGGTAGTGTAACATGTGCACCGTCAAGGTGTATAAGCGACCATAGTAGAGAACATTGACATGAGATACTGCTTTGCTGGTTATCTACACGAAGAATGGGAAGATGACTAAGTACGAGGAACAAAGAAAGAAACAGATCCAAAATTAAAAGTGGGGAAGGAGGGAAGTCCAATTGATGTTGACAAAAACGCCTGGTGCGGGATCGCGGAGGGCAATGAGCGGGAGAATGATTAGAATGATGCGCGAGATTGTGTATAAGCTCATGTATAACAGAAGCATAAACATAGGACTGGTGAAAACGTTAACATGACGCATTATATATATAGGTGCTACCATATAAAGCGGAGACGCTGTGAGTGCAATTGAACTGGAACGCCAAAGCAACATCTCCGTGGCTGTTGGGAAATGGAAATTCCAGGCAATGAAATGGATCGCCCCAAATGCTACTCCAACTAGGCCTAGGAGCTGAACCCCTATAAGGTCTTCTTGATTGATACTCTTTAAAATTCCCCATGACCTGATTTCATCATGCTCTTCTGATATGGCAGCATGAATTTTTAAGGAGTTCAAGAATCCCGTCCCAATATTGCGGAGAAATGCTGCGCACGCCCACAGAGACGTCGTCCAGAATCCAATTAAAGTTGATAGGATTTGTCTGGCTTTTTTTCGTGTGGATTCGGTGGTGTCAGCCCAAAATGGAGTACAATCGTGATGTTGGGCCTCAGGGGTCAGGGTTGGTTCAGATGTAACGGAATCGGGGTTGATCGTGGTTTGAGCGTGTCTTGGTGTCGCTGATTCTGCTTGTCCGGAAGGGAGAGACTCGGCTATACATTCTGGGCGGGGGGAATACTTCCCCGGAATAACAATCGGCGACCGCACATCGAATGGCTTGTTCCACCACAAGCCGTAAACAAGGACATTGAGGACTGCAAAAGCAAAGGTTGAAACTTCCAGCTCTGTAGCTGTCAAACCACTTGCCAGGCGAACAATGAACTGAAGAGAAAACCACGTGGTCTGGATGACGACAATGAATTTCGAGAGAAAGTCGGCTTTGCTGTGATCTTGAATCTCTTTGAGGGCGACTTTGGGCCATTCTATCAAACCCTGGTCATAAAGTCCTTCGATCTTATGTGGTTCCAGCCTGGCTGTCGATGTTGCTCCCTCCTCGGCGTAGTACGAGAATCCTCCCATGATCAGAAAAAAGCTGTGGGTCTGTGTCCATTCAATCTTGCCACGGGTTGCTGATTAATATCGAGGGTGTGAGTAGACTTTATGAGGCGACAGATCAATTACTTACCCGCAATTCTGTGCGTGTAGTATTTTGCGTACATTAATTGCGCAAATGCCCACGTTATGACAAATTCGGGAATTAAAAGCATGGATAGCATCATCCCAATTTTACGTGCAACTATAGTGCTCCCCGAATATTCTGGAGATGGAACATCTGGGTGAACAGCGACCCAAGTGCATGCAAAGAGCGTCAAAATACAGGCCCAGATAATGCTCCAAAGAGAGCGATCACATCCTGCACCCCCTGCGTCGCGTGGATCCAGCAAGAGATAAGGAAGAGGTGACATATTGTCGTCGTTGTATACAGCAGCGGATGTACAAGATGGGTAATTATGACGGGTTATGGGCCGATGAAAGAGGGATAAGGAAGTTTAATCACACTCTGACTGCTTGTCCTTTTATGCGTTGCAATGCTACCCAGTGTTTCTCGATATTTATTCGACATTGCGAAAAACATGACACTATGTCGCCCAAATTAGTATTGTCGACCACAGTGAAAACAATGTCCCCTGGCCGTAGCACCCATCTGTCATTTCCATGTTTAGGTACAAGGTTTCTGTGAAACGCGTTGTAGATTGAACACAACATGCTCGTCGTTTAACGCCTCATTAAAGCACTTTCTAGCAGGAGCATCTGCTGACTTGGGATTCGGGTCAAATCACTGAAACAACGTATTGCAGGCATTTTGAAAATTCATTCAAGTTGACCATGCAAATGCTCGACACAATGTGCGACAATGTGATCTCGCGAATATAATCGGAGTAATATTCGACGCACTCACAACGTAACAAGACAGTTACGCCTGGAGGCAATGAAACGGTTAACGACCTTTTATCCATTCAACCGCATTCAACGAAATCAATGGTCAGGGTAACAAATTGTTTAGCGTGTGTTCTTTGTCCTGAAAACGAGATAAGTAGTTATAACCAAGTTATAACAAAGCCATCACCGGCTTCCCCGGTTCCATGTTTGCTTGTTCATCTAATTACCACGGTTGTCCCTAGTTTTCTCTCCCTTCTCTCTTGGTCCTAATTGTTAGCGTCCTGTTCAACCTGTGGGAGTCCTCCCTGTTTCCTTCTTACCTCCCTGTGCTTTCTTTCCCCTCTTGGTTGGGAGTCAACGACAAATTAGGGTGCCTTCTGACCCACTCCAAGTGACTCTCGCAGTTGCTCCAACCATGACTTGATCGTCACCAGAGGAGATTTGCTGTATGTGTGCTGGTGTCGCAGTTGAGCGAGAAGGTTGGAATAACTGTTCTTGTGCTTGAGGCTGGTACGTTGGGAGATGCTCTGAGGCATGGCATTGGTGAGGATTAGTTCTCTTCATTCTCTGCTGTTGGAGCATGGTGCGTGTTATTCTATGAGTAAAGGAATAAATGGAACTCATGGTCACTTTTACACATAGATGCACCTGCTGGAAACTATTATTAATCTGTCGTCGACGCTTTACGGTTCCGCGAGAGAAGAATAGTCGTGTTTTTTTGGAGCAAGGTGGGTTTATGATCCCTTGAACCTCTACATCCTTCCCGCCAAATCACACACATCTTCCCCTCCGTTCTATTAAACCCTCCAAGAATTGTAATACCACCAACTGACATTCACATTAGATTCTCGGTGGTTCTCTGCTATGGACGCCACGTACGTTGTCCGGATCCATTCAAGAACGGGACGCGTAGAACGACATCATCGCCCCAGAGGGCAACATATCCGCCGGCGTGTTTCAATACGATGCCAGTCACGTCAGGTTTCATGCCTCAATCTGTGAGTTTAACTTTCTTGCATCACGTTTATATTTTTTCTGTTCTCTATTTTTATCTCTAGTTAACAATGATGAAATGCTAAACTGATATCACTCTCTAAATAGCACAGTGAACCTCGCTGCAAACCGGACAACGTCACCCAACGCAGCTCGTAAACCCGCTGCCCAGCGGCGGCTCTACTCACCCTCATCCGTCAACTCTGCTAAGTACCAACTGGCACGTTCATTCTCAAAATCGGGAGGCATCTACTCTCTCTTTCGCATGCTCAGACCTCTACATCATCGCAGACGCCACGTCACCATCTCGTATTTGACACGGATAAAGTGTACGGAAACTTGTATGCGAAGGAGTTTGAATGGGTCCCAACTGGTGCTTCAGTTGGGATAGCCGCACGAACGTGAAGGCGAAGCAAGACGCGATTTTAGTGGGTGACGCGATGGGAAGTCTTAGGGCTTTGTTTGATGCATAGTGGAGTGGGTCTTGAGGATATTTTGGACATTGCGGGTGTGCAGGTTGCGGGGATGTTGCCTGGTGTTGGACAGAATTTCCAGGGTCATATGGTGCATTAACTTGTCCCATTTTGTCGTTGTGACCAAGAATGTTAATGGGTGTTTTCGTCTAGGTACACCGCTGAACTTGCTTGGGCGACACTATTGGAGACCGCTGGTGATACTCATGTTTCAAAATCTGATTTGTCGGTACGTGCATTCTCTCTTCGCATACATAACGCGAAATTCAACCTTCATGAACTCGTAGAGGATCGCTGAGTCTCTTCCATACGTCCACAACGCCGTCGCATTCCTTAAATGATGGACACCGAATCCTCAAGTTCAGAACACAAATCACCGAGTTCTTGGCCGGGCCAACACCCATCTACGAACCCTGATTTCATTAAGTGTCCGCTTTAACATCCTGTCCAGTAAGTTTTAGAGTTTAATCTCTGTTCTGGCGGTGTTGAGGCTGATGTTATCCAGCCTTGCAGTAAACGACTTTGTGGCCAAGGGGTATGGAGAAGAAATTCTCCATCGGAGCAAAGCTGACCTCATTGCCAAATACCTCATTATTGGACAAATCGCTTGGTTGTGCTTACAGGTCACCACTCGACAGGCAGCAAATCTTGACGTCATGCAGCTCGAAATATGGATATTCCCGTTTGCGATTAGCACTCATTAATATTGTTCATTATTTACGGACAGTGCTGTGTCTGCAGTGGAATTGACATTCCCTGACTGTGGCTCTGATTGGGCTTCTACTCTTGAGTGCAAAGATTACGCCTCGAGGCAATGAAACCAATGCTGACGTTTATTATCCTTCAACTGCATTTGATCGGATACAGTGCTTCAGTATTGAACTGCCGAACACGCGCGCCTGAATCGGAAACACAACTCACCCAAGGTGTCAGAACCGAATGTGAGTCTTCGTGCTCCAAGTGCGAAGGCTCTCAACGATGACGCTCGCAGCTAGAAATTCAAATAGAATCTCGAAATTTTACATAATATCTGGATATTGCGATATGGTCCTGAGAGAGATATGTCGAGCACGGAGGGCTGGTGTGGTTGCTGACCTCAACGCAATGTGGGTTATTTAAACGTCGTCTTTATCAAACGCTCAAAATTCTTTATTCTGTAAGGTAGGGAATAAAGTGTTAGTAGATGGACTGGACTGCTAGTGTATTCGCGCCGCCTACTACGCGGGAATTCCTCGGGTTACATTTGCGAGCTTGAAGAGTAACAACATCCTCGACGTTCGAAATGCGGGGTAACCTATAGTAGTCAACGTGACAATGATGGACCAACAGCAGATATAGAGATAAGTTGGATGGCAATGATGAGGCTGGAATGGGGAGTTGAACAGAACAATTAATTCCTAGTGGAGACTACTTAAAGTTTTGATGAGTTATACTTAGCCTCTTCGAGGGTTCGAAGGCTAGCGAAAAATCAATGATGTAGTATGAGAAGTCACCAGTATACATAGATCAACGTCGGAGCGTTCACGGGGGCAATGTGTGTAGTTATACAAATAGGAGTCATCGCACCGCAGGGAAGCACCACGCACCGCGTTGTGATTGTCGGTGGCGTGCGGGGGATGGGTGACATCATGACCCCGAGCCCATTGATCGACGGAGTTGATTTGAGATTTGCCGAGTTTTGAGCGAGCGCGGGCTCAATTCGAAAGATCATTGCCAGTACAGTCAACCTGGCTCGCTCATTCTCCACTGATCCTGCCATTTGAAAATACCAGTACGTAAACTATGCCCTTGAAGCGCAATCAACATCACTAGAAGCGCCAAAAACAACTTTTACAATTTACCACACCTCATCCTGGTCATCTTTTTAGGCTTTTTTCACGCCTTCGCAGTGCTCATCCCACCCCATCCATACTGTTCATGTTATCACAGGGCCTAAATTTCCTCCTTCACGCAAAAATATCATGACAGACTTTGACAGCACAACGTCGATCACGCCATATTCACGTTACCCTAAAACCCTTAAAGGCATAACCTATCGTCCCGCAGCCAGCTTGAGGACTCGCAATTAGATTTAGGCAAAGCTACTCCTTACGCTCGGAAGACTATCGCCGTCGCAGCATCAGCACTCAATGCCATGACACTGACATTCATCTCATTCAGGGCTCAGGGCGGTGAAGGTGGTCGCATCGTTACGCCAACCACATGGGTATGGTATGATCACACCCATTGTGGGTCGAGGATGATCACGCCTGTGGAATGCACAGAGGGGAATTTAAAAGAAGTATAGCAACCGTATTTTTTCCACTGTCTTCCACCATTCCACCGTGAATGGCAAAGCTAGGTATAAGTACACGGCGGGGACCGTACCAGGCGGCGTGTCGCGATAGTACCATCGCACGAGGAAAGAGGGAGTTCTGAGAAAGAAAAGCGATTAGATCAAGTGATTTACTCTATTGATTCATCGAGGCTCTCTGTGCACCGCTCCTTCACTGAGTAACCACTGCGGTTTGGCCGCTTTTCCGGGTTTGAAGACAATGATATGGCGTTGCGCTGACAGATATATAGATAACACTGGATGGTGAACATACTTGAGGTTCAGAGTCTAGAGCGTAGGAAAGTGACAGCCACTGCCTCCAAAAGGAAATTTACTGAACGACGTTTTTTCCTCCCTGATGTGTGAGTGCAGCTTTCTTGCGTCACTTCAAGGTCTTTTTTTTTCGTATTTTCTATTCAACAACGACAAGATGCTAATTAATCTACGGAATCGTGGATTTCATTTTTCATGTGACTCTTGGAATAGTATGATCAACGTTGTCACTAATGGAACCACGTAACTCAACGCAGCTCCTGTAACCAACACTCGCTGTCCAGCGGCAGTTCTTCTCATCCTCATGCATCCACTCTGCCAACTAGACTAATCTATTCTCAATATCGGGAGACATCGGCCATCTTCCCCCAAGTTCAAACCTCCACACCCCCACAGACGCCACCTCAGCCGTCGCATATCTGGCACAGATACAGCAGAACGGAACCTGCAAGCCATTCGCGAAGGAGGTTGAATGGGCGATTATAATTGGAAGCATTTCCCAGTTCCTTAGGAGAAGCTGCATAATCGAGTTATTCTTTGGTCTAGGGAAAAGGCAAGTTGACGTTACATTTGTACGAATATTCCTTCCGCTTCACAATCCTCCTGTGCTGTTCCCCTCAAAAAATTGGCTCAATGTAAAACGACTAACAAACACTCCCTTTAGATTCTTGGTAGCTCCTCCGCTATGGATGCCATGTACTTCGTCCCCCCATCTGTTGAGGAAATTGAAACCTGGAAAGACACCATCGCCCCAGATGGCGACACGACCGCCGCTGCTATGTGGGGTTGGGACAACATGTTCACCAACATGAAGCAGGCGGAGAACTCAACAGTCCCAGACGCGAATATTTTAAGCGTTATGGATATCGAATACGATGCAAGTACACACGGAAGGAGTGGTCTTATGCGGGTTCCATAGTGTGAGTTCAACTTTCTTCCTTCACTTCATATTTTTTCTTCGTCTTTTTAGTCGACGAGATGCTAATGAATCTACGCCAATGGTTTATTTCATTTCATATAGCTCTATAAATATCATGATCAACATCGTCGCAAACTGGACAACTTCACTCAACGCAGCCGGCATACGCACACTAGCTGCCCCCAATGGCGGCGCCACCCACGGAGGGTTCATCTCGCCCTCTTCCATCAACGCCACCAACTGAACCCCTCCGTACTGGAAATCGGCATACATCGACTCGCTACCCCGACGCTCCAATCTCCACAGCGTTGCAGACATGACCATCACTAGCCTCGTCTTTGGCACAGATAAGGACCAGAATGGGAACTCGTATGCTAAGGAGTTGTGATGCCAATGGGTCCCCAACGGTGCTTAGGATGCGGGTGGTCGCACAAGCGTGAAGATGAAGCGAGAAGGGATGCTGGCGGGTGGTGCGATGGGAAGTCTCAATGTTTTGATGCAGAGTGGAGTGGGTCTTAAGGATATTGTGGACGCTGTGGGCGTGCAGGTTGAATTGGAGTTGCCTGGTGTTGGACAGAATTTGCAGGATCATATGGTGAGTTGACGCGACCCTGTTTTCTTCGCGACCAAAAGGTTAACGGGCTCGTTCGTTCTGGTAGACTGCTAGGGTTGCTTGCTTGGGCAACGCCTTTGAAGACCACAGGTGATATTCATGCTTCAAGATCAGATTTCTCGGTACATACATTTCCTATTCACATATCTGAGGCGAAATTTATCCCTCATGATCTCGTAGAGCCTAGAGGTATCGCCGAGTCGCTTTCGTGCATCAACGACACTGTCGCTTTCCGTAACATCAGTACCCTCGTTGATGGAAACTCGGTCCTCTAATTCTGAAAGCAAATTGTCGCGTCCTTGCAAGACGCAGCCAACACTCACCTGCGAACCCCGATTACATTGAGGGGTATGGGATGTCTACAACACCGCTTCCACGTCTTTTCCGGTGAGTTTTGAAGTTGGATCTCTGTTTTGGCGATGTTGAGGCTGATGTTATCCTGCGTTGCAGCAAACGATACATGCGCGTCAACCCTGCAAGCCATATGGTTCAACGACACGAAGTACTATGATCACTCCTCTAGTTAGTATTATCCATCCTTTTCGCGTCAGTTCTGTTGTGCGCAGAGAGTGATAAGGATGAAAATGAATGAATTATTATTTGCCTACTAGCCTCTTGAGGCACTTATATACATGTAGATAATATTTATCTAGAATATTCTACCAATATGAAGTAATACCAAGAGTGGGCGCTAAGACAAAGCTGACTAATCGACGAGCGACTAAGACTACGAAATAACATCCGGAATATTCGAGGATATTCCCAATAAGTTCCCTTGCTGATCCCAACTCACAGATATATGCGCTTTCATCGACTAACATCCACTTGCTAGCAATAGAGTTGTTTGAACTTGACGCAGCTAGGACGTCCGGTACCGTTCAACGAAGAGTTTAATTAAGTACATTCAAAATAGATTTGAATCGCGTAGTGAATCGGAGGGCTCAGGCATTCTGAAAAGGTCGGGTATTGTAACGTGTGCACCGTCAAGGTGTATAAGCGATTATAGATAGAGAACGCTGACACAACATACTGCTTTACTGGTTATCTACACGAAGAATGGAAGATGGCTAAGTACAAGGAACGAAGAAAGAAACAGATTCAAAATCAAAAGTGGGGAAGGAGGGAAGTCCAATTGATGTTTACAAAAACGCCTGGTGCGGGATCGCGGAGGGCAATGAGCGGGAGAATGATTAGAGTGATGCGCGAGATTGTGTATAAGAGCATTGGCAGGACAGAGAACATTGCAATTACCCCCCTGACAACTGTATAATGTGTATTATCATCATGATTATCTTGCCATAACACAGGTCCTACCAGCGAAATTGGAGATGCTGTGAGTGCAATTGAACTGAAACGCCAAAGCCATATCTCCGTCGCTGTTGGGAAATGGAAATTCCAGGCAATGAAATGGATCGCCCCAAATGCTACTCCAACTAGGCCTAGGAGGGCAACCCCTACAAATCCTCTTTGACTGATACCCTTTGCCCACCAGGTCCCCAGGGACCTGACTTCATCACGGCTTTGATATAATACAGGAGAATCGTAATAGAAGTCGACAAATCCCTTCTTGATATTGACGAGGAATGATGCACACGCCCGCAGAGACGTCGTCCAGAATTCAATTAAAGTTGATAGGATTTGTCTGCGTTTTTTTCGTGTGGATTCAGTGGCGTCAGCCAAAAATGGAGTACAGTCGTTATGTTGGGCCTCAGGGGTCAGGGTTGGTTCAGATGTAACGGAATCGGGGTTTATCGTGGTTTGAGAGAGTGCCGGCGTCACTGATTCTGCTTGTCCGGAAGGGAGAGATTTGGCTATACATTCTGGGCGGGGGGAATATTTCCCTGGAATAACAATCGGCGACCGCACATCGAACGGCTTGTTCCACCACAAACCGTAAACGACAACATTGAGGACTGCAAAAGCAAAGGTTGAAACTTCCAGTTCTGTAGCCGTCAAACCACTCGCCAGGCGGACAATGAACTGAAGGGAAAACCACGTGGTCTGGATGACGACAATGAATTTCGAGAGAAAGTCGGCTTTGCTGTGATCTTGAATCTCTTTGAGGGTGACTCTGGGCCATTCGATCAAACCCTGGTCATAAAGTCCTTCGATCTTATGTGGTTCCAGCCTGGCTGTCGATGTTGCTCCCTCCTTTTCGTAGAACGAGAATCCTCCCATCATCAGAAACAAGCTGTGGGTTTGTGTCCATTCAATCTTGCCACGTGTTACTGACATCAACATCGAAGGTCTAAATATACTTCGTGAGGCGACAGATAAATTACTCACCCGCAAATCTATATGTGTAGTACTTTGCGTACATATATTCCCTAAATGCCCACGCTATGGTGAATTCGGGAATTAAAAGCATGGATAGCATCATCCCAATTTTACGTGCAACTATAGTGCTCCCCGAATACTCTGGAGATCGAACATTTGGGTGAATAGCGACCCAAGTGCATGCAAAGAGCGTCGAAATGCATGCCCAGATAATGCTCCAAAGAGAGCGTTCACATCCTGCGCCCCCTGCGTCGCGTGGATCCAGCAAGAGATAAGGAAGAGGTGACATATTGTCGTCGTTGTATACAGCAGCGGATGCAAAAGATGGGTAATTATGACAGCTTATGAGCTGATGAAAGAGGGATAAGGAAGTTTAATCAGACTCTCGCTGCTTGTCCTTTTATGCGTTGCAATGCTCCCCTGCGTTTCGCGATATTTATTCGACATTGCGAAAAACATGAAACTATGTCGCCCAAATTAGTATTGTCCGCAGTGAAAACGATATCCCCTGGCCGTAGCGCAGATCTGTCTTTTCTATGTTTACGTCCACGCTTTCTCTGAAACGCATTGCAGATTGAATTCAACATGCTCGTCGTTTAACACCTCATTAAAGCACTTTCCAGGAGGCGCATCTGTCGACTTGGGATTCGGGTCAAATTACTGAAGGAAATCATTGCAAGCAGTTTGAAAATTCATTCAAGTCGAACATGCCGATGCTCAATACAATGTGCGACAATGTCATCTCGCAAATATCACCGGAGTAATATTCGACGTCCTCACAAAGTAGCAATACATTTACGCCTCGAGTCAATGAAACGGTTAACTACCTTTCATCCATTCAACCGCATTCAATGAAATCAATGTCAGGGTAACAAATTGTTTAGCGCGTATTCTTGTGCCAGAAACACGAGTCATTCAAGCTGTCAGAAATCAACAGCACACAAGTACTGTGCCGCTGGATGCAAAGGAACGATACCGATCGCATTCAAACGATCTGCCTGTCAACGCTAACCTGCCTGTCCCATTGTATGCAATTATGTACTTCATATCCACCAGGTGGGTTGTTACTAGTATATATGACACGAGCTAAACTCCTATACCATGAAGGTGTCGGCCGCTGGAGAGATAGGCGGCGCTTATCTCCTGCCCGCTGCCACGAGCACGATCGCACCCCAATAATTCATCCTGGGATAAACAGCTGCCGAATCTTGTGCTTCTAGAAGTATGAACAGAGAACTACGTACATTACACCTATGCGGTTCTGATCAACGGTACTAGAGAGTTTGTACCTCTATCCCTTCATCTCAGAATGTGGGGTAGCCTATAATTCCCAACGCGATAATTACGGACAACTGATCGAGATAGACTCATGTAGAACATAGCACATTGGGGCATTGCAGTGGGTGGCATCATGGTAACCTTCATTTCCTTCTGCATGGTATAGTGTGACCAACTGGACATCTTCTGAGTTTTGAACGAGCGCGCTCGGGGATGCAGAAAGCTTTGGGAAACGCGAGCCTCGTGAGACGTAGATGATGATCGAAGCTGCATGTGTCTCATCTTCGACGAGATCGAAAGCTGTCCACGATCTGACCTGTCCATTTTTTCATTCTGATCAAGTATTCACTCATCTTCTGTTCTCACAATATAGAACACTTGAGGAATGCATACGGTTACATCACACCCCAAGCCAGACAGCTTGGCGCGTGAATAAGGCAAGGGCTGGGTGAGGATTTGAAGCATGTCTCGAATGGAGTCGGATTATCATACGGAGTATATCTCGGCTGGCAGGACTCTTTGAATGGGGTATCGGTATATGACATTTGACAGGTTAGAGATTATTCGATATCCTGAGTGACTGTGAGCTATCCAGCTAACGACGGGCAGACAGCCGGATGGGAAAATAGCGGCACCGGCAGTGGGTATATGTAGTGAACACATAGTAAGAAGTACTTGTGGACTTTGACGCAGTACTCGATTATATCGCTCAGCCAACAGCCGACCGCATGAGTATGATGTCACCTACTTTGGGTCCTGCATACATGAAGCGCGCCAATAATTCATTCAATTCCTGGTGAGATATGAACTAGAATTTTATTTAATTAATCCAAATGTCATTCAAACACTTCAATGCTTCTATAAACGACAATATTCCTTGTAGGACACGATATACAATGTCAGAAATGTTGAAAACGAGATAGTAATTACAAAGCCATCACCGGCTTCCCCGGCTTGTTCATCTAATTACCACGGTTGTCCCTAGTTTCCTCTCCCTTCTCTCTTGGTCCTCATTGTCAGCGTCCTGTACAACCTGTGGGAGTCCTCCCCATTTTCTTCTTATCCTCCCTGTGCTTTCTTTCCCCTCTTGGTTAGGAGTCAACGACAAGTTAGGGTACCTTCTGGCCCCCTCCAAGTGCCTCTCGTAGCTGCTCCGATCATGATAACCAGAGGAAAATTTGCTGTATGCGTGCTTGTGTCGCAGTTGAGCGAGAAGGTTGGAATAACTGTTCTTGTGCTCGAGGCTGGTACGTTGGGAGATGCTCTGAGGGATGGCATTCATGAGGATCAGTTCTCTTCATTCTCTGCTGTTGGAGCATGGTGCGTGTTATGCCATGAGTAAAGGAATAAATGGAACTGATGGTCTCTTTTACACATAGACGCACCTGCTGGAACTATTATTAATCCGTCGTCGACGCTTTACGGTTCCGCGAGAGAAGAATAGTCGTGTTTTTTTGGAGCAAGGTGGGTTTATGATCCCTTGAACCTCTACATCCTTCCCGCCAAATCACACACGTCTTCCCCTTCGTTCTATTAAACCCTCCAAGAAATGTAATACCACCAACTCACATTCACATTAGATTCTCGGTGGTTCTCTGCTATGGACGCCACGTACGTTGTCCGGATCCATTCGAGAACGGGATGCGTAGAACGACATCATCGCCCCAGAAGGCAACACGCCGGCGTGTTTCAATACGATGCCAGTCACGTCAGGTTTCATGCCTCAATCTGTGAGTTTAACTTTTTAGCATCACGTTTATATTTTTTCTGTTCTCTATTTTATCTCTAGTTAACAATGATGAAATGCTAAACTGATATCACTCTCTAAATAGCACAGTTAACCTCGCTGCAAACCGGACAACGTCACCCAACGCAGCTCGTAAACCCGCTGCCCAGCGGCGGCTCTACTCACCCTCATCCGTCAACTCTGCTAAGTACCAACTGTCACGTTCATTCTCAAAATCGGGAGGCATCTACTCTCTCTTTCGCATGCTCAGACCTCTACATCATCGCAGACGCCACGTCACCATCTCGTATTTGACACGGATAAAGCGTACGGTAACTTGTATGCGAAGGAGTTTGAATGGGTCCCAACTGGTGCTTCAGTTGGGATAGCCGCGCGAACGTGAAGGCGAAGCAAGACGCGATTTTAGTGGGTGACGCGATGGGAAGTCTTAGGGCTTTGTTTGATGAATAGTGGAGTGGGTCTTGAGGATATTTTGGACGTTGTGGGTGTGCAGGTTGCGGGGATGTTGCCTGGTGTTACTCATGTTTCAAAATCTGATTTGTCAGTATGTGCATTCTCTCTTCGCATACATAACGCGAAATTTAACCTTCATGAACTCGTAGAGGATCGTTGAGTCCCTTTCATGCATCAACGACGCCGTCGCATTCCTCAGATGATGGACACCGAATCCTCAAGTTCAGAACACAAATCACCGAGTTCTTGGCAGGGCCAACACCCATCTACGAACCCTGATTTCATCAAGGGTCCGCTTTAACGTCCTGTCCAGTAAGTTTTAGAGTTTAATCTCTGCTCTGGCGGTGTTGAGGCTGATGTTATCCAGCCTTGCAGTAAACGACTTTGTGGCCCAGGGGTATGGAGAAGAAATTCTCCATCGGAGCAAAGCTGACCTCGTTGCCAAATACCTCGTTATTGGACAAATCGCTTGGTTGTGCTTACAGGTCACCACTCGACAGGCAGCAAATCTTGACGTCATGCAGCTCGAAATATGGATATTCCCGTTTGCGATTAGCACTCTCGTCATCTACGTGTTATGGTGGGACAAACCTTTCAGTGTGTGGTCGCATATAATCGTTCCGAGCAGCTATCCTTATCCAGTAAAATTCAGAATGATGAGGTATGTCAGTGCCTTATTATCATGCAGAGATGTGCCGTGCGTGCTCGCATGAATATGCTAATTTACCCCTATTTCAGTGAAGTACCAGCTTTCGACGAAAAAGCAATACGATTCTCCTCAGGCAGGGGAATTTGGTCTGAATGTGGACCCAAAGATTCGCTGGTGGCCTTAATTACAGGGCAAGTTTTGTGTCCCAGTTGCTGCGATTTCTCATGCGGATTCCGAAGACGCTCAAGAACTCTTGGCTGCCGTCTTAAGCAAAGCTTTTCTGGAGTCCGCCGCTCGCAAGGTGGGTTTTCGGATGGAAATGGATGGCGTTTATGTGGCTTGGAGCACTTTCCACTTTGATCTGTGTGGTTTGCTACTTGTGCGTGCGTGTCATACTCATCACTTTTTTTTTTTCTTATCGCTCTCTGTGATGCACTGGCGTCTTCGTAGACATCAAATGGGCATCACTCATACCCTGCATCTAGTTACAGCCCTTCATCATATAGTGCTCAGTTGTCGTTTTCTATTTCATACCTTCACCGTATTTCTCTGTATTATTCATTTCATACCATGTACTTTGTGAAGTTTCGTAGTTCTTTTGAATTATTGCACGCATGATGTCGACGCTCCGTCTGGTTGATTCGTTCAATTCACACTTTGATAGCCTGGGTTCCTGAGCATCGGCCAGGTCGCCCACTCGTTCATCTGGGTGGCAGTACCACATATAATCATGCAAGTATATATATAATCTATAATAGTCGACCTCTTTATCGTGATATTGATGGAGCACCAACCGAGATAGGGATGTGTTGGATCCTGATGACGAGGGCGTAGCGAGATTTGCACGGAACAATTCATGTTGCACCACATATAGCTCACTGTCGTCTTATTCAGAGGTATACTTAGTCTGATGTATTCCACGCTTTGCAGGCCGGAAATCAATCGATCGTATGTCAAGAACATAGGTCAACGTCGGAGCGTTTATGTATGGGTCCAGGGGCAACATGTGTAGTCATGCGAATAGGGGTCCTCGCATGGTGTTGTTAATTTCAGTGGCAGATTGGTGACACCATGCCTTCTCCCCATTGTGGTCCACAAGCGCGTTCGAGATATTCCTAGATGCACCTGGGTTGCGACAGGGTGATGTTACGTGATCTAATCTAAGCTCGAAACGTTCATGATGCCCTGTCCAATCCATGATCATTGTGTTCACTCATCGTCTCGTTCTCAAAACTTGATGCATACATTCTCCCTATGAAGCATAGAATACACGGCTAGACCGCTGTACTGCAATTTACTCTACCTCTTTCTCCGAGTCGTCGTCCTCTATGTAGGCTTCTCAGCTCGAAATGTCGTTGGCCGTACGGGGTCAACCAGCCTATTCATGCTTTTCTAATCCTCCCACTTAAAAATCTGGAGAGAGTGACAAAGATAAGTTCTACAATCCACGGCCTCTCATTCTCATCATCCAACTAGGTTTTTTCACAACTTCACAATGCCCATTTCACACGATTACACGTTCCTCGATACCCATTCTGCCGGGTCTTTTGCCAAAAACTGACATGGCATCATGTTGCCCAAATTAATATTGTTCATTATCGGACAGTGCTGTGTCTGCAGTGCAATTGATATTCCCTAACTGCGGCTCTGATTGGGCTTCTGAGTTTGAGCCCAACATTACGCCTTGAGGCAATGCTGACGTTTCATCCTTCAACTGCATTTGATCGGATACAGTGCTTCGGTATTGAACTGCCGGACACGCGCGCTTGAATCGGAAACACGACTCACCCAAGGTGTCAGAACCGAATGTGAGTCTTCGTGCTCCAAGTGCGATGGCTCTCAACGATGACGCTCGCAGCTAGAAGTTCAAATAGAATCTCGAAATTTTACATAATATCTGGATATTGCGATATGGTCCTGAGAGAGATGTGTCGCGCACGGAGGGCTGGTGTGGTTGCTGACCTCAACACAACGAGGTTATTCATTCTCGTCTCTATCAAAAGCTCAAAATTCTTTATTCTGTAAGGTAGGGAATAAACTGTTAGTAGATGGATTGGACTGCTAGTGTATTCGAGCCGCCTACTACGCGGGAATTCCTCGGGTTACATTTGCGAGCTTGGAGAGTAACAACATCCTCGACGTTCGAAATGCGGGGTAACCTATAGTAGTCAACATGACAATGATGGACCAACAGCAGATATAGAGATAAGTTGGATGGTGATGCTGAGGCTGGAACGGGGATTTGAACAGAACAATTAATTCCTGGTGGAGACTATTTAAAGTTTGATGAGTTATACTTAGCCTCTTCGAGGGTTCGAAGGCCGGCGAACAATTGATGATGTAGTATGAGAAGTTACCAGCATACATAGATCAACGTCGGAGCGAGAACGGGGGCAATGTGTGTAGTTATACAAATAGGAGTCATCGCACCAAAGGGAAGCACCACGCACCGCGTTGTGATTGGTCGGTGGCGTGCGGGGGATGGGTGACATCATGACCCCCGAGCCCATTGATCGACACAGTTGATTTGAGATTTGCCGAGTTTTGAGCGAGCGCGGGCTCAATTCGAAAGATCATTGCCAGTACAGTCAACCTGGCTCGCTCATTCTCCACCGATCCTGCCATTTGAAAATACCAGTACGTAAACTATGCCCTTGAAGCGCAATCAACATCACTAGAAGCGCCAAAAACAACTTTACAATTTACCACACCTCATCCTGGTCATCTTTTTAGGCTTTTTTCACGCCTTCACAGTGCTCATTCCACCCGATTCATATCACTGTTCATGTTATCACAGGGCCTAAATTTCCTCCTTCACGCACAAATACCATGACAGTACAATCTCGATCACGCTATATTCATGTTACCCTAAAACACTTCAATGCATACCATATCGCCCCGCAGCCAGCTTGAGGATTCACGATTAGATTTAGGGAAAGCTACTCTTTACACTCGGAGGACTATCGCCGTCGCAGCATCAGCACTCAATGGCATGACACTGACATTCATCTCATTCAGGGCTCAAGGCGGTGGGGGTGGTCGCATCGTTAAGCCAGCCGCATGGGTATGGTATGATCACACCCACTGTGGGTCTCAAGTGCACGCACGGAGGATGGTCATGCCTGTGGAATGTACAGACGGGAAAGAAGCATAGCAACCGTATTTTTTCCACTGTCTTGCACCATTCCACCGTGAATGGAAAAGCTAGGCATCAGTACACGGCAGGGACCGTACCAGGTGGGGTGTCGCGATAGTACCATCGCACGAGGAAAGAGGTAGTTCTGAGAAAGGAAGGGATTAGATCAAATGATTTACTCTATTGATTCATCGCGGCTCTCTGTGCACCGCTCCTTCACCGAGTAACCACTGGGGTTTAGCCGCTTTCCCCGGTTTCAAGAAAATGATATGGCGTTGCGCTGACAGATATATAGATAACACTGGATGGTGAACATACTTGAGGTTCGGAGTCTAGAGCGTAGGAAAGTGACAGCCACTGCCTCCAAAAGGAAATCTACTGAAAAAGGGTTCCTGATGTGTGAGTGCAGCTTTCTCGCGTCACTTCATGTTCTTTTTTTTTATACTTTTTCATCCAACGGTTACAAGATGCTAATTATTGCACGGAATCGTGTATTTCATTTTCATGGGGCCCTTAAAATAGCATGCTCAATGTCGTCACTAACTGGACCCCATCACTCAACGCAGCTCTGTAACCAGCACTTACTGTCCCGTGGCGGTTCTTCTCATCCTCATGCATCAACTCTGGCAACTGGACCAATCTATTCTCAAATTCGGGAAATGTCAGCCCTCTCCCCCCACGCTCAAACCTCTACATCCTCGCAGACGCCACGTCACAGTCTCATATCTGACAAGGAACAAGCAGGACGGGCACCTGTACACAATTTGCGACAGAGGATGAATGGTCGATTATGTTTGGAAACATTTCACAGTTCCCCAGGAAAAGTTGAATAATCGATTTATTCCTTTGCCTAGGGAAAAGGTGAGTTGACCTTACTTGATACAACTATTCAATCCACTTGTGTTGTTCCCCTCTCTTCTTATAAAAAATTGGCTAAATGTAAAACGACCAAGTAACACTCCTTTTAGATTCTTGGTGGCTCCTCCGCTATGGATGATGTCCTTCGTCCGCCCATCCGTTGAGGAAATCGACACCTGGAAAGATACCATCGGCCCAGAGGGCGACACGACCGCCGCTGCTATGCGGTGTTGGAACAACATGTTCACCACATGAAGAAAGCGGAGAACACCACAGTCCCAGTCACGAATATTTTAAGCGTCATGGATATCCAATACGATGCCAGCACACACGGAAGTGGCGGTCCTGTGCGTTTCATACTCAAGGCGTGAGTCCAGCTTTCTTACTTCACTCTCATATTTTTGTCTCCATCCTTTTTAGTCGATGAGATGCTGATGTATCTTTACATAATGTTTTTTTCCTTTGTATATGGCTCTAAAAATGCGGGATCAACATCGCTGCGAACTGGACAATGTCACTCAACGCAGCCGGTGTATCTACACTAACCACCCTCAACGGCGGCTCCACCATCGGAGGCTTCATCTCGCCCTCTTCCATCAACGCCACCAACTGGACCCCCTCATACTCGAAATCGGCCAACATCGACTCGCTACCCCGACGCTCAAATCTCCACATCCTTGCAGACACGACCGTCACCTGCGTCGTCTTTGGCACAGATAAGGACCAGAACGGGAACTTGTATTCTAAGGAGTTGGGATGCCAATGGGTCCCAAAAGGTGCTTAGGATGCTGAGTGGTCGCACAAGTGTGAAGATGAAGCGAGAAGTGATTTTGGCATGTGGTGCGATGGGAAGTCTCAAGGTTTGGATGCACCGTGGAGGGGATCTTAGGAATACTTTGGACGCTGTGGGCATGCAGGTTGAATTGGAGTTGCCTGGTGTTGGACGGAATTTGCAGGATCATCTGGTGAGTTGATGTGGCTCCTTTTTTCGTTGTGACCAACAAGGTTAATGGGCTCGTTCGTCCTGGTAGACCGCTACGCTTGCTTGGGCAACGCCTTTGGAGACCACAGGTGATATTCATGCTTCAAGATCAGATTTCTCGGTACGTACATTTCCTCTTCACATATCTGAGGCGAAATTTATCCCTCATGATCTCGTAGAGGTATCGCCGAGTCGCTTTCGTGCATCAACTCGCTTTCCGTAACATCAGTACCCTCGTTGATGGAAAGTCGGTCCTCTAATTCTGAAAGCAAATTGTCACCTTTCTACAAGACGCAGCCAACACTCATCTGCGGACTTGATTTTATTGAGGGTTATAGGCTGTTGAATGCGCTTCAACGTCTTTTCCGGTGAGTTTTGGAGTCTGATATCTGTTTTGGCGATGTTGAGGCTCATGTTATCCTGCGTTGCAGCAAAAGATACATGCGCGTCAACCCTTCAAGCCCCATGGTTCAATGACGCGAAGTACTATAATCACTCCTCTATTTAGTATTATCCCTCCTTTTCGCGTCAGTTCCCTTGCTGACGCCAACTCGCAGATATATGCGCATTCATCGACTAACGTCCACTTGCTAGCGATGGAGTTGTTTGAACTTGACGCAGCTAGGACATCTGGTACTGTTCAACGAAGAGTTTAATTAAGTACATTCAAAATACATTTGAATCGCGTGGTCAATCGGAGGGCTCAGGCGTTCTAAAAAGGGTCAGGTACTGTAATATGTGCACCGTCAAGGTGTATGAGCGATTATAGATTAGAGAACATTGACACGAGATACTGCTTTGCTGGTTATCTACACGTGTCACGAAGAATGGGAAGATGACTAAGTACGAGGAACGAAGAAAGAAACAGATTCAAAATTAAAAGTGGGGAAGGAGGGAAGTCCAATTGATGTTTACAAAAACGCCTGGTGCGGGATCACGGAGGGCAATGAGCGGGAGAATGATTAGAATGATGCGCGAGATTGTGTATAAAATCATTGACGGAAGCGTTACCAGGTCGATGACTACATCATTACCAATAATACCATTCATTATTCCAGACCCTACGAATAAAATTGGAGATGCCGTGAGTGCAATTGAACTGGAACGCCAAAGCCACATCTCCGTGGCTGTTGGGAAATGGAAATTCCAGGCAATGAAATGGATCGCCCCGAATGGCGCTCCGACTAGGCCTAGGAGGGCAACCCCTACAAATTCTCCTTGAATGATACCCTTTGCCCACCAGGTCCCTAGTGACCTGACTTCATAATCGTTTTCTGATACTATTATTAATTGGTTGAAGTAGCCGAATAATCCCTTCATGATATTGATGAGGAATGATGCACAAGCCTGCAGAGACGTTGTCCAGAATCCAGATAAAGTCGATAGGATTTGTCTGGGTTTTTTTTGTGTGGATTCGGTGGCGTCAGCCAAAAATGGAGTATGGTTGTTATGTTGGGCCTCAGGGGTCAGGGTTGGTTCAGATGTAATGGAATCGGGGTTTATCGTGGTTTGAGAGAGTGCCGGCGTCACTGATTCTGCTTGTCCGGAAGGGAGAGATTCGGCTATACATTCTGGGCGGGGGGAATATTTCCCCGGAATAACGATCGGCGACCGCACATCGAATGGCTTGTTCCGCCACAAACCGTAAACGACAACATTGAGGACTGCAAAAGCAAAGGTTGAAACTTCCAGTTCCGTAGCCGTCAAACCACTCGCCAGGCGGACAATGAACTGAAGAGAAAACCAAGTGGTTTGGGTGACAACAATGAATTTGGAGAGAAAGTCAGCTTTGCTGTGATCTTGAATCTCTTTGAGGGCGACTTTGGGCCATTCTATCAAACCCTTGTCATAAAGTCCTCCTATCTCATCTTCCCTCACCCTGGTTGTCGATTTTGCTCCCTCCTCGGCATAGTATGAGAATCCTCCCATGATCAGAAAAAAGCTGTGGGTCTGTGTCCATTCAACCTTGCCACGTTTTACTGATCAATATCCAGGGTGAGTATACTTTTTGAGGCAACAGATCAAATACACACCCGCAATTCTATGTGTATAGTACTTTGCATACATGAATTGCCCAAATGCCCATGTTATGACCATTTCGGGAACTAAAAGCATGCATAGCATCATCCCAATTTTACGTGCCACTACAGTGCTCGCCGAATGCTCTGGAGACGGAACATTTGGGTGAACCGCGACCCAAGTGCATGCAAAGAGAGTCAGGAAGCATGCCCAGATAATGCTCCAAAGAGAGCGATCACATCCTGCGCCCCCTGCGTCGTGTAGATCCAGTAAGAGATAAGGAAGAGGTGACATATTGTCGTCGTTGTATACAGCAGCGGATGCAAAAGATGGGTGATTATGACGGCTTATGAGCTGATGAAAGAGGGATAAGGAAGTTTAATCACACTCCCACTGCTTGTCCTTTTATGCGTTGCAATGCTACCCAGTGTTTCCCAATATTTATTCGACATTGCGAAAAACATGAAACTATGTCGCCCAAATTTGTATTGTCCGCAGTGAAAACGATGTCCCCTGGCCGTAGCACCGATCTGTCTTTTCCATTTTTAGGTGCAAAGTTTCTCTGAAACGCGTTGTGGATTGAACACAACATGCTCGTCGTTTAACGCCTCATTAAAGTACTTTCTAGCAGGAGCATCTGCCGACTTGGGATTCGCGTCAAATCACTGAAAGAACGTATTGCAGGTATTTTGAAAATTCATTCAAGTTGACCATGGAGATGTTCGACACACTGTGCGACAATGTGATCTCGCGAATATAATAGGAGTAATATTCGACGTACTCACAAAGTAGCAATACATTTACGCCTCGAGGCAATGAAACGGTTAACTACCTTTTATCCATTCAACCGCATTCAACGAAATCAATGGTCAGGGTAACATATTGTTTAGCACGTGTTCTTGTGCCAGAAACACGAGTCATTCAAGCTGTCAGAAATCAACAGCACACAAGTACTGTGCCGCTGGATGCAAAGGAACGATATCGATCATATTCGAACGATCCACCTGTCAATGCCAACCTGTCTGTCCCATCGTATGCAATTATGTACTTCATATCCACCATGTAGGACGTTATATGGCACGAGCCAAACTCTTATACCATGAAGATGTCCGCCGCTGGAGAGATAGGCGGCGCTTATCTCCTGCCCGCCGCCACGAGCACGATCGCATCCCAATAATTCATCCTGGCATAAACAGCTGCCGAATTTTGTGCTTCTAGAAGTGTGAACAGCGAACTACGTACAATACACCTATGCAGTTCTGATCAACAGTACTAGAGAGTTTGTACCTCTATCCCTTCATCTCAGAATGTGGGGTAGCCTATAATTCTCAACGCAATAATTACGGACAACTGATCGAAATAGACTTATGGAGAACATAGCACATTGGGGCATTGCAGTGGGTGGCATCATGGTAACCTTCATTTCCTTCTGCATGGTATAATATGACCAACTGGACATCTTCCGAGTTTTGAACGAGCGCGCTTGGGGATGCAGAAAGCTTTGGGAAACGCGAGCCTCGTGAGACGGAGATGATGATCGAAGCTGCATGTGTCTCATCTTCGACGGGATCGAAAGCTGACCACGATCTGACCCGTCCATTCGTTCATTCTGATCAAGTATTCACTCATCTTCTGTTCTCACAATATAGAACACCAACCGCCCCCTTGAGGAATGCATATGGTTACATCGCACCCCAAGCCAGACAGCTTGGGCGAGTGAATAAGGCATGGACTGGGTGAGGATTTGAAGCATGTCTCGACTCTCGAATGGCATTGGATTATCATACGGAGTATATCTCGGCTGGCAGGACCCTTTGAATGGGGTATCGGTATATCACATTTGACAGGTTAGAGATTATTCGATATCCTGAGTGACTGTGAGCTATCCAGCTAACGACGGGCAGACAGCCGGATGGGAAAATAGCGGCACCGGCAGTGGGTATATGTAGTGAAAACATAGTAAGAAGTACTTGTGGACTTTGACGCAGTACTCGATTATATCGCTCAGCCAACAGCCGACCGCATGAGTATGATGTCACCTACTTTGGGTCCTGCATACATGAAGTGCGCCAATAATTCATTCAATTCCTGGTGAGATATGAACTATGTGGAATTTTATTTAATTAATCCAAATGTCATTCAAACACTTCAATGCTTCTATAAACGACAATATTCCTTGTAGGACACGATATACAATGTCAGAAATGTTGAAAACGAGATACATAGTTATAACAAAGCGATCACCGGCTTCCCCGGCTTGTTCATCTAATTACCACGGTCGTCCCTAGTTTCCTCTCCCTTCTCTCTTGGTCCTCTTCGTTAGCGTCCTGTACCACCTGTGGCAGTCCTCCCCATTTTCTTCTTATCCTCCCTGTGCTTTCTTTCCCCTCTTGGTTGGGAGTCAACGACAAGTTAGGGTACCTTCTGACCCCCTCCAAGTGACTCTCGCAGCTGCTACTACCATGACTTGATCGTAACCAGAGGAGAATTTGCTGTACGTGTGCTTGTGTCACAGCATAGACGCACCTGCTGGAGCCCATTAATCATTATTTGTCCGTTGTCGACACTTTACGGTTCCGTGAGAGAAGAATAGTCGTGTTTTTTTGGAGCAAGGTGGGTTTATGATCCCTTGAACCTCTACATCCTTCCCGCAAAATCACACACGTCTTCCCCTTCGTTCTATTAAACCCTCCAAGAAATGTAATACCACCAACTGACATTCACATTAGATTCTCGGTGGTTGTATGCTATGGACGCCACGTACGTTGTCCGGATCCATTCAAGAACGGGACGCGTAAAACGTCATCATCGCCGCACAAGGTAACACATCCGCCGGCGTGTTTCAATACGATGCCAGTCACGTCAGGTTTCATGCCTCAATCTGTGAGTTTAACTTTCTTGCATCACGTTTATATTTTTTCTGTTCTCTATTTTATCTCTAGTTAACAATGATGAAATGCTAAACTGATATCACTCTCTAAATAGCACAGTTGACCTCGCTGCAAACCGGAAAACGTCACCCAACGCAGGTCGTAAACCCGCTGCCCAGTGGCGGCTCTACTCGCCCTCATCTGTCAACTCTGCCAAGTACCAACTGGCACGTTCATTCTCAAAATCGGGAGGCATCTGCTCTCTCTTTCGCATGCTCAGACCTCTACATCATCGCAGACGCCACGTCACCATCTCGTATTTGACACGGATAAAGCGTACGGAAACTTGTATGCGAAGGAGTTTGAATGGGTCCCAAGTGGTGCTTCAGTTGGGATAGCTGCACGAACATGAAGGCGAAGCAAGACGCGATTTTAGTGGGTAACGCGATGGGAAGTCTAAGGGCTTTGTGTGATGCGTAGTGGAGTGGGTCTTGAGGATATTTTGGACGTTGTGGGTGTGCATGTTGCGAGGATTTGCCTGGTGTTGGACAGAATTTGCAGGGTCATATGGTACGTTAATTTGTCCCGTTTGTCATCGTGACCAAGAATGTTAATGCGTGTTTTCGTCTAGGTACACCGCTGAACTTGCTTGGGCGAAACCATTGGAGACTGCTGGTGATACTCATGTTTCAAAATCTGATTTGTCGGTACGTGCATTCTCTCATCGCATACATAACGCGAAATTTAACCTTCATGAACTCGTAGAGGATCGCTGAGTCCCTTTCATGCATCAACGACGCCGTCGCATTCCTCAGATGATGGACACTGAATCCTCAAGTTCAGAACACAAATCACCGAGTTCTTGGCAGGGCCAACACCCATCTACGAACCCTGATTTCATCAAGGGTCCGCTTTAACGTCCTGTCCAGTAAGTTTTAGAGTTTAATCTCTGCTCTGGCGGTGTTGAGGCTGATGTTATCCAGCCTTGCAGTAAACGACTTTGTGGCCAAGGGTATGGAGAAGAAATTCTCCATCGGAGCAAAGCTGACCTCGTTGCCAAATACCTCGTTATTGGACAAATCGCTTGGTTATGCTTACAGGTCACCACTCGACAGGCAGCAAATCTTGACGTCATGCAGCTCGAAATATGGATATTCCTGTTTGCGATTAGCACTCTCGTCATCTACGTGTTATGGTGGGACAAACCTTTCAGTGTGCGGTCGCATATAATCGTTCCGAGCAGCTATCCTTATCCAGCAAAATTCAGGATGATGAGGTATGTCAGTGCCTTATTATCATGCAGAGATGTGCCGTGCGTGCTCGCATGAATATGCTAATTTACCCCTATTTCAGTGAAGTACCAGCTTTCGACGAAAAAGCAATATGATTCTCCCCAGGCAGGGGAATTTGGTCTGAATGTGGACCCAAAGATTCGCTGGTGGCCTTAATTACAGGGCAAGTTTTGCGTCCCAGTTGCTGCGATTTCTCATGCGGATTCCGAAGACGCTCAAGAACTCTTGGCTGCCGTCTTAAGCAAGCTTTTCTGGAGTCCGCCGCTCGCAAGGTGGGTTTTCGGATGGAAATGGATGGCGTTTATGTGGCTTAGAGCACTTTGCACTTTGATCTGTGCGGTCTGCTACTTGTGCGTGCGTGTCATACTCATCATTTTTTTTTCTTATCGCTCTCTGTGATGCACTGGCGTCTTCATAGACATCAAATGGGCATCACTCATACCCTGCATCTAGTTACAGCCCTTCATCATATAGTGCTCAGTTGTCGTTTTCTATTTCATACATTCACCGTATTTCTCTGTATTATTCATTTCATACCATGTACTATTTGAAGTTTCGTAGTTATTTTGAATTATTGCACGCATGATGTCGACGCCCCGTCTGGTTGTTGATTCGTTCAATTCACACCTTGATAGCCTGGGTTCCTGAGCATCGGTCAGGTCGCCCACTCATTCATCTGGGTGGCAGTACCACATATAATCATGTAATATCATGTAAGTATATATATAATCTATAATAGTCGACCTCTTTATCGTGATATTGATGGAGCACCAACCGAGATAGGGATGTGTTGGATCCTGATGACGAGGGCGTAGCGAGATTTGCACGGAACAATTCATGTTGCACCACATATAGCTCACTGTCGTCTTATTCAGAGGTATACTTAGTCTGATGTATTCCACGCTTTGCAAGCCAGCAATCAATTGATGGTAGATCAAGAACATGGGTCAACGTCGGAGTGTTTTAATTTATGTATGGGTCCAGGGGCAACACATGTAGTCATACGAATAGGGGTCCTCGCATGGCGTTGTTAATTTCAGTGGCAGATTGGTGACACCATGCCTTCTCCCCATTGTGGTCCACAAGCGCGTTCGAGATATTCCTAGATGCACCTGGGTTGCGACAGGGTGATGTGACTGTGATCTAATCTAAGCTCGAAACGTTCATGATGCCCTGTCCAATCCATGATCATCGTGTTCACTCATCGTCTCGTTCTCAAAACTTGATGCATACATTCTCCCTATGAAGCATAGAATACACGGCTAGACCGCTGTACTGCAATTTACTCTACCTCTTTCTCCGAGTCGTCGTCCTCTATGTAGGCTTCTCAGCTCGAAATGTTGTTGGCCGTATGGGGTCAACCCGCCTATTCATGCTTTTCTAATCCTCCCACTTAAAAATCTGGAGAAAGTGACAAAGATGAGTTCTACAATCCACGGCCTCTCATTCTCATCAGCTAACTAGGTTTTTTCACAACTTCACAATGCCCATTTCACACGATTACACGTTCCTCGATACCCATTCTGCCGGGTCTTTTGCCGAAAACTGACATGGCATTATGTTGCCCAAATTAATATTGTTCATTATTTACGGACAGTGCTGTGTCTGCAGTGGAATTGACATTCCCTGGCTGTGGCTCTGATTGCGCTTCTGCTCTTGAGTGCAAAGATTACGCCTCGAGGCAATGAAACCAATGCTGACGTTTTTTATCCTTCAACTGCATTTGATCGGATACAGTGCTTCAGTATTGAACTGCCGAACATGCGCGCCTGAATCGGAAACACGACTCACCCAAGGTGTCAGAACCGAATGTGCGTCTTCGTGCTCCAAGTGCGATGGCTCTCAACGATGACGCTCGCAGCTAGAAATTCAAATCGAATCTCGAAATTTTACATAATATCTGGATATTGCGATGTGGTCCTGAGAGAGATGTGTCGAGCACGGAGGGCTGGTGTGGTTGCTGACCTCAACACAACGAGGTTATTCAATCTCGTCTCTATCAAAAGCTCAAAATTCTTTATTCTGTAAGGTAGGGAATAAACTGTTAGTAGATGGATTGGACTGCTAGTATATTCGCGCCGCCTACTACGCGGGAATTCCTCGGGTTACATTTGCGAGCTTGGAGAGTAACAACGTCCTCGGCGTTCGAAATGCGGGGTAACCTATAGTAGTCAACATGACAATGATGGACCAACAGCAGATATAGAGATAAGTTGGATGGTGATGCTGAGGCTGGAACGGGGATTTGAACAGAACAATTAATTCCTAGTGGAGACTACTTAAAGTTTTGATGAGTTATACTTAGCCTCTTCGAGGGTTCGAAGGCTGGCGAAAAATTGATGATGTAGTATGAGAAGTCACCAGCATACATAGATCAACGTCGGAGCGTTCACGGGGGCAATGTGTGTAGTTATACAAATAGGGGTCATCACACCATGGGGAAGCACCGCGCACCGCGTTGTGATTGTCAGTGGCGTGCGGGGGATGGGTGACATCATGACCCCCGAGCCCATTGATCGACACAGTTGATTTAAGATTTGCCGAGTTTTGAGCGAGCGCGTGGGGTTGTAGATAGCCATGGGATGGGATGGGATCTAATCTTATCTTCGACAGGCTCAATTCAAAAGATCGTTGCCAGTACAGTCAACCTGGCTCGCTCATTCTCCACTGATCCTGCCATTTGAAAATACCAGCACGTAAACTATACCCTTGAAGCGTAATCAACATCACTAGAAGCGTCAAAAACAACTTTTACAATTTACCACACCCCATCCTGGTCATCTTTTTAGGCTTTTTTCACGCCTTCACAGTGCTCATCCCACCCTATTCATATCACTGTTCATGTTATCACAGGGCCTAAATTTCCTCCTTCACGCACAAATACAATGACAGTACAACGTCGATCACGCTATATTCATGTTACCCTTAAACGCTTAAATGCATACCATAGCCAGCTTGAGGACTCGCAATTAGATTTAGGGAAAGCTAGTCCTTACACTCGGAGGACTATCGCCGTTGCAGCATCAGTACTCAATGCCATGACACTGACATTCATCTCATTCAGGGCTGAGGGCGGTGAGGGTGGTCGCATCGTTGTATGGTATGATCACACCCACTGTGGGTCTCAAGTGCACGCACAGAGGATGGTCATGCCTGTGGAATGTACAGACGGGAAAGAAGCATAGCAACCGTATTTTTTCCACCGTCTTCCACCATTCCACCGTGAATGGAAAAGCTAGGCATAAGTACACAGCAGGGACCGTACCAGGTGGGGTGTCGCGATAGCACCATCGCACGAGGAAAGAGGGAGTTCTGAGAAAGGAAAGGTATTCGATCAAGTGATTTACTCTATTCATCGCGGCTCTCTGTGCGCCGCTCCTTCGCTGAGTAACCACTGCGGTTTAGCCGCTTTCCCCAGTTTCAAGACAATGATATGGCGTTGCGCTGACAGATATATAGATAACACTGGATGGCGAACATACTTGAGGTTCGGAGTCTAGAGCGTAGGAAAGTGACAGCCACTGCCTCCAAAAGGAAATCTACTGAAAAAGGGTTCCTGATGTGTGAGTGCAGCTTTCTCGCGTCACTTCATGTTCTCTTTTTTTTGTACTTTTTCATCCAACGGTTACAAGATGCTAATTATTTCACGGAATCGTGTATTTCATTTTCATGGGGCCCTTAAAATAGCATGCTCAATGTCGTCACTAACTGGACCCCATCACTCAACGCAGCTGTGTAACCAGCACTTACTGTCCCGTGGCGGTTCTTCTCATCCTCATGCATCAACTCTGGCAACTGGGCCAATCCCTTCTCAATTTCGGGAGAGGTCCACCCTCTCCCCCCACGCTCAAACCTCTACATCCTCGCAGACGCCACGTCACAGTCTCATATCTGGCAAGGAACAAGCAGGACGGGAACCTATACACAATTTGCGACGGAGGATGAATGGCCGATTATGTTTGGAAACATTTCACAATTCCCCAGGAAAAGTTGAATAATCGAGTCAATCCTTCGCCTAGGGAAAGGTGGGTTGACCTTGCATTGTACAATGAGTCCCTCCTCTTCCCAATCGCTCTCTTTCTATAAAAATTGGCTCCATGTAACACCACCAACTGAAACCCGCTTTAGATTCTTGTTGGCTCTTCCGCTATGGACGCCACGTACTTCATCTGCCCATCCGTTGAGGAACTCGACACCTGGAAAGATACCATCGCCCCAGAGGGCGACATGACCACCACTGCTATTTGGGATTGGGACAACATGTTCACCAACATGAAGAAAGCGGGGAACTTGACAGTCCCAGACGCGAATATTGTACGTGTTATGGATATCCAATACGATGCCAGCACACACTGGAGTGATGGTCCTATGCGCGTTTCATACTCAATGTGTGAGTCCAAGTTTCTTACTTCACCCTCATATTTTTGTCTCCGTCTTTTTTAGTCGATGAGATGCTGATGCATCTTTACATAGTCTTTTTTTCCTTTTCATATGGCTCTAAAAATACGGGATCAACATCGCTGTGAACTGGACAACGTCACTCAACGCAGCCGGCGTATCCACACTAACCACCCTCAACGTCGGCTCCACCATTGGAGGGTTCACCTCACCCTCTTTCATCAACCCCACCAACTGGACCCCCTCATACTCGAAATCGGCCAACATCGACTCGCTACCCCGACGCTCAAATCTCCACATCCTTGCAGACATGACCGTCACCTGCGTCGTCTTTGGCATGGATAAGGACCAGAATGGGAACTTGTATTCTAAGGAGTTGTGATGCCAATGGGTCCCAAGTGGTGCTTAGGATGCTCGTGGTCGCACAAGCGTGAAGACGAAGCGAGAAGGGATGTTGGCTGGTGGTGCGATGGGAAGTCTCAAAGTTTGGATGCACTGTGGAGTGGATCTTAAGGATATTGTGGACGCTGTGGGCGTGCAGGTTGAATTGGAGTTGCCTGGTGTGGATGGAATTTGCAGGATCGTGTGGTGAGTTGACGTGGCCCTGTTTTCTACGCGACCAAAAAGGTTAACGGGCTCGTTCGTCCTGGTAGACTGCTAGGATTGCTTGGGCAACGCCTTTGGAGACCACAGGTGATATCCATGTTTCAAGATGTGATTTCTCGGTATGTACATTCTCTCTTCGCATATCTGAGGCGAAATTTAACCCTCCTGATCTCGTAGAGGATCGCTGAGTCGCTTTCATGCATCAGGACGCTGTCGCTTTCCGTAACATCCGTTTCCTCGTCAATGGAAACTCAGTCCTCTAATTCTGAAAGCAAATCATCGCCCCTTTGCAAGAGGCAGTCAACACTCATCTGCGAACTTGATTTCATTGAGGGTTATAGGTTGTCTACAACAGCGTTGAATGCGCTTCAACGTCTTTCGCGGTGAGTTTTGGAGTCTGATCTCTGTTTTGGCGATGTTGAGGCTGATGTTATCCTGTGTTGCAGCAAACGATACATGCGCGTCAACCCTGCAAGCCACATGGTTCAATGACGCGAAGTACTATAATCACTCCTCTAGTTAGTATTATCCCTCCTTTTCGCGTCAGTTTCCTTGATGACCCCAACTCGCAGATATATGCGCATTCATTGACCAATGTCCACTTGCTAGAGATGAATCTGTTTGAGTTTGACGCAGCTACGACATCTGGTACCGTTCAACGAAGAGTTCAATCAAGTAAATTCAGAATAGGTTGGAATAGCGTGGTCAACGGGAGGACTCAGGCGTTCTGAAAAGGGTCGGGTGCTGTAACATGTGCACCGTCAAGGTGTATAAGCGATTATAGATTAGAGAACGCTGACACAACATACTGCTTTGCTGGTTATCTACACGAAGAATGGGAAGATGACTAAGTACGAGGAACGAAGAAAGAAACGGATTCAAAATTAAAAGTGGGGAAGGAGGGAAGTCCAGTTAATGTTGACAAACACGCCTGGTGCGGGATCACGGAGGGCAATGAGCGGGAGAATGATTAGAATGATGCGCGAGATTGTGTATATAATCATTGACAGAAGCATTACCCAGCCGATGACTGTATCATTGCCAATAATATCATTCATTATTAGAGGCCCTACCATCAAAATTGGAGATGCTGTGAGTGCAATTGAACTGGAACGCCAAAGCCACATCTCCGTAGCTGTTGGGAAATGGAAATTCCAGGCGATGAAATGGATCCCCCGAATGGCGCTCCAACTAGGCCTAGGAGGGCTAACCTTACAAGGTCTTGTTGAATGATACCCTTTGCCCACCAGGTCCCCAGTGACCTGACTTCATCATCGTTTTCTGATTCTTCTAAATCATCATTGGAGTAGGTGAAGAATCCCAATGCAATATTGAGGAGGAATGATGCACACGCCTGCAGGGAAGTTGTCCAGAATTCAGATAAAGTTGATAGGATTTGTCTGGGTTTTTTTTGTGTGGATCCGGTGGTGTTGTGGGCCAAAAATGGAGTACAGTCGTTATGTTGGGCCTCAGGGGTCAGGGTTGGTTCAGATGTAACAGAATCGGGGTTTATCGTGGTTTGAGAGTGTGCCGGCGTCGCTGATTCTGCTTGGCTGGAAGAAAGAGATTTGACTTTACACTGTGAACAGGGAAAATATTTCCCTGGAATAACGATCGGCGACCGAACATCGAATGGCTTGTTCCACCACAAACTGTAAACAACGACATTGAGGACTGCGAAAGCAAAGGTTGAAACCTCCAGCTCTGTGGCTGTAAGACCACTCGCCAGGCGGACAATGAACTGAAGAGAAAACCAGGTGGTTTGGATGATGACGATGAATTTGGAGAGAAAGTCGGCTTTGCTGTGATCTTCAATCTCTTTGAGGGTGACTTTGGGCCATTCAATCAAACCCTTGTCATAAAGTCCTTCTATGTCGTGTGCCTCCAGCCTGGTTGTCGATGTTGCTCCCACCTCGGCGTAGTATGAGAATCCTCCCATGATCAGAAAAAAGCTGTGGGTCTGTGTCCATTCACCCTTACTATGTATTACTGGCATCAGTATCGAGGGTGTGAGTATACTTTATGAGGCGACAGATCAATTACTCACCCGCAAATCTATGCGTGTAGTATTTTGCGTGCATATATTGCATAAATGCCCACACTATGACAAATTCGGGAAGTAAAAGCATGGATAGCATCATCCCAATTTTACGTGCAACTATAGTGCTCCCCGAATATTCTGGAGATGGAACATCTGGGTGAACCGCGACCCAAGTGCATGCGAAGAGAGTTAGGAAGCATGCCCAAATGATGCTCCAAAGAGAGCGTTCACATTCTGCGCCACCAGTGTCGCGTGGATCCAGCAAGACATAAGGAAGAGATGACATGGTGCCGTCGTCGTCGTATACAGCAGCGGATATAAAAGATAGGTGGTTATGACGGGGTATGAGCTGATGAAAGAGGGATAAGGAAGTTTAATCAGACTCTCACTGCTTATCCGAGTACTTTTATGCGTTGCAATGCTCCCCTGCGTTTCGCGATATTTATTCGACATTGCGAAAAACATGAAACTATGTCGCCCAAATTAGTATTTTCCGCAGTGAAAACGATATCCCCTGGCCGTAGCACAGATCTGTCTTTTCTATGTTTACGTCCACGCTTTTTCTGAAACGCATTGCAGATTCAATTCAACATGCTCGTCGTTTAACACCTCATTAAAGCACTTTCCAGCAGGCGCATCTGTCGACTTGGGATTCGGGTCAAATTACTGAAGGAAATCATTGCAAGCAGTTTGAAAATTCATTCAAGTCGAACATGCCGATGCTCAATACAATGTGCGACAATGTCATCTCGCAAATATCACCGGAGTAATATTCGACGTCCTCACAAAGTAGCAATACATTTACGCTTCGAGGCAATGAAACAGTTAACGACCTTTTATCCATTCAACCGCATTCAACGAAATCAATGGTCAGGGTAACAAATTGTTTAGCGCGTGTTCTTGTGCCAGAAACACGAGTCATTCAAGCTGTCAGAAATCAACAGCACACAAGTACTGTGCCGCTGGATGCAAAGGAGCGATATCGATCATATTCGAACGATCCACCTGTCAATGCCAACCTGTCTGTCCCATCATATGCAATTATGTACTTCATATCCACCATGTAGGTCGTTATATGGCACGAGCTAAACTCTTATACCATGAAGATGTCCGCCGCTGGAGAGATAGGCGGCGCTTATCTCCTGCCCGCCGCCACGAGCACGATCGCATCCCAATAATTCATCCTGGCATAAACAGCTGCCGAATCTTGTGCTTCTAGAAGTGTGAACAGCGAACTACGTACATTACACCTATGCGGTTCTAATCAACGGTACTGGAGAGTTTGTACCTCTATCGCTTCATCTCAGAATGTGGGGTAGCCTATAATTCTCAACGCAATAATTACGGACAACTGATCGAAATAGACTTATGGAGAACATAGCACATTGGGGCATTGCAGTGGGTGGCATCATGGTAACCTCATTTCCTTCTGCGTGGTATAGTGTGACCAACTGGACATCTTCTGAGTTTTGAACGAGCGCGCTTGGGGATGCAGAAAGCTTTGGGAAACGTGAGACTCGTGAGACGTAGATGATGATCGAAGCTGCATGTGTCTCATCTTCGACGAGATCGAAAGCTGTCCACGATCTGACCCGTCCATTCGTTCATTCTGATCAAGTATTCACTCATCTTCTGTTCTCACAATATAGAACACTTGAGGAATGCATACGGTTACATCACACCCCAAGCCAGACAGGTTGGCGCGTGAATAAGGCAAGGGATTTGAAGCATGTCTCGAATGGAGTCGGATTATCATACTGAGTATATCTTGGCTGGCAGGACTCTTTGACTGGGGTATCAGTATATGACATTTCATAGGTTAGAGATCGATATCTTTAGTGACCGTTTACAGTGGGCTATCCAGCTAACGACGGACAGACAGTCGGATGGGGAAAAGGTGGCACCAGCAGTGGGAATATGCAGTGAAAGCATAGTAATAAGTACTTGTAGACTTTGACGCAGTGCTACTCAATTATATCGCTCAGCCAACAGCCAACCGCATGGGGTATGATGACACCCACTTGGGTCATGCATGCATGAAGCGCGCCAATAATTCATTCAATTACTGGTGAGATATGAACCAGAATTTTTCATTTGAGTAATATAAATGTCATTTAAACACTTCAATGCTTCTATAAACGACAATATTCCTTGTAGGACACGATATACAATGTCAGGAATGTTGAAAACGAGATAGTTATAACAAAGCCATCACCGGTTCCCCGGCTTCATGTTTGCTTGTTCATCTAATTACCACGGTCGTCCCTCGTTTCCTCTCCCTTCTCTCTTGGTCCTCATTGTCAGCGTCCTGTACAACCTGTGGGAGTCCTCCCCATTTTCTTCTTATCCTCCCTGTGCTTTCTTTCCCCTCTTGGCTGGGAGTCAACGACAAGTTAGGGTGCCTTCTGACCCACTCCAAGTGACTCTCGCAGTTGCTCCGACCATGACTTGATCGTCACCAGAGGAGAATTTGCTGTATGTGTGCTTGTGTCACAGTTGAGCAAGAAGGTTGGAATAACTGTTCTTGTGCTCGAGGCTGGTGCGTTGGGAGATGCTCTGAGGGATGGCATTGGTGAGGATCAGTTCTCTTCATACTCTGCTGTTGGAGCATGTGCGTGTTATTCTATGAGTAAAGGAATAAATGGAACTCATGGTCACTTTTACACATAGACGCACCTGCTAGAGCCCATTAATCATTATTTGTCCGTCGTCGACTCTTTACGGTTTCGTGAGAGAAGAATAGTCGTGTTTTTTTGGAGCAAGGTGGGTTTATGATCCTTTTTCCTTGAGCCTCTACATCCTTCCCACATGTCTTCCCCTTCGTTCTATTAAACTCTCCAAGAAATGTAATACCACCAACTCACATTCACATTAGATTCTCGGTGGTTGTATGCTATGGACACCACGTACCTTGTCCGGATCCATTGAAGAACGGGATGCGTAGAACGTCATCATTGCCCCAGAAGGCAACATATCCGCCGGCGTGTTTCAATATGATGCCAGTCACGACAGGTTTTATACCTCAATCTGTGAGCTTAACTTTTTTCTGTTCTTTATTTTTATAACCAGGCAATGATGACATGATAAACTGATAACACTCTACATAGTACAGTGAACCTCGCTGCAAACCGGAAAACGTCACCCAACGCAGGTCGTAAACCCGCTGCCCAGTGGCGGCTCTACTCACCCTCATCTGTCAAATCTGCCAAGTACCAACTGGCACGTTCATCCTCAAAATCACGCATCTACTCTCTCTTCCGCATGCTCGGACATACTGTACAACATCGCAGACGCCACGTCACCATCTCGTATCCGGCACAGATAAAGTGAACTGGAACTTGGACGTGAAGGGGTTTGAATGGGTCCCAAGTGGTGCTTCAGTTGGGATAGCCGCACGAACGTGAAGACGAAGCAAGACGCGATTTTAGTGGGTAACGCGATGGGAAGTCTAAGGGCTTTGTGTGATGCGTAGTGGAGTGGGTCTTGAGGATATTTTGGACGTTGTGGGTGTGCATGTTGCGAGGATTTGCCTGGTGGTGGACAGAATTTGCAGGGTCATATGGTATGTTAATTTGTCCCGTTTTGTCGTCGTGACCAAGAATGTTAATGCGTGTTTTCGTCTAGGTACACCGCTGAACTTGCTTGGGCGAAACCATTGGAGGCCGCTGGTGATACTCATGTTTCAAAATCTGATTTGTCGGTACGTGCATTCTCTCTTCGCATACATGACGCGAAATTTAACCTTCATGAACTCGTAGAGGATCGCTGAGTCCCTTTCATGCATCAACGACGCCGTCGCATTCCTCAAATGATGGACACCGAATCCTCAAGTTCAGAACACAAATCACCAAGTTCTTGGCCGGGCCAACACCCATCTACGAACCCTGATTTCATCAAGGGTCCGCTTTAACGTCCTGTCCAGTAAGTTTTAGAGTTCAATCTCTGTTCTGGCGGTGTTGAGGCTGATGTTATCCAGCCTTGCAGTAAACGACTTTGTGGCCAAGGGGTATGGAGAAGAAATTCTCCATCGGAGCAAAGCTGACCTCGTTGCCAAATACCTCGTTATTGGACAAATCGCTTGGTTGTGCTTACAGGTCACCACTCGACAGGCAGCAAATCTTGACGTCATGCAGCTCGAAATATGGATATTCCTGTTTGCGATTAGCACTCTCGTCATCTACATGTTATGGTGGGACAAACCTTTCAGTGTGCGGTCGCATATAATCGTTCCGAGAAGCTATCCTCACTGCAGCAAAATTCAGAATGATGAGGTATGTCAGTGCCTTATTATCATGCAGAGATGTGCCGTGCGTACTTGCATGAATATGCTAATTTGCCCCTATTTCAGTGAAGTACCAGCCTTCGACGACAAAGCAATATGATTCTCCCCAGGCAGGGGAATTTGGTCTGAATATGGCCCCAAAGATTGGCTGGTGGCCTTATTTACAGGGCAAGTTTCACGTCCCTGCGTGTCATACTCATCTTTTTCTTTTTTTTTTTATCGCTCTGTGATGCACTGGCGTCTTCGTAGACATCAAATGGGGATCACTCATACCCCGCATCTAGTTACAGCCCTTCACCATATACTTGTCGTTTTCTGTTTCATACCTTCACCGTATTTCTCTGTATTTTTCATTTCATACCATGTACTATTTGAAGTTTCGTAGTTCTCTTGAATTATTAATATTGCACGCATGATGTTGAGCTCCGCCTGGTTGTTGATTCGTTCAATTCACACTTTGATAGCCTGGGCTTCATCCTCAGCCTGGGTTCCTGAGCATCGTTCAGGTCGCCCACTCGTTCATCCGGGTGGCAGTACCACATATAATCATATAAGTATATATATGGATTGAGATTTGAAGGAGAGTACAGTTCATGATGCCCTGTCCAATCCATGATCATTGTGTTCACTCATCGTCTCGTTCTCAAAACTTGATGCATACATTCTCCCTCTGAAGCATAAAATACAGGGCTAGATAGCTCGTGTGTAGTATATTGAATTTCACTGCCTGTCGTCCTCATTATTTAGTCAACATTAGTTGTATGGGTATGACCAAACCCACTGCGGGTCATTGGAGTCACCCAGAATCTCGCCGTCTTCGACTACATTTGTAGGTTAGTGGTTGAATCTAACCCCTACAAGGGCCTTAATACTGCCAGCTCTTTACGACGGTCAGCACCCCCTTTGTCCACCCACTCGATGATATCCTTTTTCAGTGGTGTTTTTAGTGAAGTTCATTGAACATAAGTAGAGGATGGGCGTCTTATAGTAGGGTAAAATATTCGCTTTCATAAACTAAATCCAATCACTAATGCAGGCGCTCTGCGGGAATGATGTGCTCGAGACCTGTGATATCTTCCAACCAAATACCCGACTCGGATTGTGATTATTGATATAGTTTGTAGTCAAATGACTGGGAGCTCTGAAAAGTTTCGGGTACTGTAGCGTGTGCACCGTCAAGGTGTATAAGCGATTTTAAAGTGGAGAACGTTGACATGAAATACTGCTTTACTGTTTTCTATACGAAGAATGGGAAGATGACTAAGTACGAGGAACAACAAAAAGAAACAAATTAAAAAGGGGGAAGAAGAGAAGTCCAATTGATGTTGACAAAAACGCCTGGTGCAGGATCACGGAGGGAAATTAGAGGGAGAATAATTAGAATGATGCGTGCGACGGGGTATATGGTGATCGACAGGATACTGAGATATCTCAGTATCCTGACAATGACCTGATGATCCTTATCAATACTATCTCCGATTATCATAGGTCCTGCCAGAAAAATCGGAGACGCTGTGAGTGCAATTGAACTGGAACGCCAAAGCCACATCTCCGTTGCCGTTGGGAAATGGAAATTCCAGGCAATGAAATGGATCGCCCCGAATGCCGCTCCAACTAGGCCTACGAGGACCATCCCGACAAGCCTTGTTTCAGTGACACCCTTTGCCCACCAGGTCCCCAGTGACAGGATTTCATCATGCATTCCCAATACGGCGGGAGGATTACCTCCAAGTTCGACGAAGCCCTTCATAATATTGAGGAGGAATGATGCAGATACCTGCAGAGACACCATGCAAAATCCTGATAAAGTTGATAGGATTTTTCTGAGTTTTTGTTTGACATCTGAGAACATATAGAAAGGGTGTTGATGGATGGATTCCGTGGGGCTACAGGCCAGGAATGGAGTACAGTTGTTATTTTGCACATCAGGGGTTGGACAGTACAGGATTGGTCCTGATGTAACAGAGATGCGAGATTTGGCCTTGCACTCTGGACGAGGGGAATACTGCCCTGGAATAACGATCCGTGACTGCACATCGAAGGGCTTGTTCCACCACAAACTGTAAACAACAAGATTGAGGACTGTAAAAGCAAAAGTCGAAACTTCCAGCTCTGTAGCTGTCAAACCATTTGCCAGGCGGACAATGAACTGAAGAGAAAACCAAGTAGTTTGAATGATGACGATGAATTTGGAGAGAAAGTTGGCTTTGCTGTGATCTTGAATCTCTTTGAGGGTGACTTCGGGCCACTCAATCAAACCCTGGTCATAAAGTCCTTCTATCTGATGTGCCTGCAATCTCCTGGTTGTAATTTCTGCTTCCTCCTTGTCGTAGTATGAGAATCCCCCCATGATCAGAAAAAAGCTGTGTGTCTGTGTCCATTCAACCTTACTACATTTTACTATCATCCATATTGAGGGTGTGAATATACTTTGTAAGACAACAGATCCATTACTCACCTGAAAATCTATGTGTGTAGTACTTTGCAAACATATATTGCTCAAACGCCCACATTATGACATACTCGGGAATTAAAAGCATGCTTAGCATCATCCCAATTTTAAGTGCAATGACTTTGCTCCCTGAATGCTTTGGAGATGGAACATTTGGGTGAACAGCGACCCAAGTACATGCGAAAAGAGTCAGGAAGCATGCCCAAATGATGCTCCAGAGAGAGCGATCACACCCTGTGACTCCTGCGTCGCGCGGATCCAGCAAGAGATAAGGAAGTGGGGACATGATGTCGTCGTCGTATACAGTAGCAGATGTACAAGATGGGTGATTACAACGGGTTATGTATGAGGCAATGAAAGTGGGCAACAGAAAGTGTAATCATACCCTCACCATCTCTCCTCTTAATGCAGGGCAGTGTTGCCACAAGTGCACTGGGTTCGTTGCGGCTGTGTCTGTAGTGCAGTTGACATCTCCTGATCGTGGCACTGATTGCTCTTTTCAACATTCAAAAAAGCTGAGGGTCAGGGGCACCAATTGCTTAACATTGATGAGCGTGTTACAGTACGTGTGGATACAAAAATGATATAAAATAAAATAAAATGAATATATGTGGATGAGGATGGTGTGATGACGGTGAGTAAGCGAGACGTTGCAAGGTCGGAGGGCCTGCGAGTGCTACGGAAGAATGTGGGAAACGAGAGGGAGGTGCCTAATGCACCCTGAACGACGAAATACGAACCAGACGAGACAAAATACGAAATACGAAGACGGTGAAGGACGAGAACGACGAACTGGGGCGAAAACCTCTCTATTTTGTGTTGAAAAATGGGTACAGTAAATAAAATACATGAACTGTGGTTGTGCTACGAAGGCAAACTAAAAAGGTAATATGAATGAAAACAAAAGAAAATGGTAGAATTTAAGAAAATTAGCGCTGAAGCGTTTCAAGGAATCAAATGCAGCCAAGGTCAGCTACAGTGAGGGTGATGATGTCAGGGAATGGAGGCGGAATAGTGAATCATAAAAGTACTGAAAATGCGAAATTCGGAGGGATATGGGTGTTGAGCCCATCAACATAAGAACAGATGAAAGAGGGTCAAGGAAGAGTAATCATTCCCTTGCTGCATCTTCTAATGCAAGCCAGTGGCACAACACGTTCCTCGATACCCATTCTGCTGGGTCTGTTGTGGAAACTGATATGGCATTATGTTGCCTAAATTAATATTGTATTTCAGCAGTTCCAGATGGTGCTACGGTGTCTGCAGAGGAATCGAGTCATCATATCCTGTTACCCGCTACGCAACTCGACACAGAGATGTGGCTTTGGCGCTTGTACTCCTGTGTATTTACCTCCCTTCGTCCTTTCCTGAATAGTGCCATGATGAAGACATGCTTAAGACTCAATATGACGGTCATTCAATGATCGAAATGAGGATACATGGCACCTCTCAATTGGACAGACAAACCCACATGAATAGCAGGTTCTATATCCAGTTGATCTCCATCCTCGACGTTCAAGATGCGGGGGAAGCTATAATAGTCAGAATGTTCATGATGAATAGGGGTCTTCGCACCGCGTTGTTAATCTAAGTAGCACTAGAAATGAATGGCACCATGTCTTCCTGAACTTACTTGATCGACGGTGTGCGCAAGATGTTCTAATATTCGAGCGAGCGCGTGTGGGGTTGTAGAAGGCATTGTGAGTCTGAGATGCGCTTCACCACACGCATGATGGATTGTAGATATGCCCTTATCTTATGTTCGACCAGCCCGTTGGCTGGATGAAGTGTCGAGGTCAACATGGCCCGCTCATTTTCGACTAGTCCCTGATCCTCCAATTTTCAAAATCTATGACATAAAACGTCCTTCTGAGGCAGAAAGAACCCAGCTAGACAACCTCAGCAGCAATTACAATCCACCAGACGTCATCTTTCTAGTTTTTGTACAGTGCCCATTTTACCCGATTCAGGGGCCGCTATCACTCTTATCATAAATCTTAAACCCCTACTACACCACCCTAAAACGCTTAATGACATACCGTATCGTGCCGCAGCGAGCTTCTGAAGGTAGAATGAGGGAAAGTCAAGCTTGCGCTCCGAGGCCTGCCGCTGTCGTAGCATGAGCACTCAATGTCATGACACTGACACCTGCATGAGATTAGCTCAAGGCCTTCGACCATTCCACCCTGGATGAAAAAGCTAGGCATACACAATAAGGATGTTACCAGGTAGGGTGTTGCGATAGCACCATCGGATTCGGAAAGAGGAAGTTCTGGGAAAGGAAAGGGAATAGATCAAGTGACTTCACTTCATCGTGGCTCTGTGTTGTCTGTTTCTCCGTAACTGCTGCGATTTACGCGCTTTTCCTGGTTTTAAGTAAGATAATTTCATGATGTTGAGCAGAGGGTAGATAACACTTGGATGGTGAACATACTTGCTTGAATTTTAGAGTCTCTAACGGTGATGAGACGCTAATTAATCCATGGAATAGTGGTATTTACTTTTTCATATGACTCCAAAAGTAGCATAATCAATATTGTCGCTAACTGGACCACATCACTCGACACGCGCGCAGCTGGCGGGGTAACCATTATCCAACAGTGGCTGCTCAGCCGGCTCCTCTCACCCTCATGCATCAAATCTGTCAACGAAATAATCAACTCTCAAAATCGGGAGACGTCAATCCTCTTGCCCCACGCTCAAACCGCTGCATCCGCTACGCCACCCGTCTCGTATTTTGCACGGATAACAGGATGGGAACCTGCACGCGATTCGCGAAGGAGGTTGAATGGGCGATTATAATTAGAAGCATTTCACAGTTCCTAAGGAGAAGTTGAACAATCGAGTTATTCCTTACCCTGGGGAACAGGTGAGTTGACCTTACATTCATACAACTCTTCCTTCCTCTTCACAATCCACTTGTGGTGTTCCCTCCCTTCCTATAAGAAATTTTCTCTATGTAACACCACTAACGTCCCCTTCAGATCGCTGGTGGCTCCTCTGCTCTGGATGTCATGTATCTCCTAAGCTCATCCTGTGAGGAACTCGACACCTGGAAACATATCATCGCCGCAGAAGGCGACACAACCGCTGCAATATGGGGTTGGGACAACATGTTCACCAACATGAAGGAAACGGATAACTTCACAGCCCCAAATACGAGCATTTAAGCGTCATGGATGTCCAATACAATGCCAGCACACACGGAAGGGGTGGTCTCAGTATGCAGGTTTCATCAGCTGATGTGTGAGTTCAACTCTCTTACATTGCTGTCACATTTTTTTCTTCGTCGTTTATAGTCAACGAGATGCTAATCAATCTACGTGAATCCTTGATTTCATTTTCATATGGCTCTAAAAATACCGGGATCAACATCGTCGCGAACTGGACAATGCCACTCAATGCAGCCGTCATACCCACACTAGCTGCCCCAAAAGGCGGCGCCACCCTCTGAGGGTTCATTTTCTTGCCCTCCTCCATCAGCCCCACCAACTGGACCCACTCATACTCAAAATCAGCATACATCGGCTGGCTCCCCGCACCCTCAAACCTCCACATCCCCCCAGACGTTACTGTCACTCGCCTCGTATTCGGCGCAGATCAGGACGAGAACAGGAACTCGTATGCTAAGGAGTTGTGATGCCAATGGGGATGCGAGTGGTCGCACAGGTGTGAAGATGAAGCGTTTGGATGCACCGTGGATTGGATCTTATGAATATTTTGGATGCTGTGCACGTGCATATTGAATTCGAGTTGCCTGGTGTTGGACAGAATTTGCAGGATCATATGGTGAGTTGACATGGCTCCTTTTTTCGTCGTGACCAACGAGGTTAATGGACTCGTTCGTCCTGGTAGACTGCTAGGATTGGTTGGGCAACGCCTTTGGAGACCACAGGTGATATTCATGCTTCAAGATCAGATTTCACGGTACGTACACTCCCTCTCCGCATACCTGACGCAAAATTGAACCTCATGATCTCATAGAGGATCGCTGAGCCGCTTTCGTGCAACAACGACGCCGTCGCTTTCCGTAACATCAGTACCCTTGTCGATGGAAACTCGGTCCTCTAATTCTGAAAGCAAATCGTCGCCTCCTTGCAAGAGGTAGCCAACACTCATCTGCGAACTTGATTTCATTGAGGGTTATAGGATGTCTACAACACCGTTGAATGCATTTCCACGTCTTTTCCGGTGAGTTTTGGAGTCGGATCTCTGTTTTGGCGATGTTGAGGCTCATGTTATCCTGCGTTGTAGTAAACAATACATGCGCGTCAACCCTTCAAGCCCCATGGTTCAATGACGCGAAGTGCTATAATCACTCCTCTAGTTGGTATTATCCCTCCTTTTCGCATCAGTTCCCTTGCTGACGCCAACTCGCAGATATATGCGCATTCATCGACCAATGTCCACTTGCTAGAGATGAAGCCGTTTGAGTTTGACGCAGCTAGGACATCTGGTACCGTTCAACGAAGAGTTCAATCAAGTAAATTCAGAATAGATTGGAATAGCATGGTCAACCGGAGGACTCAGGCGTTCTGAAAAGGGTCGTGTGCTGTAATATGTGCACCGTCAAGGTGTATAAGCGATTAGTTGGCACGACATACTGCTTTGCTGGTTATCTACACGAAGAATGGGAAGATGATTAAGTACGAGGAACGAAGAAAGAAACAGATTCAAAATTAAAAGTGGGGAAGGAGGGAAGTCCAATTGATGTTTGCAAAAACGCCTGGTGCGGGATCACGGAGGGCAATAAGCGGGAGAATGATTAGGATGATGCGCGAGATTGGGTATAAGAGCACTGGCAGGAGGGAGAGAATTACAATTACTGTGCTGACAACTGTATCATCATCAAGATCATCTTGCCATAACGCAGGTCCTATCAAAATTGGAGATGCTGTGAGTGCAATTGAACTGGAACGCCAAAGCCACATCTCCGTGGCTGTTGGGAAATGGAAATTCCAGGCAATGAAATGGATCGCCCCGAATGCCACTCCAACTAGGCCTAGGAGGGCAGCCCATACAAATCCTCCTTGAATGATACCCGAATCGTCCAAGTAGCCGAAGAATCCCTTCATGATATTGATGAGGAATGATGCACACGCCTGCAGAGACGTTGTCCAGAATCCAGATAAAGTTGATAGGATTTGTCTGGGTTTTTTTTGTGTGGATTCGGTGGCGTCAGCCAAAAATGGAGTACGGTCGTTATTTGGGGCCTCGGAGGTCAGGGTTGGTTCAGATGTGACGGAATTGTGGTTTATCGTGGTTTGAGAGTGTGCTGGTGTCACTGATTCTGCTTGTCTGGAAGGGAGAGATTCGGCTATACATTCTGGGCGGGGGGAATATTTCCCCGGAATAACAATCGGCGACTGCACATCGAACAGCTTGTCCCACCACACCCCGTAAACGACAACATTGAGGACTGCAAAAGCAAAGGTTGAAACTTCCAGCTCTGTAGCAGTCAAACCACTCGCCAGTCGGACAATGAACTGAAGAGAAAACCATGTGGTTTGGATGATGACGATGAATTTTGAGAGAAAGTCGGCTTTGCTGTGATCTTGAATCTCTTTGAGGGCGACCCTGGGCCATTCTATCAAACCCTGGTCATAAAGTCCTTCAATCTTATGTGGTTCCACCCTGGCTGTCGATGTTGCTCCCTCCTCGGTGTAGTATGAGAATCCTCCCATGATCAGAAATAAGCTGTGGGTCTGTGTCCATTCAACCTTTCCACGTATTACTGGCATCAGTATCGAAGGTGTGAGTATACTTTATGAGGAGACAGATCAATTACTCACCTGCAAATCTATGCGTGTAGTACTTTGCGTACATATATTGCTCAAATGCTGTCGCTATAACCAACTCAGGAATTAAAAGCATGCATAGCATCATCCCGATTTTACGTGCAACCACAGTGCTCCCCGAATATTCTGGAGATGGAACATCTGGGTGAACAGCGACCCAAGTGCATGTGAAGAGCGTCAGGATGCATGCCCAGATGATGCTCCAAAGAGAGCGATCACATCCTGAGCCTCCTGCGTCGCGTGGATCCAGCAAGACATAAGGCAGAGATGACATGGTGTCGTCGTTGTCGTCGTATACAGCAGCGGATATAAAAGATGGGTGGTTATGACGGGGTATGAGCTGATGAAAGACGGCGAAGGAAGTGTCATCAGACCCTCACTGTGTGTCCTCTTATGTGAGGCAGCACTACCACGCGTGTGGTGGAATATTGGCATAGCATTACATTGCCCAAATCAATGTTGTATTTCATTACAGACCATGAAACTGTGGCTGCAGCGAAATCGGCGTTCCTGAACTGTGGCACTGGTTGGTCGTTCCTATTCTTGAGTGAAAGATTACGCCTTGAGGCAATGAAACGCTATAGATGTTTTATCCGTTCAACTGCATTTATCCATATTCAGAGTAGGGGTAACGAATTGCCGAACACGCGCGCCTGAGTCAGAAATACGAGTTATTCAAGCTGTCAGAAATCAACAGCAAGAACTGTGTTACATCTGACAATGGAATTCTATTCGGCTCCCAGTATTAAAAGTGTCGTTTCAAGAACCCTCAACTGCAGGCTCCGTCCCCTAAATTTAGTCAGGGAAGGGCTCTCATCCAAATGCTGCAACACCTGGAGAGGATAGTCGTGTTTTAGTCCTTCGAAAACTCGGGATACTGGTGATGTTGTCCCTCGTTCCAGAAGTTGTCATACTTTGGGCTCTCCAACCATCACTCCTGGCAACCTACTAGGAACGACATCCTTTGTGCGGTTGGTTGTTCGACTTATAGCACATCCTCTCGTGATTTGCCTCACTGGAAGTCTCTTCCTTGCCCTCGACCTCCTTGCATGAAACTTCCACGTGCACTTTCCAACCGTTGCGGAGGTTGTGGCTATGGCGCTTTTCTTCCCTTGTGCCGACCCTTCCCCCTCTTCCCTACTTAATTCAAGGCCTCATGAAGATGTGCTGCGGAGATATCAAAGTAGATCGGTCGAGAGGGACAGTGTTCTTGCGTCTAATGATGCTCTTCATAATGGTTTGCTCACGCTTGTATCTCACAGCGCAAGAGATGCTGGGTGCTCTTCCTATCATCGCTTTCCGCGATACACCGCGCGGCGTATTCATAGACATCAAATGGATTTCACTCATACCCCACACCTAGCGCTAGAGTCCTTCATCTTATGGTGCTCGTTTGTCAGTGTATTTCTGATTTTTTACCATGTACTATTCAAAGTCTCGTATTTATATTGAATTATTGCACGCATGATATCAACGCTCTTCCTGGTTCATGATTTGTTCAAAGCATAATTTGATAGCTGGAGCTTTATCCTCGAGCCAGCGTACTGAGAATCGTACTGCACATTTGTAGGCTTGTTGTGAAACTCGGATGAGGATACGTGGCACCCCTCAATTGGACTGACAACCCCGCACGAATAGCAGGTTCTATGTCTGGTTGATCTTCATCTTCGACGTTCGGATTGCGGGGTAATCTATAATAGTCAACATGATGAAGGTGGAGCACCGACAGAGATAGGCATGTGCTGGATGATGGTGACGAGGCGGGTGCCGGGATTTGCGCGGAACAATGATATTGTTATTCTTAGGCATACTTAGCCTGTTCGAGTATTCGAAGGTCGGCGATCAATTGATGATTTATAATAAGTCGCCAACATAGATCAACGTCGGAGCGTACACGGGGACAACGCGTGTGGCCATATGAATAGGGGTGTTTCGACCACGGGACGCACAATGCACCGCGTTGTGATTGTCGGTGGCGCAGTGGATGGGTGACATCATGTTCCCCCGGGCCCATTGATCGACGGAGTTGATTTGAGATATGCCGAGTTTTGAGCGAGCGCGTGGGGTTGCAGATGGCGTCGACGGTCGAAAGAAGTGCACCAGCGCCAGCGTGATGGGATGGAATGTGATCTAATCTTATCTTCAACAGGCTCAATTCGAATGATTGTTGGCTGTGAAGTCAACCTGCCTCGCTCATTCTCCACTAATCCTCCCATTTTAAAATTATACCAAATAAAATGTACCCTTGAGGCACAATAAACACAACTAGAAGTATCAATCACAACTTTTACAATCCGCCACCCCTCATTTTCGTCATCTGTTGAGGTTTTTTCACGACCTCACAGTGCCCATTTCACTCGACTCACAGGCAACTACTTATCACTGTTATCACAAGGCTTAAAACCCCTACTTCCACCTCCTACGCAAATATCATGACAAGTACAGCCTCGATCACGCTATATCACACTACCCTAAAACGCTTAAAGACATACGATATCGTTCCGCAGCCAGTTTCTGAAGTTGAAATTAGGAAAAGCTACTCCTTACACTCGGAGTACTATCGCCGTCGCGGCATCAGCACGCAATGTCATTACACTGAGATTCATCTCATTCAGGGCTCAGGGCAGTGAGGGTGGCGAATCTATGCTTGTTATAGGTAACGAAGAGGTTGATATGGGTATGGGTGAATGTAATATCATATCAAGAAACGAAGGGAAATGAATCCAGCATGGGCACTGCGCACTTCAAGCTTTATGTTTTTCCTGATAAATCTTTATATTAAATACCCCACCCGAGTGTGTGTGTCCGACTCGGCTTCAAATTCGATGATAGGCGATTGGATTCGGAAGATCGTTTATAACTCGATTGGAAATACGAAGATATAGCGAATGGGATGCACCCACTTTTCTATCCAGCCTTGATAGACTGCCCGTGATCATGAGTCGACTCATTTTTATTACTAAGTAACACATTATACGCTTGTTGATAGGAGTTACACAACATTATCACGCAATACTTGATAGATAAGTGAGCCGTTCAACCTCTTCTGAATACGTTCGACTTCAGCAGGACGTGCATTTACGAGTCCTTTTTAGGACGAGTTCTTATACTGCGTTTTGCGGGGGTTCAGCGTCACGCAATTGATGGCTGATTATGTAACTTTCCCATCCCTTCATCTCTTGCTCATTCGTCCTTTCAGTGTCGAGTTTTTGGTGGCATCATTTATTTATTCCCATCCCTTACACTTTGCGTGTTCTCCTTCATTCTTCTTCCAAGTGTGCAACAATTTTGATGGCATCAATTCCTTTTTCCCATCTCATACATGCCCGGCCTTGATCAGAGGTAATCTGTATCAGTTTGCTTCTTCAGTCCCTCCTCACCTTGTCATACCATTTCTCATCATATCTATGCAATTTCCCTACTTGTTGTGTGTCTCTTGTTGTCATTTTCCTTCTTTATATGTCCAAATCAAGATAAGCGTAAATTTGTTGGGTGTGTGAGTGTATCAAGCATATGCTTCTTTCATGCTTAGGATTTACTATTGATGATTCAATGTCATTAACAAGTTAGTACTATCTCAAGGATAATCATCGTGTTGGTATTCTGCAAAATATTCTGAGAACTACAGAAAGAATACAAGATTGTCTGTTCACAGTGCTGCATTTGTAAATTTATATAAATATCTATTGTCCTCAGTCCGAGGAATCCCGAGTATGTCATTATATAATCGAAATATTGGACTTGCAATGATGTAAGAACATATGTATGTAAGTCGGAATGAGTTGATGTAACATGATTGATCATACCACAACACAGTCAGGAGTACCAACAACACCTTCCCTGCAGATGCTGCCTGGACTCGTTTTGCCGTGCAAGAGCATCGGCCTGCTAGGCAAGTACGTAGCTAGTTGCCGAACTCGAGGACAACTTCCAGTTTAAAAAATTCCACAAAATTGCTGATAAGCTCAACAGATACAAACTCACGTTACTCGTCAAGCTAAGGATAAACCACCTACCAACCAACGCATACCTTCGCTCAAAAAGACTCGCCCAGAGTTCGGATTGCGAGAAATGCGGAACCGGAGCTAAAGAAACAGTGAACCACTTCATACACGACTGTCGGGCCTACACACTCCAACGGCATAGGTTATACGACAAGATCAAGGACAATGAACGCAACCTGAAAAAAATCTTAATCGACGAAGACAGTACACTGGCCCTGCTAGAGTACATCGAAGACACCAAGAGATTCCCCAAGAAATCGTTCCAAATCATTGACAGACCTACCAACCAACAGTCCACATGAACCCAGCTACCCAAGAACCGCATCCGCAGCGCGTCGTAACCCACCCAAGATCGACAAGATGTCTTTAAGACAGGATGCAGCACGCTCACCATGCCTCAAGCGAAGACGAGCGAACACGAAAGGGCGACCACACTCTTCAAACAGTGGAAAGAGGAGGCATATACCAGCCAGGAAAACGGCGTTTCCGTGCCGGGCCTCAAGGGGAACGTTCGCCGAGGGCGAGCCTTGAGAGGTGCTGAATGGTGTTATCATAGGACTCGAATAGATTAACCCTAGATACATATTTACAAAAGCGGGCCAATGTCCTACATAAAGTAGCTTTACAGGACAATAAGACTGGAATCAAAAAAAAAAAAAAACGTAGCTAGTTGGAGCGCCTATCTGAATTGAATTGAGCATGAAAGGGTAGGAAAGCATACGTGGAACTTGATCGTTGGTCATCCTTCTCGGATCTCCTCAATTGAGTAGAGCATGGAGGTGGAGGTGGAGGTGGAACTGGGAGTTACGTAGTGCGTGGAGAGGTGGGAGAATATCGGAGACGAGTGGATGGGTGCTGTAGATAAGATTAGATGGTGAATGGTGACCAGCGATGGTTTGGAGGTAGGATGCGGTCTCGCTAATTCATCGCTAATATAATGGGTATGTGCTATAACCTAGCGCTTGCTATAATAAAGGTTGATGTGATGTTAGTGCGTTAGCGAGGTCTAAGCAGAGCGTGTCAAGTTGAGTTCACTCGGGTGAGAATAAGCTAGGGGCGAGGCTTCGGAGCGTGCGCCGAAATTGACTCGGATTCTCATGCATCATTCAAATGGTGAGGTATCTACGCCTTACATTATAATTGTTTAGAATGACAGGCTACTTAAAGTGGGGTATCAATTTATCACTTTTGACAAGCTCGAGAACGACATCTTTAATGACGATTGATAGTATAATGACGGATAGCTGTTCAGATGGGAAGCAGGTGGGATTACCAGTGGGCATAGCGATTAGGATGATCAAGATGGGAATAGGTTCATAAGAAGTACTTACCTTGAGACTTCGACGCATCGTTAAGCCAACCACATGGGTATGGTATGACCACACCCACTGTGGGTCGTAAGTGCACGCATGAAAGATGATCATACCTGTGGAATGCCCGGGTACGAAGCATAGCAACCGTATGTCTTCCACCGTCTTCCACCATTCCACCGTGGATGAAAAAACTGGGCATATGTACACGGCAGGGACGGTACCAGGTGGGCTTTTGCGATAGCACCGTCGGATTCAGAAATCGGGAGTTCTGAGAAAGGTAAGGGATTAGATCAAGTGACTTACTCAATTGATTCATCGCGGCCCTCTGCTCTCCGCTCCTTCGCAGAGTAACCACTGAGGTTTAGCCGATTTTCCCGGTTTTTAAGATAATGATATGTAGATAACACCGGATGGTGAACATACTTGAATTTTGGAGTCGAGAGCGTTGTGTAGACGAAGAGAATGAAACAGCCACTTCCTCCAAAGGAAATTTGAGACTCCGCTTGAATGATTCAACGCTCCAACTCCAACGATGTTGTCTGACTCTTGAGTGCTATGAAGAGAGAGAAATGTGAGTATTGTTTAGTTATACATAGATAGATAAAAGCATAACAACAAGCGGGAGTTATGTATGGCATTAATAACGGTTGAATAGCAGGAGAAATAAGAATCGGATTTATCCGAATTAAAATGGGTTAATAAAGCGTCTGTGTGGCTGAGTTGATTTCCCCTTGGTGACCACCTGCCCTGCCCCCATCAATTCCCTTCAACCTCCTTTCCGCTCCACCACCACCTTCTCCCTCATCCAAGGGCTTCATTGTCCCTTCTCCTATCCGTGGTCACCTCAGAGTCAGACATCCGACATCGTCAAAACCAAAGGTCTTACCGCCCAAGATGATGCTCACAGAACTCCCAGCAATCCCAGCACTCCCCGCAATGGACCGCTCCGCCCTTGTCGACCGCTTCCCTGTCTTCTCGCTCTCCCGCTTCACCCCTAGCTTTCCTCTACTTCTCACCCTTCTTGCCTCGCTAGTTATCATCGCCAGTCTCCGCGCTGCTGTTCTCTTCCTCCGCCCGCTTTCAAAGAACGCTAAGGCCCAGGTTTCGGTCATTCCTGCACTTGTGTCCGTGCAGGGTCAGGAGAAGTTGGAAAATGCATCAGCTATCACGCCATCTTCGTCTTTGCCTTCGTCAGCCTCAGCCTCTGCCTCATCGTCGTCGTCAAAGAGTATCATCGTTCCCTCAAAATCAGCGTCCATACCCGCACCACCGCCCTCGCCGGGATCATCGGAGGCGCAAAAGCCACAGACGAGGAGGAGATGGAGTAGTTGGGGCTGGGGACTGGTCAAGTGGGATACACTACCTGCGCTCCCACCGTACAACGGTACTGTCGGAGGAGGATCTGGGAATGGAAATGCAAGCACATCGAGGTGGGAACAGCAACAGCTACAACGGCAGCAGCAGCAGCCGATGATGATGCAGCACAGACGGCAGTTTGAGTCTCCTCGTATGTCATTTCTTGCGTGTTTCGTGTCTCCGAGGCCGTGTTGCTAACCAATGCTTTGTTTCTTTTTGCTTTTGCTCTGCTTTCATCTCGACTCCCTCGTTTCCTCCTATTGCTCACGCGTGTGTTTCATTTCCCGCCTACCTGCTATAATTGCCCATGCTTTCATCTCCGGCAACATGATATCCAAATCCAAAAATAATCCATCTACGCAACCCACTCGGACATTCGTTGCTCTAATGCATGCGGTGGTCTATGACATCGGCGTTGTCTACTGCGTTCTTGATCTACTCGTCGTTATGATCGTATGATCATGTGTTCGATCTGGACTCTTCTCCTCCATCTCCGTGATCATATCTTCCTCACCTGCTGTGCTGTGCTATTTCCTACCCGCTTCCTCACTCCGTTTCGCCGACGTTTCCTCTTTTTACTTGCTTTTATTAACCTCTCCGCACTATGACATATGACCGGTCATCATGAACTTCGGCGTTGGCGTTGGCTTATTTTCGGTATCACTCTGGGCTTTACTTACTTCGTGTGGTGTGGTCTTCTGGTGGGCCGTCTGTTCTTCTTGGTGTGGTTCTTGGTGTCCGCCTGGTCTTGTTCTCGCTCTTATCTGTCCTTCTGGGCCGGTCAACCCATGTTGTTCTGGTGCTCACTTGACGTCCCTCCGGCGCGCTGTCTGTCATGTCATGTTCATGTCTCCACTTGCAATGCTTCCCTTCTCCCATCCTGACATGCGCACGCACCATGCACGCACGTTGCCTTCTTTCAACGCGCACCCATACGCACGCACATCAACAGCCCCCGCACTATACCAATCTGAAGTACCCGTGTCGATGGCGAAGATGATTATGTCAAGACATGTGAGTGTATACGTGTCTTTTTCCTTTTTTGGGTTTCTCTCTTTGGATTCATTCCATCTTGCATTGTTTCATTTCATTCTTCTTTCATTCTTTTTTCTTTGGTCCTTACGTTGGGATGATTGGATTCTATTGTATTGTATTGTATTGGGATGCGATGGGGTGCGACTGCGCATCGCCATTGCGCTCGGCTTGAGAGGCTATGGTGGATTGATTGATGGCGATAACGCCCCATCAATTTATCAGCGACATCAGATCCACGGGCCGGGTTGGCCGTTGATACGGCTTTCAACTTCTCTCCCCTATTGCTTTCGTTCCCTTCACTTGAATGTGCTTTATTTCGATTTTTTTCATCGCTTTCATAAGGGAAGGGATGAAGGCGGAGGTGGGATGTGTTTGAGGGAATGATGCGAGATGATGTGATGGAGGGTGGGCGCGTGATTTTGATTGCGATTGTGATGGAGACTGGTGGGATGATGGAATGAAATGGAGGGGATGGTGCGTTGAGAAGAATAGAGAAGGACGCGTTGGCAACTTGAGAAGTGCGTTGGGAAGTAGAGAAGCTGGGCTGAGAGATGAAGTCGATGCTGGGTTTAGCACTTGACAATGTGCGGAGCGGTGTAATGTTACCGGTTCTCCCGGCCGGTCCAGGCGGTGGGGCGAAAGAAGGGTTGGGGACCGCAAGGTTGGGACGATGAGAGTTAGGTCTGTGGGAGCAATTGATAAAGATAGCGAGCGTGGTTCTTTGGGTTGTGGTGTTCTTTTCGACTTATTTCCTATTTTTCTATTTTGCTTTCTATTTTCTTTTCTCTTTCTATTTTTTATACGTTTTGATGGAGACGAATGAACGGATGATGGGTAGCTGGATGAGGATGGTGGGCTCCCACGTCTGGATTAGAATTTAGACGATGGGATGGGAGTGATGGGTTTATTTGGATGTTGGATTGGAGGGTTGTTGTGGGCGTGGGCGGGATCGCTCGTGGAAGCGCGCTATCTTTCTGTGTTTCCTTTTTGGTTTCCTTCTCTTTCTCTTCCTTCATTTTTCTCATTTTTTTCTTTTTCGTCGTCCCCTCCCTTCCCCTTCTCACCTTCTCACCTCAAATTAAACACGACCAAATACTAACCACCTTCTTCCCCTCTAGACCTTCCGTCGTCCAGCCTCAAGACCCCCACCCGTCCGTAATAGCAACGCCCCGCAGTATCAGCGGAAAATGCCAAGCATGGTGTAGAACTTTCGTTCCCCTTTTCCGTTGGCTTCTTGTAGAGCTTTCATAGAGCTTCTTCGTGGTGGTTCGATGCTCGGGTTTTGAGGTTCTGTTTTGTTTATGTTTTATGTCCATGTTCATATCCTTTCGTCCGTCCATCGTTCCATCTGTCCGTCACTCGTCACTTGTCCGTCTTCCCCTGCGGACATTGAAAGTCGTTCGTCCGCCTTCCGTCACGCAGCCTAAACCGATCGCGCATATAGGCCACCCTCGTATCTCGCTTCACCCTTCCTTCAACTTTTCCCTCACTCTCGTATCTGACACGTCGTCCCTCGTCATCGCTCCATCCTCCCCACATCACGCGACATCTTTCTCGCGTATATCGTCATCGTGTCCGTCTGTCACCGGATAGGGACATAGAGCGTCGGTCGGTGACCCCCCTTCGAGCCTGGGCTCGAGGGTCGCGTCGAGTCTGGTCTGGTAGGGGTGCCTCTATGTTTGGGAAACAATGGGGTTGAGTGGTTGAGGTAAACAAAGGCGAGGCAGAATGATGCAGACGGTGGACAACTCCTATTATCCATGTCCACTATCCGTTTCGGTTTGGTTTGGTTTCGAAGATCGAAGTTGGTTGCTAGAAGAGGTCTCACCTTTGCCAGCGTTTTTGCTAGTTATTATTATTATCTCTTTCGCCTTCCCTTCGATGCGTACGTGATTGTTGGTGTCGGTGTTGGTTTTTGATGTTGTTGCTGTTCCTCAAGTCTTTTGTTCTCATTCCTATTTTTTCTTTGCGTCACACTGTTGCCTTGCCTTGCCTTGCGTTTTATTTACGTTGTGCTATTTACGTGCTTCCTCCCACCTCTACTCTTCCATTCCTCTTTCTTCATACCCTCAATCCTGTTCACCATAGCGCTACCCGCCTCTTGATCCTGCTTCCTACTTCCTGCATCGTGCACTGCTTCGACGGACCCAGTATTTATGTTCCCATTCGCGCCGAGTAGTAGTTGGAGGACGACAGTGGTGGGGGTATGGTTATGTTCTTTTAATGACGATGATGCGATGCGATGTTGATAATGTAATGATGTTGTTGATGTTTTTATACCACTGTAACCCTCTTCCCTCTTCGGTTTTCAATCTGATTGATTGGATACGGACTCGACGTTTTCGTTTTTCATTTCGTTTTTGTGTTTATTTATTGGTTTTGGATTCGTGATGGGTGTGGGTGTGGGGGTGGGTTAGGAGACGGTGGGGGAAGGAGTAGACGCTGGAAGTAAACAAACGAAAGAAGAAATGAACGAATGGATATGGCGATACGATATGATACGTGTAGTTTGTAGTGACGATTTTGGATGTCGATATGGAAATGAACTTTTGCGAAGTCAAGGGTGTGTCAGGCCCTAACACCACTCTCGTTATTCCTAAAACGTTTAAGTTCGTCCTTAACGGACGTCCGAAGTATACAAGCGAACATGATTTAGATAACAGGAGATACTATTTTACTGGTTAGCTAGGAGTACATGAACCATGGGAAAACGACCAAATACGAGAAATGAAGAAGGGAATACATTTAAAAGTGAGGAAGGAGTGAAGTCCAATGAATGTTTACAAAAACGCCTGGGGCAGGATCACGGAGAGTAATTAGAGGGAGAATTAGCAGGAAGATACGTGCAAGTACATATATGACTGTTGAGATAAAGGCAAGGATAGCAGCTATTGTGGAGAAAATACCACCTTTATCCAGTGTATTTCCCATTAAAAATAATCCAAAAATGGTCAATGTAGATGACATGAGTGCGATTGAACTGGAACGCCAAAGCCACATCTCCGTGGCCGTTGGGAAAGAAAAATTCCAGGCAATAAAATGGATCGCCCCGAATGCTACTCCAACAGCTAAGAGGATCGCACCTAATTGAAGATGTGCGAGAGGGGCCCACCAAGACCCAGGTCTCGACCTGGGTGCAGGCAGCGATGTTTTATGCACACGCGGTTCGATGATTGCATGAGAAACTCCGATCCCGATATCGTGGAGGAATGAGGCACATGTCCGCAGAGACGTTGTCCAGAATCCAGATAAACCTAATACTGCTAGTCCCAGGCTTATTTGGAAATCAGAGCGAGGCTCTGGATTGATGAATGTGTTGCTGGTAGTATCGACCAGGAATGGAGTGCAGTCGTTTTGGTGAACCTCAGGGGTCGGAAGTGGGTCCGATTCAGGTGTAACAGAGACGGAGTTGATTGTGTTTTTAGCCTCTGCCAACGGGTCCGAGTCTACTCGGATGGATGCCAGAGTCGCAGGTTTGCACCGTGGGGAGGGAGAATTCTTCCCTGGAATAACAATTGGGGACCACACATTGAATGGCTTGTTCCACCACAATGCATAAGCAATGACATTGAGGATCGCGAAAGCAAAGGTTGAAACTTCCAGCTCTGTCGCCGTCAGACCACTTGCCAGGCGGACGACAATTTGGAGAGAAAACCAACTGGTTTGAATGATGACAATGAATTTGGAGAGAAAGTCAGCCTTGCTGTGATCTCGGATGTCTTTGACCGTGACTGTGGGCCATTCGATCAAACCCTTTTCATAAAGCTCTTCTATCTTCTTTGCTTTCAAAACCTCAAGTTTCCCTTCCTCATCGTAGTATGAGAACCCTCCCATCAGCAGAAAATAGCTATGTGTCTGCGTCCATTCAACTCCTCCTGGGGTCACTGGCATCGACATCACGGGTGTGAGTGTAGTTCGTGAGACATCATAGGACTTGCTTACAGGCGAATTTATCACTGTAATAAACTGCGTGAGTCCATTCCCCGAATGCCGTTCCTATAACGAGTTCGGGAGCTAAAAGCATGCCCAGCATCATTCCAATCCTACGTGCGAGTATTGTGCTCCCAGAATCCTTTGCGGATGCAGCATCTGGGTGGATAGCGACCCAGGTACATGCAAAAAGTGTCAAAAAGCATCCCCAAATAATGCTCCAAAGAGAGCGATCACATCCTGCGTCTCCTGCATTGCGTGGATCCAGAAAGACATGGGGAAGCGGGGCCATAAGTCGTGTTCGTGTACAGCGGCAGATGTAAAGCTGGGTGATCGTAACAGGTTAATGTGGACCGATGAAAGGGGCGAAGGAATTCGAAGTGTAATCAGGCCTTCAAGACCTCAATGCTTGTCCTCTTATGCTAGATGATGATACTACGCGTGTCTCGATATTCATATCTCTTGTTCGTTGCGGACCTGGCATGGTATTACATATCCGAATTACTTCCGTGTTTTGCTATTTACATGCCATTTTACTGCATTTGCAGTGCAGTCCCCCGATCGTACACTGGTTGATTTGTTCTATTTTAAGGTGTAGGTTTTCCCTGAAACACCATGTAGACCGAACACATGGCAGATGAAATATTGGGTGCAAATATATTCTCTCAGAGGCTTAAATAAATCTACCGAACGCGCTGTATCAAGGAGGCACCGTCAAGCAGGAGTGTCTGTTATCACGATCTTTGACTACTGACGAAGGTTCCACATCTAAGCAGAGAGATTCTTTGTAATAGCGTAGCCTCAATGATATGAAATAGCATAATATTTATTTGCTTGCTACTGATTGTTATTGGGCGAGAGGCCCCCACCCTTCGAGGGGCTGGGGGCTCTCCTGACTCGTCAAGTTACCTCCTCGATGGGAGCCCGGGACGACCGCCGGCACCCGATGTGTAGTCAAGCAGACTTGACGCGACGGTGTGTCCCGGCCCCCATCATCAAGGAAAGGCTGTGCGCTGGCTTGTGGCCTGCTACGGTAGGGCTCATACCCGTTCAGTCAGATCGTTGGGATCAATACCAGGGTAATGTGGCGGTGGCCCATTGAATTATGTGATCTTTGACAAGCCGCCCATTTTTGTATGGCTAGTCTGCTGCTTCCGCACACCTAGAAAACACGGACAGGCAGGTCGCCGATAACATGACTGTGACAATTTAATAGCCCCTGTCCCTGTCGCACCGTTCCAAGTGCACTAGAATTTGGAACTGAATAATCACACTGACCCTTAATCATTTACTGCGTAACAGATATTGGTGATCCAGAAATCATCACATGGGCCGCATTCAATTCGTATGTACACCTGTAGCTCCTCATTTAGGAGCATAGTGTTTAGAAAATTAGCTGATCGCACTATCTGGCATGAGCCTTATGGTCCCTTATCGTGACCCTGCATCGATGTGTCATTCGCAACTCGAGAGTTATAATCTCTTCGCTTGACCTTCGTGACCTAGTGATCATGAAGCGTTATTGAGACAGTCTTTTTATATGGGTTTGGGGAGCAGTGCTCAATTCCGCCCAACCACTCATAATGACCTGCTCTCCTGCACACTCATCCTTCAACCAGTGATTGTGCTGGTGAAGTTGTATGCCTCACAGACTCGTAACGGCATACTCTAATTGCTTTCGCACTGCTCGCATCTGAAAAGATGCTTCCCTCAAGGGTCTACATACCCAGCGGCACTAGAGGCCCTTCTGAGATGGTCATCCTGTCCCAGGAAATCGCACAGGATAGTCCTGGTAAAACCATTGGACTATCCGAGAAAACCAGGGATGCATAATGCATCCCCGAAACCGCAAGACGGCTCAGGTTTTAAACGCCTGAACCGCCCAATCGCTCAAATGCATTTAGCATTTGACATCACATCGCATGTGGGTTGATAACCCGGCACCGCAAAATGAATTGACACCAGGGTTTTGATCCCTGAAGCGCCATGAATAGACCGCAAATTTGGAAAATAAATGATATATAACGGGATGTATTAGGGAAAGGTTGCAAACAAAATGTAACGAGATAGGATAAACAAGCCGACCAGGTCGGCTATGCCGAGGATAGGGATAATTTCGGTATAGTATAAACGGAAAGCGATGAGGAAGAGCCCGAATTCGGGATGAATGATGAGGAGCGTTGGTGGGGTGTTGATGCCTGGGGATGAAGGGAGGATGTTGGGTGGATAATGAAAAAAAAGGGGTATGGGACTCGTGAAGGAGAAAAGATGATAACGAATCCATCGGGAATGATCAGGTAGGAAAGAAAAAAGGTGCGAGTGAATAAAGGATTGGGATATATGATGAAAAGGGGGGGCGTTACACGAAAAAGGAAAACATGAGGCCTAAAAAGGCTCCATAAACCGCAATTCTGCTTTTGTGATACGCTGCAGCCCCGTATCGCAGGGCTTCGCACCGCATTTTGTGCCCAATTACACATGATCTCGCAAACGGATAGTAAGGAACAATGAAGATGAAGCATCAGATCATCTAGAACCTGGGTTGAGGAGATAAGCACGCACCATGCTCCTGCTGAGGTTTGGCCCTCGCCCATAGTCCACTGTGTAATATATTGTTTGCATCACCATTGTTTTCTTGTGTTGCCTCTTAGAATCAGGTGCGACTGAAATTCCACCTGATTAGACACCATGTAACCACTCTCCGGTCCACCTGTCCTGGGGATAGCCTAGGGAGAACATTGTGTTTTGAGCTACTGACGTGTGCTAGCTGCCATGTCACGAATCTCGCTAGAGCAGTAAGGAAAAGGGCTTATAGGTGAGTTGAGAAACATTCTATTGTGTAAAAATATATTGGAGACTCCCCAGATACTCGTTTTTTGTTGTTCTGGCTACGGAACAGCGAGCTCCAGCCCTTGAGACGAGCGAGATGGTGGTGGCACGGATGAGAGTTAATCACGTGCCACCTTCTGGCGTAGTCGAAGACCTCAATCTCTCTCTCGCCTTCGCCTCCAAGCGAGATTGACCATCTTCGAGTCAGCAGACAGCGGGTTTCAAAAGCACATCCTAGTGTGGTGCAACGACGGCGTTTCGCCTTTAGAGTCAAGGTTTTGACAAATTGAAAATGTGTTCAGTATTCGATGCACTTGCAGATTGAATTTTATATCTCGAGAAGCACTGGGATATGCTAAAATGGAGCCCAGACAACCCGTTTTTCGATGCCATATCACAGGAGATACTAAGCACCTAGTCGTAGTCCATCTAAACTGCATATAGCAGACAACGTGATATGGGCGTTAATATGGATTTATTTGAAAAATTATAGGCAGAATGTAACAGCCAATATGATCTGTACGACAGTCGTCTTGAGCAAACGAGCCTGTGCGAATGCATGCCTAGATTCCTTACGTCGTTCGCCTGCACTGTAAAACCAGCGAGGTAGGAAATTCCCATCCCATCCTCCCTACGAAGAAGGAATTCGTAAAGTAAGAATTGATAGAAAATTAAATTCCACTCATCTCGGGAGGGTTTCTACACAATAAAAGTGAGAAAAAGTGAGGTTCTTTCAGCTATTCTAGGGTCGGAATTTCTGGCACTGTGGTCATCTGGTTATAAGTTCGCAGAATATATTGTGAAAAGTGTTTGTTTACCTGACAAAGGCAGTTCAAGACATTTGTTGCTCCTTTGTTTGGTTTACAATAGTATACAAGCCTTGGCTTGCCCTTGCGTCGCAAGGGGTTTGGCACAGGCTGCTTACTACTTCCCATAAGCAATTTGGAAGTAGCGACTTCGAGTTTAGTAGTCATTACTTATAGGTTTTAATTTAAATATAGTATAATTTTCACCTATCCACACTGTGTGAAGTCAGTACCTTGGAAAGGGAAGTGGGAGCTCGCACTGCGCGCTCGCCAGTCATCAATACACTTAAATATTGTATCCATCCACATCGTCCTGGTGTGGTTTTTCCCCGTGTGGCACGCATTGAGAGGCTCGCACTTTGCGCTTGCATGTGGTTAACAATATCTATTTCAATCTAATTTAAATATCCCCGCTACCTTTAGGTAGTGGGTTTTAGTGAAATGTTCGGAGAAATTTTGGCAGAGGATTTGAATGTGGCTGTGCTAGCAAGACCATTTAGAAAATGAATCCCACCATTCGGTGATTAGTGGCTGTGCTTATATTTAAAGAGTCGAAGCAAAGTGAACGCTCTTCACAACTATCACGAAACAATGTTGCATGACAAAATCTTCAACATACACGCGAGCGCCAGGAGGAGTCAACCGAAGGTTGACGACGAGTGGTGGTCGTATTCCCTGTATTTTTCAAAGCCCGAATTGCATGTGTTCAATGAATTGAATGATGTCAATACAGTTAGCATGATTTGTAGCACAAGCATCACCCAGCGTAATAACCATCGGTTACTCAAATTTCTCTATAGTCAGGTAAATAGTTACTGAACGAGCTCATAGAGAGCCCCAACCGATGCGCAGATTGCGTTCCAGAGTTTCCTTGGCATTGCTTGCAGGTCATTAGTGTTCCCCGGTGACCCCCGCTCCTGTAAAGGAAGACATTACAGTGTCACTGTCATTGGATGAATTGATTCTGATTACACAAATTATAATATTGTGGTACTAAATGTTACATCTTAAACAGCTCGCAATCTGACTCCTCAAATTACTTGACTTTGTGTGCATATATATATACAGACGCAATTGTACCCAGTGTTGACTGGTTTAAACTATCAATGTTCTATAAAGAGCAGTCTTTTGGTAGCGGGCTATGCCGTTGGTCGGCGCTATCGTTATATGTAAATAGCTAACAGCCTCTCAACGCCATTCGCCACCCAAGAACAACGGGCGATTAAAAGTCTTGACATCTCTCTCACATCAATATCTGGTTTTTCGGTTGATCCCTTCCCAGTCTTGTTCAAATCTATTTGTCATAATTTGCCACTTCTCAGCTTTTCCCCTGGTGGACAATATCCAGAATTAACCATTTATTTCGAAGTCCATTGTTGGCTAAGTGGTGTACTTACTATCGTTTTGCTCACTACTCACATACGTCTTATCCTCTGATGAGGCTTCGCCTCATCCCGGACCAAGTGTTGCGAGCGTGATTTGGTCACACAACGTGATCTGTGTTACTCTTGCTCGGTATCAACTCTGACCGCCTTAACGCCTTCTCAACACGGTTGTTTTCTCTAATTCACACCCCAGCAAATTTCTTCAACTCCTCCTATTCAGTTGCATTTCGAGTCGCTTCTCTGAAAGCAAGAGCCAGACTTTACCTCGCCCTTGAATCCCAGTGATTCAGTGCCAGTCCTGTCGTTGCAGCATATCCTCCGGGTGTTGATTGGCCATTGGTGTGTAATTTACTTCTCTTTCCATGTTTTTCACTAACACCAAATCTTTTGAAGCATGTCTTGCTTCCTGCATTTGGCTATCTTGATACATGCAGGGTATGGCTTCACATTTCAATTATTCTTGCGCGTAAGTTGACCACCACATGATAGGACATCAAGCAGTATCCTCTTCCCCTACTACGGAAATCCACGCCGAAGTGCAGGGTGATGACATGCTTGCATCAACTCCTTGCCCGAGGATTCAGGAAGCCGAGAACGACCAAGCTCAATTCCGAAAGGAGCTTGACGATTCCGGTCTCCTTCCTCCACCTCCTCCCTCTGCCCCTGCTCAAGTCTTGGAAGCTAGCGTTACCTTACTGTCCGGGCTTTCTGCACAGCGATCCTCCACTCACTCAACCATTGTCTTGCAAGATAATGACAACCTGGCTCTCACACAGATGCATGCCTTGAGCAACACCAATGCTCAATCTACATTTGATGCTGACAGGGCCATCAGGGTAGATAACGCAGCAGGATTCTCGCCTACAGAGAGGCCAGCTGTCCAAGCTGTGTCACCACTTCACCCCCCCAGACCTCCGTCTCTTGGCCTATGTTTTTGTATCATAAAGTTCTTGAAGTGTTGGGGTGACGCCGTTGCCGACCGTCATGAGGATTGAGCACCCCGGTGAGTCTGTCAACCTGAACAGTTCGCGAAAGAACCATTGAATGATGTTCTTCCTAGTGGTACCACTTCCTTTCTTTCGTTGATCTTGTCGAAGATGAGACATGCAGCTTCGATCATCACCTACATCTTAAAGGCGATGTTCAGCTGATCTTGAAGATTGCCGTGATGCCGCCCACTGCAATCCGCCAATTTGCTGCGTTCTCTACTAGTCTACCCTGGTCGGTTGTCCGTAATTATCGCATTGACAATTATAGGTTACCCCGCATTCTGAGATGAAAGGGTGGAGGTACAGATCAACCAGTACCATGGATGAGGTCAGGGTCTATAACTCCCTATTTTTCCCATATTTTCCCGTTTATTTCTATTCGCATCAGCGCATTGTTCTCGCTTTGCCCGCTCTCGATGTTCTGTAGTTTCGAGTAGTTTCTTTTGTCTTCCGTAATTTTCTGTAGCATAGACATGAAATGTACCTGGATAACAACAAATAACAAGCCTCTTTTTTGCCCTCATATTTCGTCCTTGTAGTTGTCTGGTATCCGTGTAACCTCTGTTAGCGCTTATTTTCGTCGTCTTTGTCTTCGTGGTCCCTTGTCCCCCGCCTCAGCTCATATCTCTCACTTCACCTTCCCTTGTCCTCTCTCACAACATATTGACTCCCACGAACTCGTACTGCGTGTCTGTTCTACCAACTTACGCTCGGGCGACGTAAGCTGAGACAAAGTAACTACACTAAGAAAATACCAATTAATTCTCGATTATACTACAATTCCAACATATTTCACTCTGTTCACTGTTCACACTTCCAGAAGCTCGAAATGCGGGAGCTGTTCATCCCGAGAGGAATTGTTGGGATGTAATCGCGCTCGTGGGCAGGAGAGAAGCGCTGTCTTACTATCCAGCGACCGACATCTTCACCAAGTAAAGGAGTTTATTAGCTCGTGCCAATAACAGCCTCCTGATGGATCCGTACATTGTGACCTCTTAGATTACATTAGATACGCTCATGTGACCGCGTCGGTGGCTGAGGCTACTGTATAGCGGCATCACGCACCCGAATCATCATCACATCTTGTCCTCAACCATTGGGGTTTCCCCCTTGAGGCGGCTCTGCCGCTTCCACTGACACTCTATGCAACCATGTACTTCATACCCACGTGTCTGTCGCATTGTACTACAATGGAAGACAGGTTGTCATTGATAGCTAAGTAGATTGTTCGAATATGATTGTTCCTTTGCCTCTGCTATTAACTTCCGACTGCTTGAATGACCTCATCGTGGTGTATAAAAATGCATTAAGTACCTACATTGTTTATGCCTTATCTCTAATATCTTGAGCTTCAAGAGGAAATCATTCTTTTCTTGTATATCTCGTTCGCGTCTTTGCATGGCACTCAACTCGACTCCACGCACGGTACATTCCATAGTTCGCGCGCGCTTGTACACGGCTCCGAACGGCTCCGAACGGCCTTACGTGGTTTTACTATGACCTCGCACAGTAATTCACGGTCACGCACAGCCGTGCACGTCTTTGCATGGCGTTTTAACTATGCCCATCTGAAAGCCCTGATGTACAGCTTTCAGATGTGCCAGTCCATGATGATGTTTTTATACCACTGTGTAGCCTTCTTCCCTCTTCTGTTTTCGTACTGATTGACTGGATAAGGACTGTACGTTTTTGTTTCTCGTTTTTGTGCTTTTTCATTATACGTTTCGCTGTCGGTTATGGGAAGGAGGAGGAGTGGGAGGTGAAGGCCGTGAAGGAGAACAAGTAAACGAACGAACGAACGAAGATGATACAATACAATACGCAGAAACGCAGTGGTAATTTTGAAATGGTGTGGAATTAGGGTTTCTCACCCTTCCATTGAATCCACATATGCGATGGACACGATACCTCTCCTGAGTCTAAGATTGACATTATCAAGTTATGCGTATGGGATAACATTTTAATTCGAACTCAGACAGGGTAAGAAATTGAATCGATTTGTGACGTTCGCAGAATCTTTGGGATACAACGTGAGGGACCGCTCGGAGTACTACATCATATATGTATGGTGTCAAATGTCTATATGTGGGGTATGAGCGAGGTCCAAGAAATATTAACAAACACCCCTGCGGGTAAGTCACGGAGAGTCGCAAAGGGAAGAAGTAGCAACACGACACGTCCGGATAGGTACAAGCCCACACAGAGTAACCAGAACGGCACCTGCATCGCGACAATGGAGAGATGAAAGATGAGCCGCAGGAATCCTATGCTCTTTTTCGTGCCGAGTGACGATATTATGATCGGTCGAAGTTGGAGATAAAAGGGAGGAAAGATGATAGCGAGCGCTCCTAAGCGCCAGAGCCACTTTCCCACAACGGATGGAAACGTGAAGTTCCACGCTATGAGATGAATGCCCCCGAAGACACTCCCGATGAGGCACACCACCATGCGCTGTGTCGAGAACTTGAATAATAAATACCACCTAGGATGTTGTGCACGTGTGCATTCGAGTATGTCGTCGGGGTCGAATGGATCGTCAGGGGAAACCTGCCTGCCGTCTCGCGGTCCCTTGGTGACGTAGTCGTCTATGAGAAGGCTGCTAAACCGGTAGAGGTGGGGAAGAAATGTCCGGAAGAGGACATGCCCAGTGTTGAGCTCTACTACACGGCGCAGCGCCTTGCGCATGGCCTTGATGATCCCGCGACCCCGGGTGGTCGAGTTGCGTCGGGGAGCGTTCTTCTCAGCTGAAGCTATTGGAGGAGGGAGGTCACTGTGGGGGGGAAGAATGGTATTAGATGTCCCGGTATGGGAGGCCAATCGCAATTTTATTATTGCGGAATCCCGGATCTGTAGAGATCAATGTACACACTCACCATTCGAGTCCCGAACGCATTATTCTCCCCGAATGTATACAGAATAGAAAATATGTAAGTTTGGCCCAATCCCGAATCCATTCTTACCCCCAAATCCACAAAGCTGGGTTTTAGCAGCCCTCGCGGATTTGTGTTGAACACCCCGCATCTGTCAATGTTCCCGGATCGACGGCATTGTGTGGACAGCTCAAACCCTTTATGGCGCAAAAAGGGATTCTTCGGACTTTGAAAGCGGCACCTTAAGCCCAGTGAAAAACCCGTATTTGTTTGTACAATGTCATCTAATCATGTATAATGTCCTTCAATCTCATAAATATTTTTTCGGACTCTTGATCGAGCGTCCACTGCCATGCAATGTCATATTTTTTGATAACAGAATCTTGAGCCAGATTGTATGGCACGAGATGTATCTCAACTTATTCGTGGCATTCAAGTTGACCTAAGTCTTTGTTGACAGGAGTTCGCCGCAACCCTGTTGTTGGTTCCCGCGCTATCACGTTGGCTTGTCCGACAGTTGTTGGCACCTTCGCCGAGTCGCTTCCTACAATCACTACTAGTGTCCCATCCCTCTACTCTTATTATCGATGAGGACCAGTTAACGCATTTGAGGAATCTCTCAAAGAGCTTGAATGTGTTGACCAAGGACCCATTTGTGGACTATTTTTATGTTGACCTTTCAATTTTCGGTGCCTCGTTGTACACCGTTCGCATTGGAGTGCATTACCTCGCCCACAGAGGTGGCTAGCATCGACTATTTGTGATACTGTGACCATTCAGTCACTTGCGGTAACATCTTAACGCATGCACTGCACTGTGGCATGTGCAACAAGTCAAGCTGCACATATTCAAACTTAACTTAACACAGTCTCATCCGGTATGTCCATCACTTGCTACAATAGAGATTTAGGGCCTAATTTATATGTCTTGATTAATTAGAATGTCAGAAGAAGTGCAAGAAGTCGACTCAGACTTTGAGTGCGGCTGTTCAGTTTGCCAGTCAAAAAGCAGAGAACCAAAGCGCAAGGTGTCGCATTCAACCTGGTTCAAGCACAGAAAACGCCACAACGAAGAGTCTGGAGCAGCTCTACATGCTGTTCTGGAACCCGGGTCAAATTTTCTTGCATACCTTGTTCAACACACACTCCCTAACGACATCACCACACCCTCGCCACTACAACCCCAATCAAAACGGCGTCACATTGCCAATGGAGCAACAGCCCACATGTCTGGCTCATCCCAAGAGCACCTTTCAGGCGGAGGGGATTTGCAAGATATTCCCAATGTGCCCATAGAAAATCACAGGCTCTCTAGTCTGAGTCGCCCCCAAGAGCATCCGCTCTTGCCTGACCTGGAGGGAGGTTGTGCCATGGATCTGCTGATGTTGGATGACAAGTTGGGAGTTGGGATCGAGGCAAGGGATATGCATGGATCCCAAGAGGTAGAAAAGGTGCGTTCAAGTTATATTTTCTATCTTCTGTATGCCTGTTCTCATTGCTTGTTCCACAGGACGTTGCAGAGGACATTGTTCCTGATCCAGCATGTCTTGATGATATAGATGACCGCCCTAATACCCCCATTCTTAATCACCTGAATGACGATGACCCACCCATTGAACTTGCCGCTACGCTTGAGGAACTGAAAATATGTCAGCAGTTTATCCACATGATCCAAGATGCCACACTGGACAACAGTCAGCTAGAGTTGTCAGTCAATGAGGCCCTTTGGGATCCACAAGCAAGTGAGCGCATTGACCTGAAGGAAAACCCTGGTCTTCGAACAGGAATAGAGCTGTTTCTGGACACCACAACTGCTTCTGAGGATGTCTACAACAAAGTTCAAGCAACTTGCCAGCATGCTATTGACAGAGCCCAGCCTGGACTGGATCCCATACCGTCGCTATACAAGGTCAAGGAGGCCATCAGGATGTTGACGGGGATCTATCCCCTTATCCATGATATGTGTCTCCACACCTGTGTCTCCTACACTGGTCCCTTCTCCACTCTTGAACAATGCCCTATCTGCACAACCCCTTGCTTTACTTTGGATGGCCAAAAGCAGGTACCGCAGTGTCAGTTCCAAACAATTCCACTAGGTCCTCAACTGCAAGCACTATGGGCTAATCCAGAGGGAGCAAAGGCAATACAATGTCGTCGCACTGAAACCAACAAAATCTTGGAACGCCTTCAAAGCAGTGAGCCACTGGCAGAGTGGTCTGATATCTACCATGGCTCGCAGTATCTGGAAGCTGTCATTGACAGTCGGATAAAAGACAATGACATGGTGCTCATGCTCTCACTTGATGGTGCTCAGCTCTATGCAAGTAAACAATCTGATTGCTGGGTGTATATCTGGGTTGTTCTTGATCTCGCACCTGGTATCCAATACAAGAAACACTATGTATTCCCTGGCAGCTTTATTCCTGGTCCCAACAAGCCCAAAAATGTCGACTCATTTATGTTTCCAGGACTTCATCACCTTTCTGGTCTGGCAAAGGAAGGTCTCACCATTTGGGACAGTCTAACAGAGCGCCTGTTTCGCTCTCACCCCTTTCTTCATCTTGTTACTGCTGATGGTCCTGGCCTGACATGTCTGAATGGTCTTGCTGGTCACTCAGGTGCATACAGCTGCCAACTTTATTGCACTGTCAAAGGCAGACACCACGCAACTGGTACACATTACTATCCAGCGGTTCTCAAACCCAATGACTACAATGTGCATGGTTGTAATCATGATGACATCAAGCCAGATCATCTTCCAGGAGGCAATGCAAAGGAGTATGAGCGTAATCTTGCCAAGGTTCTAGCTTCTTGGAATGTCACACAGCAGAACATAAACCATCAGGAAACAGGCATTACCAAGCCTAGCCTGATTAGCACCCTGCCAAAACAATCAGCTCAGCCTGTTCCGCTTTGCTCTGGAGTTGACCTTATGCACTTGATCTCGCTTAACCTTACTGAGTTGTTGCTAGGGCTATGGCAGGGAACACTTGACTGCAACTCAGCTCACAACAGTCAGGCACGATGGCCATGGGTTGTTCTGACAGGTGACACATGGAAAGACCATGGAAAACGTGTAGCTGAGACAACACCCTATCTCCCTGGATCCTTTGACCGACCACCAAGAAATCCAGCCAAGAAAATCAACAGCAGATACAAGGCATGGGAATTTTTGACTTATGTTTATGGCTTGTGTCCAGCATTTCTCTATGGTGTCCTCCCAACAATTTACTGGAAGAATTTCTGCAAGCTTGTGGCAGCGCTTCGGATTCTTCACCAGTGGAAACTCACCAAGAATCAACTTGTGAAAGCTCATCGTCTTATTGTTGAATTTGTGACAGAGTTTGAGGAGCTTTATTACCAATGGCATGAATATCACCTTCACTTTTGTCACCAGAGCATCCATGCTCTGCTCCATCTTGCACCTGAAATAACTCAGTTAGGACCAGGAGTATACTACACACAGTGGACAATGGAGTGTACTCTTGGTAACCTTCTGGAGGAAATCAGACAGCACTCAAATGCTTTTCAAAACCTTGCTGAATGAGGAGTCTGCCGAGCACAGTCTAATAGTCTTATGTCTATTATTCCTGACCTTGCCCCTGAATCGCCACCTCCACGTGTCTCTGTTGATCTGGGAAATGGATATGTCCTTTTAGGTGCTAAGGAAGAGTTCTTGCATCTTGTTCCTGCACCAGAGGCGACTGCTATTCATCAATTCTTTAACCCTAATTCACAATCATTTAATGGAAAGGTCAAGATCTCCAAATGGGCTTGTGCACAGCTTCCAAATAACCAAATTATTCAGAGCTTATGGAAGGAGAAGAAAAAGGGTTTTCGGTTGATTTGCATTGCACAAAACATCATGGTAGTTACTTTATCATTTTATTTTTGACATTCTAAATTCTAACATTATAATTTGAGTTTTATGATGAAGGAACATCAGCTCCTCATTTCGGCGAGGTTCAATACTTTTTTCAAGCAAACCAACATGGTCAAGTTGGTGCCTTTGCCGTGATCTCTGAGTTCTCTGCTCCTGATGCTGAACTTGCAATTGCATCAAATGGTGCACTGCTTGTCTGCAAGTATCAGGGATCCTGCTGTTTGCGTGTCATCAAAGTGGCTAATATTGTTAGTGGTATTGCTATGGTTCCGTTTAAAACACCTGAAGATCAACTATTTTTTGTATGTGATAAAATGGGTTCAGAAGTAGCATTTCTAGGTAGTGATGAATTACAATCATGATTAGATTGACAAGAATTATTGTGATACTTGTACCCTGCATGGCAAGATACTAATAAGAGCGCTCTTTGAGTTTTTCACTTAAAGTGTCATTCTTCTGAATGCGGTCATGTGATCATAAAGTAGAGCTGCATCTCTGTTCTATACTGCGTGTCCTAGTTCTCTCCTTCTTTCCCCTCTGATGTACTCTGGGTTTCTATCATATCATGTCTTACTATAATTTAAATTTCTCGGGGAGGTAAGCATATTATCTTTTGTATAAATTATGCATCAACATCTAACAGAAATCTCAGTCATAGTGGGCCTAGTGGACAAAGTGGCCAAAGCACCCAGCCAATGTCAAGTCAACTAATGCCATTCATGGACTCCTCACTCCTTCAACGATTTACAGACCAATGATTGGGCTTAACAATAACCACTCCAAGCTGAGAATTAAACATCGCCAACTACCTCCCAATTGGCATAACTTGAGTCCTGTTCCATCCATCCCATCCACACCAGCTATACATTGCGCCTTACAACCTTCAAGTTTACCAAGTCATTCAACCCCATGTCCAGCTAGTCCAGCTGCCCCCAAAACCCCTTTAGTAGCACAACCTCAAGCTAGTCTTCCTGTTCTTTCACCTGCACAACTCACCCACATACTTTCTCCCTCTCGATCCCATCACCAAAAGGGAAAGGAACCTGAACATGACACTGTGTTGAATACAGATTCCGCTGAAGCTGTCACTAGTCCTGCACAAGGCACAAAGTCCATCTCACTGGCCACTCTTGCTGCTGCCAATCTGCTGTGAGTTTTGATAACAAGACTCGTCTCAACTTGCTTTGCCTCACATGTGTTTATTTACAGGATCATCGCGTTTGGACCAAGTCAAGGACCATCTTGGGTTCAAGTTCTCACAAACCAGACAAACAAACCCAACTTGGCAAAGATTTCAACAAGCAGCAGTAAACCGAGGGCCAAAAAGGGTGAACCATCAGTCAAACATGCGTCTTGTATGTTATCTGGTTTATATTTCATTGTTATACTTATCCATTTACTAGTGATTCAATCCAACAATCTTGAGGGTATCATGTTTGAGAAGGGGATGAAGAAGCCAAATGACTCATTCTCAGCCAAAAACCTGGCCTACATTGATTATCTGCAACACACATGTATGCCAATTTCCTCCCAGGTGTTTGATGTCAAGTACTGCCAGCTAAATGCAAAGGTATGTCACCACGCTAGATTCTACAGCCCAGATCCAAATTCTTTTATTTTTGCAATTATTAATACACTTATGGGAATAGCATTGGGAAAACGAAAGCATCAAGTGCAAGGCTGAAGCCCTAAATCCCTTGATTGAAAATCCAGCTGAGGACAGTGCCAACAATGCCTCCTAGGTCGCCTAGGTCCTAATTACAACTTGCCAGTTGGATGGCGCCATTTTGCAACATTCTTTAACTGCGCAAATCTTTTCATGGTCTGCAGATTGTGCTAAATTCTTGTGAACGGTAAGTTGGCGACTTATTCTGATTTCACATGTTGATCTTTTATTTTTCTGTCTCGTTAGATTAGTGTCTGATAACTCAATTCTCGACAGTGGGTTTTAATTGTTGTTTCTCTGATTGCACACATTGAGTTTCAGTGACAGGTCTTTACACTCTGGTTGAACGATTCGCTCTCAGATCCTACTGCACTGCTTTTCAAACTGGTCTGTTCTTGTATTCCGAATCTAATTTATGCTGCTTTTAATGATTATTTCATAGTGTGAATTACACTCTTTCAGGCACATTGTTTCTGTATTTCAAGACACCACACTGACTTCATAATCATGTATTTTTACTGTGAGTCAGTCCCATGGGCCGTGGCGTGCCAACTTCTGTGTTGACTTAGTCGTTTTTTGCTAGATTTGCTGTTCTTACATCAATTGCACTGGATTGGACTGTCATATATGGCATTGCATGGACTTGGATTCTCCGATTTCAGCCATGGGCCTGTATTTTTACTGCATTGCCTGTATTTGTATCACATTGCACAAGCTCATACGCCCAGCGCATGAGCCTCTTTTTCTCAGCTTGTATCACATTGCATGAAGTTGTATGTAATTGTACAAACCAAATGACATTGTAATTGCATCAAATTGAATTGGGATGCGATGAGATATAGGCTCATCTGAAAAGTCTCATTTTCTATATCAGTCGATATATGGTTGCACCTGATTGCATGGAAATACACGGGTTTTTCACTGGGCCTTAAGGCTCACCGGCAAGCCTGGCATCTCTGATAAATGACAATTGCCTCTCGATAAGATAGTAATAGATATTGCTAAGATGTGATTAGACTGTCATATTGCAATCAGCCTCATGATCAAGTCATGTCTCATATGAATGAATGACAAGTGAAGTGATTTCAACTCATATCACACATGTGTGCTCCTAGCTCCAATAAATATCGTCCCAATGACTCTTCGGAGGGTTAAAATGAGATGGTCAAAAAGCAAAGCTAGGTATATGACACGATAAGAACAGAGTTCCACTACAAATCATCTATATCTATCCTAGTATTGTATCTATTCTATTCAATGAGATGAAAAACCACATTTTTCGCAGATGAACTAACAATGCAAGGGGCATGGTTGGGTGCTTGACCTGGTTGGCTGAAGCTTTTTGCCTGTATTCGGTTCCCAGTTATCCACATCTTATCTAGGTTGCGATTGTGAAAGGGAAATCAAATATAATCTAATCTTCAGTGCCGAATAGCCGCTTTGCGGCACTGTGCCGTTTTCTATCTCCGAAACATGATTTTTTCGACCTGTGTGATGCTCTATGCATGGCAAGCCCGCTACTTTGAGCAACTATAGTAGATAACTTTTTATTGGTGAAAAGTTTCGTGTGATTGTACATTATACATGGGCTAATCTGGTGATTGGTAATAATGTGTCTGTATATCATCTACGGCGTCTGCGACTCTTATAGAATCAGTGTGCAGTATTAATTTCTGTGAAAAAGTTACTTCAGTTTATCGCTTGTTTGCAGACAGTAGTTAACACTTACGGATGCTTTGGTTGGATCTTTGGTAATCTTGGGCACTACATGTACGAAGACAAGTGTACCCAAGGTCAATTTTAAAGGAATGGTCGCAAGGATTTACAAGGTTGTCATTTTCGTCATAAATTTCGGGTTGTGCCATATGCCCATTCCAGTATCGAATAACGGGGTCATAGGAGTAGCCTAGGTTGTACAGAATATTGGCCGCATAAGCACGGAGGCGGGTACTGTATAGACTGACATCGATCTCTCCAGCAAACTCCGTAATCACAGGACAACACATGAGTACATACATGTCATTTCGTTGCCGACAGAGCCGACAAGCCGTGTCGTTCGGCCTCACCAGGATAGATCCGAGACAGTCAATGTTTCAGTTTTAACCGTAAAATTATGTTGCCCCATAACCCACTACTAAAGTAGCGGGAATAATGTTAGTATCGATTCGGGGAAGTGGTAGTGGATCCAGGGGAGGCTTAGTAGATTCGGGGTTCAGTGTGCAGATTTGGGATGTAGTGTGTGGATCGGGGGCTAGAAATAGATTCGCTAGTGGGACAAAAAAGCATCGATTTTCCTTCTTGCATGGATTGGGGGTGTATAATACATTTGGTGTTCGAGTATTAAGTACATACATTTGTCTCTACAGATCCGGGATTTGGCAATAATAAAATTGCGATTGGCCTCCCATAGTCCCAGGTGTAAGAGCGGCAGCCTGATGACCCATTGGGAATTTTTGGCTCATTGGTGTCGAAGTAATTGTGTGTTTAAGTGACAGTGCAGGAGAGTATATGCCTGGGATAACTATAGGTGTTTTTACGTCGAACGGTTTGTTCCACCATAGGCCATACATGATGAGATTGAGGACGGCGAATGCGAGTGTTGATATTTCAAGTTCGGTAACGATGAGATTGGTTTTCAGTCGAACGAAGATCTGAATGCAGAACCACGTCGTTTGGCCGATGGCTATAAACTTGGCCAACGTATCGGCTTTGCTATGATCCCAAAGTCGTTCCGATGTCACACTCGGCCACTCGATCACATTTCCATGGTAAAGCTGCTCCAACCTCTCCACAGTCAACACATTCACAGTACCCAACTGGTCCTGGTATGCGAATCCGCCCATGATCAGGAAGAATCCGTGTGTTTGCGTCCATTCTACATTGGCGGGCTTCACCTCTGCTTTGTGATGCGTCAGATAACCTACTCCGAATCGTGATCAAAGCAAAGGACACTCGCCTTGATATTTTTTAGCATAAAACAGCACTAGTAGTGACTGTCTAAGGGCCCATATGAGGATGAGTTCTGGTGTGATGAGCATAGTTATCATGAGTCTGAGTCTCCGAAGGATCACTTTATTGCTTGGTTCTCCCCAGGAGGCGTTTGGATGGACAGCGACCCAGGTACATGCGAAAATGGTTGCGAGACAGCTCCAGATGAGCCCCAAAAGTGTTCTTTGAGATGGCACACCACCAACGTCGCGGGACTCGAAAGGAAAAGATGTTGGATTCTCAATCATTCTCAGAAGTGAGTTACTTGGAGATTGATGGGTCGTATAGAGGAGGTTAGGGACTTATGCTTCCATATTCCAGGAGCAAAGGATATAATTTAAAAGGTATGGTCATGCTGCATTGTGGATCTGCCGCGTGTGGTACACATGTCTTGTTTCTCTGTCTGTGTCCCTTCACCGGTGGTTTGGAGCACCGGAAACTCACCTAACCATTCATCTCTAATCGCCTCTTTTTGAATGGGTGGTTCAGGCGCTTATCCAATTAACATCGTTTCAGCAACAAAATTACACTCTTTCGTCTTAATACCATCATATTGTGAATGGTGGCCCGTGGTCTTAACCTTTGCTTGTAAAGACATATTGAAGGGATATCAACGCTTCAGGCTTATTTGTCTATATCGAGATGACAGCTGGAATATTCAGGCGAAGGTCAATATGAATTAGCACCCGTGGCATCTTTTCTCGATATGAACCCTGCTTCTTGGGTGCAAAGTATCATACACAAGGCACGACTGGTTTTAAAAGAGTATAATTAGATGAAGGTTGGATTGAAGTCTGAATTGTATGGCTATGTACACACCTATTGTGGGACTTCGCCGTGATCATACTCCAATAAGTCAGCACGCAAGCTCGGCGAATCGCACGATATTGACGTTGTGATTCCGCAGTGGAAAGATGATTTTAAAATAGAGCTTGATTTCGTTGATATAGTATTTGACTTGAGGCTTAAAGGTCCACAAGTAAAAGGTAACAGTCAAGTTGACCTACTAGATGATCGACAGGCAGCGAGTCAGACATCATACTAGCACGCGCTCTTCCACCATAAGACGAGCTAGCTACTTGGACCCAGGTCTCCCAGGGGGTTATGAAAGGCAGTGGTGCATGATCCACTTGTACCTGAGAAGATAGGTAAGTGTCAATTGGGATTGTCCATAGGTACTTCTTCAACGTGGGAAATGGCGTACAGGCAGCTGGAATTATTTCCTCTGCCTTCCGTCACCAGTCGTTCGTCATCACGTGCAGCCTTTCGTTTATCTGTTCAGAAATCACGCATATAGGCCGCCCTCGTATCGCACGTCGCCCTTCCCTCCACTTTTCCCTGTCTCTCGTATCTGACCATGTCGTCTCTTGTCGTTATCGCACCATCCTCCCAACACCTATCATCATTGCACCACGTCCTTCCCGCGTCTATCATTATCGCGCCATCTGTCACAGCGAGGTCGATGATCCCCTTTTGAGACTGGGCTTGGGGGCCGCGTGGAGTCTGGTTAGGGGAAGTGGTTGAATGTTAAGATTGAAGGGAGAACGGGATGGGCAGAGGTGGAGGGACGAAGGAAGGTAAGGAATGAAACGAACTAGCAAGTAAATGCATGTTGAACGAACGAAGGGATGATATGATACTATACGTAGAAACCTAATGGTGATTTTTGACACAACGATTTGGGTGTGAATCGGATTTAACTGCAAAGGAGAGGATGTGTTGGGTTTCTTTAAAACCACATCATAATGAGATGCAATGAGGACGTTTCGCCTCTAGGAACCGGGGCTCTGAAAAAATGAAACCATGTTCAGTGTTCAAACGTTCAAGCCCTTTTCGATCGTTTCATGTTTTAAGAAGCACAGCAATATACTAAAATGGATTTCAAACAACCTGAAAATAATGCTAAGCGCCTACTGCCATTCTATCTAAATTGCTTATAGCACATACAGTGTAATTCTGGGTTTGCTTCGATAAACATTTATTTGAAAAATTACAGGCAGAACGTAACGGCCAAGTTGACCTGTTCGACAGTAGTTGTCAGCACATGATTCCGTGTGAATGCATACCTCCTTACATCGTTAGCTTGGCATGCAACTTGAACCCAGGTTTCCCAGGGGTTGTGGAATGCGGTTGTGCATGAAGCGCTGGTGCCTGAGTGAGTGGGAAAAAAAAGGCGGATTTGAGCGTACATAACCAAAACTTTCCAAAGCTCAAGAATCAAATTGAACGAATGACGTACAATCAGTGCCAGTCCCGTCACATCCGTTGTAGTAGCTGCCCATATGATGTTATGTTAGGGTATGGTAGGCGAGTAGGCGACATAAAACGAACCCGAATCCACTCGTTACAGAAAACGCAAGACTGGAATGGGTTTATAATCGTGGTTAGCGAAAGGACGAGAGCATATCACTGGGTGCCAGTAATCCAGGCGAGAAGGCAACGCACGGAGGAATCAGAGAGATGTCAGCTGAAGAACCGCTTCCGGGTCCATTAACGGGGTTGGTGAGGGTAAGCTCAACTAGCGTACATCCTTCGCCGTTGAAGCCGCATGAGCCGGTTTGGAGATATCTGCCACCCATTGAGGTAAAATTTAATACGGCCTGATTTAATCTGTTTATTTCTGATAACCACTCACGCGATGGCAGCGAAAAGGGGTCCATTGACAGTGTAATCTGCACCAGTGGAAAGGACACGGCCGGACTGAATCAAGGTGGGCTATTTGATACTGTTAGGAGGAGGTATTATCTTATAGTGGCTGGGAAATTAGGCTTACTGTCCCAAAACCACAGTTGTTGGTGAAGTGGACAGTGTGTCTCTCTGCGTTGACAGCAGTCACTGCAAGAGACAAAGTAGCGGCCAAGACCTTCCTGATTGAAAACATTGGTTGAATGGTATGGTGGGGTTTACGAGGTCGTGAACGAAGTATGCACTCCAACTTCATGGTTCTTTTATATCACTTGAATCGGTGACATAATCGAAACTGCAACCACAAGGCTCAGTCGAGGGTTCTCTTCCATCGATTCTGCAATAGAAAGTTATGCTCAGAATGCCAACAAGTGTTACGCATGTGAGCATTGAGCTGGATTTAATTTTGACATACACTCGACATTGAGGTCATACACAATGTCATGAGCAACAGGAAGACACTGCCGACTGAATGGCGTCTAAAGAAGCAGACTCAGCTGCCAGGTGAAGTGAATTGTAAGGATCACTTGGCAGCATGCCACAACTAGCAACTTGCCTTCCTTCTGATCGCCGCTACAAGCCCTGCAATTCATAGATCCATGAATAGTACAAATGGGCATCGATATCATCGGAGTACTCGTATGCAGGGCGAACTAATTAAAGCCAAGAGAAGGCCTTAACCATGTGAAGCAGAGGGTATTCATAGCGATATCGATATCTTTACAGCTGATTTCATGCATACATGCAGTACATTATTGCTTGAGGTGAATATGCGTTTGTAGAGAACACCAACGAATTTGCGTTCATGATTCGCAGTTATTTCAGTCCCAATGGAGGGACCCCACTTGAAATGAAGATCAAAGTAGCTTCTTGAGAGGTGTTAAGGGTCATGAGAGGTAAAAAGTACCTGTAAAGTCCTCAGAAATCGTAAATGGACCAACATGTAGATGTCACACTGAGACAAAGAAATGACAATGTTTTTAAGGATCTCAATCGGATGTAAACAGTGAACAAGGAGGGTGATAACGAGTATTAAATATACCGGTGACGAAGTTGAATATGCGCCACGACTGTATGACCCGGGGAAGCTCCATACATATCCTTAGGATATTTATACCCGTATTGAATTGACGCCCATGTGGGCGGAGGCCGTGAGAAGGGAGAAATCAATTGGACGTTCTCCACAAAATCTTCTGTGTATATCTAGACGCCGCCGGTAGCGGATTAATGATGGACATGCAATTTCGGTGCGAATTGAATTGAAAGATAGGGCACGAGTTGCGGTGAAGACCCTTAATGGTCCGGTTTATGGAGTTAGGATACCGCAAACAGAGGCTCACAAAGCCTGGTGAGGCCAGTTCGATGGCGTTGATATTGACCCCCCCCCAGATTTGATGGGTTGTCAGGGGTGGCTCTAACGCAATATTCTTAGGCTGAACTGACAACTGAAATCGAATGATACACAGTGAAAATTGAGTTCGATTTTATTATTAACATATGATAGGGTTTGACTTGGAGCTAGCTCGAAGGACTATGGGCAGAAGGTAATGGCCATGTTAACCTGATTCGATGCCAACGAGCAGGGCAGCGTTGGCAAGTCAGAAGTCGTCATAGAGATAAACACGCGCAAATCTTACGTCGTTGGCCTGGCAGACCACCTGAGGCCAGCTATTCCAGGGGTTATGGGGCGCAGTGGGGCATGAGGCACTGGTACCTGAGTGGATGACTGTGATTGAGCATATCAGGAAAATATCGAAGACGACAGAATGACTGACAGTTAATGCCAACTCCCTCACACCCGTTGTAGTAGCTAGCCAAGCCATGTACTCAGTGTACGATAGGAAAATACTTGGTAAAGAGACCCAAACCTAAATCCACTCGCCACAGAGAAAGCCTGACTGAATAGGATCGAGTTGCTTTACGTATTGCGGCCTCGTGAACCTTGTGTAGCAACTTACGGTGGGATCAGAGAAATATCAGCTGAAGAGCCGATTCCGGGCCCATTGACAGGGTTGATCAGTGTAAGTTCTACCAGCGTACACCCTTCGCCATTGAATCCACATGATCCAGTCTGAAGATATCTGCATACGATCAGGTTAATTTAAGCGCAGTCTCAACAGTTTACTCTAAATACCCACGCAATGGCTGCACGAAGTGGACCATCGATGGTGTAATCTGCACCTGTGGAAAGGACATTGTCGTATTGGATCAGTGTAGGCTGTTGTGTAGAGGAGAGATATTGCATTGGTATCTTTGGCTACTTGTAAGAATCTAAGAGGCTTACTATTCCAAAACCACAATTGTTGGTGAAGTGAACAGTGTGTGTCTCTGCGCTCACAACAGTGACAGTGAGACTAGCAAGAGCAGCGGACAAAGTCTTCTTGATGGGCAACATTGGATGGAAGGTCTATGTGGGCCCAAGTGGTGACACAAATGTTTATTTCGATCCCATGATGCTTTATAACGTCGAAGGATGCCGACCTTCTGGAGATTCGAGAATGTAGTCCCATACGATTCGTGTCATTCCCCATCAAATTTTCGTGAATTGAAAGCTATTCATAGAATTTCAAGCATGGAACGGCCGAATGAGGAGTGGCGGGCTCATCACATATGATGTATATCATGGAGGTGTAGCTAGACGCTGCCGATTTTGAATGGCATCTAAGCCTTGTGTTTTGGAGTGGGTAGCCAGAGAAGCTCCCTGACGAAGTGAATTCTAGGACAGGGTGAATTAGATGACAACTTGCCGCACCAGTGCCCTGACCTTCTCACAAATCACTGCTATCATACAAGTCTCAGCGTATCACAGAACCATAGATAGCACAATTGGGCTTCATCGGCATGGTTCACGTCACTTTGATCGACAAGTATATAGCTCAATCTGCATGCGTCATTCGCAGCTTCTGACGAACAGCATCAACAGGCTGCGGTACCTCACCGTCATTCATCATCCAAGCCTCTCAAAAAACTCAACATCTTCATCACCAGTTTTTATTTGGCTCACATGTCCAACACCGCATACAGAGTTATAACAATACCGTCATGTATTGCATGAGATATCTCACAGCTGTTCTATTGAAGGCGGAACGATCAGAGGTAATCGCGGTAAATTGTGAGGTTAAGGCCTGAGAATCGCCCGTGGAATGGTTTGCTTCCTGAACGCCTCTAATCTGCAATCGTTCAAGCCCTAGGTGAAGCTGCACAACTTTAGCTCTACCATCACCGACCGTTGGAATTTGGCGAAAATCAAGCTTTCATGATTCTTTGGGTCTTCCGACCGAGCATTTTTGAGAGGAGGAAATTCGGAATTATGCTATTGTGATACTCGGATGTGCCATATTGGCGATAACGTTCAGACTGCTTATTTAGGATTCTGACTCGTTGGTCACTGTTGCCCTTGTTATTCATTTTTTCTGCATGTTTATAGCAATTGGATAATTTTGTATTCTGTAAATAATCAGGTAACGCCTCGTGGTGTAGGCATGTCGTGCGACATATAACAGGCGTGAAATAAGATGGACAGCCTAAGAACCCCTCATTGTAAACAAAAAACACGCACCTATCTTCCGCCATGGCATCTGGCAAATCAATCATTTTGGAAGTGGAAGACATCTATGACAAAAAACTCGATAAAAACACGGATATCATCATTGCGTACGGTCGCGCTGTTGGTGTATTATGACAAGAAGCTAATCTGCTCTGCGACATTTAGATTTTTAGGTTCTTCTGGATCTGGTAAAAGTCACGTATGTGCATCCTCTACTTTTCGGAATCCTGATACCAGTATTTTAAGGTGCTATTGCTCTATATTATAGCTCATCGATACACTCACTGGGCAAACAAATCATCCCCAGCAGCGCTCGGGCGCACAGCTGGAATCAAAGACACAATGGGTGCAGGCAACCCGACTAGTACGCCGTATTACGAGTTCAGTTCCAGGTTCAGTGCCATCGGAACAGCGTATTGTGCTAGTTGATACCCCTGGATTCGATGAATCTCATCATTCAGATATGCAGATTCTGCGGCTGATCGCTGCGTGGCTGAAGAAGACGTAGGTCTCCTCCATTCTAGTCCTGTCGAAAAGGGAAGTATTCATTGAACTTGCGCTCCACGTCAGATACGAAGGAAACATCAAGCTCAAAGGAATTGTTTATACCCACCGAATCACGGACAACAGGATGAGCGGCTTGCCACATCGCAATCTACGCATGTTCAAAGACCTTTGTGGGGACAATGCGGCCTCTCGAGTCGTTTTTGCAACGACAATGTGGAATAGGCTCACCGTTACAGAAGAGCAAACGGCCAAAAAGCGGGAAAAAGAGCTCATGGATATGTTTTGGAGGGTAAAGATCTGTGCACCATCTGTCGTTTATTGCATCAACCTATTTGCTCTTCTACTTTAGCCTATGATGAACCTCAACTCTCGAACAGCTCGATTTTTGAACTCGCAGGCCTCAGCATGGCAAATGATCGAGCACCTAATACTCTGTAAGAATGGTCAGGAGGTGCAGATTCAGACCGAGATGGTTGATGGGCATGTAAAAGTGGTGGAAACGAAAGCAGGGAGGACGCTTCTGCGTGGGTTGGATGAGGTCTGGAAGGCTCATAACCAGCCTGAAGCATCCTCTGTGAACACACAGCGGCTCCAGATTCCTCTCGCACAGAGAATGTTTAGATTGGTCATGTCTGGTGTCATTCGTTAATCCCATAGACATTATTTGCGCATATATTGGGGTCCCCAGTGTCCTGGAGGTACACTCAGATACACTATGGCACGATGTTATGGTCTTGTTGAGAGTAGTCTAACCCTATATACGTAGTCAGTCACCCTATTCCAATATTTTATCCGCGGTTTTGTAGTTCTAACAATTATTAACGGTCCAACTATGATGTTGAGAGTATTGTCTCTTGGTTTTTCGCAGGTGCTCGAACGTATTAACAGCATCATGCAAGTAAGTGGCGTGGCGGCATGTAAGTACCCCCACAGTGGGTGAGGCCACCCAGACGATGAGGGCCATCGGCTCGCCCTGAGATCTGTCTTCTTGGTCACGTGTACGAGACCACTTTCCGCGTCCACGTCCACTCTCCCTTCTCTTTACTTACTCACTTATGCTATTCTGTAAAACCACGGCGCTCATCCTAGCCCGCGTCAGTGGTTCATATTTACCTTTATTCTTTTTGCCCACCCTCCACTTTCCCCCTTTTCCTTCGTGTGTTTTTTTCCTTGCAGATTATGTGTATGTAGGTAGCGAGAGTCGTCAATGGGGGCGCATCCGTCCACATCCTCGGCTCTCACACTGGGTCGGGCAACCGGTTCCACAACTGCTTTCCGCTCCCATTCCACAACCACTCCTACCTACATACTCCTGGTCTCACAACGGAAAGACGCTAGGCTAATCAACTTATTGATACATTTCTTGTGAAAACAGCAAATCCGGTTTTTTCAGGTGTGCGCTCACTTGACGTGGACGTTGATGCTGTCGCGATGGTGCTATCACATCATCGCGAAATGTTACAGATGTAACGTCTCCGCTATTCTTTCTTCCTTCCCCCACTATTCGTTCTGCACCCACTCCACCACGATGTGTGTTTTCATCCCTCTATTCCCTGTTCGTGTATCTTCAGAGCTGGAGTCTGTTTCGATTCTACGTATTCATACAACAGTGCTGGGACTGGAGGTCCAGTATACATATAGCCATGGTATTCTTGAGTGCGTATTTCACTTATGTTCAAACACCACCGCGTGCTAACATTGACTCTGGCTAACTGTAACAAATATGTGATAACTTTAATATACCATCTTTTCTATATCACCCTCTGTTCTCGGGCACTGGTAGCGCGGATTGATATTCGTAGTTTTGAGACTGGTCTTGACTTGAATCACCTTCACCATCACCATAACCGGGGCGTCAACTCTTCTCATCTTGCGCTGGGATTGGAAGCTCTCACTTTCATCGTTCTCCTTCCTTCGATCCTCAATATTATAGGCACTCTCGCTACCACCAACAACGTTCCTTTCATCCCGTTCTATCGAACCACTATGCTCTCGTTCACATCATTCATTGGTCTCCTCCGTTGAACTCTAGACGAGGTCTCTGCTGCGAATTTTTTCCTCGCTCGTTTGGGTGTACTGGTAGAGATGTGGCGCATTTGCCAAAGGTGTGGTTTGCAGCACTCATCCCATCTCAATCTTTACTCTGGTCGGAAGCTTTCCCTCTACGTATTCTACTTCCGTTGTCCCTCCACCCCACCCCCCACCTCAACTACATCCCTTTACACCTATTCCTACTCAACCACCATGCTCACACCAATATCATTCATTGCTTTCTCCCCATCAATAATTTATACAGCGTCCTCCATTCTCATGCGTTTATGCGTGTTTCTTTCTTCGACTTCAGTTGAACCTTCAGCAGAGGGGCATGGAATGATTTTATGTGCCGTCATGACATGATAAAGATGGCCTCTTGCTCTCCCCCTAGCCTTCGTAAATGCTACCCTGCACTAATCCACATTTCGCTGCTCAATCATGCTTCTGTTCACCCTGGTCTTCCACGTCTCAACGCTCGCGCTCTAAAGTCCCTTGTCCATATTATTCATGACGTCATTCCCCAAAGGTCTAACACTCACATGCCATCAGGAAATTCCCATTTTACTTCCCGGCTTTTTTCCCCTTTTGGACTTGCCGAAAGACAAAAATGGGAAAAGTGTTATTTTTCGGATCATTTCCCTGCCAAATATGGCTAGTTATGGGAAAAAAACCGCTACTTTTCGCGAATAAGACCCTAGCTTCTCAACTTCGCTGCTTTCTCGCTTTTTGGTCCCTTTTTTAGGCTTTTTCCCACTTGCACAAGTTAAAAAAGTAAATTGAGAAATTCCTGATGTGCACATCGCTTCATCACTCCGATAGACCTCCGACGGGTTTCGAGAGTACAGGACCATATAGTGTGATAAACATTTTGAGCGAGATATCACCCAAGACATGAACTTCGGCTACCAATTGTTCTGGTCTCAACGCGCTTATTCCTCACAATGTGCATCCACGCTCAATAATTTACGAATCACCCACTTTGCGAAATTTCACTTGTTATTCACCCTCTATCAGTTCCTGAGATATCGATGTTTAACTAGAAATATATTCCGTCAGAGCTAGCAGCTAATATCTCGAATCAGGTCGAGATGCGGTATAAGATATTCGTTATTTGCTTGATCGCGTGCAATAGGGAGAGGTTAGGGATGTATTGGTTTAGGATCTTTAAATGTATTAGATTCTCGCGATGATATATGGATAACAAACTATGAGACTTCAGAGTTGAAGTCTCATAGTTTGTGAGGGTGCGGGGGTCGTTTGGCAGACCTCCCGAAAAGTCCGATTTCGGATAGTTTTCGGAAGACACGTGATCTCAGCGCGTCAAAGCTCTCGACGATTCGCGTTGGGCGTTTGCACGAAATACGCTCGAGATCACGTCTGCTGTGTTGTGAATGAAACGTGCTGCCAAAAGACCTGAGCGCTAAGGCAAGCCGAGGCAATCCGAACTGGATTCCAAGCGGCCGTCCCAAGCACTGAGGAAGAGGGTGGGCGTGTAAAAGAAAATGGAGTTCTAAGCTTGTTTTCCTGTGCGCAGGAGATTTTTATGCAGGGACGCCATTCTTTTAATTTGGATCAGAGTAAGGGGTGCATTGGAAAAAAGACTAATACAAAGCACAACAGGAACAATAGAATCAAAATGAATGGACACGAACATGAAGGCACTGCAGAAACAAACACCTAGTGAAGTAGATAGAGTAGATAGTTGGAAAAGAATGTGAAATGATATAATGTTTCATGTATTGAGAGAAGAAAGTGAATGGGAGAGTAAAATGTTACGAGCAAGCGTTGGTGCTGGATGTACATCAATCTGAGGAAAGCGAGATAAAATAGGAATGAACAAACGACGAATCAGAATGTAGACCAAAATAGTGAACATACCTAAAACCTCATGCCCGCGCTTGAACCATTTGCTTCCACTATCTTTTGAGACGTTGAGTAAGCGGCGAAGAACACCCTTAAGGGCGAGCTTCTCAGATGCGCGAGGTAATGGTTCGGGGGATGGTGAAGGCTTTGGATCTACGACGGGCTCCTCGAGAAGGTTCGGTTCCTGCGCCCATTGTTGGAAAGTATCGACAAGTAGAGGGTCAGTTGGAGTGATGTTGGCCGCAATCGCCTTGCGAAGACACTGGGCTGCTTGATCATACCCAAGCGGCAGTGGTCCAAAGTTAATCAACTGTTTAATGAACCTCGTAAGCGTCTCGTGGTTCTCAATATGGTTCTTCTCTATGATGGTCTTGAAATCAGCGTTGGTTTGCGCTTCGGATTGGGCCAGATCTAACTCGATCATTTGTTTTTCTAGAAGAGCGCTCTCGATGCGCTCGTGTAGATCTCGGTAGAGATTGGGGAACGCTGAAGTGTTAGAGGAGGAAAATTCGACAGAAACATTCCAACCCAAATCCATCACTTCCAGTGCAGAGCTCTTAGTATTCGTAAATGTCGTTATGGACACACTACTCTGTCCAAAAAATTCCTAAAGAGATTAATCAATAACAGAAGAGAAACCACAGATAAACGTCAACAGTTACCTTGCAAACATCATCTCTCAGTTGTGCGAAGTTAGATTCAGCTCGTTCCTTAGTCCGTTTACTGTGCACTTTGTCCCACATGGTGGTCACGAATGTCACTGATTTGATATCGTTACGAGGTTCCAGATACTGCCTGAGCATCTCGATTGTCCTCCACTGACTTCCATGTAATCGAGTTCCTGTAATGGGTGTCAAAAATAATATGCCCCTGACATATCTTAAACTGATAGCACAAATTAATGCAATTAATCGCGCGAGATCAGATAAATTCTCTTACTCATGGTCTCGCAGCCACTTTCTAACCATGTTCATAATTTCAACCTCCGAAATCTTCGAGTCTGAAAATCCGGGGGTATCAATGAGATACACTGGGTGACGGGTTATCCCGCCTGTCGATATGATATTCACCAGGCGGTAGCCATTTACAGCCTGTGTATACGCCGCCAGTTGATCTTTGGAGATCGAAAGTTGCTGAGAGTTTCCCGCGAGCGCTTCGATGAACTTGGGATGCATCGATGCCAAATATATTCAGCTACATTGATATATCAATGAGATGGACGATCCTGGACTTACTGAGCTTTTCCCGGCCCCTGTGGGTCCCATGATGCTATAATAATGGAGATTCAGTGGTTAAAATCGACCAGCCACCGGTTCGATAGAGATATCACCGGCTATTGTCAGAAGATCTAATTGTGGAATATTCATGACAGGACTAGTATAGAGCATGCAGGGTCTGTAAAATGTGTGTAGTGCTAAATAGACGAGATGGTGAGCGTTGGAAAGGGAGATATGGTTGACAGCTGGGTGCGTGCCAGGTGTGAGGCTGCCGAGGCAGCGTCCTGATCATCTCATCTCTCCAATCATTCAGTATTTATCAACCAGCAACCATACCGTTCTGTGCTTATCAACATGACAAACCCTTAATTCTGGCCTTATCCTTACCGATTTGTTCATCCATTGTCTGACTTTGGTAGAATCTGATTACTTTATTATTTCCTAACATGGATCTGTGTCTGATGACTGAGTTAGTTAGTTAGTTCAGCGACGGACGCCAGAATAAAACAACCAACCCTAGGTCTTTTTTAATTTATTTTATGCCCCCTTGCGCGACAGGCAATTTTGCATTTTTGGTTGGCAGTGGTCAGATTTGGAAGATGTATTGATCCACGTTACACACGGTTCGGGTTCCATCAATTCTCTCATCCCCCACAACCGCAACTAAACAAAGCAACTTTTAATAGAAAAAAGCTTAAACGGGGTTTGACGTCTATGTTACCACGGCTCAACAACACACGACTACGTGTACACGGCCAAGAAACAAGAGACACCTGCAACTCACGATCCACGACGTCGAGGTCCTAATCCAGACGTCAACAACTTGTCACAAACACCCATCATCAATCGGCTCCTCATCGCTTGTTGATTTCCTGAATCAGCCTTTTTGGCACTCGCCAACAAGGAGAAGAACCTGGACATAGTCTGGGTTTAAGCCTTGGTTCTCTGAGAAGTGAACTAGGATACCGCCCAAGATCAAGCACTCGGGACTCGGAAGTTTGGTCAGCATCAGCTATCGTCGGCAACGTCTAGATATTAGACCAAAGGACGCAATACAAGACCATTTCTTACCTGTACTGCACGATAATCCCTGCTATCACATCCATCACCACCGGTGGCCATTTCACGACTGTCGCACGTCACGAATCACGCGGAACTACACTTTGCCCTATTTCGGCTCAGCCAACTGAGCCACGCCATCCAGACCATCACCCATTACAATCCGTGCAACCGTGCATACATTACGCCGAACGCCATTCATAACTAAACTATGATCGCCAAATTCCATTCTGCTCCTGGGCATTCAATGGAGACCACGCTAACTATCAATATTCCTCCAGCACAGAGTGCAAGAGGCCAGCGCGAGAGGGCGAAAGAGGAGAAGGAACGAGCGGCGAGAGAGGAAAAGGAGGGAAAGGAGGGAAAGGAGAAAGGCAGGGTGAGTGACCTTTTGTTTCACTCGTGAATTTTTATTCGCATTTCTTCAATTCTTGCGATGTTGTGTTTGTGTGTTTAAATGTGAACGCTTGCACACGTTTTGTTGTATCACTCACTCTTCGCATTCTGTTTGTCTGACACTTGACATTGGATGAGTTGCTGACTGACTGGTTTTCTACAGGCTTCCAGAAAACCGTCTTCTCGTGGAGCACCAACACAGAACGCAAATTCCGCATCCCCAAAACCTCACGCATCATCAGGGTCAGGTCAGGCCGACACGGACACCCTACCCCACCCAAAACCTGAAATTGAACCTCACGATACACCCGTCGCGATGTCTCCCATGGAATCGGACGATAAAGCCGAGTCGCAATTTGGAGACCCTGCCGCTGGGAGCGAGGTGGTGCCCATGGATGTTGAAGGCGGTGTGATGCGTGCTGAGGAAGACTTGGTGGCTGAGAAGGAGAAAGAAGCGCAGCGTGAGAGGGAGGAGAGGTTGAGGTTGGAGGAAGAGGAAAGGGAGCGGGAGAGGCGTGAGCAGGAGGTACTAGAGTCGGAGAAGAGGGAGCAGGCGGAGGCGGAGAGTATGAAGAGGGGGGAGGAAGAGGAGAGGAAACGCCTAGAGGAAGAAGAGTCCAGGCAAGCTAGGGAAAGGAAAGAAGAGGAGAGGAGCAAGGAGGAGGAGAAGGAGAGACCGATGGAGGAGGAGCGAGAGCGTCAAGGTCAATTAGAGGAGAAGTTGTTGGAGGTGGAACAGCAGGGGGGAGAGGAAGAACGACAAGCCAACGACCAACAAACCGCCGAAGAAAGCGAAAAACAAGACGAACACGAGGAACAAGTGGCAGACGACGTGGTCGTAGACGTTGAGATGTTGGATGTGCAAGAACCCACCCCGCCACCTGCTACAGAAGACATGACCGTGGACCAGGAGCCAGAACCAGAACAGGAGTTGAAGCCAGAACCTGAGGCTGCCCCGCCAAAACTTGAACCTCGACCCCCTGCACAAAAATCTTCAAGACGTCGCAGACCTGATCGTGCAGCTGCTGCAGCTGCAGCCACTCCTCCCGTTACCCAAACACCTCCACCCCAGGCCGCTAACTCACGTTCAAAAACGCGTAATGAGCCCCAACCACCACCACAGCATGCTCAAGGCCCTCCGGCGGATTATCATGAGCCTCATCCTATGAGCCATCCTGCCAAGGCGGCGTCATACAAGGAGAAGTGAGTAATTTTGTTATATTAAAAATTTCATCATTTTTTGACTGCTTATTATTTTAGGTTCCAGAGGATGAGGGAGAGGTATGAGAAGGTTGTTTCTGTAAGTTTATTTTTTCTTCGTGTAAATTATTGGTTCAGAATAATTCATTCATAATTTCATTGCTCCCCATAGTCACAATCAGCGTATCAACGTGATTTAGAGCTTCTCACTGAGAAAGCGAAGAAGCTGCAGGCCGAGAATGAGTACGTTCTCCTTTTAATTTCCCCTATGGCTCTTCAGCTCAACTTATTTTTCTGCTCAGCCTTCTCCTTGACGCTGTTTTGCTGGCTGAACCCGATGGCTACCGGGATCACTTCGGCAGCCCACCTGGTTCACCCATACACATTTCAGCCGTACCTCTCCCCTCTGGCCCTAATTACCCATACCCAAATTTACCCCCTCATCCACCTGCGCATGGTCGTGGGCCTCCTACCAACTCCACCCCTCCAGGGTTCTTACCCCCTGCTCATTCAAGACACAACACCAACCCACCGATTCCACAGCCCATTCAACAGTCTCATTCATCCAGCCTAGGAGGACCGGTATCACACGCCCATGCAACTTCACGGTCTAGGGAGCACAGAGAAAGGCGTCATTCTAGGTCAGAGTCACGATCTAGAGCAGCTGGCGCTGCGAATGGGGCTTATCAACCTGGACCAGGGCCAGTACCGCCCCCTCAGGCGTACCCACCTGCTGGTGGGGCCGGAGGAGGCCCACCACTGCCTGGTGTTGCGTATGGTGGCCCACCCCCGCCACCTGGAGCTGCGGGTACTGGCCCGTATGGGCCTCCTCTGCTTGGTGTGGTACCAGGGCTGCAGTCCCCTGTTGAGGTGGTGTCGCCGAGGGGGGGACATGAGAGAGGGTTTTCAAGTGGACGTGCGAGGGAGAGGGAGTTTAGAGATGGTACTAGGGAGAGAGAGAGGGAGCGGGGAGGGAGGGAGAGAGAGGCTAGGGAGTGGAATGGGGATGGGATGGTGGTTGATCATGATGCGTCGTATCCTCCGTATATGGGACGGGAGAGGGAGAGGGAGAGGAGGGTTCAGCATAGTCCTCCTAATGCACATCCAGGGATGTATCCGCCACCACCGCACTCTGGTGGTGTGCCAGGACCGAACGCGGGCTTGATGGCCCCTCCTCCTACTCCCAGAGAGAGGGAGTCGCATAGGGAGAGGGAGCGAGAGAGGGATAGAGATCGTCCTGGTATGCCACCGCCAAATCCTGGACCAGGAGTCCCTATTGGCGCACCTCCCTCTAATTCAAACGGCAACGGCGCCCCTCCAGGCTATCCCCCCAATTCCGGTCCAGGAAGGATGGGATACCAAAGGAACGGCAGCTCAGCAGGTCTCAATACCCCCGTTGGCGGTTCTGGTGGATCCAGTTCGAATTCAGGAGCAGGTACACCTGTTCATTTAGGGTCTCCTGCGAATGGTGTGGCAGGTTCTGCTCCACCTCCTTCAACTGGAGGTGGAGGGTCGTCGAGGAGCAGAAGGCAGAGTACTGGGCAGAGGGGAGGTCATGCTTTGCCTCCCCCGATAGCACACTCAGTGTCACCGTCGCCTGTGCCTGGACATGTGCCGGATTATAGTGCTGGTAGTGGTGCGGGTGGTGGTGGTGGGGTTCCGGGGAGCGGTGCTGATGAGAGTTTGGGTGGACCGTCGTTTGCGCATCTTGCTGTGCATGCTAGTCCGCCTGCAGGTGGTATGGCTGCGAATGGTGATGTTAATGGAAGGAGAAGGGAGCGTGAGGTGGGTTTGTAATTGATTGTTCGTTTTGAATGTTTTGGGCATTTTTGTTTGCCTCTTTCCTCGTCTTTTTGATTATCTATCCTATGGGCAGTATATCGTTATGTCTTGATTTTCCCTTTCTTTTTTTGGTGTTTTGGGATTGGGCTGCCTAGGGTTTATGTGTCGTTGCTTTCTTGCTTTGATTTTGTGCAATGCTTTCCATCTGTCTCGACCTCGCATTTCTCCTATCTTCCACTTTATCCAACTCTAAGAATTTAAATTACATGTAATACGTATAGTGTTGACTGTCTGCTGCTCTTCTTTTTTTTGTTTTTTCCTTCTTTTATCACTGTTTCGCTTTTCTTCATTTCATCTAGCTCAAAACTCATAAACTGACAATCCTCTCTTTCTTCTCTCTTTTTGGTTGTTACATTACATATTACAGCACCATGGACACCATCGTCTCCGATCCCTTGGACACTCGGACAGTGATATGCCCCCACTCCTAGGCGTGCCTAACCCAGCTATGATGCCTACAGCCAGTCCCTCGGAGCCGCCTATGGAGATCGACGAAGAAGAGGACGACAGATACAGAAGAAACAACAGGGATGCGAGGTTGGATGCGCCCAGGGATTATTATGACCGAGATTCGCGACGCCAGTCTTCGAGGACGTCTTCTGTGTCAGAGGGATATCATTACCGAGACGCTGCTCCATCGCATGGATATTCAGTACCACCGATGCATTCCAGTAACTCGCGATCTCATCATGCGCCTCCTCCACCAGGACTTGGCTACGACCACCCACATTCGAGCCCTCATGGACATGGAAGAGGACATAGTGCCGATCACGCACGGCGCAGGTTTAGTCCTGATCCGACGCATGTTGCGCCTGTGCTGTCGCCTGCTGGAGATGGGTATATGGGATTGCCGGATGAGCATGATGAGAGGCCCATGCAGGAGGACAGGAGTAGGCATTCTAGACGCAGCTCGAGAAGTTCGCGGTCTCGGGCAGCGTGATTTACGATCGTGGGCATTGTAGTGGGTCGGTGAGGAGATGTTGAGGTTTTCGCGTCAACACTCGTATTGAGGGCAACTTTCTTGCGCTGACAGCCCGCTTTCAAGCCGTCCTGTCCCTGCAGGGAGATCCTTCTAGGACAATCTCGTACCCTAGTATACGTATTACCCTCCATTTATTTTTTCCTTACTTTTTTGCTTGCAGTGTTTATGTTGTACTTCGTCGTCTGATTTTATCACCTCGATATGTATTGTGGACAGTCCTTGATTTTCCTCCTGTTTTGTGCTTTATTGTCGATATTTGTCCTTTTTTGTCCGTCTTCTCTCTACCGCTCTTTATCCCGCGAGGAATCTTTCAAATAAAACCATAGAACTCGCGCCTTGGCACCGACGAGTAATGCCGATCACTACTGAAAATCTTCCCCTCATATCTTTGTTCGTCTTGAACAACAATGTCCCACATTCTACGATCACGACAATTAATGAGAGCCCTGAACGTGCTGATCCCCAGTAAACACGCTCGGTATAATTTCAAAACATTCGCACCGCCAACAAGCGCCCAAAAGATAGCACAGTGCCCACGTACTACTCGCTCTCTGAATCATAAAACATATTTTTAGAATCAGTTTCAGCCACCAGCCGTCAGATTTCTCTGAGAGACTTTAGGCTCGATCTGAATGATTTCGTCAAAGGAGTCTAGGTGGGCTGACTGATTGATTCACTATAAAGATTGGTCGTTTTTACGGTATGGCTTTCTCTTCATCTCTCATCGTAAGATTCACTACACATCCCAGCGAAATCAACCCAAGTTCCTTATCATGTCAAACACTGTAAGCCCTCCATTCCATCTTCGGCACCATGGCTTAACTTCAATCCCCGCAGTCAGCACTGTTTAGAAGAGGCGACAAGGTCGTTTTCCAGTTCGATTGGGTCGATGACAAAAGAGGCAACAATGTTCCAGCCGACACCGTGGGCTTCGTCGGCTACATCGCTACGAGGACTGATAGCATCAATACAGTACGTGGAATCCAATAATGACGTCATCCTTGGAACTCATTCGCTGTCATTGCCAGTTTTTCTCGTATGATGTCAAAATCATAAGATCGGACGGAACCGATCAATTAATACGCGATGTCGACGAAGAGTACTTGACTGCGGCGCCGGCTGTTGTGGAAGAACCTGAATAAGATCCAACGTGGAAGAACCATGTCCGTGTGTCCAAAGAATGATATAATATTTCTTGGATAAATATGATAATGATTGTGATGAGATAAATGTGATGCCAAACTGTCAACAGGTTCATAGTTTGTTGAGGTGCGGGGGTCGTTTGGCGGCGCCTCGGAAATGCCTTGAGAAAAGCATTTCGGCGGGTCACAGGAGCCTGACGCGTGAGGTTCTCGACTGACGCGTGTAAGTCTCCGAAATTCGGGACTAACGCGTCAAACCTTTCGCGTCTGGCCCATGTGAAGCGTGCTGCCAAACGACCAGAGCGCCTGGTGAGGCCCAAGGCGATCCGAGCTGGATGCCAAGTTTCGTATCAAACACTAAAGAAAAGAAGAGGCGAGGGTGGGCGAGAAAAAGGAAATTATCTTGTTGAGAGAGATTTTCCGGAGAGAGAGATTTTCGGTACCGAAAACCCGAGAAGAAGGAAAAAATCGCGCTCAGCTGCCTAGCGTCGCTATCGCGCGTCTCCAATATTTGGCTAAGTCGGTATTTAGAAATATGTACACACCTGTGCTTACATTCACGACCCAACCAGATTGGTTCGGTGCTGTTACATAGGTGGGGAGATTTTGACGGCGTGGTCGAACTTTTGGACCCGACCAAATCCAAAATGAGACATGACACGGTCGAAATTTCGACCGATCAACCATTTGTTAGGCAATTTCGGTGCCAATTACAAACCAGTCTCTGTCACGGTCGATCAGAGTCAAAGGATTATGCAAGTGTCCCGTAAATAAATAGCCATGGTTTCATATTGAACCGGCACCATACCCTTTCCCCCCACATCCTGTTTGAAAGTTCTCCGCCGTTCCTTTTGCTATTCTAGGCGTTTTTCTCCATGTTTTTCAACTATACTCCCTCATACGACAGCACCGTTACTAAGCTGCTCACTTGGAAGCCGGTTGGGTCGCTGCATATCCCCCCTGTGCCTAAAAATCTGGACCAGTGGACATACACACTAACAAGAGATCGCGAAGTACGTTCAAATGACGAGGATAGGGTATGGGGCATATGGCTTTCCCTCAAACCTTTCTTTGATTCGAAAGGATACGAGTTATTCGAGCCAACGGATGAGAAGTGCAGCCTTGTACCATCAAAATCACCAACTTCTCAGACTGCACCAAAATCCATTTCGGACTTCCCCTTCGCCAGAAAGTTCTACGACAACGATTTTGATATTCGCTTCATGTCATCGGTGCGACCAATTACTTTGCAAAGGATTATAAACTTACCGCAATTTCTAGTCGCTGCGTGTGTGGGCGGCGAGAGATCACAAGGGGAACGATGTTGTGATTCGGTCGGTGTTCTTCATGAGCATATCGTCCCAATTTTTAATAACCATTCTTAGATTGATATCTGGTACAGAGCCTTCGGAAGAACTCAAAGTTTGGCGTAGGTTACATTCACCAGCGCTCAAAGATCATCATCGCAACCGCTCCATCCCCGTACTTGACTACATAAAATTTGATGAGCTCACGTTCATCGTCATGCCAAGGTGAGTCTATATAATGATTGTCTTGATTGTCTTGACGTAACTCCTTAGATGGGGGTGCCCTGTCGATTACGATTTCGCAACGGCTGAAGAGGTTTTGTACTTCGCTGATTGTATTCTCGATGTAAGACTCTTCCTTAACTTTTGGTCTCTGTTCTGACGTTCTTGTTAGTTCGTTGATTTCTTGCACGAAAATCGAATTTGTCATTGGGATTTGACACCCCAAAACACGGCCATAAATGCCATCAGTAGCGTAGATGTTATGTATCCTAAGGGGCTATGCGACCCGAAGGATACTCTATACGCCGTATTTGATTTTGGTATCGCGGTTGCGTATCCGATGGAGTCCAGTTTGGATGAAATCAGATCAACGGGAGGATATGGTGTCGAGGGGGGAGAGTTTGGGGAACGCAATCCATTTAAAGTCGAGACATACTGGGTAGCTGACTTCCTTCAGCGATATGTCAGGGTGTGTAGCCTCTTGTTTCATTAGCAAACACCTCTTACCTCTAGTCGAAGGTGACCGAAAAATTTATCCCCGAGGTTATACCCTATTTTGAGTCCATCATGGATCCGGACGAGGATCGTCGACCATTTGCAAAGGAGGCTCTGGAAAGGTTTCGCCAGCTTCAAGCGTCACTGAGCGTTGAGCAGCTGAAGACACCGTTAAAATACAAGTTTTGGAGTAAAGGCAAGTCTCTTCGCCCTCTTCCGGAAGTCACGAGCACTGCAATACTTACCTTCGCTTGTGTTTATTAGGTCGCCTGGAGCCAAAGGATCGCAGTACCTAAAGTGCCTTTTGTAATACATAAATTCAAGACCGAAGGAGGATATATAATGGAGGTGTCATGTCGGTATCGATAATCGACGAGTAACGTATACTACTACGCTACTGCGATTGTAGGCATCATTCAATCGAATTCAATCTCCTTTTCTTTTCTTACCAAGCAATTCGTCGTTTGAGAACCTGCGCTCTGCACCAAAGGGTATCACGAATCAAAAGTCAAGCGTGTATATTGCTTGCGCATGCCGACGATCTGCGCTTGCGGACACCACCACGCGCAAACAAGACGACCCCTAATTGACGGCATTGTTGCGCTGCGCGGTGCGCTAATGGGTGATGCATCAGATGCATTGTTAGGTGGAGAACTGCAAACACGGCTTGAAGGCCTTATATTAAGGTGCTGTGAGTCATAACTTCATTCAAGGTGTTTAGATCGTAATCAGTGAATAAAGATAGCAGGTAGTATACAAAGTTGACTTGGTATCAAAATTGAAAGCATGAACTCGAAGGTGGATAACAACTACTCCTGGGCCCCCTCCGCGTCTCCGTATAATGAAAAGGTTTTCCTACTCAACGACCACCCCGGTGAGCGTATCTTCTGGTGATGTCCTCGCTCACTGACTTGTTGACAAACTGCCACACGCACTGAACATCCTCCTCCTCGATGTCGTCCAACGCCTCCTGGAAATACTCGTCCAGAACTTTGAAATCGTCTTGGGCTTCTTCAGCAAGTTCGGGTATCTCTGAATTTCCGCGTTTGATCTTATAATGCTCCCATCTCCATAAGAACATGGCCTTGAAAAACGATGCTAGGTTGTCGACAAGCTTTCTCATCGCGGGCCTTTCCCAGATGTCTACGAAGACGAGCGAAGATGGATCGTCAAGGATGGAATACTTTTCTCTTATGCAAGACAGGTTGTGTTGAGCGGCAGAGGGATCATAACCCAGAATAACGACTCCAGGGCATCGATGTGTGTCCATGGAACGTCGGTCGTTGAGAATGCAGCTCGAGAGGAGAGGATAAGAGACCTGAAATGTGGTTTGTCCTAAACGCCGATTGAATGGAGAATTTAAGCCAGTCAAATAGAGGTGACCCAAAGATGAACGCCGTACCTCTGCGTCGTTGGCTTCATCGTTGATGCAACCGCGGACATCGTACGGAGCACGCTTGTCTACGATATAGAAGACAGTGTCGTCACTAATAATAGGTCGTCTTTGAGACGTATTATATACGCGCTGGTAGCCTGTTTAGTCAAAAAGTCTAGAGGGAAAGATAAAACAAGTGATTAGAGTCGTGTCGCTTGAACCAATTCGGAGGTACCTTTCAACGTATCGCGGAATATCGCAACCAGCTTCGTACAGCTGGTAATCTCCTTCAAGCTTTTATAGTGGGAAACTTGGGTAGGCACTGGCATTTTGATAATATGCGCGATGGTGGTGGTAGAAGATAGAAAACAGCGGAAGAGCTAAAGTTGTAAATACGGTCGCTTATATAAACCTTGCTCCTGACGCATTGTCCGCCTGAGCCACTCATCAACCATTAGACTACCATTCCATTGTTTCTCTCGTCATTTAATACTTTGTCTCATGAATAACGACTTCACCTTTAGCATTGTTCGGATAGTCTGTTGTTATCGTTACAATAGCTAACTCTCAGCTCTTAGTGTGGCCACTCGACAAGGCCCCCATCGGTATCAGCGTTCGACTATATCATTGATTTCAACGCAATATTAACGGCACTATTTTAAATCAGCACTAGGCCTCAGATCTTTATCGTTTTAAATCTACGTCTGTACTAGTCCGTTATAATCACTATCAAGAGTCGTGAACCTGCATATGCAGAGGCATGATGGCTGTTACTATGCTCACCATTTATTACAGAGTGGAATATCAAGAGTGCGTTGGTCATTCTCACCTTAATGAGGCCAGGACAGCTCTATCGTGTACCAGTAAATTTCTTTAACTTGTCTACTCATCAATCTGCATAGGACTATTAGGAGGCAATGCGTGGGCGCTTGTCCTTGGCATTCAATACATGCGCAAGCAAAGCCGCAAACATGTACAAATCTTCAAATGACTGAAGGGAATCAATCAATTGTTTGCTTTGATTAGCGTTCTGTGCACCATACCTCATACATACGCCGTAGTACCTGTCAACACCGCTCCTCATCTCAACACGCTTTATGTCCGTCGATAATATGGTGGCTTCTAAAGAAATGATTGGCTATGCAAATGTTATTATTAAGGGTGACCTACCCACATCCGAATCAACTTGAACCCCAATGACTGAACCGCAGTTAGCTATGATATTCGGCTTCTTCTTCCTGTTCCTGAATACGTTTTCACACTATCCATCTGTATATACAGATCTGAGCTTCCCTCCACAGGCCATTGGGGGCAAGCTGATGTCTCGGCTGGGCGGCTGCGCTTGCTTTGTGGGCGCATCCTCATCCGTCCATCGGCTCTCGACCTGAGAAGTGCCGCAGTGGTCTGCGGCCCATTGCCCTCTTTCCACCCCCAGTTACTATCTCTTAGTCTACTACCACCTGATGACGAGCGCGTGATTGACTCGTAGAGTTAACTCTCGTGGTATTACATACATGCCTGCTTGCAGCTCGCTTTCTCACCGGTGTCACTGATTGAATTGTTACGATAGCACGTCGTAAGTTGCAGCGCTTGCTTCCACTTCCAGCCGTCGATTTACATTATTATGTCGTAACTTGTAATTACTCGGTCGAATGTCTACATAAAATCTGAAGCATTGAAAAAATAAGCATTCATGGTAGGATTTCATTCACCGTTTCCTCCATGTGGGCATTATCGGAACCTGTACTATACTGAGCTCCTGAGGTACTCTCGTTGGGCACCGACAGAGGGGGTTGCAATCAGGGCATATGGGACGTCATGTGAGTGAAACAATGCGCGATACAAAGTACGTGGTCTTCGGAAGCCTGACAAAGGTTCCAATTGTCTTGGCTAGTATCCCAAAATTCCTACTTGAGGACTTCAAAGATGATACACAAATGGAATCAAGACGACGAGGGCAATCGAAAGGTAAAATGGAAATACCATTTGCGTTGACCCACGGACAGAAAAAAACAAAGCCTTTTGCTTCTACATACAATGTGGATAAATGACTCCTGGACCTTGTTTAATCTTGGCGGTTACCATAGAGCCCGTACCACTACGGAGAAAGGATCTCCCTATCTCTGTGTCTGCGTCGGTACTTGGGTCGTCTTACCCTGCGTGCCCTGTTAATGATCTCGCATCCTCTTTTCTATGATTTCCTTGATTCCCTATTTCTCTCGGTTATTTAAGGATACATGACGCTTGGATCAACGCCCAGGACTTATCAAAGGATGTCTCGTTCACCACCAATAATCAGCTGATGAGGCAGTGAAACACCTGGCTTTGTTTTGAATTCAAGGAACAGTGCCGATTGTGTTAAGCGCTCAAAGGAACATCGCCCCTCGCTCCCTATCTTGTAAGTTTCGCAACCTTACAAGAGTATTTAAGTCGTATGCGAGCAGTGAACACTGGTTTCCCAATTCAAGATTTAAGGGGTTAACCCTCATCGCCTTAGTAGCCGACCCACAATCAAAAAATGCCACTACAATTCGAACACCGCTGACATGCGTTGACACACACTTGTGGTGTGGAATGATAGCTGGCTTTGCATACATGATGCTGGTTGTGGGATGTGCTGGAATTTCCCCCGAGTTGAGACTGCCTGATATTCACGGTCTTGAGTCACTTTCCCTCCTCAATTAACTGTCTTGTATTACCCAACAACGACCGACATTTCAACCTTAGGCTTTACATACAATGCCAAATAACGATGGAGTAAATCTTCTGCTTAAATTGTGCTAGAATCGCTCACATTAATGAATGTGACATTAGCGCAAGTTCAAAACAGGTTCCAAAGTGGAATTTGAATTTGAATGGAGAAAAGATGAACAAGGCGTGAACGTTCCCGCGCACACTCTTGGCCAGATTGTAGAGCGATCATCAGCCACGGACGCAGATAAAACGCAGGAGGAATTGGTGTCCGAATCCTTATGTGAGTTGAGCGATATTCAATCACAGTTTGCTCATCCATCGCGCAGCTGTCAAACAATTCTTATTTTGTATGCCCAGACTCTGTTTGAGATGAGGTGACGTGAGCTCGAACGAGATACGGAGGTGTATCCAAGGCTATGAATGTGATAGATAAGTGCAAGGCAATTAATTCCTCTGCACATTTCCCCGTCGAGGGAATATTACAAAAACATCTTAATGCAAGGGCTTGATGACAATGGCACCCTTCTTTCAGATTTCATGTCAGGAAAAAACCCCATATCTCCAAAGAGAAGGCAATGGCCCCCACCATTATGGGGAGTGATAGTCCCATTATCTCTCTAGCTTCCCTACATCTGGGGTCTGTTTTACTATCTGAGTCTTAATGTGGATAGCAAAATGGGGTTCATTTGGATTGCCCTTCTAAAAAATGTTGTTCTCCAGCACTCCCTGTGCTCATGTGCGTACTTTTGACCGTAATCTTTTGTTCCAATAAACACAATTGTTGAAATTTGAAGTCTAGAAGGGGTGATAATCAGTGTTCTTTGCCAACAGCCGGCCCACAATATGGTCCCGGAGAAACGGTATGTCTCTTGGGCCTTCTCCATGGAACGACAGGCATTACTAACCCTGGTTTTTTATTAGGAAAATTCATCCCAAAGGCTCGAAGTACCAAAATGGTTCGACGAGATACCACCCAGGGCCACGAATGGATGTCACCATTTACGATAACCAAGAATGTCGAATAATGTCAAGATCAAAGAGAAACCTCTATTTGGGTAGGTTTAGCAAGAGTGAAAGTTTCTGGGACTAGGGATGTGTTGCGACACGTGTGGTACATGATCCTCTGTCCTCCTACTATTGGTTGATACACGAACCTTCAGTTGATGCCCAGCTTGGCAAGGTCTCTCATCCCCCAACCAATCTTCAGATGATGAGTTAATTGAATCCCTCAACTCTGTCAGAAAATGTATGGTTTGCCTATCAGTGCTTATCCAAGATACGTACACATATATTGGTACGTTTTTCTTGGTTTTAAACTGTTTACATAGTAGTGCTTAAAAGTGCTGAAAATTCCAATGGCTCACTCTCAATATTTCATTCAAAATTTTACCTTGATATTCGTTGGATAAGTACCGCTCAGTACGCAAACAAGGCAGTATATGAAGTTTTTCCAAGAGTGAATGTTGTCACATCTATAGCGGCCCAAAAACAGAGTGTCACTTGAATTCGGACACTGCTGACATTTCGTGGTGTGGGATCATGGATGATTATCAGCTTAGGTGTAGTTGTTCCAGTGGTGAGTCAGTTGTCCGATCGCAGCTCTCAAGATCACCACCGTTGGGTATAAGTAAGTACGCATCCCACTGTGGCTGGCCCATCCACCCATTTCTTCCTTAGATCCTGCTCCCTCATCGTCCAACTTGGACTATAACGCTGACAGCGATGCCAAACAATGATGGAGTAAGTCTTCGCGATTCTGCCTTCATGACAGTCACGATACTCAAAACCTGTGTTAGCCAGTGTTCGAACGAGGCGAACCCGTGCAGTTTGAATTTGCGTGGGAGGACAAAGTTGAAGGCATCCAGGTTCCTGTCAAGGCTAAAGGCAAGGTCGTAGCGCGATCAACGTCCACCGACCCCAATAAGAGACAGGAGGTGCGCTGTATTCTACAAATATATCAGCCTCTGGATGACTAACTGGCAATCGCCAAAAAAAATAATCAGTATTATTTCTACGACGTTGAGTTGGAGTCAATAAAAGACGCGTCTGGGGACAACACTATTGTTCGCCGAGTAGAAGAAGAGATTCTAATGGTCCCACTTCCATCAGATAACGAGAACTGAGCCATGTAACACCTGCATAGCACTTATCCAAATGTCATCATCTCAACATTAGGTCGAACCCTGTGCAGAGACCATTGACAGAGTCGGCATATGCCACCAATGCATCATTATGTACAGTGTCACACATCACGCCTTGAACTTGGTACTTAACCATCAACTTCAACTATTATCTGACGAACAACGTTGTCTTTCCCTCCTTCTCTTCCTCATACAACTGGCATGTTAGCATCCTATTTCACTTTTCCTTTGGCCGCTCTTCTCTTTTTGTCTGCTCTAGCTTTCAATAATCGACATTCAGGCTACATCACCATGATCAAGGTGCTAGTTTGGAAACTCCGTGCATTATTGCACAACCACCCTGTGCCGCAAAATCTTGACCTTTGGGAATATACACCGACAAATGACCGCGTCGTACGAAAATATGACAGGCAGAGAGTATGGGGATTTTGGCTTTTCCTTCAACCCTTCTTCGATTTGCATGGATACAGGTTGTTTGAACCACGAGACGAAAAGTGGTCTAATCTTGTGCCAGCGCAGGAGCCCACTTCTCAGACGAGAGGCAGAAACAATTCCCAATACCCATTTGCCAGGAAATTCTACGAAAAGGACACTGATATTCAATTTACATCTTCGGTGCCACCAATTTTTTGTTTCAATGAACTATACCATAGATCTAACCATAGGTTTCAGTCTCTGCGTGTATGGCCAGCGAGAGATCACAATAGGGACGATGTCGTTATCAGGTATAGAAAATATATCCACTGGGAAACATTGTCACAGTTTAACGTCGCAGTTAGATTGATATCTGGTGCTGAACCTTCGGAAGAGCTCAAGGTTTGGCAGAGGTTGCATTCACCGGCCCTCAAAAACCATCCTCGTAACCGCTCCATTCCTGTACTTGGGTACCTCACATTCGATAGGCTAACATTCATTGTCATGCCAAGGTAATTGTCGTTCAGAATGCTGCGCCGAAATTGTCATTTTAACAGAGATTTCAGGTGGGGGTGCTCTATCGACCATGATTTTGCAACAACGGAGGAGGTTTTCTATTTCGCTGATTGTATTCTCGACGTAAGGCTGCGCTCTTTTTGAAGTCATAATACTCATCTGCTGGCTAGTTTGTCGACTTTTTACATGAAAATCGAATTGTACACCGGGACTTGACAGACACGAACACCTGCATAAATGTCATCAGCAAAGTCGGTGAGTGGTTTGTGGAAGGACGTTGCAATCCAAAGGATGCCCTGTATGCTGTGTTAGATTTCGGTCACTCGGTCGCCTATCCCCTAGAATCCAACCTGGATGAAATCACTACAACGTTATGTTATGGAACCGAGTTGAAGCCACATGGTGAGCGCAATCCATTCAAGTTGGAGATGTACTGGGTTGGACGAATGCTTCAACGCCATGTCAGAGTAAGTGAGTCATTCCAACGAGTTCGCTCGCCTTCTGACTTCCAGTTCAAGGTTGTCGAAGAATTTATTCCGGAAATAGCCCCTTATTTTGACAACATCATCGAAGCGGATGAGGCTCATAGACCATCCGCGAAGGAAGCCCTTGAACAATTCCGCCAGCTTCAAGCTTCACTCAGCGTGGAGCAACTTCAGAAACCTCTTAAGTATAGGTTTTGGAAAGAAGGTATGTATCGACACTCGTTAATTATTCCTCCATTTCTCCGAATCCTCGTTGAGCACAATAGCTAATTTACCACCTTGTAATATTAGGGAGGCTTATTCCCAAGTAATACTAGTAGTAGATGTTGTCGAGTCCATAGGCTATCAATAGACTATGGTTTACTGGTTCCAAGGCCGTTTGTAATGCGGGATATTTCGATCGCCAACTTCAGGAGGTCTTATTGATTAACCTTACAAGAAAGGTTCTAAGGTAAGTTAAGAATTAATCCCAGAAATCGTCAACTATTTCGACAATATTATCGAATCGGACGAGGCTCATTGACCTTTTGCGAGAGAAGCCCTTGAAGCATTTCGTCAACTTCGAAAATTCACTAAGTGACGAACAGCTCAAGACTCCCCTCAAGTATAGGTTTTGGGAAAGAGGTCTGAATGAATTTCTCATTTGAAATTGTTCCTAACCACTAACCGTCCTTAATGTTGTAGGGAAGCTTGTTCCAAAACCCGAAGCCTAAATGCACTGAATATGTATTGTAGACTTGTATTCTAATAGACTCGTGTGTATAGACATCTGACTGCTGGACGGCAACAGGCACGCAACAACTGTTCGGCAGCAGAAACAAGACAAAAAATCAAGACTGGATCTGATGCAAAGACAATTGTAGCGTAAAGCGTAGAGTTATGAGTTGGAGACACTGTCACCACAAAAGTGCTAGATCAGAGAGGGCACAAAACAGGTCAGAATTTACTTCGCCTTACTGGTAGACTTGACTGAGTCCCGCCGATCGCCTACAGGTCTTGAGCCGTTATCCGACCTGGAGGAATTCGTACCACGCCCTGCTAGGACTCAAGAGAAGACATATGAAGACGCTTGGGAGGTTGCATATCCAACTCCTCACATAGGGAAGTTGCTGACTTTGCTGGTGGACCAAGGGTGGATGAGGGAGGCTCAGATGGAGCAGCGTTCCCACCCCGGAGAATTCTAGGATCTGGAAGAAGACCTATCTCAATTTCCAACTCCATGACGGCTTTTGTGAAAGCGTCCTCAAAAACCCTATAGTCGTGAGGAGCACGTTCCAACAATTCCTCTTTGACTACACCCTGTTCCTCATCGTCAATCATGTCTCGCTTCCATTTCAGGTTCTCGAAAGCGATGGTGAAAAGAGTCTCGGTCAAATTTTTGATGGCAAGGGAGTCCTCCCAGCCTGAACCAGGCTCAAACTTCTGACCAGATGACAATAATGACGACTTCCACCCCATGGCGTTTCTGCAAGTGTCCTGGAATATCTGATGAAGAGGTGGCATCGTCTTTGGTGTAGGGCCTGGATAACCGCCCTCTGAGACAGGAGAGGAGACGACCCAGATGAGCACCCAGAGAAAGGATTCAAGGTCGTCAAGATGATCGTCAGGTATAATAGGAGTTTTCGGGCCTTTACGTCCCGCAGCTGCCTGTTGTTCGAGAGTAAATACAGATTGGAAAGCATAGTGGTCCTAAAAAAAAGGTTAGTAATAATATCCCTTATACAATCACAATTTTCTGACAGGACCTCACTTACCGCCCTGAAGTCAATGGCACTACAGTGCGCCTCCAGCAGAGGACAAACCGCAATGACATAATCGATGAGGTATCCAGAGGGCTCATTTTCATCTGGGCTGCAATTGCTGTCTTGCTGATAGAGTATGTTACCGATACAGATATCGCCATGGACATACCCGTTATACTGGCCGCTGCTGCCTTTGTGCAGATAAACCTGTCGATGGCCTATCAGCGAGCACATTGTGACGAAGAAAGGTGAGTCACAGTGTATGCCAAAATAAATGTGAATTGCAACCTTTGATAGCGGAGAGTAGGGCCTTTAAAAGGGCTACTTTGCTGGTGACCCTGTCGATCCTGTTTCCGCAAATGTGGAAGTAAGGGCGCTGTGGGTCAAGATCGTGTTCAGCCTTCGCCCGTTTAGAATCCGACACCTCAGTGTATGCTTGAGGCACAGTCATATTTCTACCCCATGGAAGTCCCAAATCGTATGCTAGTAGCTTGGTTCCTTTGTTACGACCCGATGTTCGTCGGGATTCGCAATTGCGAGTTTCAACCGTTACACTGGGGTGTTGTGCTGTGTTCAGTAGACTGGCGTTTTGTGTCTGTCACTATGGAAATAAAACTGTAGTTTTGGAGTCATACCTAAACATATGATTATTCTAGATTTCATTCACCAGACTGATTCCGAAGGCAATGGTCTGAAGGCAAGTTGAAGAGTTTCAAATTGACGCGACGAGCCGTGACGATGCCACGTGATCGAGCCCCATATGAGACACGCCTTGCTCCGGTAAAGTCTCCATACAGAGCAGTAAGGAATCTGGACAATCTTGAAAGCTGTCTAGCAAAAGAAAGAGTTGTTGGAAGCTAGACCAAAGGTATAGCTAATAAGATTAATTAAAGCTTGCAATTATGACTCAGATAGGTTGGGATCCTAGGAGGTCGTCCTCGTAGTTATATTCACAAAGTCGTATTCGAGTTCAAAGTGACCAATCGATTGCATTACAGAGAAGTAGACTTATTAACTAATATGGCAACGAACCGAGAGATAAAGAGAAGGCATAGTACACTCGATATGCGATATACATGTGTGCCATTGGACTGGGGCGTATTGTGTCCTGAGGCACTGTTACGGATAATGGTGGACGGAGGAGTCGACCCAGAGGGAAGTACTGGTTGAGTTCCTATTTTGCCGGACCCTATCATGACTTGGACACCAATAGATGGTACCCCATCTACGACCACAAACGCAAGAGCAGGCCCCGGCGCGAATACAGCTGGATTGGGCGGCAGCTGCGACACGTGGAGTATGCCAGTATTATTTGGGAATCCTGTGTAAGTCGAGGCAAGGACCAACATCCTTTGACCCATGTTCTAGATATCCCAGGCGTTATCAGGCTTCAGAGCGTAGGAAATTAAGCCAAAGAAGCCGCACCATTGCATGGGTAGAGAACCCAGGACGTATCAAGACAACCCTCGCATTCACGACGTTATTGACGTCGTCGAACAGATCATCAGAGCTCAGCTGGACATCAAATGGTTTCCCTCCATACGATAGCTGGCTGAGCAGCCCTTTGGGTTCGGGCCTCCGTTTGTTGTAGTAAGGTGGGTAGAATCGCTCAACGCGGAACTCGGTGGGGTATCTGATGTTATCACCTACTGTATAGTCTGGATTCGGATTCGAGCCGCCTGTAAAAACTGAACCTGAAAGGGTGATCGTTACAACAGAGTAGCAGATCAAGTTGATGGGTGAATCCGTACCATCTGGCAGTAAGAGAGCGGAAGAGTGATACATCCGAGCGACAACGCTCGAATCGAAGCCTTGAGTGGACCATCGGTGCCCTAAGGGAGCTTCTGGGTCGTATAAAGCAGGGGTGAGAACAGGGTCGTCTCCATACGAGTGTCCAATTGCCCATGTGTTGTTTCCGTATCCAGCAGTGCCTAGATAGACGTTAATTGAAGTAATTGTTCAAACGAGGAAAGCGCATTACCCATCCCCGCTCCATTGAGACATAGAATCTTCCCATCAGGTAGCAGCACAAAGTTCCCCATTGAGCGTTTTTGGGGTAAAGGATCGTCGCGGACGTATGACTTTGATGCGTCCGGTGTGATTCGAACGCAAGAATCTGATGCTTGATGCTTCGGAGGGATGAAGCCAGGGGCTAGCCATCTGATATAATGTAAGCACAACTTCAGACGAAAGTGACGATTCTTACTGGTCTGGCTGTACGTTCGAACCGCCACAGAAAAGTATAGTTGCTGTCCAATTATTCGAAGGGTTCAATGGTAACATCACAGTTGCTGCGCTCGCGGGGTACGTGCGAATGGCATCGGGAATATTATCAAGAGGGGTTTCGAACTTAGTTTCAGGATTGAGCAAGGTGCTTTCCCAGTTCGCCTGGATGAAGAGGTTCCCTGAGGGTAGAAGCCATGTCAGGGGATAGAGATTCGCCGGGAGGGTATTCTGAAGGAAGGGGGAAGTGATTGGTGGCCCTCGTGGGGGAAAAAATTCGTAAGTAGGAACTGTTTGCGTTTTATCATTCACATAACCTCCGTTTCTGCAGCCTCCGAGCTGGGTATAGTAAGCGACCGTGACTTCAGATCGAAGGAACAAGTTCGTTCACTTACTATGATCATACTCCCATCGGGAAGCGTCTCCCTATGAATCCAGATGTAAAATACTTTTAGAAATCTCGTGAATGAGCGAAACTAGTTGACTCACAACGTTGGATACCACCTTTGCTCGGTTTGATACGAAGACGTGAACCACGCCACCTCCAGGTCATCCTCATCGGGGCTAAGCATGCTGGACCAAACCATCAACACTTTAACTCAAATATGCCATGAAGGCTGACATACCGAATCCTAGACAAAGCTTTGTGACATTTTGACGCAGATTTGATGTTAGAAAACTCACGACTTGCGGCCGTCCGCGTCTTTGTAGGGACCCTTGCTGCCATCTTGCACTAGAGCAGGCTCACCTCCGTACGAAACAGCTTGATTTCCCCCCACGTTCAACCAAGTGCCATTGCCAAGCACATTTCCACCAGCACAGAACGTATTGGTGTAAATCTCCATTGGGCGTTGCTGGTTATCAGAAAGCCGGAACTCTGTTGCGTTCCGGTCATGATCAGCGGTGGGATTCCCTAATGTAACGCGACTCCACCTGACCTTGAGCCCACACTGGATGCCCATTGATTTGAGCGGTGTTATTTTCGACTTTGTCGAGGATGTATAGCATATCAAGCTTCCCGAGGAAAACCTAATCACGATTAAGACATCGTGTGGGGTGGAAAGGAGGTATGTGAGTGATACCTGCTGTGCGCTGACGAGCGTGTTCGCGATTATTTGAAATTTCCCAGGCTCGCCTTGGTGGATTGATTGCGGATTGGCCATTAGAGTTGTAGAAGACCTGCTCCATACTCCTGGGGCAATGAGAGCGAGTGTTAGAAGTTTTATTCGGGATGGACGATATTTTTTGGATGTGATGGTGTCCATGTTATGGAGGTTAGAGTTATAAATAGCGTCGCCCTATTTATCCGCCCCAAAATCCCGAAGGATGCTGCATCCGAGTCGCCGGGTCACATTCTCCACATACCGATGTCATGACACGTTTCACAATATGCGCACAGTAGGCTTTGTATGACCCGTGCATGGCACCATAATGAGATGAAGACTTTCGCAAGGGGGTTGCGAATGAAACGAGAAAAATCCAGTTTAAAACTTATTGCTGATGCTTGACTTGTTAGCCAACCGGATACCGAACAACCTACGTAGGGCAAAGTGCACATAATTTGCTTCTGTGTGAACAAGACGTAGGATGGCTTGGCAAATCAAACTCCGTCAAAAATCACAGCTATTACACAGTAGCTACTTGACATCCGTCGACCCATTGTTGAAACTTTCTGTCGAAATCTGTACATATTGGAGACAAAACGGTATACGAACTTCTGATCGGGCCATTATTACTTGAGAAATCCGGTTCGAACTTCGAAGCGTCGGAGAGTCGGATGCGGTCATGAGCTGAACTTATATATATATGTACAATTTCCAAGTGGTTGTCAGACCCCAACCTTCCTTTTACCCCACTGCCCTCCTTCCGTGTCCTTCACCCGAGCCCCTCCGCCGTACATCTTGCATTGGCAGTCGTGTGTATCGCAGCATGTCCAGCACTTCGGTTTTAAACGAACCAATTGGGATCATTGGGTCAGGTGTAGCTGGGCTTATCACTGCCCATGTCCTTCTTTCTGACGGATTCACCGACGTTACTATCATTACACGAGACAGCAGTGTTGGAGGAACGTGGGCACGCGAACGGGTTTACCCCGGATTATATATCAATAAGTGAGAGTGTCTCGGGATTACTCACATGTCTCGACTCTCACACTGACGTTCTCAACGCCAGCGTCCACGGTGAATATCGATTCTCCGGACTGGACATGCCTCCTCCAGACAAGGCCAACGAAAATGCAGGTCGTCTTTCTGGGATGGATTTGTGTAATTATATGGAGAGATTCAGCGACACATTTCTGAAGGGAAAGGCGAAGTTTGTGTTGAAAACAAGCGTGCTCAATATTCATCGTGACGCGCCAGGCCAGTGGCGCGTTCGGACTCGTAACCTCGTAGATGACCAGGCTGGTGAGCTCAACTTCTCAAAGATCGTTCTAGCAACCGGGGTGAGTTGACATATCGCACTAATTCCTCAAACGCTAATGCATCCTGTCACTTGGACGACAGGGATGTAGCAATCCGAAGGTACCCCAAGCCTTGTCCCCAGAAGCTGCAGAGAGATCAGGCTACAAAGGGATGGTGATACATACTTCTCAATTGGCGTCCAAACTACATGATATCTTGGAGGTAGTGAAGCCATCGAAACGAGACTCAGACGCAGAAGACGAGGATACTGTGCTGGTGATTGGCGGTGGAAAGTCGGCTCAAGAGTAAGCTTTGTTCAAATGCCCACTTGATCTTGAACTACTACAGCTTCTCTGAAAAACCCCCCAGTGCTGCAGCTAAATTGACAATCGAGGGCCGCAAAGTGATAATGGTGTTTTCACGCTCAGATCCCTTCCTAGCATCGAAAACGCCGCTTCCAATATTCATCAGGAAAAGCAGGTCAGATTAACTTTATTTGAACGTCATAAGTAAATTAATTCTTTCACTAATCTTCCTGCAATCGAAGGTTCTTATCCGTCATGTTCGGCCACTCTCGACTCAATACTCGCCTCGAGTAACCTCCATCTCTCTAAATTTGTCTAATTTCGGCTCATTTGCTGTATAGGCGCTTCTTACATCAAACTGCCATCGGTGGCACAATAACACGGTTCATTTGGAAGAAGATAGAAGAGTCATCTGTAGGTTTTAATTTTCGATATCGAATCGGATGGGAACTAACTAGACTGCTGGCTGATAATTATTAGCTCGATGCATTCGACATTCCGCATGATTCGCCGTTACGTTCGACCCATTCGCTGTTCTGGGGCGTTCGTACAAGTGATGAAGGAAAGACGCGTCCAACAAGTTTCCATACGTTGGCGGTTTCTGGGAATATTGAGATGATTGCGCCTGCTAGGGCAGTTGGTTATTTGAACGATGGGGAATCCGTTTCGATCAGCACAGGGCGAAAGGTCAAACCGAAGGTCGTGATTTTGGCAACTGGATATCAATCCTCATGGACACAATTATTTACGCGTAAGCTGCTTCAAACACATAAACAAGAATCAGGCTCATCGCATTTATAGCTGATATGGCCAGGGAGCTCGGTATTGGCAGACACGAACCTCAAACAAAGGTGTCCGGAGAATGGAATTACACCTCCCTCAGCGATCCTCCCGCTATCAATCCTGAGAACCACTCATGGGTTACAACTATCTATCGGGACTTGTGCCCGCTAAAAACATAATGGAACGTGACTTTGCCGTTGCAGGCGCACTCGTAAGTTTTAATATTGTTTTACGATATTTTAACCAATCATTCGGAATGCATCTCCACCTAACAGTTCACTGCTAATGCTGGGTACACCAACGAAGTAGCTGCTCACTGGATTTCTTCATACTTCCGTGGAGACTCCATGAGGCTACCGAGGAGAGTAGACGATGCTATGCAAGAAGCCGAAGCACAAGCGAAATGGATGAAGACACGATACCCAGATAGCCTGTCGTGGATTAATGACAGCTACAGTACCACACTGGACTTTTGGACGTGAGTAGCAACCTCTCCTTTGGAACAAAAAGCTCTTCACAAAATCTCATCCAATTTGCAGATGGCCCCAAGCTGCGGACCAGTTGCTTGAGGACATGTATTTGCCGAGCCTACGGAGCGGTGGGAACTGGTTAAATTGGGCATTCAAGGTTATCGACTTGCAGGAGATTGAAAATTTGACAGCCGAACGCCAAGAAAGAAGAAATATTAAAGCTTAAAGAGCATGTATGTATGTCATTTACAATTCACTTCTGATAAATATATTATTTTCTGTCATACATGTACAATTAATGGGCGCAAGAACTCGAATTCGAGGTCGTGATGAAGCCAAACGGCAGTCGCGGCTGATCATCTTTCAAGCTCCGATCGAATCTTGTAATTCCCGATTATGGGTCAATGATGGCAACACCGAACCGCAACCTTGTCGTGACTTGACTCTGAACGACGCTGAACCAGTCTTGGCTCTATCGCAGGTGCCCATCCTTTGAAGCCAATTCTTTGAGCTGGAAAATGGAACCAAAGAAACTTTTCTTCTTGTCCAAAAATCGTCTTCAAAACGAACCCCAACGTCCCCAGACGCCCTTGCCATTTTTTAACAGGACAGTTGTGCAGTCACGACCATCAGCGGCGGCGACAGGTTCCGGTACCCCAAACGCTCCGGGAACGAATTCTGGCCCTGCTTTAAAAAACCTGGATCATCTACGTGCCTCTTCCTGTTGCATATCTGGATTCTGGGGCCGTTGAAACTGAACATGCGTCATTCTTAGGTAGCTCCTCGCCTTCAGATGAATCTTTCGTCTCTCCAAATGGCGCATATAGACAGGTTATGAATCAGAACTCGGGCTCTGTGAGAGATTCTGGGACACCTGCTCAGGGACACTCGGGGTCGACTAGGTTATCTGCTCCACCTCGTGAGCGCGATGTTCATTCGCCACAGGTGGACCCCCAGTCTCAATCTCGGGTATGAGTTTATAACGTTATTGTGGTATAGCCCACTTCATCATCACAAATGCAGCGCTTTCCTCCTTTTTCAGGGGTACCCCATGAACAGGAGGGCTCCAGTCAGAGGTCGGAATTGACTTTGCCACAGAGCCGAACAGCGTTGGATCTCGCTCTGGCTCTAGAGAAGATATCCTCTTTGGAGCAGTCGCTTGCCCTTGTTCCTATGATTACTGACCTCGAAAAAAATCGCTTAGCACTGGTTTCTGTCAACGAGCGAGTCATGGACGAGATTGCCAACTCTCGGTCGGAAATTTCTCATCTAAATACTGAACTTAGCACAGCAGCGGCCAAGAATGCACGTCTCGTGGAGCTCAAGGATAACCACGAACAAGAGATAAGCAGGGTTCGTGAGGAATTGGCGGCAAATCAACGATCATTTGCCAACTTGAAGGAGAAGTATTCGTCTATCGGAGAAGCATTTGCGGATTTGAAGAAACGATACGACGAGCATTCCGCATACCTCCGGGAGATGAAGAAAGAAGTAGAGGCGACACGTAAAGACGCTGCAGCTGGGATCTCTGGTATGGTTCATTGTACTTTTTTCACGTTTCGCATCATGATTCTGACGCCGACATGTATCCAACAGCGGTTCATCTTGCATTTCAGCCCAGTAACATTATGGCAAAGTCTCTGGAAACAAAGGAAAGCCTTGCAGAACTACAAACGGCTTTGTCAGAGTGTTCGTTACTGCGCACGTTTCCTGCTATCTGTCTGATTAGGTTTGTTTAGCCCAACAGGTCACGGATATGCTGCGAAACAAGCTCCATATTCAGGCCTCGCAACTCGCTGACACCCAGGAAAGGGTTAGAAGCCTTGAAGACGAGAACCGCCACCTTAGACAAGATTTGGATTCTAAACCCTTGATGGAGCATTTGGTCAAAGTTGGTACGAGCTGTTACATCATATATGCGTCTCTTAGAACTGTAATCACCCTGACACCGTTTGTATAGAAAAGGAAATAGTGGTTACATCAGGACACTTGAAGAAATGTGCCGAAGAAAGTATTAATACAGCTGTAGATTTGGCATCCGTTCAGGTTCAATTGGAGGACCGCGAAAGACAGTGCGTCCGCATTCACTTTTTCCTGCTCCAAAATCAACGACTGAAGTGTTCGTCTAGGATTATAGCATTGAAGGATACCCTCCAACGGGTTCAAACTGAGCGAGATCAGTTAAAAGCAGAGTGAGCTCTGACGCTTGTCGGTATCGAAACTGCGAATAACATTTTTTAAGGGGCGAAGCACGACTCTTGACAATCAAGGAGCTGAGCACGCAGCTCTCGTTATTGGAGGAGTCGAAGGAGGACACTAAGGCGCTGTACGTTTTTGTTTGATTAGCCTCGGACATTGCTAAATCCCCTATTCCCCAGTGTCACAGAGCTTAAAAAACGTCTTGACGAAAAGGAGCATGCGGTTCAGGACAAGGAAGAGTGCGTAAATCCATACCATACTTTCTTCTATCTCCACTAATCCCGTTGCAGGAACTTGGAGGGCTTAATGGTGGACAAGGCGGACTTGCAAGAACAGCTTGCAACAGCGTCAGTTTTCCCTCTCTGTTTATATCGCTACGCTGACTCCGTTCTTCTAGTAACAATGCGGCGACAAAATATCTATGCAGCATAGAGTCCTTGAAGGATGCGTAAGCATCCTAGTGTCTTCTGCTAGTGCATCACTCATGTTCCTTGCAGCCTTTCAGGCGTCCAGGAAAAGAACGCAGCGTTGGAGGTCAGTTGAGTGCCGCGTGTCGCGACCTAATCTTAAACGTTTCCCAGGAGAGATTGGAGGTCCAAAGCGTCGCTCTTTTCAAGGCGAAGGAAGAAAATTCGTTGCTAAAGGTAATGGTCGTTATCAACATTATTGAGACCGGCTAACGCGTTTTCCTCAGGAGAAACTGGTAATGTTCACGCCTTGTCCATTTGGGCACATTCTCACATCGTCACCTCCAGTCTACGGAAATGTCCAAGACAGCTAGGGTCCAGGAACAGCTCGCCGCCACTGTTGCGAACCGGGATGCTCTTGTGAACGCGTTGGAGGGTCGATATGCGTCAGCAGAACGCGCATCTGGTGCCGATCGAAGAGCACTTGCGGATGCCGAGGGACGAGTTAATGAACTCAGCAGTGCCAACGAACGCTTGAAACTGGAAATTCAGAGTATGCGGGAGGCTCAGAGAATCGGTGCCCTTTCTCATTCAAACAAAACTGATGAACGACTTCTGGAGTTCCAGCGCCGAAATGAAATTCTGCTCAAGGAGCGGGACGAGCTTCATTGTAGGAGTCAGAATATGTTGGAGCGCTATCAGACAAACAAATTGGTCAGTTCAAATATTGGTGTTTTCTGGGTTGATTCTGAGTGGATCTGAGTAATCCTCTTTTGAGTACAGTCCAACGAGGAAAAGGTTTTTGTAGAACGCATCATCCAGGACGGTCGGGCGATTCACGAAGACGAGATGGTAAAGAAGGGTCACGAAATTCGCCTGGTACGTCTATAGAATTACTTTTTCGAGTCTAGAAAGTCGCATTCTCATTCATTTGTACTGTTTTGTAGCGCGATGTCCTCATTCAAGAACTCAGGGCCAAGAACCAAGAATTGGAAAGTACTCTGGCACGTTATATCAAGGAGGCCAAGCAGACCTCCGATGCAAATAATCGTTCTGTGGTTGGCTTGAAGGCGTGGCTTCCTAGTTCGTCTAGTTCTGGAAATGATGTTGAGTTTCCCTGTTTTCCATAGAACGTCCTCTCATCCTTCGTTTCATTCAGCCTATGTTCCCCGCTGGGGAAGAAACCTTTGTCGAGCAAGAGTAAGCGCTCCGCTACACACCTTCTGCCATTTTTGCTTACCTTTGCTTATAGGGCGAGAGCTTCAGGATCTAAGAAACGAGCTGGGCATATAAAACAAGACCACGAAGATGACAACATTGAAACCAGCAGCCTTAGCAGTGTGGCGAGCTATGAGATGTCCTCCACTGGGAAGAAACGCGTCAGGTCGCCGACCCCGTTTGCTGATCCTCCGGCTAAGGCCAAGAAGCGCGCAGTGAGTTGTCTTGTCTTGGGTTCAATGATACCCATTCACTGAGGTATCGTTTGCTCATCCTGCCTAACTATGTTGATCTGCTATTAGCCCAAGGGAAATTCGCCCATTCCTGCAGGCGGCTCGGTTACAAGTGGCAAGGTAAACAAGGCCACGGGTCATTCAGCGAACCTCAATTCGAATAGGCTCCCTCATTCTGCGTCACCTCCTGATGCGGCTCCGAAGAAAAAGGCTACTGGAAGGAGGCGAAAGTAGGGACCCTCAGAAGGATTGTGGGGTGGTGGTCTTGTGCTCGCTCTCGATGTTGCCTCGATGGCTTGCTACGAATGAAGACGGAAGTATAAAGTGTAACGATAGGTTTATTGCAATGCGATTTCATATAATAAGGGAAGGACAAAAGAGAGGAGCAAGTTTTGAGGTAGTTCTGCATCAAGGGACTTCATTACATGCGTTATTCCTTTGACGAGTAAGCGATGTGGGCCCTAGTCGTCTTCATTCATTGCCCTTGTTGATTATCCTCACCCACATTATAAATCAACGCGGTCTTATGTAAAATAACCTATGGGGCGCTTAGTCGATGGAAGCAGCCTCCCGACTTTTTGTACGAAGTCGAATCGTTATTCTGGGTTTTGATATGGATATTGGCGAGTCAATTTCCTCTTAAGGGTGGCAAATGTCGTACCCTAATCACATCTCCAGCGCTGCATCAGGATCTCAAGTCCACGTTTCACAAGGTCCACAAAAGTGCATAGGTAGTCGTGCCTACTTGGTGATTAACGCTGAATGGGGCCCGGAATGTATGGAACTGGTATCTAACCTTGCGAAGTCTTTGTTGAACTTGGCTGGACGAGAAGCGGCACGCGTGGATGGAGTGCAAGCAGAAGTATGCAATGGAATCGTTTAGGCATTCAGCTGGACATTAACGACAGTTCGCGGATATCTCGATGACGTGATCAACACGCTCGAAAGTGTACCAACAGGGGATGCTGAAGCCATACGCGAGCCGCAATTTGAACCGCTACCTGAAAGCTGAAACCACCTTTACAAGACCTATGGTGCCTGTGAATACAGCACTCGCTAGGGTGACGTTTGCAAGGAGGCCATCTAAATCGCGAGCACCCCCATTCGAGGACAAAGAAAACATGGATGCGGCGACTTCTCAAAAACCTATGATCCGACGTCTACGTCGTGGTTCTTCTTTCACGTTACGATGAAGAACAATTATAGTAACTAGTACTTGTAGAAAGAATGGTATCAGTGAGGTGCTCTGATTCATGAAAGTGACTGCTACCCGTTTTCTATTCGGGAAATGCAGAACAACCCATGTTTATATCAAAGAAGAATTCAAGTTTCACAAAGTATATAGACAATTCATATATTTCTAAGCATGAATACATAAATTGGGCAGGAAAATTGTCGGTACACGTTTAACCAATCGTTTAATCGAGATCAACGACCTGCTCAGCACCGTCATCGATTTCAGTGCCGTTGGCGCTGGAAAGAGGCGGATGTCAGTATCGGCCTTGGTTAAACGGTAAATAGTAGACTTACGTGCGTTGGCCAGCGCAAGCAACCCAGATGGAGCGCAGGGCGGTGCCACCAGCACGAGCGCAGGTGTTGCCGTACCACTGGCCGACCTGGGATCCGGGAGTGCAGTTGTTCTGGTTGTGGTAGCTGACGCGCTGGTTGCTGCCAATGCCGCTGACCTGACCACCCCACCAGTCTATGAGACAAATCGAATTAGCTCAATGTTAAAAGTAAAGGGTTCGATCGAGACTGACCACCAGGGGGGTCAACGCAGCTGTTGCAGCGGACATTCCTGTATTCCTGGCTGGCGCCACCACTGCAGGTAGCTTCCTTGGTGGTGTAGAACTTGACGGTGGCCTGAGCGTAGGCAGTGGAGGCCACAGCCAAAGCGATGAAAGTGTTGGTGAGTTGCATTGTGACTTGGTTGGTTGTGAGATATGTTCTGAGGAGTATCGAGAGAACGACTGTATTTTTATACTTTTTTGAGACTCGTTTCTCGCAGATTTTTCGGAGTCTTGCTTCGGTTACAAATCCAGGGTTGTGCATTTCGGGTGACTGGATGTTGAAGCGGACATGTGCGCGTTTCAACTTCGAGTATTGGCGTTGCGGGAGTGCTTCGAATCCGCAGTCAAAATACTGGTAATAATCGCTTTAGATGAGCTAAGATTGGATGAGGCCCATGTATGAGCCTTGGGGTCTTGGGTGCAAGCCATATAGACCCCATCATCATCATCGGTCGGTCTCCAGTCTTCGGAGTGTTCCAAATGCAGAAATAATATCCCACAGCGCACTATGTACTACTCCATACGTGGTGCTCGTAAGGCTTGGATCCGAGCATCCAGGCATGGGTAAACCACTAATAAAAGCGATGCACAACGAAGTTTTTAAGAGTCCTGAAGAGATGAAGGATATTTTGTGCTTGATTTAATAATTAAACATCTATGGACGGTCCTGGCCACATGGCGTAACTGAACCCTACGCTTTGAATTGGGAAATTAAGTATTGGAGCAGTGGCTGCCAAACGTTCTGGAGGAGTCTCGACGATTTATTAGCGCCAAACATTGACAGCTTATGGCCCCTCCAATGTGGGAACAGAGGCCCGGCTGAAAAAAACGGAGATTTCACGCCTAGTGAACGCTTTGAGCCCCGTATCCAGAGGACACTTCTTGCCGACATCATTAGGCCTCAAGGTGGTACTTTCAATCAGATGCCTCACAGCCTCACCTTGGGTTATACAAAGATGGAAACATGCTGCGTTAACAACTCGATTGGCGGTGAGTTAACGGGACCATTTTTCGGGCGTGTATAGACGTAGATAGATGTTAGTCACTCATCACGCAAGACCAAAACTGTTTGAGGGTCTGAGCGATCATTTTACCAATTATGGTGCTCACTATGAGTTACGAAGACCAGAGGCACGTGTTCAGTGCTATTCTATCTACCGTCGTACCGACCTAACAATTGTACTCATCTTTAGTGCTGTTGTATCATTTTTTCCGACGGTACTTTACTCAAGCCAAATCAGCTAAGGTCTCGGCCTGCTTCATCAGTAGAGAGATATCCCCAAACGAACCTTCTAGAAATGTAGTATGAAGCAATGGGCGCTCTGCCCAGAAAACACAGGTCACGAATATATCACAAACCAAGCCCCTCTCTTGGAGTCTAGTTCCAGCTTGGGCACAAAACATAATACACACAGATTTTGCGCTTTGTACCAGCGCAGTCAAGTTCAGAAAATGTAAAAGGTAGATTTCGTCCCAACCCTCCAAGACCAGCGCTGACACCTCCCCGAAGAAGCCGGATAGATATGCTTCCATTTCCCCTAGGCATCTGATTTCGAATATCGAGGACCTTCACAATAAGGAATAAGATCGCTTAGGCTCTAAATCAGCCTCCGTCTCGTGGTGCACATTAATGAGTGACTGTCATCTATACAGGCCCGCAAATTATGCCCTCCCATGGACTCACCGCCGATCGAGACTTTGATTTGTCGTTTTTATTATTTTTGCATAAGTTAAGGCAAGGTTACGAGATATCCCAGTAAACGTGTTGCATTGAGGCCTATCGATGTTGGCTAGCAGTTACACATCTCTCAGCTCTGGATACAGGGATCGAAGCTTTTACCTCACGGTATGAAATCCCCGCTTTCCCTTACGAAAGCCTTTGTTCCCACGTTAAAGACATCTGTTAATGTTTGGCGCTAATGGATCGTCGAGACTCTTCGAGAACGTTTCACAACCAGATCTCCGTAGCTTACTTTCCTTGATCATAACGTAGGGTTCAGCACACGCAATGTAGCCAGGACAGCCCATGCATGTATAATTACTGAAGTTAACTCAGATTATCCTCATCCCTTAGAACCTCGTCATACACAGCTTTTGTCGAGGTTTATCATTGCGTGCAGTGCGAGTAGATGGTTCCAAATGTTACGGGCGCCATGCATGGGGTAATAAGATTTTGCGGTGGGATATTATTTCTGCATTTGGAACACTCCGAAGACTGGAGACCGACCGATGATGATGATGGGGTCTATATGGCTTGCACCCAAGACCCCAAGGCTCATACATGGGCCTCATCCAATCTTAGCTCATCTAAAGCGATTATTACCAGTATTTTGACTGCGGATTCGAAGCACTCCCGCAACGCCAATACTCGAAGTTGAAACGCGCACATGTCCGCTTCAACATCCAGTCACCCGAAATGCACAACCCTGGATTTGTAACCGAAGCAAGACTCCGAAAAATCTGCGAGAAACGAGTCTCAAAAAAGTATAAAAATACAGTCGTTCTCTCGATACTCCTCAGAACATATCTCACAACCAACCAAGTCACAATGCAACTCACCAACACTTTCATCGCTTTGGCTGTGGCCTCCACTGCCTACGCTCAGGCCACCGTCAAGTTCTACACCACCAAGGAAGCTACCTGCAGTGGTGGCGCCAGCCAGGAATACAGGAATGTCCGCTGCAACAGCTGCGTTGACCCCCCTGGTGGTCAGTCTCGATCGAACCCTTTACTTTTAACATTGAGCTAATTCGATTTGTCTCATAGACTGGTGGGGTGGTCAGGTCAGCGGCATTGGCAGCAACCAGCGCGTCAGCTACCACAACCAGAACAACTGCACTCCCGGATCCCAGGTCGGCCAGTGGTACGGCAACACCTGCGCTCGTGCTGGTGGCACCGCCCTGCGCTCCATCTGGGTTGCTTGCGCTGGCCAACGCACGTAAGTCTACTATTTACCGTTTAACCAAGGCCGATACTGACATCCGCCTCTTTCCAGCGCCAACGGCACTGAAATCGATGACGGTGCTGAGCAGGTCGTTGATCTCGATTAAACGATTGGTTAAACGTGTACCGACAATTTTCCTGCCCAATTTATGTATTCATGCTTAGAAATATATGGACGGTTTATGTTATTGGTCAAGACTGAAATCTGTCTCTTGCCACATTCCTCGAAGGCTCCCAACGTTTGCTTTAGAGTGTTGTCAGTCGGGCGAGTTAGCACTAAAGTCTAAACTGTTGTTTAGTCAAGTGTCATCTTTAAAATGACGCAGCTGTACTAAAGATGAGCACAACTGAGGTTCGTTATACAGGTCCCTAGTACCTACTGTAACAACCTTACTAGATGACCTCGATATCATGTTCTGGTTCGAGCCCTCCAGCTACTTTCTTTAATTGCATCACTATTTCGAGTCTTTTACAACTTTTGTCTTATAAAGGCTCCAATCTGAAGCTGTTGGTCGAGAGCGACATTCAAAAGACTCTTCAGCCACGCACCTAAGCGACCGGAATGTCGGAGCGATTTCTGGGAAAATATTCCACGTGATTGCAAAGCCCAATTTGGATGCTAACTCGGGATTTGGGCTCAACGCCAACGACGACAACGACAACGACGACAACGACGAGCTGCTACACGCCAACTGACGACGACAGTCAATTTTAGAGAATTAAGCTTGAGCTTTAATATATTGGCTAAACCTTCACATTAACTCTGGATTCTGGAACGCAAGATTGCTTTATTTATCCTTGGACTGGAACACCATCATCGGAACTTGCTATCTGGATTCTGAACCTGCTATAGATTAGACTTTAATTAACGAGGTAAGCATTCATATAGGAAGCGATGATTAATTCTAATATGCGATTGAAGGTAGAATGGGTTCTGACGATTTTTCTCGCAGCTTTATTACAGTATTTTTATTAGTACCGTCGCCTGGACATTGATAACCCACAAGCAGCGACACTTTTATGCCGACGACTCATAATTCTGGCTCAGGTCACCGCCATGGTCATCATCGCACTCATGCAACTTCGAGCTCCAATCTGATGACATCTTCGACACCAGTGAGCAATGCAACGACACCATCACACACCCCGGACTCGGTCTTCGCGTTCAACTCGTCTACGGACCCCACTGCTCGTCGTCAATTTCTGAATGCTGTCCTCGCAGGGTGTAGTTATGAGGAACTGCTCTACATATCAAGCACAATCACATCCCTTCTGCGACGCGATTTCCTGCTGCATCTACCACCAGAGATAGGATATCATATCCTGTCGTTCATTGATGAACCCAAGTCGTTGATGAGGGCGAGTTTGGTTAGCAAGCATTGGATGAGGATGATCAGGGATGAGACGCTGTGGAGACGGATGTGTCTGGTGCATGGATTTGAGAATTGGGAAGAGGGGAGGAAGGATTTAGTTAGGAAGGAGACGCACAGGGCGAGGAAGGGGAAGGAGAGGGATGCGGATGCTGAGGGAGAGAGTGATGCGGCGGTTGAACCAGCGGTGTATAAGTTCTCTTATAGGAGGCATTATAGAACGAATTATATGATCAGTACGTATCCATTTCTATTTCAATGGCAATCATTTGTTTATGCATTTGTTTGCAGAGCAAAACTGGACCAAGGGAGGACGCATGCTTCAGACGCATAGAATTCGCAATACGTCTTCAGGCGATGATACAGTGACGTCTCTCGCTATGGATGAGGACTGGATTGTTGTTGGACTTTCAAGTAGCAGAATCAAGGTGTACAGCACAGCGACTGGAGTGCTTTGCAGGACACTTGTAGGACATGAGTCGGGTGTGTGGGGGGTTTGGTTGGCGATGAAGGGCGGGTCGAGAATAGACCCACAAACGGCAGCACCTCATTCTGCTTCCAACAATACAGGACAAGGGGCCAATCTGGAGGTTGGGTTGGCATCTGGTTCGGGATCCAGCGGGTTGGGGTCTAGGGACACGTTTTTCCTCAATCCACAACCCTCAGAACAAGTTCGTGTTTCGATTGTTCAAGACCCAGCGACACGCAAAAAAAGCAAACGACGCGAGAAGGACAACAGTGCAAATTCCTTACCCAATGGAATACTCTCGCTTCGTGCCTCAGCTGAACCTAATGCCACGTCCTCGTCGTCCTCTACAAAAAAGGCCTCTAAATCACCGGGTCATGATAAAACGAAGAAGCAGAAGAAACGCGAAAAAGAAACGAAATTTAGGTTACCCAAGGCAGCTGTGGCTGATGCAAAGTTTCGGGGCGTTGATATTGACCCACCTCCGTCGTATCCTCCTCACTCCGCCTCGTCATCGCATCCACCTCGCTCAGGCACGGGCTCTCATCTGCATTCTCACTTGGATTCAACCACCACCACAAATGCGAATCATCCTAGTGACGGAATGCATGTTATGCCTAATGAGACCCACGATCACTTGTTGTCGCCCTTGCTGCGGTTGGCACTGGGGTTGGATCCGTTGGATCCCGATTCTTCGAGTGGTAGTGATAGTGAGGGTGGGGGTGATGGTACCGGGAGTGGAAGTGGGAGTGGGAGTGATGTGGCTGTTGTTGGGGGTGTTCAACACGAGGATGGGAAGGGGGAGAGTGAAAGCACGGGTGGGAGTAGTTGTGCTGAGGCGGGTAGTGATCGGGAGGAGGCAGTGGAGGACGAGGACGAGGTACAGGATGGGAGAGGCGGTGAAGTGAATTCTGCGGGTGCTCAGAGGCGGAGATCAAGTTTGCGAGTTCGACCTCAGATACCGCAACCACCAGTACAATCGTCAGCCCAATCTCAAGCTCAACATACTCAACAGCATGTACCTCAACAATCCCAACCACCACCTGAGCCACGGTTCCAGATGCTCCCTGACGACCTCTCGCCTAATCAACCCACGGTGGATCCGAAATTGTGCATGTCCTCTGTTGGATGGGGCCAGCCAAACTCGATAATCGTGAGCGGTGGATGTGATAAAGTGGTGAGAGTTTGGGATGCAAGGAGCGGGTATGTATCTTTTTTCTCTTTATATTTCTATCCTCTCTTTCGCTTTCTCTGACCTTGACGTTTCTTTGTAGGTATTGCATCTATGTCCTGCACGGCCACACATCTACCATTAGGTCGTTGAGAGTGCTGGATAATCGCCCTATTGCAATTACTGGGGCTAGAGACTCGACGTTAAGGGTTTGGGATATTCAGAGAGGGAGATGTGTACATGTCCTAGAGGGCCATGACGCGAGTGTGAGGTGTTTGGATGTTAGTGGGAATACGGTTGTGAGTGGGAGTTATGATGGAACATGTAGGGTGAGTTTTTGGGTATTATTTTTGTATTCCTCTGTCTTCCTATGCTTTTAAGGGAGCACAGTAGTAACGCTGAATGGACGCTTATGTTTTATTCTGACTTTAGGTGTGGAACGTGGACACGGGTGAATGTCTACATGTCCTGCGAGGTCATTTCTCGCAGATCTACAGTGTTGCGTTTGATGGAATTAGGATTGCGAGTGGTGGATTGGATACGACAGTGAGGATCTGGGACGCCACTACTGGGTAAGAAATCTTTGTTGTTAAATTTTTAGCGCTTAAAAATTACTCGCTAACACCTCACCCATAGACATTGCACGGCGTTACTCCAAGGCCATTCGGCCCTCATCTGCACCCTCCAATTGTCCAAGAACCTACTCATAACAGGCTCAGCCGACGGAAGAGTGATTACATTCTCACTATTAACCCTCACGAAAGTGCACTGTATCAGCGCACACGACTCTTCCGTCACATCTCTCCAATTCAACGAGCCTGCACATTCCAGCTTTGACCCCAGCTCACGCCCAAGCACAGCTCCAAGCTCTGAATCGGGTGCGGGCGCAGGCTCAGGGTTCCTTGTGACAGGTGGCAACGATGGCCGAGCACGGTTATGGGATGTGAAGACGGGAGAGTGGATCAGGGATCTTACGATCAGGAGCGAGTGTGTTTGGAAGGTTGGATTTTTGAGGGACATCGTAGTTGTGTTGTGCAAGAGGGCTGGGAGTAGTCATGTCGAGATTTGGAGCTTGAGAGGATTGGGGAAAAGAAGGAGGGGGACAGTAAGTGCTAGTGCGACCTCCCCGACACCGACCCCACTGGGAGGTGGAGATGCTGTTGCTGGGTTGTTGGGTGTCGGTTCTGCGGATTAGAGGGCTGGGTGGTTTAATTGTAAGATTAGGGGTTTTATCTTATTTCTCTCTTCACTCTACACGTATATCTACAAAGACAAAGACGGGTTAAGGTCAACAGGAGGACAGGGGCCGAGGGAGAGATTAGATTAGATAAAGCAATGAGCACGTGGTGCCGATGAATTTCTGCGGTGGATTCGTGGAATTCCGATTCGTTTCGTTGTTGAGTCGTTTGGTTTCTCATAAACTCCTCGCTCCCGAATGCAACTCTATGTACATGTAAGTATATCAATTCTAAAATCTACCATTTCTCATTCACAATTATGTAGAATTTTCCACGCATTTATTTGTGGTATTTTTAAGCGAGCCGAGGGACATTGAGTTTGGCTTGACGACACCAAGCGATGTCCTTGGATGCTGGTCTGTGTGAAGGCAGGCATTCCGGTACCGCAGTGCAAATTGCATGCCGGGCCTTTGGCGAGCCTCCTGATCTTGGGCGTTTGCGTTTTTTTCAAACCTATGTTCCCTGATTGGCAGATGATGAGTGAGACGCAGAAACACAGACCCCATGACATGATTTCAAACCCCATGGGCCATCTCCATCGGTCAAGCAGCGGTATTAAAACGAGCTGTTTTCCATCACATGCACTTCTTTCTGTTGTTATTATTCTTAGAATAATATGACCTGGCCTATGAATGGCTAGCGTATCGAGGTTTGATTACCCAATGTGGGAATCCACGGCGATTTGGAGTGTTTGCCACTGAATCGTGGTCGTTTGTCAGTTGTCTATAACGATCGTTGATAACTATTTCTGACGTCCTAGGGTTGGAGGGGTCGTATTGCCCATTTCATTTTCTATTCTATACTCGCATCAGACCTATTTCGGCTCTAAACTTGGCAGTTGGAGAGTGCCGTGTTGGTGCTTATACGTCGCTTGGTTTTTCATCTACTTATGCCTTGAGTGCCGGAATCAGCACCATAGGATTCGTATCATGCCCGTTGACAACACACGTACTATATCCTCTAGGAGGACCCAGAAGGCGCTTACGGAGGAAGAGTTGAGGGATATTGACAGGAAGAGGACGAGAGGTATGTTATCTATCCACGTCAAGACGGGGATCGAGGGCTAATGTTACACCGCTATGGGTTTCTAGGAGAACTTTCATGCGCTGAATGTCGTCGTTTGAAACTAAAGTGCGACAAAAAGCTGCCTTGTTCTTCATGTCTGAGAAGAGGGTGCGAGAGTATATGTCCTCTTGGTATGTTTCCCCCTGATTGGTCATTTGACTCCTATTTACCCCGCATTTTTTTGCGAAACAGGAATTTTGGCAGCTGGTCAAGGGACGAGATTCATTTTGGCATCGACTACGCAGTTGCATGATAAGATCTATGAAATGAGCAATCGAATTCGACAGTTGGAAGATGCATTGGCGATTCTGCAGTCTATGGTATCAGACCAGCGGCATCCCCTCCTCACCGACGAGTTGTTGAGGATCAAGTTTGGGAGCGAAGCTATTAATGCGAGAGAACACCCCGTGGAACAAGATGCAGACGAGGACGATGATATGGGCGCTGGAGAGGGTGAGGGAAGGGAGGGGTCGAAAGGACTTAGCAAGGGGAAGGGCAAAGAGGGAAAAGCAGCTAATGATGTTGACAAGAGTATTGATGCCCTGGGGACACTTACACTTGGAAGCTCTGGCGAGGTTCAATATTTTGGGAGGTCTGCTGGGTCTGAGGTCAGTCTTTATAAGATGTTGTATTGTTTAAGTCGCTGATATGTCTTTGGTATTCGTTTAGACGCTTATGATGGTCAGTACCCCTTCTTCTCTTCATTAAGTATAACAGGCTACTTACGCGACCGCCTACAGAAAGCAGATGAAGATACCCCTAGTATTCCCTCTGATGACGAAGATGATTCAATATCACAAACAGGACAAGACCCTCAACGACAACACTTATCATCTATTGATCGACTCGCAGACCTTTTCCCATTCACCGCCAAAAACCGACGCAACCACACAGGAATAGCACTCATAGAGAGCTTCCTGCCCACGTACGAGCAAGCAACGGAATTGTGCTTGTCATACATCGACCACGGATCCCTATTCTTTCGGGCAATCAAGAAGGACGAGTTGTTGGACGAGTTACTGCCCTTGATATACAAGAAGCGGAATGAGAACAGGTCACCTGGGGCTGCAGACCCTTCAAGTCCAGAATCAACTACGGATTCGCAGTCACATACACAAGACGACGACCCAGATCCGTCACATAATTTGGCTCTTCTGTTCTTCGTCTTTGCGCTGGGTGCTCTGTTGGATCCGAATAGAAAGCCATTTAATGCGGAGGCGGAGAGGTATTATGATCTGGGGAGAGCGGGATTGTCGTGTCGGAGTGTTTATGAGAGTCCGGGGGTGGATAGTGTTAGAGCGATGGGGTTGATGGCTACGTATTGTAGTTTGGCTGGGAGGAGGTATACCAGAGATAATGCGGTGAGTTTCTGTGCGATTGGTATCGTTTGTGAATGGATGTTAATGCTGACTTTAGTGGTGTGTGATGAGTTTTGCTGCTAAGTTGGCGCAGAGTGTGAGTGCCTCTTGTTCTCTGTAATTGTTTCCTGACTGACGAGGTTTTCCAGCTTGGACTTCGTGAGCAATAATTTATATTTTCTAGGATAATCATCTGATATATACGGGCGTAGACCGTGATAGTGCCAGGTGGAAACTAGACCCCGTCATGGTTCAACGAAGAAGGAATCTGTTCTGGGAGGTATTCTCATCTGACGTATCCAACGTTTGTCACTTCTATTTTCCGAGATCCAAACATTCAATAAAACTAACTTAAACCTTTAGAGTCTCGCTCTCGGTCGACCACCCGCCATCCATCTCTCCTACGTCGACTGCGAATTCCCATCCGAAGATATCCCTCTCTCGCCATCTGGGACACCAGAAGCCGACTTCTGGCGCATGAAACACTCCTTCGCACGGGACATCTACAACTCCGTCGCTCAGACGACCCTAGTTGCCGACTCCGTGAACTATAATTTAGTTTTGGATTTGGATAAGAAGGTTAGGGAGATTAGTTTTCCTGTTAGTTTTAATCCGTATGTGGGGAGGGAGGTGGGGGATAAGGTGTTTTATAGTAGCAGTTTGGCGTTGAGGGATTTTTATGCGAGTCAGCATAGGACTGTTAGTGAGTGCCCATTCCTTTTTCCATGACTTTTCACTTTTTGGGGAACTTCTGCTGACTGATTTAAATTCAACTCTGATTTTAGCGATGATATACCTCCACCGTAGCTTCTTTGCACAAGCTATGCTGGATTATCCGACTAATCCGTTCCTCAGCCCCTTTGCCCCGTCGTTTTTGACGGCGTTTAGGTGTGCGTCGATTATCATCAAAGCCTCTGCTCATCTCTTTGAGAGATCTGCGGATATGGCGCTGAGAGTTTGGTTCTTGATGTATCATACGTTTTCGGCGGCGGTGAGTGTTTTGACTCCTTTTTTCTGACTTGGTTGGGGTTGGAATGAGATGCTGATGTATTTCTATTATAACAGATTATTGTTGGGACGGTTATGACGCGTCTTCCAAATTCAAATATCACCCCCATTGCGATCCGGGACTTTGATTTGGCGTTGTCGATATTTGAGAGGGGCGCTTCTAGTTCGGCGAGAGCGAAGACTGCCTTAGTATGTTTGTCTCTAGATTAGTTCATTGATCGTTAACTCACCCAACTTCAACAGAACGTCCTCACCAAGCTAAAAGAAAAAGCTGCCCGAATTTCAGACCATCTAAATCCTAAACAAGCCTCATCTCCTGGTAGCTCTAGTTCTACTGGTAAAGATGATAAAGAGATGTTTGGCACGATGGATGATTTAGAAGATGATTTGGCTATTTTCGGAGGACAGATGAAGGTGTTGGATAGGAAGAAGAGTCAGGCGCATTGGGCTCATTCGCCATCACAGCAGCATCAGCAGCATCAGCCAGGATCTACAACTCAGTCTCAGGCGCAGTCACCACAGCAGCAGCAGAATTCAAGTTCGCCGAAACGCCAGCAGCAGCATAAACAGAGGACGAATAGTAGTCATAGGAGGTCGAATTCGGCCACGTTGGCGTTGAGTCCGAGTATATCCAGTCCAGGTGGAGCAAGTGTCGTTTCTTCCCCTGTGTCAGTGGGGGATGTTAGTCCAGTGGTTCCTGCTGCTGCACCGGGACCTGCTCTCACTGCCGCCATGGCTGCGATGGATCAGAATAGTGCTGGTGGTGCAACGCAGGTGTCGGGGGCGGCGGCGACGGGCCAGGGGGAGAGTCGTGGTGGGGCTTGGGATTTGGGCACTGGATTACCGGAGGTTCATCCTAGTTTGATCACGTACTTGAGCCAGGATGTGGTTAAGAGGGCTTTGGACTTTGAGTATGGAAAGAATGGGGCTGTTAGTAGTGCTCAGAGTGGGAGTGGAGGTGGAAATGGACCTCCTGGTGCGGCGACTGTTGAAGGGAATGCGTTTTATGGGATGACGGGAACGAATACGGGTGTGGCGTTGGGGGGTACAAGTGGGTATCCTATGCAGCAGATGGGAGGCACGGGAGGATGGGGGAATACGACGCTTTCTGGACATGCACCGGTGCAGATGCAACATATGCCGCCTCTGTATGGCTCAGCACCGCCAAATATGGCTGTTCATAATGCTCATATGATGCAGAGTAATCCCGCAGCTGCGTTTTACTCACAGCCAACTATGATAGGGCCTAGACATGCGATGGGCGGTGTTATGAACACGGGAGGTGCGACACCTGGGTCGTGGGGTGGGTTTGTACCTGTAATGCAGACGAATCATGGGCAAAATGTGAGCGGGGGTATGAGTGGTGGTGGGATGGGTGGGGTATATGGATTTGGTGCTCCTTCGCCGTATACTGGACACCAGGCTGGTACTATGCCACAGGGAGGATTTGGAGGATTTGTGGGACAATCTATGGCGTCGAATGGTCATGGCCATGGGAATCCGATGATGCCCAATATTGATATCAATATGAACCCCATGATGGCATATGGCTCAAATAGGGTGCAGTTTAATGCGATGGACCCATCACGGGCTGTTGAAATGGGGTTGGCTAGTGAAAGTGGGATGGATTTAGGATGGGTTACATTTATGCAAGATTGTGGAATTATGGATACGCAGGAGGGTTAAACTATGGTTAATGGGTAATTATATTTATATGGATGATAGGTTGTACATGGATCTAGGTTCTCTGATACTGCTTTGCCGATGCTTTTCATGGTTTATTTTTTTGTTATCTCGCTGGATTGTATTACTATTATTAGGATTAGGATTATGAATGCTCCTTCCTGATGCTATTAATGAAAAAAACTTACTAGCACACCAGACCCTGCTTCCAACATCCGCTAGCCCTCACATCCCCCTGATCCTCGAGGGTGCATATGGTAATAATTTCTGTTGATGTTCAAGTCTAAACGGGACCAATGTTGGTGGGATGTGGGGAGTTGATCCGAAATATTGCATTTTCGAGTGGAATTACCAATTTTAGAACTGCAGCGTGTCCCCATGCAGCGCCACCCTGTGGTGACCAACAAGCCACCGACAGCGGATACTATCACGACTCTCATACTAACCACCACCAACCCACCACTCCTTCCCTCCTTGAGCTCTATATACGCCGCCCGTCATGTTATGGCGACAGCGGGGCTTTGTTGCTCTTAGTTGGCTGTTCTGTCTTGCAGGTCTTGCAACTGCGCAGTCTGAGCCAACACACGATATTTCATCATTTAAGTACCTACCAGCGCGCTTGTTTTTGTTTGATGATACAGAAGTACGCGAATTTCATTGATTTTGGATATCTAGCAGGATGACATTGACTCGATAACTGCTTAGGTTGCCGTTTATCATGATTCAGAGGACAGGAATGTGTACTTGTCCTTCAATGAAGGAAAGAAATGGGAGTTAGCGGACGGCATTCCAAAGGGTGAAGCGTTGATGTTTGTGGAACATCCGACGAATAATAGACATGTATGTGATGCCTTAATCTCGCAAGAATAATCCCCTCACAATATGGTAGGCTTTCGTTCTCACAGACGGGACAACACATTATAGGACTACAGATAGAGGTCGGACTTGGCAGTCATTTGACCTCCCCGTCTCTCTTGCCTCTGTAGCTCGACCATTATCGTTTCATTCGGACCCAAAAAGCTCGGGTTATGTTCTCTATCAGGGTACGAGGTGCGAGAGACAAGGCTGGGCTGAAATATGCCGCGATGAGGTGTGTATGCCTGATGGGAGGGCAGTTGCATGATCATTAGGCTGACGTCCGTTATAGACATATTACACCAAGGATTCTTTCAGCACCGATGCAAAGTTGATGATGAAGGAAACATCACGATGCCAGTTTGCTCATAGCAGGAAGGACTTTAAACACGACGCACACAACGACCTGATCTACTGCGTAGCGTTCGACACATCATCATCACACATGGGCGGTCATTCACTCTCCTCCAGCAAGCTCTTCTCCAGCACCGACTTCTTCGACAAAGAGCGACATGTTGTAGATTTGGGAATTGCCAAAAACGCTAAAGGGATCATTGCATTTGCCATCGTTTCCAAGTTTGCTGTCGTCGCCATGAAAGACGTCACTCATCCTCACGGAGAAATGATGCTCTACGTTTCTTTGGACGCCAAGACATGGGCAAAAGCACACTTCCCTCACGCTTCCTCTGCAAAGCTTAGAGAGAATGCGTATACAATGTTAGAGTCAACTACGCATTCCCTCGCAGTTGACGTTGTGTTGAAGGAGGGAAGCTCTATTGGCACTCTGTTTGTCAGCAACTCCAATGGAACTTACTTCACCGAGAGTCTAAAGGACACCAACCGCAACGAACATGGATATGTCGACTACGAGAGGCTGTACGGTGTTGAGGGTATTGGTCTCGTCAACATTGTTGCAAATGCGCAGGATGTGGACTCACGACGCGCGAAGAAGCATCTGCGTACTCTCCTCACCTTTGATGATGGTCGTACTTGGTCAGCGATCAAAGCACCCGACGACGACGTCGATGGAAAACGGATTTCCTGCGACCCCTCCGATCTCGAAAAATGTTCACTGCACTTCCATTCAGTAACTGCACCCCACAACTTTGGCCGAGTTTTCTCCTCACCTGCGCCTGGATTCGTTATGGGTGTTGGAAGTATTGGAGACAGCCTGGAGAAGTATAAGGACAGCGACACTTTTTTGAGCACGGATGCGGGTGTTACGTGGCGTATGGTGGCTAAGGGTGCTCATAAATACGAGTTTGGAGATTCTGGCAGCATTCTCATTGCTGTTGACGACGAGGACCCGACAGATGAGATTAAATATTCTCTGGACCTTGGAAGGAACTGGTATGTTCTCCTCGTCCTTTCTCTTTGTCTATGCTCATGAGGTAATTCCCCAGGAAAACCTATAACTTTGGCGTCAAACTCCGCGCACGCGCATTGACCACACTTCCTGATTCCACCTCTCAAAAATTCATCCTGTTGGGCTCAGTACACAAGCACGACCAGAAAGGAAAATATGGCAACGCTGTCACCGTGTTTTTGGACTTTGCTAAAACGAGAGGCAAAAAGTGCTCTGAGAGTGATTATGAGAAGTGGTACGCGAGGCCACCTAGGGCTGAGTGTATCATGGGACATAAGGTGTGTTATGCGTTTTCCGTGGTGTTCGGGATGCGCCATTTTATTTTATTTTAATTTTATCTATTTATTGACCCGTCGTTTTTCCTTTTTCAAAATTTTTTGTTAGCAATGGTATAAGCGCAGAAAACCCGAGGCGAACTGTTTTGTTGGTGAAAAGTTTACGGATCCTGTCGTTCATGAAGATGCTTGTGAATGTACCGATGCTGATTACGAATGGTGTGTCCACTCTTAATACTTTTCCTTTTTTTATTTTTCAAACTAAAACAAATTGTAGCGACTACAACTTTATTCGCAACGGCAACAAGTGTGTTCCTGCTGGACCTGAACCTATCCCTGATGGAGTCTGTTCAAGGCCGGATATGACCTATGATGGTTCATCAGGATATCGCAAGATTCCCGGCAATACGTGTAAGGGTGGACTGGAGAAGGATGAGAAGGTTAGGAAGAAGTGTTCGCAAGGTGTGTTCTCTCCTACAATATATCCTCAACCGTTTCATTTAATTTTTCTGTCGCTGTTAAGCCCAACCTCAGGAAGGGAATATCATCCATCAGACAGTGCGTCGCTTCGTTTTTATTTTTCGGATTTCGTCATCAACTTGCCCTTGTAGCACAACTTCAAAGCTCAAATTCTTCAGCATGCCTATTTCGCTGAGTCCAAGGTAAACGCATTTTAAAGTATGGGTAAAAACAGTGCCGCTTAAACGACTTGTAGACCATCCTCGTTCTTCTCAACGATCACTCGATCTGGCAATCCAGCAACGAGGGTTACACATGGAACGAACCCATGCCAGGACAGAAGTTCATCTTCTTCATGCACCACAAATACACCAAGGATCGCGCGTACCTCCTCACAGATTCGGTCGACTACTATTACACCACTGACACCGGTCGCACCTGGATTCCATCAAAGGGACCCACACCCCCTTCTCAACTGGGCGCACAGGTTCTGCATTTCCACCCCAACTCTGATTATCTCATCTGGGCGGGTGACAGCGATTGCGAGAATAATGGCCCTAACTGCAAATCTGTCGCTTCTTACTCGACTGATAACGGACGTCGGTGGGCAGAAATCGAGTCTTACACCCGCAACTGCGCCTTTGCTGTTGACCACAAGCTCGATGCGGACCCTACGGAAATTATTTGTGAGAGTTATGTGGAGAAGAAGGGGAATCAGGCGTCGTTTGGGATGAGGAGGGTTCCGATGGAATTAATTGTTGGCGGCAACTTTTATCAGAATAGAAGGAAGCTGTTTGATTCTATCGCTGGATTTGCGAAGTTTTCGGAGTATTTGGTTGTTGCTGAGGTGCGTATTTTTATGGAATGTTAGTTTTTGGAGGTTTGGTACTGAAACCGACTCCTCTAGGTCCTGCCACACAAGGATACGATGGAATTGCAAGTCTCCCTTGATGGTCAGAACTTTGCGACTGGCAAATTCCCTCCTTCGTTGAAGCCTGATAGTCACGTATGTCTCCTTCAATTCTTCTTAGCTCCCTTACTTACACCCCTTTCCCTCTTGTAGGGATACACCGTTCTCGAATCCAGCACAAAGTCGCTCTTCATTCACATGACGACCACAGAGCCTGGCAAGGCACCTTGGGGAGTCATCATGAAATCCAACTCCAACGGAACGTATTTCGGTCTCTCCGTCGACAATGTCAACAGGAATGAGAATGGATACATCGATTTTGAGAAGATGATCGGACTTGATGGCATCGCTCTTATTAACGTTGTGTCTAATACCCGGGAAGCTACTGTTTCTGGCAGGAAGAAGCTGCAGAGTAGGATTACGCATAATGATGGTGCGTTTTGCTTTATTTTATTTTTTGTGTTGCCTTTTTTTGTTGATGGAGATTGTGGGTAGGTGGTACTTGGGCCGAGTTGAATCCTCCTAAGGTTGATTCTAACGGTGATTCTTATGAGTGTAAATCAACGGTGCGTCATACATCTTAGTCTTGTTGGACGAGATCCTTAGCTTTATTTCAGAAATGCGCTCTTCATGTCCACGGCTACACCGAACGACGAGACCCAAGAGCAACTTACAGTAGCCCTGGTATCGTCGGATTGCTCATGGCAGTCGGCAACGTCGGCGAGTCACTCGCAAATTACAAAGAGAGTGACACCTTCCTCAGTCGCGATGGCGGCTTCACATGGACCGAGATCCATAAAGACGCTCATCAATGGGAGTTTGGCGACTCTGGTTCGATCCTGATCATGGCCAACGACGAGGAGCCGACAACGCATGTGTTGTATAGCACAAATGAGGGTTTGGATTGGCATGAGTATAAGTTCTCAGACGACCCTATGCGGGTGTGGAGTATTGTGACTGTTAGTTCTGATACGAGCCGGAGGTTTATTTTGTTTGGAGAGTACCCGAGAAGGAGCGAGAGTATTGCGGTGCATATTGATTTCTCGGCGTTGACTTCGAGGAAGTGTGAGTGCTTCTCTTCTGTCGTTGCGATGAAGGGGTGTTTACTGATGGTGTTGAAATTTTTTAGGTGAGATTAATATCGAGGATCCTGGCAAAGACGACTTTGAGCTTTGGAGTCCTAGCGAGGAACGCGAGGAAATGTGTCTCTTTGGACGAAGGGTATGTTCACTGTCATTTGACATGGAGTGTGTGTTAATTATAATCGTCCTGCTAGACACTTTACCATCGTCGAGTCCGTGACTCTGACTGCGTAGTCGGGGAACGCGAAAAGGCAGCTGACAAGATTGTCGAGAATTGTCAATGCACAAAGGCCGACTTCGAATGGTAGGTCCCCATGATACAGCTTTTCCTTCACGATTGAGTTCGCTTACTGTGTCATTTAGTGAATTCAACTACGTCAGAAACACGCTTGGCGACTGTGAACTCGTTCCAGGAACTGAACCACTAGCCGCTGATGTGCATGACCAATGCAAAAATGGAGAGGAGTTCTGGTATGAGAGGACAGCATACCGAGTTATTCCATACTCTAGCTGTGAGGATGGTTATCGTCAGGACCGTGGCAACGAGCATCGCTGCCCGGGTCTTGGCCACAGGAGTGTTCTCTTCTGGCTCTTCATGCTCTTTATTCCCTTCGGATTTACAGCATTGGTTGCGTATTATTACTATCGTCGCAGTGGACTCGCAAGAGGGTGTGTCAGTTTCTATTTTCCGTTTATCAAAGCGATACTAATTCACTGTTTAGAAACATCCGTCTGTCTGGAGACTCTTATTCGCCATTTGGCCGTGGTGGAAACGGCGGTGTTTTGGACACCCTGGCTTCAGTTCCTTGGTTCCTCATTGGACTGGCTGGTATCGCATATGAGTCTGTCGCGGCCTGGCTGGATACCAACGTGTTACGGTCGAGGAGAGGCTACAGGAATGTTCCCATTGACGAGGATGCGCAAATTCTGAGATTTGAGGATGAGGAGTAGATGTGTTGATTTCTTGGTTCAGCGTGGTAGATAACTGGGAGGAAGGAGGCGAGAGTATTAGGGCAAACACGTAATAGCCCATACCCACATATTTATTATCAGCCTATGCCAGCCTTTTTATTACGTAGTAGTCTAGTTTGTCGTTTCTTTGCTATGGACATTGCCCTCAAGGCCGAGGTTGTTGGTGGGATACCTTGGCTCGTTGTATTTACCTTCCTTGATTAATCATGCTAGTTAGGCCTTTCCGCTTCTTGGTTTCGTTCCTCGCTGGCGGACCTTTGGGTCCACAAAAGTAAAAATCTAGTATGAGAGCAAATGTATTTGACAACATGAACGACGACAACGTGTGTGAGTGCAGATAAATGTAAGCGATGCATAAGATTCCGAATTCCGTAGTGTGATGCTGGTGTTAAAAGGTATATAAGTAAAATGAAAGCTTGATATATGTATGATGGGCAAGGGTTCCATGAATTGGCCAGGAATACGGCAAGCCAAACTGCGGGTTTGAGTGGAAACTTTGGGGAGGTCGTGCAGGGTGAATATGGGGTGTAAACGTGCAAGAGTCGTAAAACATCGTGAGCAGGGGCGTGTAACAGGGACTATGAGGTGTTTGTTATTGGACGTCGTTTCCGTGAACGTGAAGGTGATCGGGTACGTGTGTGTGTTCTTGACTTTGAACGAGGATTCTGGATCTAAATAAAGTCTTCATGAGCAAATAAGCTTGGAACCAGGATGAATGAAACGTACTTCATAGTCCATACACATGTAGCCAATCAATAGCATAACAGCCGCTGCAACCGTCGGTAGTGAGGGTTCTGCAACTGCGAAGAGAATAGGGAGGACGCCATATGGTAGGTAACGGTAAATGGCTGGACTGTGCTTTGTGCTTGTTGACCGAGATTTCCGAGATGAATGTGTTTTGCTGCGAGATAACCTGTCGTTCTCTCGTGAAGAGCTGACCTTCTTGCTGCTGCTTGAAGGACGGGACCTGGACCGGGATTCAGCAGGGGGTGGTGACTCTGTCGTCTTGCGACTGTCACCACTCCTGGCTGTTCCTGTCATCGTTGTAGTCCTAGTTGCTGTTGTAGGTGCCGTATCTGTCACCGTTTGGCATTCCTCTGCTTCATGCTGAATAGGCACCGTTAGAGAGACCTCCTGGAGCTCTCTAGTTGTGTCTTGAACCCATGCTTCGACACGTCGCTGCGACGCAAGGTAATAAGTATACAGGTCGGCTGGGTTGTCGCTGATGGGCATAAATAAAAGTCTATGGGTGGATGAATCGAGTCAGAGATGGCGGTTTACTAGCAACCCCAGCACGTGTACTTAGAAGACCTCGTCTTTGAGACTGAGAGATTTTAGGTCGGCGGGGCGTGCCTCGTGTCGCTTTATGTGTCCGAGCCAAGGGTCGACGGGGATTTTGTGACAGGGTCGCAAAGGCTAATGGAGATTTTGCTTTTGTTTTATTTGAAGGAATTTTGGGCTATGATTTGGGAGACTTACCTGAAGATATCAGTGCGATATCGCGACGAGCAGACGATGCTTGAAAGCAGTCAATATAATTCACTGGCATGGTCAAGATGGGAAATACTTGGCGGAACCACACCGAACCCCATGACTCTCGGGATTTATTTAGCCATCATTGACGGTGATACAAATAGAATAGCCCCTAAATTACAGCAGTATTACGACACAGACAATGGTTGTATATACAAACTGCTACGAGGCGTAACGAAGATAATGTACAGATTATACAAGCTGTACATAGTGAAATAATGATAGAAATGATACTAGTACATATGATACAAGATATATACAATATAAAGCACGAAAGCAAAAACAAAGCAACAGATGAAGGTGAGTGAGGAAGAAAGGGGATCAAGGGCAGAATTGGACGAAAGGTTGGAGTTCTTGAGCTAGTTTACCTCTACCTTGTGAAACTATCCATTTACCTACACCAATCATCGCTGCCTCGTACGCAACAGTAGAAAGTGGATCATGAGACCGTCTGCCTACGCCCAACGGGTCCATGAGGGTCGCCATTGTGGCGAAGAATCGCCGTGACTCATGCGCAGATAGGGTTTCCACCAACGTTTGAGAAGGCTTGAAAGTAGAAGAGCGTGAAGCAGGACGCGCATGCGAGGGGCTGAGTATCTCAACTGCGTCGTCTACCATCGTCCGAATACTGATGGAGAAAGCGTTTTCCAGCGTCGGACCAGTGGTTGCCATCTGGTAGACAAGGTATGACCGGTTGTAATCGGAGGGGAAGGTGACGCCTTGAAGGATCATATATCGTAAGAAGATGTGGAATTGTCGATCCGCGTCGGAGTCTGTTTCGACTGGTGATGTTGGAGCCACCATGGGTCGCGCATTCTTGGTGGAAAGGACGGTAGGGCTCTTCAGTGGCGGTGCGACCATAGAGCTGAGCGTCTCGTATAAAGGGTTGAAGAGAGCCTTCTTTCCTCCTAGAAACGTGTTTTTCGAGGACATGTACGCTCGGAGACTGTCAAGCATGCAGTGAGGGGAGGAGAACGTAATTGAGCCGTTATCCCGGACGTTGGAGTTCAGCAGCGCGACCTCATTGACAGCGAAAGTCTCTCCCTCCGTCAACTGGATAATCTCGAAAGTGAATGCATCACTCTGCGCGACCTTTGTCGTCCGATAATGGTCGATTATTTTCCGTCCAATAGTCTCACTTGGGGCTTCCATTGCCCGTTGATAAATTTTCTTGTCCGCGAGAGACACGGAAGGCTGTGGTATGTCGATGTCTGCCAGACAACTGTACAGAACAGATGGGTCGTTGGCGTGTGGCTGTCGCAGAATGGTCCTTCTGAGAACTATCACGATCCGGGGGCTCACAACATATAGTCTATGAACACCCGGCGTGTTATATATCAACCCTTCCCATAGCCCAAATCCATTTCCTCCAAGGATGAACTCCGTCCCGGGTGCTGCCTCCCAGACGCCTAGAAAGAAATAGTTGGCCAAACCCTCGTATTCAATGGCATGGAAGTCGTCCAGCTCTGGGTCAACTCGTTTCCTCAGCATCTCGTTGATCTTATCCTGCCCATACTGCTCCTTTAACCCCTCTGCTGTTGCAACAATTTGGTGATGCGGCGTCTCCAGATAGTACCGCAGTCCATCCAACCATACATCCGAGTTGGTGTCAAGTTGTCTCTTCTCCTTGTATTGTCGTATCCAGTCAACAAGAGGTGCGTTCTGGGGGTTAGTTTCTTCAAAATAACGAGTTGCCATCGCGTCGTTTCGGTAGTGCATGAGGAACAGAAATTTGCGGAGCGTCGCTAGCTCCGACCGAGTTATGGTGAAACCTTTATTGGGAATTTCTTTGTGAATGTGCCTAAGAACCGTAGCAGCATCCTGCTCAAGGATAGAAAGCTTCTCCTCTAGGTGATCGACGTTGGTTGGGTGCTTCAGGTCCCGGTAAAGATTATTCTGTCCGTAGACTTTTGCGAGCTGCTTCCGCGTAAGTTCTCCCTTCCTGACGTCGTAGAAGTGGATGATTTCGAGCTTCAGTCCTTTGATTCCCGTTATGGAGGCCCTCCAGATAGAATTTGCTCTTTGGCGCTTTGCTGGAGGCACATAAACTCCCGGGCCCGGTGGAGGTGGAGTGCTATCAACGATGCAAATCGTTAAATCTAGAGACTTGGGGCAAGTCATATCAATTTTTAGATAGATGTCACATACTCTGGTGGTAGTGCTAATCCCGGTTCTCCATACTGAAATTGTCGAAGAATGAAGCGAGGTATACAGTGGTGATATTGCTTTTTCTTTGGCTTCTCCATCGTGGTGGGAAGAAAGAAAGGACGGAGTTAACTTGCTATCGCGGCTCGGTGTTTCTCACAACACACACAGCCGTCCACCAAACCATCCACGTCAGAATTGGGCAATGCTGTTTGGCACCTTCCTACTAAAGTCATTGTGCTGTATTGAGTTCCCTCATTGTATACTTTCAGCGAAGCAGATACAAGCTGCCCACTGAAGATCGCTTAGATAGCCAGAAGATCCTTACCGCGTATAATTACTGACGACACACAGGGCTGGCCTTTGCAGGGCTCTACCCCGCCTCGTGGACGACAAAGTACAGCGTGCAGAACAGAATTAGCTCCCAGGATGAGTCGACACTGCAAAAATAAATTTCAGCCGACTCCTTCAAATAGAAAATGCATGAAGTAATGGGATAGGAATACATATAATACACAACTGTGCATACATTATTACATATGAGGTACAGACAAGACGAAGTAAAAAATGTACACAAAATTCGAAAATATACAGACAACAAGAAAGCGTAAAAAAAACAAGATAATAGCAGATAGAAGAAAACAATAATATCAAGGATAAGGTCGGAAAAGATTCAATTCGAGTTAAATGGTTCAATGAAAGGTAGAAGTCGATGAGCTAATTCAATACTCCCTTGTGAAACAACCCATTGACTTACACCAATCATTGCTGCTTCGTACGCAATGGTGGAAAGTGGATCATGAGATCTCCTTCCGACGCCCAGAGGGTCCATGACGGCGGCCACAGTAGCAAAGAACTTCTGTGATTCATGGGCCGACAACACTTCCACCAGCCTGCGAGATGGCTTGATGGTACCAGCAGACGAGATAAAGGAGTGCGTATTAGAACCGCTGAGCTTCGTGATGGCTTCATCCACCATAGCACGAATGCTGATGGAGAAAGCATTCTCCAGGGTAGGTCCAGTCGTCGCCATGCGGTATACAAGGTATGAACGGTTGTAATCCGAGGGAAAGGTAACCCCCTGTAAGACCATATACCGCAGGAAGGTATGGAACTGTCGATCCGCATCGGAATCCGCCTCTGAAGGCGATGCCGGTGGAGTCATTGGCGATGCATCGCTTGAAGAGGCCGAAATCACCACCATAGAGGAAAGAGTCTCGTAGAGGGGGTTGAAGAGAGACTTCTTTCCTCCAAGGAAGGTGTTCTTCGACGACATATACGCTCGAAGCGTATCAAGCATACAGGCCGGAGAAGAAAACGTGATGGATCCATTGTCCTGAATGTTGGAGTTGAGCAAAGCGACTTCGTTGACAGCGTAGGTTTCCTCTGGAGTCAACTGAGTGATATCGAAAGTAAAAGTATCCTCTTGGGCGATCTTGCTCGTCCGGTAGTGGTCAATAATCTTCCTCCCGAGAGTTTCAGATGGCGCGTCCATCACCTTTTGACGAATCTTGGGGTCGGCAAATTTGAGCTCGGGTTGCGGAATATCGATACCAGCGAGGCAGCTGTGTAGAACAGATGGGTCATTGGCGTGCGGCCGCCACAGGATGGTTCGTCGTAGAACTATAACAATCCGGGGGCTCACGACATACAGTCTGTGAGCCCCTGGAGTGTTATAGACGACCCCTTCCCACAAACCGAAGCCGTTGCCTCCAAGAATAAACTCGGTACCAGGCGCGGCAGTCCAGACCCCCAGAAAGAAGTAGTTAGCCAGTCCTTCGTATTCGAGGGCGTAAAACTCGTCCAATTCGGGGTCCACACGTTCTCTGAGCATCTCGTTGATCTTCTCCTGGCCATATTCTTCTCTCACTCGCTCGGCGGTGGCCACGATGCGGTGGTGTGGCGTTTCCAAATAATATCGAAGGCCGTCTAACCAAACATCGCTATCGGTGCTGAAATTGTTCTTCTCCTTGTATCTATGTAGCCAATCCTTGAGTGGTGCGTTTTTGGGATTCGTTCCCTCGAAAAAGGTAGACGCCAAAGTATCGCTGCGATAGTGCATCAGGAAGATGAACTTCCGAAGAATGCCCAGTTCTGCGCGAGTTATCGTGAATTCATCTTTAGGTATCGCCTCGTGAATGCCCTTCAAAACCTTAGCTGCCTGCCCTTCCAAGGTGCAGAACTTCACTTCCAGGTGATATACATCGGTCGGGTGTTTGTGATCCAGATAAAGGTCGTTTTGGCCGTAAACCTTGCTCAGAAGCTCCTGGGTAAGTTCTCCCTTTCGGATGTCGTAGAAATGGATGTAATTGCGATTCACGATGGGGATGGGGATGGGGATGGGGATGGGCGTCTGTTTTTTGGACATGGAGCGTGTCCTAGCTCGACTAAGCACCCATACACGACTAGAGGAACTGATAGAGTCGTCATAAGATCATTAGACGCCGAATATTGATTGAGCTGAGGCATGATAATTTGAATTCCAATCGACTCACCCCTGTTGAGTAGCATCTGAGTCCGTAGGTTCGATGAAAGTGAATTGGCGGAGAATAAAGCGAGGTATGCAATGGTGGTACTGTTGCTTCATGGTGGTGGGAGGAAAGAAACCAGATAATGCGCGACGCTTAAGACTCGGAATTTCTCTCCGAACTCCCACCCATGCTGTACCTGTCAAACCTGGGCGATGCCGCACAAGAAGTTTCTATCTATAGGTATTGGGATTCTGTCAGGCGTGTACGTCTTATATTATCCCTCAATTATGGCGACCAAGGACGAAACAGCAAAGCAGCCCTTAAAACGCCCATCAGCAGACATGATGCTGTCGGGAGACAACAGGGGTAAAATGCGCAGGCGTGGGATTCCTCATTAATTACTTAGTGAAAATGCATCATCTTAGCCTTGAAGGTGGCCGGTTTTGACGAAGAAAAGGTAGTCAAGCTCCATTTCTTCAAGAATCAGTTTCCTCAGACTGGAATGGCGCCCGTTCTTTCTTAACCTTTGTGTTCACTAGGCTTTCTGCCACTCCCAATGTGATCGCTTAGATAGTCAATCAGGAGATCATCATTGCGATCACGGCCACGGCGCACGGCACAGCTGAGCCACGCCTTGCGGAATGCGGAATTAATGGTTAGCCTTTCGTGATGCTTCGAGGCATCTGAAGTCATCATTCCCTTTCAATGGAGTGTATGTGTGCCACTCAAAAGAGTGACAGGACATCCAAACGCTTTCCATCGTGAACGCTGCAGGCCGCACACCATCATGATCATGAGCTAGACAGTCATACATATCCTTCGCCATTCTTCTACGGAGTCTTCCTCAAGCTTTACAACTGCCACACACCCTCTCGAGAGCAAAGCACCCAAACGTGCATGGAATACTACGATTACCCCGCCGACCAATACCCATCATCCCTTCAACAGCGCCACCAGAACTTCTCTCGCTCTTCTGACTGGAAATACCAAGGAACCCCATATCCCACAGGTCACTTAGACATGGAACAATACTCAGTCAACGCCTCGGACTATGGCATGCAAGGAAATCAATATTCTAACTACGACAACGGTCTTCAAAAAGCATATTCCTCTCACTTGGACCCTTCTCACCACCACTTGGCTCAAGGCCACTCGCATCACTCAACGCGTGGATATCGCCACGAGGATCTCACACACGCTATGCCGGGTTCATATCCAGCAGGATATGATCGAGACCCATATAACCAGACTCACTCTGGTCATCATCAACTTCACCACCCATATCCTGAACGTATTGAACCACAGCAAAGTGTACCCAACTCTCTCTTTCAAGAGCACCCAGGGTCATTCAGATCTCCGAGCCCATACCTTGACGAAATGTCGATACTGAATCGCCCTGTGGCACCCTCTCGAACGTACTCGCTGGGCAGACAGTCGTATCGCTCGCAATACAATCAGCCAGGCGCATATGGGCAAAGCTATCACCCGTCTGGGATGTCCTACTCCCGCTCATCCTCTCCTCGTGATTCCAACTTTTACTACTCCTCTCGTGGCTCGTATGACGACCCTTACATTGACCAAGCTCCTTACAACGGAAATTATTACACTAATCCTCATTACTACGGTCATCCAGCGGCTTACAACACAGCGATGTATCCCAATACTGGTGTAGCTGGTGGCTACTCCACAATGGTTCCGTTAAACGGTGGGGCAGGAGGCTACATGGTGGTACCCACCGCAGGGCAGGGTGTGCAGGTCATTGTACGTATTTTACCTCTCATCTCGATCGCGTATAACACGGCTGACTTCGGATTTTCGTTCCGATCGCTTTTTGACACACAGGATACAAGTGGAAAGACCTCACACATGTATGCTCCCGGGTACACCTACTACGGAGAATCGTTTCTCACCAAGCTGTTCTCGCCATCAAGTTGGGGCTTTTCAAGGAGGAAGTCATCACGGTCCAAGTCCTCCCGACGGTCGAGTCGGAGTCGCCGGGGCAGCCTGTGGTCATTCTTGGACGATCTATGAAATCATCATTTCACTTGGAATTCATTCCATTCGAGGGGTGTTTGAAAACGTTGCGCAGGCTTGGCTAATCGAGCTGCGCAGCTTCGAAACGAGACCTTTCCTTTCTATTAATGTATCATCGCGTATTTATTTATTTGCTGGCAATTGCGTCTCACCTTGCATCTAATCTTATCTTTTGGTTCGTTGTCGCGTCATGGCCAAGTGTCTGACCTGTGTCTCGTCTCGGAGTAGCGCTCAATGTCTCCAATGTCTTATGGCACGCCACTCATGTCTCATGCATAACTCGATATCCTAGAACAATCTATCATCCCCATTGCTTGCTATGGTTCATCCACTACCGTCTCCCTCTTCTCCTCTTCTCCTCGGCCAGCAGACAATCGTTATAGTCTCGATACCTCGCCACGAACAGCATGGGAAAATCGAAAGATAATCAATACGTTCAGCAACCCAGTCCAGCCTATCAGGGACCGCCTGGGGTATACGCCGAGCCTCGTCAGTTTTCTTCTCTCTTATCTTTCTCTTGAAGGGCTTCTTCTTACCGGGCTTCGAATTCAGAGTATGGCCAATACGCTCCACCACCTGTTCCAATGGCGCAAGTCTCTCAGCCGGTATACCAAAGTACACCTCCGATGACTGTCGTTCAACCCGCCCGACCTCGAAGAGACGACGATGGGTGTTGTGCAGTGTGTTGTGGATGGTTAGTCCTTTAATCATACATGTATCTTATCCGATGTCCATTGGTGCTCAAGATTTTCTTCAGTCTACTGGGGTTGTGGACCGCTCTGTGTTGCTCTCCCTGCTGCATATGATTGAACCTGAAGAGATTCGAACCTTCACAAAACCATAGGCCTTTCTTCGCTCTTCGTTTCCTGAGGGATGGATGTTATCTGGATTTACTATTTGTAAGGATAACTCGTCTTAAAGACGCTTAACGATTAAATAACTGTCGAAAACATCATACAACTATGTGCGTACACTAGCAAGGGGGTACAGGCAGCAATCGTGAACATGGCTGTACACAGCTAGACTGGACGGTCGGCAACCTATGAAATACAGCCGAAGGTTAGAAACAGAAAAATGTGAATGAAAGGATCATGACATCCGTAATCGAATGGTAAATTTAGAAGTGGTATTGAATATCCTCGCGGATCATGATGGATGACCTTGCGAATGAACGGGGTTATGATGCGAATCCACAAGGCGGCATAGAATATAATTGAAACGGAAGTATGTCGGAATCAAACAGGATCAGACCTTCCATAAATAACCACGCAGAAAATAAAGTCAGTGAAGAGGAGCTTTATCTCGGCTGTTCAGACTGCGTCCAGTATGATGGCGGCGGGTTATCATACTGTGAGCTTGCATGCGCACGCGCCTGGCTGGTCTCTTCCTGAATCGGCACGGGGACGGGCAATACCTCACCCTTTCCCCCTCCACTTCCACTGGCAGGTGTCTGCGACAACAGGGGCGTCGTGCTAATTTCGCTCCTTGCGACATTCGAAGGTGCCGTTGATGCCGACCCATGACTTCCCACTTCACTGAAATTATGCACTGAGGGTAGATTTAGGCGCGACGACGAGGAGAAGTTGGTGTCTGTCGCTGAGATGGGTAGAGCAGAAACAGATGGTGACATGGTCGTGTTGCTGCGCGCAGATCGTAGGGCGGCTTTCTCGGACATGGGACTTTGGGCGTCAGGGGATTGAAGTCCCGTGGTTGCATTTGAAGGATTTGAAGGGTCTGAAGCAGTGGATGTAGCTGTTGGGAATGGAACTGGAATGCTTGGATCGCCGCCTGTTGACATAAATTACGAAAAATAAATAAACAAAACGGAGGCTTTATTAGTGCTGCGCACCTGTCGCATCCTTGCCCTTCTCAGCAAGATTACCCTTGCGGAATTGGTTAAGCTGTCGGCGAGTTTTGAGGAGGAAGATAGCGAAGATGGCAAGGCCAATAGCAAGGACACCAACAACGACACCAGTAGCGATAAGAGGGGTGTTATTTGGCTTGCTCGTGCTTCCTTGGTTGCCTCCCGTTGGATTAGTTGTTGGTGATGAGTTACCAGTGGGGGCACTAAGTGTGGGGAACAGCGGGACTTCGTCTGTCGTCTCAAATTGGAATCTATCCAGCATGAATTCTGTATATCCATCTGAAGTCGAGCCGCGATTCGTGATGACGACGGTGTGGAATGTTTCGCCCAACAGACCTGAGTCGTAGAATACCTCATCATATACAGCCGATCCATTAGACGTCTTCGATGACACTGTTGGTTTGCCCCCATCTAGTGAGATATCGACGAGGCTTGAACCGGTTCCAGCTGGTATTGTTCCCCACATCTTGAGGCTGTAACCTTCGATCAAGGTACCATATAAACATCAAAATATAAATCAAGGCTACACAAAAAGCGCACCTCTAAAGCCAAACGTTGCCTTTGCACCCAACTCTCCTGTAACGTGAACACCACCTTCCCACTGTCTAGTCGAGCCAGGTACTTGTTGCCAGTTCCCTACATATTGGATCAAAGTGGTATTTGCATCGTCGATAATAAGGCTAGGCATCGTGCTTCATAGGCTGGCTGTTGGGCAGTCAAGGCAAGGAGCACAACGTCGGGGACAAGAATGCAACAAGCTCTGCAGGCAGTGGCGTGATGGAGGGGGTGAAAAGAGCTTAGTCGGAGTTTTACCTTGTGGCTTCGTCGACCCATTTGTTGGTTGCCCTGTGCCTATCATTTTGTTCTCGAAATATTACGGATCAATTGCCGGCGATACATACCTTATTGGACGGTTACGAAGCGCCAAGCCGCTAGCTCGAAATTGGCAGAGTCTGTTTTGTTGATTGAGTGAGGGTATGACGGTCGTGGAAGCTGTAATTCATGGAAAAAATCCCGCATAGATCACAAGTTAAGCGCGCAATGCCCACAGACGATACGTATTACGCGTAGATGGCTCGCTAGACGCTTCCAATCACGGTCTGTGTTGGCGGCCATGATTCTGCGAAGTGACAGCTGGCACAGCCCGGTCAAAAATGACCGAACATTCGCTCGTCTGACGTCATGTGATTATTTATTCCAAAGTCAATGATGAATCGACGAAGGCTGATGAAGCCATCTGTTAAGGCCGTTGATACCGGTGAGACGCCGCAAAGGTTTCTGAGGGTGAACAACGTGAAAAATGAAGTCGCTGTGCGTTGGTTTCTCCATTCGAACACGATGAGAGAGCTTGAAGCTGCAGATAGGCTGATCGAACCCAGAAGAGGGCTGAATTAGCAAGACAAGCCATAGAAAATCCGGGACATATCAAGCAGCGCGTATGAATCAGTCGATGACCATTGACATTAGAATATTAATTTCTGCTAGGGATATGTTCTTATCTGTTGAAAGTACCTGAGACTAGCCTGTTTACGAATGGTTAATCGTATTGGAATGGTCATGTTGAGCGAAACATTGAATGCCTCATAACGCCATCATACAGCCAATCGAGGGGCGCTGTGCTAGTGGCTTACCCATGATAGCTTCGCGCTGCCACTCATCAAGCGTTCAAGAACTACATATATATACCCAGGTAAAAACTTGACAATGAGAAACGAACAGCATCTTGACCTAGAGACTTTTCCCGCTCTATCCTTCACTGTATTCACCATGGTACGTTCAGTTGAATCGCCAACGGATGAGTTTATTGCTTAAGAATATGTTCAACAGGCATTCTTCAACCCACATAACCCTCATAAAGGATCTTCTGGTCCTGGACTTGTAGGTTACCCATCCCATTTTTTGGAGTAAGAATACTCACTCATGCAATACCTGCCATACCTCCTCAGAAAGAGGAGAGGGATCGCGCCGGCCGACACAAGCAACCTATGGATGACATGATGTCAGCCGGAGCCAATCCAGGGGTTATTGGTGGACCCGACGCCTCCAAAGGGGCATCCTCAAACCCGCTTATGAGCATCTTTAGTGCTGGAGGCGGGGATGCTTCGTTCTTTGGGATGGAGCCCGTAATGATTGGTCCAGACACGAAGGAGAAAGAGGCTGATTCTAACAGCTGGGTCGCTGCGATCTTCAAGGCAGCACTGGGTCAGAATGCACAAATGCAATCCATGGGTGGAACCCTGGAGCTAAAGCTCGATGACAGCTTGGAGAAAGAGGGCGACAAGGATACATCCGAGCCGTCACCGCGCAAAGTAGATTCCGACGCAGTGGCACCGACCGTTCATGACAGGTTATATCAACACTTCGTGCTGTCATATCATCTGGGGGGTACCAAGCGCTCGATGACAGGCAAGTTCTCCAAGCCAGTGCCATTCTTTCAGTGTCGGTCGGTTCGGATTGAATATTCCGATATAAAACATATTACGGGTCCTGGTCTGGCTGGCTTCACTGGGTCACTGGGGAAAAAGAGGCTCGAGATGAACTTTGTAATTGGGAATGTGAAGGTTAGTGGGGATTTAGCGGATGAGATTAGGGATATCTACATTGTGTCAGGACAGGGCTGGTGGCCTATTGGGTACTAGTTTATTTTTGAGGTGATAATTTAGGACGCGCTCTGGACTTCAGAATGTTGTGAATCGTGATAAACCTTCATAAATCTTTTCAGCCGTGTCTTACAAACTATAATCACTGTAAACAAGATTGACGTATACCCCAGGCCCTTTATTTTTTGCGTAAATCTAGTCTGAAAGCCATTCAGACAGACGTCACCCCATAAACATGATAGCATGAAAGGGAGAGGTCCAGGAGCGAGATTGAATTATGGCATCGAGCGTGTTTGAGCAGGGTCAGTCCATTCATAATTCTGGATGTCTTACCATCGAATTAGAGACATCCGTCTCAGCTTGTGCATTGAATGGGTTGCACTGAATAAAGGAAAGCATGCACAGAATTTGAATGATCCAAGGGATTCCCTCGGGGTCCGGCGTATTCCTGTCACGCCTAACAAGGATTAACTTTGAGGTTAAAACCGTTTTTGGCTTTCGAAGCAATGTTACACTAAACTATAAAAATACGGAGTACATATACGGGATTGATTAACTGCGGTGAAGAAGCCTATAGAACCTTGCAGATAATGGTAACTTCATATACTGCATATCGACAACGACCGTCTTAATCTGGGTCGACAAATCCGCTATCTGCTCCTCCAACTGGCTTTTTTCCTGCGGCGACCACCCCTTCCCTAACTCCTGCTGAAGTTTGCTCATCACTTCGTTTTGCTCCTTGAGAAGGGCTTCGAGCTTGCTATACATCTTGCGTCCTGCGTCTGTCTCTGGGAGGTCCTTGTACAGCTGCGTCAACTCTGCCTGGAGCCGCAGTGGCCGCACATCAGCCGCTTCTTCGATGAGAGGCCGAATGATACCAAGCGCGCTGTCCCGGTCACCCTGGAATCGCATCGTTCTTGCTCCCTTATCCATCATGGCCTTCCAATAGTTCTTCACGAGCTGAATTTCGCGTTCGATCCCCTGTTGCTCGCTGTCAACCTCACCCCACATTGTCGTCGTAAATACGATTCTCTTGAACGCGTCTACCCCGCAAATTTTTTGAAACATGCTTAGGTTGCTTAATGCCGTACCTCCCATTCGATTATCCGATATTTTGTGTAGGTAAACCACCCCTGAGACGGGAATCTGCTGGATAAAGCTGTAAGGTTTGAGGCTTGGTCGGAGTGGACACAACAACTGATATACTATATGAAGCTCACGTTTCTTCCAACCATTGTGCGATCATTTTGAAAACGACTCGGTCCGATTTGTGGGTGTCTTCAAATCCTGGCGTATCAACGAGAACAATGTTGGTGGTCGTACCACCCCCAGGGACGGAAACGCGCGTGACACCAATCTCGGTGGTGCATGATTCGAGGGTGTCGCCTATATCTACCTTGTCTGAACCAGTAATAGTCTTGATAAGCTGGAAGGGTGTCAAGCTCGTACATGCCCTAACGCGATGAATATACGAACGGTGCTCTTTCCAGCTCCGGTAGGACCCATGACGCTAGGTGATAGTCAAGAATCAGCCAAATTATCGCCAGATACGGAGCAAGGACGAGAACGTACATGATGACGATATCTGATTCGTTGATTTCATCGTCTGTTATCTCCTCCCCCTTCAGGTTATTCAACTTCTCGTATAACTGACGTCTGGTTTGTGCAAATAATTAATTAATTAATATGTCATCTCGAATGAGCTTTCAAGGAACGAACCTCTTCATTTGCTGCGTGGGCAGGGGCGTGGGCAGCTGCGTCTCTTCGAAACACGTTTTTAATATATGCATGTACGTCTGCTCTAATTCATCTTGCCATCGCACATATCTGGCGCCCAATCGCATGGATTGCTGCAGAGCAAGCAGAGCTTTAAATGACTGATTCAAGGCCGTCATGTACCATACCTTCAAAAACCCATTCCGCAACCCCAGCTCGTTCTTTCTTGGCTCAAATGGGTCGTCAGAGAAGTCGTCTAACCTTCGTTTCCACCCATAGGAGCACCATACTACAGACGAAGGCTCGACATCCACGGCTTCTCTCTGCGCGTAAGTGAGGTCCCTATTATCCAGAGACTGCGTGATGTCGAAAAAGATTATGTATGCCCTTGGTCCTGAGGCTTTTTGTCCTGCGACTGGAAGTTGAATGTTGTAGGAAGGTTGCAACTCGTATACGTTTGTCTTGATCAGGCGTAGCGCCATGATGAATTTGGTCATCTATAGGAGATGTGCATCAACGAATCACTCATGACTATTAGGAGCACGCCGTGGCTTGACTGAAACGCCACCTTTTGTTTTGGTTCTTCGTTTCCGCTCATCCTGCGGCGAAAAAAATTAGTGTAAGAATGAGAAGTTAGTCTCAGTTTTGACAGAATCATCGATAGCACTAAAGAAAGATTATCACTCACTGGATGGTTCTACAGTGCCTGTTGGAAAAGTTTCCAAAAAAGCTCCGTACATACGCAGCCATGGATAAAATGATGATGGAGAGGATGAAGGAAGGTTAACTTGTTAACCTTATCGCAGCCCCTTGTGGAATAGCGCTGGCTCTGGGCGCCTCGAGGCTGCATGTGATCGGGCATGCGTCTTCCACGATGCGTCATTCTAGGGCTGGTAAGATAAATGACGCCTGGACAACTCTTTTCGAAAGGGTTACAAAAAGCCATGTGAGTGATATGTAATCCTCAGAGCCTAATTGGTATCACGCATATGAGGCTCTTATATGTACAGCTCTTAGGTATCAACCACATCATGTGTATAATATCATTAATTCTCCTGGTGCTTCCCGAGCGCTTGTACGTGGTTCAGACCAGATATTGAGCGCTTCTGGACAATAAAGGATGTGCTATATTATAATACTAGAGCACACAAAATTATGAACAAGTGAGAGAGTACGGATGAAAACGACACACTTCCAAACCATGCTTACTCCCTCCATCTCGTACACTTAAATCACACCGCATATCATGTCAATGGTGTATGAACGTCAATCATAGACACCATCACTGCCACATTGAACGGTGAGTACTAGCTGAAACTAATTCAGCATTATATCATATCTTGAAATAAAATGCATCTCACTTTGTCCTCAATACCGAACAAATATGCGCCAATCCGACAGATTGGCGCACAGCCCTCTTTACACTTTCATCGGGCGATTGTCTGAATTTTCGGCAAAGGCTCGTCACCCTCACCGTCGTTATCTTTTTCTACTTCATCTTGTCCTTCGTCAGCTTCCTGCATGTAGCAAAATTGGTGATATTTTGTGTCCTCGCCTTCTTTATTTGTTTCGCAATCATCCTCCGCTTGGTCACCGTCGACGAGGTCTTGGGGATCTTGAGCGCCAACGTCTCCATTGCTAAGACGTTGTGGAGCGTTATATTCTTGTTCATCTCCTCAATGTCGAGTTATCTGACTAGAGATAGGACCGGGAGTTTGCGATCTGCGGCTGGCCACCACCATTCACTGGTTTTCAATATCCGAGATATGCATCGTAATTGCATCACGAGGTGCTCCATGCACTCTGCCCTTCAGTTCGTCACTGACAGGGTGCCTCATTGTGCTCCCTGAGCGTTTATTAGATATCGAGCGTTTCTGAGTTAGAACAACACAAGATAATAGCCTTGTCTAGGGCGTCAAATCCAATACAGTGACACAAAAAAGGAAAATTTCAAGCGATACGCCTCCAAACGGAGACTGAATCCAATGTCTCTGGTATGTACATACACCGACTTTGCTCTCATACATTTCATATGTCACCAACCTAAAAGACTGAATACCTCAAATTTATCTATCAATTGTACCCATCATCCCTCCCACCTCCAAACACAGGTACTCCCACATCGTCCTCGTCTTCAACGTCTTCAGGATCATCAACCCCATCATCGAAATCGTCATCAACCCTCCTCGAGCCCCCATCCAACGCCAACTCTCCAAAGTCGTCCTCGACAGCGTCAATACCAACTGCACCCCTCGATGCGTATGTTGAAGTGCTGGTTGAGGTGAATCATTCTTGTGGGTTGGACTCTTCCTCGTAGTCTGGCGCATTCAGAGCCTCTGGATCAAGGTTTTCGACTGCGGCTGCTTCTGCTTCTTCCTCATCCGCTGATTCTTCCTCATTCGCTGCTTCTTCCTCATCCGCTGCTTCTTCATCATTGACATCAAACAACTGCTCGGTAGGAGATTCTGCGTAGCCGTCATCTTGGGTGTCGTCCTCGCCGTAGTAGTTGCTCATGTTACCGTTGATTGGGCTGATGTTTGAATGAATGAGTTATGGGGTATGTTTCAAGTTAGTCGGACAGATTATGTAGATGTTGAGAAGCGGCCGTAGTTATACAATTGAATCTAGGAGTGATACCCCGTTCTACGGTGACTGGCATTGACTGTCAACTTGACTTGAATCGTCTCGTGGACAGTGGGCTTGAAGACAATCACGATATATGACGTTCAAGTTATATGATGTCGCCCATAAATGCTTTCGCAGCCAGTAATCATGTATACATGGCGTCTCGCATTATAATATCTATTGGAACCCCAAGAGACCTGTTCCATTGTGCGTCGCGTCTGCTTTGACAGGCCACATACATCATACCCATTACTGTGACCAGCTTGCATAATGTCGATTCAAATCTACCAATGATGCTTTCACGCTCATGGCTCAAAAACACAAATTCAAATTTTTTATTCGAGACATTCACCTTTGAACATACAATGACCGTACGAGCAAGATCCTGCTCACGACACTGAGTGGGATCTCGTCGGTGTTGATCCGAAGAGTGATTGACTCGGATCAAAATCATTGATGACCGACAATGATCCAGTGATCCTATTCGTGTTCACAATTCGCCATCAGTGTGCCGTCCCACCTCCCAACTACGTTGGTGGCCAATTTCAGCTCCAAAAATTCTGAATAATTCTTCGCCAGTTCCATCTATGTGCATCGCACAACCTGAATCCTACTGAACGATTTTTTTCTTCACGCACGCATTCGCATTCGTGTGATAAAATCCCATTGTCGTCAGTCAGTGAAAGCAAATCAGTGCAGACCAAACATGCGATGACGATGCGAGAAGGAAGCAAGTAGTATTAGTAAACCCACAAACCAAACAAAAATGAAATGCCTCAAGAAAACAAGAAACACAAATTAAATCAAAGGGCACCCTTGCACCCTATTACAAGCACCGCCCTCTCCAACCTCAGCATAGTCAAACCCAGCTGCCTGACTGAGCCCGTGCCAGTTCAAGACCTGTAATCACCATTGATCCTCACGTATTCCTAAACAAAATTCAAACATCAGCAACCCCTCAACCCAAGAAAGCGCGAAAACTTACATAGCTGAAATCACAAGTCCAATACCTCGCCTCCCCCTCTCCCTCCTTCGCACCCTCCATACCCAACTCAACCACAATCTCGAAGTCCTCTAGCCCCAAAATCTCACTCGCCCGCGCCTCATCGACAACCTCAGGCTCGCCGTTGACGAGGACAGGGAGGGGCGAGGTGCCGTCGGAGGGGTGGAATGTGACGTTGACTTTTGAGGGGGTGATTGTGGGGGATGAACCTAGGGTGGTAGGGGTATGAGTTATGGAAATATTAGAAGAGAAAAAAAGTGGGAGGATGGAGGGGAGAGAGAGGGAAGTAGAATGGGGGAGAGGAGGAAGAAAGGGATTACTTACCATCAGCATTGGATGGTGTAAGAGGTACTGAGCCTGTGGCAGCGAGGATACGGCCCCAATTGGCATCCTCACCGTACAGGGCTGTCTTGACGAGTGCAGAGGTGGAGATGCGGGATGCGATGGAGTGTGCATCGCGGTATGTTGGGGCACCCTATTGGATCCAATTCAGATTTTTTTTAAGCAAGATGATAAACATAGAATAAATGAATAAATGACACACCTTAACAGTCACCGTCACAAACTTCGTCGCCCCCTCTCCATCCCTAACCACCAACTTGGCCAAATCAGCCGCAAAATCCGTCAACTCCGTTTTAAACACAGCATACGCCTCCTTCTCCTCCGGCGTGCCATCCTCGTCAATCACAAAATTATCACTAGCCGGGACAGCAGCGCCATTCGCCAACACATAAATAGAGTCGTTCGTAGACATGTCCCCGTCCACGCTAATCGAGTTGAACGACCTATCCACGGCATACGTAAGTGCACTCTGCAGGCTCTTTGGCGTAACAGGAGCATCGGTCATAATACACCCTAGTAACGTCGCATGCAACTGTCTCGGACCGAAGGACGACGTGGAGGCAGGGCCCATATCAGGGTGAATCATGCCCGCCCCCTTGTCCATGCCCGCGAGCTTGAATTCCCGACCTGCAACGCTGAATGTACGGGCCCTAAGCTTGGGGAAGGTGTCGGTGGTCATAAATCCCCTCGCTGCGCTCTCCCAACCCTCGAAAGAAGCGGTCAAGGCCGAGGAAGGGTTGGAGGGCGCCATTGATTGGATCCCTGCGAGGATCTTGGATATGGGCAGGTTTTGGCCGATGACACCCGTGGACATGACGAGTGTTTCGTGCTCGAATTTGTCCCCAGACTTTGCGTTTGACTTTGATGGGGGCAGGAGGGCATCAGTGGCTTTGACCATCGCCCATGCATCTTCCAGTCCTTGTTTTCCTGTCACCGCATTTGCACAACCGCTATTGACGACGACGGCTCTAACACGGCCTCCATTGCGCTTCAGGACCTCATCACTAACAAGCACAGGCGCAGCCTTGAATGCGTTCCTCGTAAAACACGCTGCCGCCGCGGTGTCGCGGTCGCTGGTGGAGAGGATGACAGTGAGGTCGGGTATGCCGGCTTTTTTCTTGATGCCGCAGTGGATGCCGCCGAGGATGTAGCCTTGGGGGAAGTTGGAGGAGGGAATGAAGCGGTGGTGGTGCGATTTGGAGGGCGTGGGTTTGGTGGTGATGGTTACGCCGGCTGGGGCGGTGCTGAAGAGGCGCCTGGGGATGAGACGGGGGATGGACATGGTGTGTCCAGGTACCATGGGTTCAGGCAAGGGGTGGTAGGGTATTTATATTACTTGTGACTGCACCTGCGTGCGTTGTTAAATGAAAGATGAAATTAGCGCAGCCACATGAAAGGATAGGTTGTGCATACGCACAGAGGTGATGTGTTCGATGATGTTTCCCCGTTTTCCCGTTATTCCTCCTGACGGTGACAAGACGACGATCCTATCCAGGCGTGTTAAACGCGATTGGATCAAGAAGGGAAGCTGAGACCTGTACTGAGCAACACAGAAGTTTTTATTTAGCTCAGAAGTATGAGTGAGTTTCACTGCGTTGTGTTGTGCAGTATGGGATAGGTTGGGCGAGGTGATTGCGCCACTTACATGACTGACTGTCTGCTGCAACCTGTTACCTGTCAACTGCGTCAAATAAATATATATAACGTTGCCATTGACTGGCAACTCACCTGAAAAAGCTTTGAAAGGTCCTCGACGGAGGATAGTATTCAATAGAGGTCAAGGTCAAGACCAAGGAGGTGCGGCATCTAAACTGATAACTTTGAACTTGAACGGATAAATTCGGTAATTTGATTCCCAATTCTTGGCGTGTCGGGTGAAAAGTCCGAGCTCATCAAGGAATATGGTCCAAAAATAAGTAAAATATATTCCAGTCAGAGCTTGAGGAGTACGTTATAACAGCGTCGAGGATGGGTATTTTAAAATGAGAACAGGGATAAGAATAGAAAAGAAATGGCAGCGGCACGGTTCCAACTCGACTCCGGGAGGACGGGCAACCAATGTTGGTGCACAGCTTTACATAAGCATTTTCTCAATTCGTTCCGCTCGTTCGCGACACGCGAACCTCTTCTCCTCAACGCGTTCACCGTCCTCCAAGTCCTCTCGTAGTTATGGCTGGTAAAGCAAAAGCTCGGTATGTTGTTGTGCAGCATTTAGGGGTGATAAATCGACGCTTATAACTTTACTAGCACCCTCATCGTGCGCCTAATTTCAACTGCTCAAACTGGGTTCTTTTATACCACCCAAAGACTGAGGACAGGACCTAAACTGAGTGCTGTCAAGTATGATCCTAAAGGTGAGTTATATCACACCTCACACCGTATTTCATGGCTGAAATTTCGTACAGTGAAACAGCGCGTATTGTTCGTTGAGAGTAAAAAGACAAAGAAGAGTTAGACGGGTTAGCAGGCGGCGTAGCCATGTCGGATTTTTTCTTGTTGTCTGTCTGTTTCGCTTGATTTAATGTGAGTCCCTTCATTAATTGAACCTTGAACACCCCATTGACTAAACCTTCTGACTCCTTTATGTGCATTTGTAGGTGTATTTATAGCACTACTGGCATACCATACCAAAACCACCCTATATACACCTGCGTATGACTAGAAGTTGAACCTTTTTTTTTTCTGGCACAACACTTGAAAATGGCAGCTACGATCTTGGTCTTGGGACTCGCATTTTGGGTAATTATTTCTGGTGTGGTCCGATGTTCAATTCTATTCTACCATTGTACCACCGACTTCAGCACCCAAACCTGTTCGTCATTGAATTCAAGCTCAACTCGTCATGTTATATCTGGTTTTATGCGTCCAGATCATTGCTTACCGGAAAGAGAAATCCCTAAAGCACTGGAAGGTCGTTGGTGACGATGCTAATTGACCAGGCTAACCACGATATAAGTTGACTACTCGCCTTTTTTTCTTCTGACTTTAGACTTCAAGACGACACAACATCCTTGGCTTCGTGATGTTTCTATCTCACCTTCCCTGGTGACATGAAATGGACCCTCCGTTTCTAGTGCCCAGCTCTGGTGCAACGAGAATGACATCACGCCGTGCACCCTCTTTCCATGCTTGCCGATCCATCCACGCTGTGTGCTTGTTCATTTCGTTGGGTTATCTTTGGATAAAGGGTGCACTTGAGCGCGGCGTGGCGTGGGGTAAAGTGCGGCTGCTGAGCTGACGGGGTTTGTGGAAAAGGCGAGGCAGAGGCATGGTGTTGATTCTTACCTTGCCTTGGTGGGTGCTCTATATTTTAACCATCGTCTGCTACTGGCCATGATCGTTAGCTTACGATTTTTGTCCCTTCTAGGTCTCTAGGTTACCTCTCACTTACGATCTGGATTCTGTAGTGACGCCTTGCCTTGGTTCGGCTTGATCACAACAACCGCAAAATTTTTGTGCCTTGCATTTCACGAGTTCACATTGTTTACTTGCTGTTTACGCAATACAACATTGCACGGCACACGACCAACTTGACTCGACCTTAACTCAAATTCATTCATTTGAGTTGGACAACAAACCACGACATCGCCACATCGGCTCATAGCTGGGTCTTTAGGTCCGCTTTGAGTTTTGTCAAGTCCAAAAAATATCAGGACACTCTAAAGCATCAAAATTTTATTGTGTTCGCCAAATTACCCAGTCGTTTCAACGGATCGCCCAACTTCACTCCCATTTTGGGTGACAGAACAAGAATCCATTACAAGAGCTACTCGCTGCTCGCTGCGGCCCTGCGATCTTCTACTTCAGTCAACTAAACACTTGTCTCCTCGGACTCACCACAACGCGTCTCGTTGATTGGACTTGTCAAGGTGTCATTTCTTGTCGTCCGCGGCACGATATCACTTCACGTTCGCCTCGTCACACATCAACGTCAACATTGAAGGAACCTAAACCATTCCCACTACGGCCTGGGTCATGAGCGACAGTTCAACACCAACCTTAATCTCGCCGCACTTGTATTACCCTAATGGAGGTGTTGGACGTAAGAGCGGGGAATTTATTGAAGATAAATCTCGAGGTGAAGCTGAAGAGATGCAGAAGAGGGGTGAAGGAAGCGTTGCAATGCTGAATTCGCGTTTGGAGGATGAGGCGGGAGATGTGGGGTGTATGGGGGATGAGGAGTGTGGGTGTAGTGGTGTATGGGATGGGGAAGAAGAGGCTTCGCAGGAAGTGAAGGAGGACGACGCGCAGGAGGACGGAGAACACGACTGTGGGCGAGATTCGGAAGAGAAAAAGAGCAAACGGGTCTGTGAGAGGCGGAATAGGAAGCTTTGTGCGACGCAGAGTGGTTATAGCTGGACTCGGCTGGCGCGTCATCATCAGCACCACCACCACGAACAACAGCAGCAGAACAACTTGCGGTTTGTGCAGAAATGGCGAGCGGGACGAGGACGGGAAAGTTTATTAGTAACGGTATCACCAGAGGCGGCGTCGTCTTCGCTGGAGGGCTGGTTCAGCTGGATTGATAATATCACACCCAATATCAACCTCAACTTCAAATTTAAGCTCAACATCATACCACCCTGGACGTTCTCATCACCGTGGTTTTATAAGAGCGGTTACACAACGCTCTATGCTTCACCTAGCCCAGAAATTTTCAACCTCAAACCTAAATCCAAACTTTGGTCGGCGTATCACCCCCAACCTACCTTTATTTCCTCACATACCTACCCCCGCCCCCTCTCCTCCCCGCGTCGTATCCTCTCTACCCTGCTATGGGCATTGCTAGCGGCACCTGTGGTGTTGTTGGTGTGCGTGCTTTTATATGGAGGTGTGCCACCAGGGTATGGGGATGTGAGGAGGGCTGAGAGAGCTTGGATTGATTTTCACGCGGGAGCAGGACGATTAGGAGGAGCAGGAGGAGGAGCAGGAGTAGAAGGAGAAGAAGAAGGAAGAGGGTACCTGAGGTTCAAAGATCATATCTGGGGTCATGGGTTTAATAATGTTTTACAAGAAGTGTATGTCTCCGTCCACACATTTATCACTCACTTGTCACTAACAAATCCCCTTCTTTCTTCCTTTAATAAATTTTACGTTGCATACAGACTCTTCACATCTTACCTCGCCCACACCCTCAACCGCACCTACGTATTCGAAGATTACATCTGGTCCAGACTCCCGCTGCCATACACGATTTATGACTTTACGTTGAGGCCAACAAGGGTACCTATGGGGGCGTTTTTGAGTGGGGCATTGGTTGGGGAAGACGTCGTGGTGTCGGGTTATCCGAGGAGTGCTTTGTCCTCGTCCTCTGGATCTGGGCATATTTTGTCCTCATCTTCCCCTGAATGCAACATGGCCAACCCAACTCACTCAAATTCAACAACGAGGGAGAAATTGGCTATTCCTGCCGAATATTTTGAGAATGTCTGCAGGCCTGAGGACACATTTGTGTTGGAGTATGACTTTCCGTCGCCGGCTTCATCTCCATCACCCCTCAACGTTGACTGTGACTCTGGCACCGCCATGAGTTCAGGCAGGGCAGTCGACGATGAGGAGTATGATTTAAGAGGACCAAGAGAGGGATTAGACGGTGTTGATATCTTTAAATGGTGGGCTTGGAGGGTGCGTCAGGAAGATATGAGAGACAGGAAGTGCGTGGAAGTGAGAGAGAGGAAGAGGAGGGTGTTTGATGCGTTGTATGTCTTTTCATATTTCTTTTCTTCGTATTTCTTTGGAGGCAAATAACTAATTAAAATTTCTCTTTAAAACTCAACAGTTTCTTCGGCTCGACGAGACTTTTACCGCTCTACCCTGGGCTTAGAGAGTCCCCAGTTCTGAAAGGCTTTAAGTGGAGTGGTATCATCAGGGGCGCAGCTGATAAAATTGTGAGGCGGATGGTGGAGGGAGGGCATGGGGGAACCTCCACATCCGATTCATCCTCCCCCTGTTCCTCTAAACGACACCCATACCTACCTTCTTCGCCTACACCTTCAGCCCGCACCCCCTCTTTACCTAATCCCTCCCCAGCCCCCTCATCCACAACGACAACAAACACCACCACCCAACTCTCTCTCCCTCCTACACCCATCCCTATCCCAGGTCTCGTAGCCCTGCACCTCCGACGCGGCGACTACAAACGCCATTGTGCGCGTCTCGCGGGCTGGGAGTCGCGATATATGGGGTTTAATAGGTTTGAGGGGTTGGTAGATCGGTTTGAGCCTTGGGGTGAGGATGAGGCCGAACAGAAACGTGATCAGGAACATTCAGACGAAGAGCCCAACAGTGACCCCAAGAAGGAGCGTATGGCGCATTATATAAAGCATTGTTTACCCAGTATACCGCAGATTGTGAAGAGGCTGGGACAGGTTCGGGAAGATCATGTGCCGGGTTTATCCAACGGGAACGTCACTGACACAACACCCCTGCCTCATACCCTCAACCAAGTCTACATCTTAACCAACGCCTGGCCTTCATATATCTCTTCCCTCCGTCTTGCGCTTCAACATGAGGGCTGGGGAAACGTATGGAGCACGGCAGATTTCGAGGGCGAGTTGGACAGGAGAGAGCGGGGTGTGGCTGTGGGTGTTGATATGGCCCTAGCGGTGGAGAAGGCGGAGGTGTTTGTGGGGAATGGGGTGCGTTGGTTTCCTTCTTTGCTTTTCTGCTGTTGTTTTAAACCTAGCTGATGTGCTGTCTTATGTGAATATAGTTCTCGAGTATGAGTGCGAATGTTGTTATGCTTCGGCTTGCGGGTGGGTTTGATGTGTCGACAAATAGGTTTTTGTGATGATTTATGGCATTTTTGACCGTCTTTTTTGTTTGATCTTTTTCGTTATTTTTATCCTTTTCAATTCTTGATATCATATCACCTCATTTTATAGTAAGACTAGTATATGTCGGATATGTTCCTGTGTTTATCTTGATAATGTTAAATCTTCGCTTTCTTTCACCTATGTTCCCTTCGTTTTATCTGCAAATGCCAAACATCTGGGTCATTCTCATTCTCAGTCAGTGACAGGTATGAAATTTATTCTTCTCCTACTCACGAGTCCGTTGCTGATGACAAACTCCAAGACAGATTCCAATTTGCGCTTGTGATATCGCGGTACAATTCGATGCCGACATACAGTTTCTACATTGCAAGCTCACCATGTCTCCTTAAATAACATAGCGCCTGTCTTTGGGTTTTGCAATTATACATAAGCCTTTCACTTCTTGCCATTCAGAAGATCGCTCTCTTGTTTGTGCCTAGAGATAACTGAAGGCTCGCATGAAATTGTGATATATTTTTATCTCAAAATGGAGAGGTGATATCTTGCTCATTCACTCTGAACATGCCTCATGTTTACCCAAATCACAGAAATACGAGCTTCGTGGGCCTGTACCTGACCCAATATCGACTACTTCGACAAGCTTTGACTACACTCTGCTGTACTATGCCTACTCAACGACCTGTCTTTAGTAGTAAACGCGAACCTAGTAGCAGTGCTCCCATCCCAGAGCAAGTGCAGAACAAGGACGTGGTCGCCGAGCAGGCTGGTGATAATAACGACGCAGAAGAAACTGAGGCCCCTCCAGAACGCCCAGCCACCCCTTTGGACAGAGAGCAAAATACGACTCCCATCCCTGACATAGAAGATACTAAAGAAGTTAGGCAAGAACCTAAAGCGGATGCCGATGACGTTCCTGCTGAGAGCGCTGGTGAAGGGGCCAAGGATGACGAGGACGAGGACGGTACAAGCCCTTCAACCACCTCTTCTTCATCGAGCTCTGACACAGATAACGAATCTAATAACGACTTAGATGAGCTTCCTTCCAGCGTATTCAATACTGACGACCACCATGTTCCGAAGTGGATCAATGCCCTTCTCGAGGACCACATCGACAAAGAGAAGTTCAACCTGCTCTTCAAATACATGAAATCCGAAGGGAACGCCATTCACAAGATAGTTGATGAACTTCATATCAACGAGGACCTTCGTCGCGTTGCCTGCGTCAGTCAGTGCAATTTATACATGCTTGTAAAAGAGTTGCATGATGTAAGTCCGGATGCTCTTTCTCTTGCGTTGCTCTGACTTGTTTGAGTCAACAGTCGTTTAAACCTGGAGCTGAGCACTTCACCAAACACGTTCTTACGGATTCCAAGGAACATGTACAAAGTACGCGACTTCAGATTCTTATCGTAGCCTGAAAAATTGTTGAAACACTTTAGCTTATCATACTGTCGCATCCAAGGAGGATGCCAGTGCTCATCATCTCCGTAAAGCTGCAAAGAATGTGCGTAAACCTACCGGAACATGACCACCGACTGTTTTCTTATCTGCCTCTCTAGATTTCTCGTCACGGCACCTGGCAAGTACTCCAGTACTGTATGCAAACTGCAGAGTATGAAGAAAATGTCGATCATTTGACTGCTGCTTTGCTTCAAATTCGAGAAACATTTCTTTCTCGTCATCTGCCGCCATTGGAAGACCTGATAAAGCGCATAGGGGACGTACACGAATTTCAGGACGAAATTACCCAGTATGTCGTTCTCGAATGCTCCAGACAAAATCGAAATAAATCCCGCATGTTTAGGGATGTCTCTAAGGTCATCACCGAGAATCACTCTCACTCGGCACACTGGAAGTTTGGCACAAAATCGAAGGTGCGTTCGCAATATTTCTCTCTTGGCTCCATTGTCATGTGTACATCGATTACAGGCCGACCCAAGCATATCTCCGGAGTATCACGCTAGATACCTCCCTCATATCGCAAAGAGTCTCAACCAAAGGATCCACGATCTGGTGGCGCTGAAGGAAGACGTCTATCAATCGATCCAGGAGCTTCATAACATTGATCGGAGGATCGATAACTTGCAGGTGGTTCTCTTGAACTTGCGGATCAGAGTCCGGTCCTTCTTCTCGATATTTCACAGCGTAAGCGACTCCTTTCTACATTTCCTTTCTGTTTACAAGGATCGAAAAACTCAAAATTCTTACGCAGCTTCACCTTGCTCTGGCATTTTTCGACGAGGATTTGGAACATCATGACAAGGATGAGGTGCGCTAAAATGCTAACTCGACTTAAACACATCGCTCAAAACACAGAAATTAGGGCGCTTCTTCACGTTCAAAGCATCACCTGGAGAGTCTCCAAGTTGTCTTGAATGCATTCGACGATTTTGTACCAGGTACGGAGTGCCATTTGGACAAGAGTTGGACGGAGCCGTTGAATGGAGATTCCAAATTTGCTGTCCCGTTCGGAGTGTATATGAAGTAGTCATCCTTGTCGTGGGCTCAGAGTTTTCCCTGGGTCGTTTGAATCTTACAAATGTAATCTGTGTATCTGATCTTCAATAACTCAAACCTCCATGAACCTCATCGAATTCGAAATGATTATTTAATTTATTGGTCACGTGAACCGTTGGACTTCGCCAGCCAATCGTACGTGCGAACTCCATCCTGTCGGCGCTTGTCCGTCAATGATCAGGGTAACCATGGGTTCACTCGACCTTGCTAGAGGCAGAACACATCTCCCTTCGTGTAATACATCGGTTGGAGGCATTATGTATTGTCCAGGCTAACATATAGGATAATGCGGACAGTATTTCCCAGAAACGGGCTCTTTACAATTGCTTCGCTTCCAAGGGGTTCCCGGCATTCGATCAAGCGTACTGAGTTGCTGACAGAACCAATGTGAGGGACCTTGAAAACGGTGGATATGGAGGGGAGTTGGGAACAAACATATGCAATGTACCTTGTGTTGATCTAGACAGTTGCGAAATATCTTGAACAAAGCTCTCATGCACCACAGCGCTGCGGATTACATGTCCTCTACGGCCCAAGAAACAGGTACAGTTTGAGATTGATTCAAGTACAATTACGGTTGTACGAAACTGTACATATTGTCCCACAGACTCATAGACAGTACTTAGTAAATTATGAGGGGCCTTTATTCAGTGACAGTCTGCCGAGGTGCACCTCGAGCAATCTGCATCTTTTGGTCTACGGTAGCATTTTCACCTTTAGAAATAACTTTGCAAGTATCAACATCTGCTTTTATAACATGTTACACAACTTTTTATTAAAAAATAACGCTCTGTCGAAACTTTACCGTAAGACAACGGGACTGATTGTCTACCTTATTTTTAGGACCAGGATACGGGTAAGGACCACTTTGACACCTGGACATATCCGCATGCCTTCACCACTAGATTGAGCCGAATTGTCACCCTACCGGGAGGATAGGGGAGCTGGGGCCATCCGCTTCTCATCAAGTGTATCACTCATCCCCCTAGCTTATCTACCAGCAACTCCCATAGGTGATACCAAGGTGACTATTACTGGGTCACACATCGACTGAGGTCCATACTTTCCCTTGCGGTGGATAGTGAGCTGACCTCCCCCTTTCTTATGACAAGTGGTCTAGATACGATTTGTCAATTGTCATTCCCTTCAAGGAAACAGTGATGGGAGTCACAACCGCTGGGTTTAATGTAGAAAAAATCTATTCATAGATTTCTCTAACACCTCTCGGATAATTATCTTGGGGATGAACAAACGAGAGCACTTCCGGTTAATGCACGCGATAAATTGCCTCGATTTCGCGCATTGCTTCTCGTTCCATTGAAAGCTTTAAAATTCCAGGAAGGTGGGCAGTTACATCGGACAAAATGTACGCGCCAGCTGAACCTCATTCCTAGGACCACACGATTACATACAATGCCGCAATGTCGCGTTCTATGTTTAGCACATACTTTCCCTGAAGAACGTTCACTTCATTGCACCCAATTAGTGGTAAGATCGAAGGAACCTCATCATAGCAGATACTAATTCAGGTTTGTTCCGGCTCCGCAAACCAGACCGAATGCCGTAACAAAGTCTCTCTGTGCGAGCATATGGTGTCGTGCACTGACTAGTCTATCTTCCCATTTACAGAAATGCCTTCTCATCTGGATGACTGTCTGAAGGGGTAATAGACAATGAATGTGCTGGTTGCAGCTGTATGAGCATGATATCCACCATAGATCTTGCTGGTAGGAACCTTGCTTTGGCTGGTGTCAAGTGACATGGAAATTCGTGCCGTTCAAGTCGTTGTTATTGGTTAGACGTTGCGCGGTATCTGTCAACGAACGAAGTCCGGAAATGAAATGTGGAAACAAAGGGGTGTCAGTTACTTCACCAAAAAATTTCCACGCAGCAGGTATCAGCTGAGCGCTGGCATACGCTCCGTTCCCCCTGCCGGCTCAAGTATGAGGCGGGTGACCCAATCACACACCGGTGATGTTTCGACGCATTGTTTGGTTATGAAAACTCCCGGTTCAGAGAACACAAAGGGATATGACATTATCAAAAGCTTTTAGGTGGAGAAAGCGCAAATCTGTAACGACAACAAAGTAATTCTGAGCGTGGGCTATGTGCGTCAATCGAAATTAATTTTGAATCAAGGTATTTAGACGAGGCTTCCGTTTGGCATACGAAAGGTAGAAAATAAAAAATCGACGTAAATAAATCATTTTTAAATATATTCGACGAAGAATTACCTTGACTTCTGTGGCCGGAATCAGCGAGGGCTGTGCGTTTATATTTATACGTCAGGAACACATTCAAATGTTTTCCTCTGGTGCTCACTATCGAAGGTTGCCATATCAGTATTCTCTCAATCTCCTCCTAAGAGTGTTGATGAGGGGATTCCATAGCCAGGTCACACTTAAAATAATGTCATAGATGGGCGAATCCACACTCGATAAAACTGATGATCTGAAGCAGGTATCTGGCGGTAGGTCGTGTTCGAACTCTGATTGACTGTGTTAGACTGTGCTGTTGCTTGATAGATTTTGCCCATATGCTAAGTCTTTGTCATTTGTGCTTGAAATTACGATAAGTCTTTCGGTTAGCAAGTTTAATTGAGCCGTCGATACGCACCGGTGCTCTAACACGAGTTTCTGACATCAATTGTACCCGCACGCTCTGTAGCGTTGATGAATTCTCTATGAGAACGTTGACTGCCTTCATGTTTCCTACGTTGTGAGAATCGGAAGTGCACGCATGGACGCACCCCTCCCTGAGAGCGACATGTCTACTGTTAGCGATGTGCTACATTATCACTGGATGGAAGCACCCTCATTCTCAAGCCCATTGGGATCCGTTGGTTATATCGCTTAAATTAAGAACATTGGGGTTTGTTGATGTTTAAAATATGGACCCGCGCCATCTCATCCTCAGTCTTTCTAGAGGACGGTTCGACACTATAGAAGAGTGGCTCACCGGGTGCTATTCATGCTACAAGGGACACAGAGCCGGAAAGTATAATACAAGAATAGGAAATCGATCATACGGCGCAATAATAGTTCACTATAAATCAATAATCAACGGCGATTCAATTGAAGTCCGGGGTAAGGTGAGGTATTGTGATTGCGCGGGTCGACCAGCTGCGATGGATGGAGGCAGACAGCAGATTACAATTGTGGTTAGTCCTTGTATACATTTCCTTTTGAAAGAGGTTTAAGGGTTAATTACGTACCTACGATATAAGAACTTGGACTGAGTTCGAGCATGACAATGTGGAGGTGATAAATATACTACATTGGTTCTCAAAACATGGTATATGACCCCAAAGGCTCCATTCGTGGATAAATCAGAAATAATAACACTAAACCATAGCCCTTTGTGCCTTCCTTGATAAATAAACTGAAACCATTCAATAAAAATCCGACTCGAGTATCAGGTCAGCAGCACTCAAACTTCAAGGGACACCAAGTGCACTTCACGCAGATATCGGCTACCACCGGCCCGACTCAGACCACGTTTCCTGGCGCCCAGAGACCACAACACCCCCGGGTTGGCCTCATGGTGATTTAAAGTACACATTTATGGCGATGGAGCCGCCACAAAGCATTCACAGACGTCATTTTCAACCCTAGGCCTCAGTAAGCAACCCGATGACCTGATGCTGTCAGCGGGTAGCATCGATACGTTTTTCATAAACATGAGAATCCTACACATCATTCTGGAGCTCACGCAACTATTGAACTCTATAGGGCCGATGGAGGAGTGCAAGAACTGCATCAATACAGGCTGTAGGTATCAAATTATAGGACAAAAATTATCTTCTGCATGTGAGGTTAAATATAGACGATCGAACCGTACATTTTTCTCTCTTTTTTTTCTTCGGGAAACAGGTTGCGTACTCTATACTTGGCTCCTAAGCGAGTCTAGTTTATTTCTATTCTCCATGCAGGCGCCTATCAGTCTTTGTGCGAGGGAATTAATAGAGCGGTATCGCTGCCACCACCAGTAGAGACCACTGCACTTGCATTCATTCTCCGAGAAGGTTAGTGACGCCAAAACATAACCGAATCCCCTCATCGAGGTCGCCGTCATAGCCTGTGGTATCCGACTAACCATTGAATGATGTATCTACCAAAGGTTTTATTGTGGAAGATTCGGCGTCTACTGTTAGGCAGTGACATCCAAATTCGTCCAATCGAGCCTGCCAAGTGACGGAATTGGGTGAGCCAAGAATAAAAGAAGCGGCCACGAAATACCTCTATCCTTACGACAAAGATTGAATCCGATCGCACGTGTTACACTGATGAATTTAAGCCCTACGCGCTGCCTAGGTCAGCATTTTAAGTTTTAATGGCACAATCAACTTTGCAGACATGGTTAACATTCGCGAGTTCGACTCATTCAAGTTCCATAAGGTTGTTCTGATGTCAAAGACCACGCTATCGACGTGCTTCAAGATTCGAATATTGTCGAGTGTACGCCCGAGGATTTGTCTATCGCAAATCGATTTTACCTAGAAATCACTAAGATCGATGAATGTGTGGTGTTGGAATGATCCTGTGCTCTACTGGCGAGGGTGCGATGATGCCCGGATTCAGACACATATCGCTGACACTCTCGAGCGCCACATAGCATGGCACGATGTCATAAGGGTCCATACCCACTTGATCTCCTTGCCAATGCCCATAGGCGGGCGATGACCGAGCTGTGATTTGTAATTTTCATAGGGGATCGTGGGTCCTGTTTGAGCTTCGGCCAGTTGCGCCTCCATGAATATATGACCCTTTGTATATGATTTATAAGGACATCTCCAACGCCGTGGAGGGTATGTTTGCGTCGGAATTGTTCAAGACGTGAAAATGTTGGATGAGTGAGTTGATCGATCGTTCCCCCTTATGAAGTACCACAGGGTCGCAGGCACAGGGTAGAATATTACGGATTGGGACTGCGCGCATGGTGCAGGAAGCTCGGTATCGCTCAGATTCTATAGGAATGTAAGCATTCGTAGTACACACGGTTAGTCAAACACTACTGGCGAATCAATTCACCGGGTCGGAAAGTCGAACTTACCTAGATGCACTCAGTCTCCTCACTAGCTTGTTATCAAACAACATCACTACGGTGAGAAGAAAGTGCTCGACCTGTCATCATTACCGATGCTATAAGGTTCATGCATACTCTGCTGCGATTGTCAATGACACCGAAGTCAAGTAGCAAACGGACAACCACCACCATTCAATTCAATTCTCGATGCTCACTGTCTCTCTCTCTCATCATTTCTAGGACTGATCCCGCGCACGCACAGCCCTGCATGTTGTCGCCTAATCTCCACGGACATCCGTCGCTAGTGTTGGATGCTAGATCATTACAAGACCCCCAAAGAGGACATTCGGACATAGTCCGAACAATGACGACACTTGATCAGTTCTTGCCATCCAGCGACAAACCTAGAATCCGAGATGAATCGGTCTCGAGGATTGCCGTCGGTAAACAGAAAACATACAAACCTAATCGTGCCAACATGGTGGTCCTGCCGTAATTTTACCGTGTTCTGCCGATATGCCATGTCACGGCTTGCTTTGTTTGGTCTTGCCGAGGTCCTGGCCCCATCGAACCGGTGATGGGAGTGTATTCTGTCAAAATGGAGGCATTCTTGAGACAGTATGGGAATGCCCCGTGTATGTGGTGGTTGTCGTGGACCCCTATTGAATGCAATGTAATCGTCAGCGCAAAGAAGTTGGGCAGTGCTCCAATGTGCCACACGGTGCAAAACTATTTGTTCTGACTGGAATCAGACCAACGGCGGTCCGTGCGGCGTGTAAGACAAGTGTTTACGCTACCTACCGTCTGTCTGAGAGTCAATTACCAGCGCAAATATACAAGTTCTGAGAATACGCTAGCGCAGCACATTTATGAATCGGAAGTTTGAGGAGCAAATTAAAGTGCCAAGCACAGCTTGAGGACCACGACGAATACCTGAGCCAGAACATGAGCACCTTCCTGAAGTGAGCATACTTGGGTGCAAATACGGAGAGAAAACTGTACCATTGCCTCTTGCGCCGCAAGCGACGCCTCCGATAACTAGGGTATTTTGAAAACAGGAATGGGCGAGAAAAAACTGTCGACTTGGGAAGGTTCGAACCAGAAGTCGCTCAGATCTTGAAATGGATGGCAAGTCTACGACACAGAGCCGTACTACCACATTGAAGACGTCTTGACTACACGGAAGAGCTCCGAGCTCAGAGGTTTGTCCGATGTTTGAGCCACAGTATCGAGTTGTACTTTCACGAAAGAGGGAAGGATAAAGGACAATCTAATTGGGATCATACGGTGAACATGTTCCAAGTAATATGCCGGTAAAAGAGAAAATGGAAATGACATGATCATGGAGCCTGAACTGTCAACAGCTAGTCATATGAATACAATTTTTCAAAACGCCTTGACAGGCACCTAGTTGAGATGTAAGGCAAAAAATCCTGAGTCAAGGTTCGAGACTCGATGCGTCGTCTGCTAATTCATTCAATCGCGAAAATTGCGAGCCCATTCACGTTACAGTTCATATCGATCACCACCCCCGTGCAATGTCCCTATGGAGGAGTCTCGTGTATAATATATATCTGATTGCACTGCGTATGTGTACAACTCATAGACTGTAAATTCAAACCACCGGTGACTGCGACTCCTAATCCAATGTATCTGATCAGGGACTGGCTATCTTTTTCTACTCAAATTTCGACCTAGAATCGCTGCATAGTAAAACCATTACATAAAAAACGTTTCACAACGGCTGCCATTTGCTTGACTCGGACTTGAGAGTATGCCTGGCATTTTTGTGGATGAAAAGCCGCATCTTAATTGTATTAATGTTGTAGCGCTCATGAGTGGCATTTGAATTTGAGAGAAAGCACGTGTCGCACGATTATCGCTTGGTCCTAGCAGTGGCATACGTTGCTTCGCTCGATTATGAACTCCAAATGAGCTTGAGAATTTGGGGATAGTTGGAAAACGTTAACGCAACTCTAACACCACATGAACACGGTACACAATGTGTGATATAGAACACCACAGCACATGCCGCGTGTATGAAGCTCGAGGCTTTACGGACCATGTCTCCGTCACAATTGAGTTTAATGTTCGCGGGTAGATAAGTGTGAAGGAGGACGCGATAGGACAACGTCAAATGTCCGATATGGTTAAGACCTTCGAACGGCAATGATTGGCTAAATAACCTCAAGCTAAATAATGAGCTATCTTAAAAATGCATGTCTTTGACTACTGCTAGTCGGATAGCAAGATCATTAGGTCAGTTACCACTCTTTTAACCGCATGGGGACCTAGAAAACACGCTCCCCAGACCTTGGTGCGTCTGGCGTGATAAGACAACGTTTTGTGATTAAGATATGACACAGTGAATTCACAGTGTCAAAATATTGATTCCTGTTTATGCATTTCCACCAGTTTGTTCGTGTCAATCTTCTTGAAGATTTAGATATTTCCACTGGAACATATACTACATCTGTTTTCTGATCTTCAAGAACGTACAAGGTGAGGGGTTCCAGATGCCACAGCACAGCTGATGGCGTTTGCCATTCGACTGTGGAACGAGGGAAGTAGATATGAACAGATGTCACCAGAACCAGCCTCTCAGGCGTTTCATTTCCGCGGAGCGCAGGGAGTACATATGATCCACGCTCTTGTCTGGCAGCCCATAATGGCAATATTTCTTAAGACATGTACTACTTACAGTGACTGTGTTCCAAGCTTCATTGAGAGAGAGGGCGGTGCTCTGGGTTGTGCAAATGTATTAATTTCTTGTTTCATGGAATTTCATTGCACCAGCACAACCTGGTACTTGCTAAACCATGGTCATAACCGGAGGGTATGTTTCATTTCCATGCTCAGATCATACTGATCCACCCACGCCGGAGTGCCGTCAACTCCTCCTGCAGCATTTTCCTCAAGAACTTTCTTCGAGTCTCTCGTGTTCCGATCCCGGTCCAGAGTGGCGCAGCGGGCCATTGATTCCGACAGTTCATGGGTAGGTACGAGGTCAAGGAAGCAATCTTAATATCGGTGGGAAAGGGGTTTAAGCGAGGCTAATCTGGCCATCTCGGTCGCATTGATCGTATCCGGTCAACCTTCAGAGTCGACTAAGGTGATGGAAGGTCGGGGCTAGGAAAATAGGGAAAAATATACCCACCCCCGCAAAGCGCAGCAGACTAGGATGGATCCAAGAATGCATAATTTATCTCACCCCTCTTGTTTATGTCAAGTATAATCAGAGAGATTTCAAGGGGTGGGTATGTTATTGAGTCCTCGTCAATGAGATCAGGTGCTTCCTCCTCGATGTACAGGGGACTAGTGTTGATCGATTTTAATGAAACTCCAATGCTCATCAAACGAGAACTGTGTTCTGATACGTTTTCTGACAGTTGGGGGTACTCAATTCGAGGGTCCAAATACTACACGAACGCTTAACGCGTATGTAGCGCACTCTCACACCCATGGATTCCGTACTGTGCCCGGTTGACGATGAGTGCGGTCCGTGAATGTACGTGACGAATTGACCTTGTATATCAGTAGCACTCTGCTCTCTGCTGGGTTATGACTTGTCCCCGGTAGAAAGCAGGTTCGACCTCACCTGTTCGACATTGGATGAAACCGAGAACCGAGTACTTGCATGCAATGCTGAACGGTAAACGTTCTTTTCCCATCGTTATCGCGTTTGATGCTGATTGAATGACTCCATGCAATGTACGGAAGAGCTGAGACATCCGTTCGTCGACTGATGTAGTCGATGGTATTGATGTAAGCTCTATTCTTGACGACGACAGACAACACCCGCTTCAAATTCACACCGAGGCCGCGACGCGCTGCTATTTAACAGCGAGCGTGATTGATGGCAGACGGTATACTCTATTTATAGAGTATCGCACGATAAGGGTCGATGGACATTTTTAAAGCTTTGAATTATTTTTAAATCTATGTCATTGAGGCATGAAACAAAGTGTCGAGGGATGTTGGAGTCGACTTCTATCTCCTTTGATACATCCGTCGCTATCACCGTCTCTGATGGCGATCAAACGAACGGTCAAATACGCGATGTGGTTGTCTCCTTTACACTACAATCGAATTAGCAAGACAGCAACAGTTGACCTCTGATGGTAGGGCCAAGGAAGTCATAGGGATTGCTTACACAATTAACGGAGATCTCTCTGGAATTTTGAATGAATCGCTCTCTATGCCGGTATAATATTTTTGTAGCTGTGAAATGTCATGAGTATTAGCTTAGACAGGGACGTAGCATAATCTCGGTATCCTCACAGAAATTGAAAGGATCGTAATCACCATGAAATTAATGTACGGAGAGACTGAAAGCTGGATCGGGGAGTTATTTGAACATCAACCGCCGAGGGAATAATTGCTCACACAAATTTTACCCAGAGTTGTCGCACAGAGAGACGGTTCTGCGCGTCTTGGTTTGCAAGTCGTTCTTAACGCCCATGAGATCTGTTAAGAAGATGGCATTACGACTAATCGACACATTGAAAAGGGGTCTCCGACCTTGAGAATAGTGAGAGCGGAAGATATGACCTTCCTAAAACAAAAAAAAAATTATAATGAGCGATCCAAGAACGCCCTTTAAAAAAGACTGACATCGGATTCCTGCTAAAGATGAAAGTTAGCTGGATGAGTCGTTCAAGCATAATTCGTGGACTGATATCGCAACCTCTACCAAAGGGTAACCGCTGAATTAGCCAACCCTCATACATTTTGCGCGTAGTCAATTAACAGACTTACGCTAGGACATACGCAGCAGTAACAATGAACAAGGGAGTAAGGGACTCCTTGCTGATCACGACAAGTCGTCTGACTAGAAAGGGTGTCGTGATAATTACGGGACCGACGATGAGTACTCCTAGTAGCGCGCAATATAAATTTAAACACGGAACCTTTAGCCGCGGGACACGAAAGAGCGCACCTGCCATGGTTGAAGTTCGTTATAGGTACTATATAGGTGTCGCTTGTTTTTGTGGGTCGTTTCATGGGTCTCATCTTCGTCTTAATATGAGGGCAGCTGGAAGCAGCAGAGCTGCGCCAGAACTTGCGTCGAGAACATTGGACAAAATACTTCCTGTTGCATCAGGTATCGCTGCACAGTGCCACGAACATGGCCAATCTACCCGTTACCAAGTGGTGTAATTTTGTCCTCTACTTCCTTTGAGTTTGAATGACTCCGTCCTTGTCTTGCCTCGAAATTAAATTTTAGCTACAGACTTGAAAATAACTAACACCACATCCGAATACAATGTCATTAAAAGGGCTTCGGAAACAAGGAAGCCACTTATCGCACCTTGTCCCGGCGCTTGAGCTATTTTCAAACCAAAACATACCGCAGTAGAGTAAATAATATCACCGATGCGTCTTGACCCTGAACTCTAACCGCATTCGCGTCTTGGCAATGGGGTACAGGCAAGGAATCAATTCCAGACGGCACAGGGTTTGGCCGCGCAAATCCTCGCGACCCTGATTCTCGATCTTGTGTATTGATCAGTTTGGGTAGAGTTGATCAATTCAACGGGGCTGAGCAGTGCTGAGCTTAAATTGTGCGCGCTGGGCGGTGTTGATCCCCCCCCTGAGTGGGGATTGGGAGGCCGACGCGTGATCGGATGCGATTCGAAGTGCGTTCTGCGTTCACGTTTGAGTTTACGTGCACGGAGTAAGGAAAGTTGAAACTCAGCGGTATTGAGGCAACGAAAAGAGAATGTTGTTCGGCGTCCAGTTCATCGCTTATATGATCGTCTTATGTATTTATTTTAGTAAATTCCGTTTTTAAAATGCGATATTCTCGTTGATTTATTTTAATTTTTTTGAAAAATTATTTATACCCCATTCAAATACTCATACGAGGGTGCATTTATGCATACATGCGTGGATATACAAGTATAGAATTGGAATCAATTGTATGAGAAGCAGATGTATATGAAGCGGGGAACGCGAATCAATGTGATTAAACGTTCCTGATTATCATCTTATAATTAAAATCCATTTTCCTAACACTTCGGAATTTGAGGATCATCTTCCTATCGATTGACCAGGTGACGCTGCGATGGTGTCGCGCTCACCACAACACGTTCTGCGAGTCAAATTGTCGAAGATGGACTCATGAAGGAGAAGGGATTCCCATGTGCAACGAATCAGTTTACCGTGATATAACGACGTACGACAACCACGGGAGATGTAGCGCCAGCGCTCCGATGTGCTCCAATTACATATGAAGTTCTGTATGAATGATAATCCACAGGATTGGAACGATGCGTCATGCGGAGTCGCCCGTTGGTAACGATCTCCGTGGCCCTTGTGACAATATCATATCTTACAATACATGGCATATGAATTCAGTTGTTCGATGGATGATGGCTTGGTGCCATTGATGATGATGGGCGGCGAAGTTGCTTCTTTTCATCGTTGTTGAGCTCGACCAATCCCATTCGACGTATTGAAACACGGAAGATGATGGACCGGGGAGGACACCCTCTGCTATAGTTGCGATTGGACATAAGTGAGCGGCGAAGTCAGTACCTTCATCGCTTATGACTGCGGCCACTGCCACTCTCGACCACTTCTTCTTCCATTCAACCGTCATTCGCTCCAAGTTGTTCTTGATCGCCATGAATGGATGATCCACAGTGTATAGCATTGGGTATATTTGTGGAGGCAGCTGGCGTATGATGAAACCTACTATGAAAGGAATAATGGTCATGTATTCAAATGCGGAGAAGTATTTGGGGTTCGCGGACCTCGAAAATTGAAAAATATTGTCAATCCATTATTCAATTAAACGGAACGGTCCACAGTAAATATTATAATATACGGGTTTCAGCTTTCTTCGAACGCCGAGTCAATGTCCTCTGTCCTGACTCCTGTACACTGATGGGCGTACCATGAGAGAACGAACTCGAGTGGCGTCTGACCTCCGAGTCGCGAGCGGGCTTGAACACTTGATTGTACATGCGCAGCACTGTGAGAGAACGCATGAGCGAAGGTCCATAGTATCTCTACTTATTGGTAAGCTCAATATCAAATTCAACGACGCACCCACAAGAAAGACAGCGCGACAAGAGAACGAGACCGGAAACGGAGCACATGATGCGGGTGCGCATCCGGAGCGTGAGAGCGTGGCTTGGTCGATTACCTGCTTCATGCAATTTGGGTTGATCCCATCTGCATCTGCATACTTGTACGACTGCTATAGGACGGGATGTGTACTTTGTGAGCATGAGAATATGCCACCTCGTTCGGAGAGCGACGTCTTGCCGTTACGGCATCCAGTCCCTCCGGGACCGCGCTGATCAATCCAATCAACCCATTTCCGAATCGAATACTCACGCAGCCATCATTGAGGTTGAATGTTGAACCTGGAGACCGACGTTCCTAGTTAGGTTACCTGATACAGTACGATACAACGGAACGTAAATATACGTTGATACTGGATATGGAATTGGCGTTCTCATGTCTTGTTAGGCATTGACGTAGATGAGATGAGAGGTGGGATCGATATCTGGGATGTTGAACCAAGCAAGACGAGGGGATGGGAGAATTTTAAAATATTGAGAGAGGTGGGATGGCCTAGAGAAGTGGAAAAATCGAAGCGTGTGCGCAGTATGTTGCGGGAGCGAAGAACTGGGAATTTGAATTTCTCTGTCTTTGCTCAGCCTCTAGGCGCGGGAGTATTTTTCTTCCTTCGTCTCTAGCTGCAGAAGGAAGGGTACGAGAAGACTAGGATCACAAGGAAACTTGGAGTTAGACATCTTGTATTTTGATGTATGCACTTTCAGCCAATATTATCGAATACAGGGTGTCAGAAACGCCAAGGAGCCGGTTCCCTGAAACTAAGGGGTGTTGGGTGAACTGGCACGTACCCTGGCAACTGTGCCCTCCCAAATACCGAGCTATTGACATAAAAAACAATTTGTTTCTCAGCCTTTGGAATTGGAGCTGTTTTTTACTCTAGATCTAAGAAAGCACAGCTCATCCCTGCCAGTGAGGCCGATAAAAGGTATACAGCCCCTTGTAATTCATAGTTCGGTTGGAAAAATGGCTATTGGCGGTGATCATTGAGGGGAACACAAAGAAGCTGACGGTGATCACGATTCAGAGGACCTGTTTTGAAGTCGCAGTGCACGTGAGGACTATGGGGGTTCAGGTCAGATTGAACGCCGAGCACATAACCTTTCGACTCATGGCGGTTTTTTTTCTTGTTTCGAGGTGATGCGGCGTAGTGATCCTCCTTGAACGATTGAACTAAAAGAGGTTCGAATATCACCTCGACAAGTGATAGGATAATCATAAGATGTCTGAAAAATACTTTACCTTCGCCTCACTGATATATTTGAAATGTATTATCCGAGTCTCTAAGAATGAATTATCAACACTTTCGGCCTCGGGTATTTTGAGAATCGATAATGAAAAACAAAAAGAAAAAGGCACTGCCCGTGGAAGAGGATCGAATTTCAATGTTTGATGCGATTGATCGTAAATCCTGTGATTTCAACGACTTGACTTTGCTATCATATCATCTCCAAGGCTCAAAGTTCCTTCGCTCAAACTCAAACTCAAACAATCAAGGTTTCTAATCGTATCTTCAGCCTGCTTCTCTTGTTTCGAAGCCGTGATGTCCATCCTCCTTGAGATAAGTTTGGACTTGGTGGAGCATCGTGCGAGGCGATGATGCCAAGGTATGTATGTATACCAGTACTTCCTCTTTATTTGTATCTGGACTATAGATACATGCTGGGTACTAAATTATATTATATTCTTTCAAATGGATATGAATTCGATTAAACACGACCTCGAATATACTTCAGGAAGTAAATTGAACACTGCAAAAGAAGATCCTAATTGATGCGGTTGATGGCGCAGATCTTCCGCACTGCCGTGGCATTCCAATGCTGTGATGATTCTACTTTAACTGATACCGAGGGTTGTTTGTGTTATTCGTTCGTTTAATTGCCCTTGTTGCTGTTTAAACATGAGGTTGGGTTTAATGATTAGACTCAAAAACGTTCTGAGGATAAAATAAAATGAATAAAGTGTAATACTAAAATGAGGCACCGCGACCTTTTTTCAATTTGGCCCATCTATGACTAAAAGGATACTATGTATCGACGCCGACGAGTCAACCTCCAGTATTGTAACAGACCTTTGGATTTGGTAGGGATGCCCCGATAGACTTGTACCTATTTTTATTTTTAGTTATAGTTATAGTAATTATGGGCCAGGAGTCGTATTCATTCGGACACTGAATGTGAGGGGAAGTTATTTCAAGTTCAAGTTCAATTAAGTTGCACTAACGATACGCTATTCAATGTCGGAGTAGGGCCAGATGGGGCTTCAATTTCCTGTGATGGAGTATCAGCGTCTACGCGAAGCAGACGCGTCGACCAATGTGGTGGGTGAGTCGTCAATTGCGGAACGTTGAACCGATAGGCTCTATGTGGAGAGCTAATTCTGGGAGCGACAACACGGACGCGGGGGTATTTAATTACGTGCAATTATATCTACCCTCAAGCTAAGGTGGGGTCAAAACGGGCGTGCATGAAAAAGTGAAGGGATGTGAAACAACTAAAACAAAGTGAGAGGAGACGATAAGGTATGAAATAAGCAAGCATCGACCAGTATAGCGTTTCGACAGGTCTTGCGTGTCGCGTCGCGTCTAAGTTTGTATGTTTGCAGCCCAATCACGGTTTACTTTTACCGTTGTATGTACTCCTGACATTGACATTGACATCCAATGACGACGTTCGTTCTACCTTTAGCTTCGGTGATAAGACGGCTTTGCCTCGAGCTTGAAGTGAATGTGAGGCGTTGTAGTGAGGATCGAGGAGGAAGTGTCAGTGGGGTGAGGGGTGGGACGTGATACACCTAAGACCTAATAAGGGACGAAGTAGAAACACGATTTTCGTGCTGTTTTGAATTCTTACTTCTTCCTTCCCTTCCTATCCTTACTTCACTTACTGTATACCTACACAGAAACGTCTGAAATGGGTTGCATCAACTTGGATGGGCTGATTCGGAGTGCTGATCTGCTCTATAGGGACTGGTCATTTGGTGTTCCATAACATGATGCACGGATCTATCACGCGTGGCTGATAGGGTCCAAACGTAACACGACTTGCGTAGGGTTTTCTAGGGTTTAGTTATAGTGATTCAGGTGTGACAATTCGAGGGAGGCGAGGTGATTCAACCTGTGATGTCGAGATAGGGCGAGGCTATGCTCGAGTTTTCATACAACACGATGCGATAGGATATGTCGTATGATACGGTACGGTACGATACGGCAGGCGAGATTCAATTCAATTTAATTTAATTCATTGTATGTATGTATGTATGTAAGTGATGTATGGGCATACCCGGCGATATCGATGAAAAGGAAGGGCACAGCACGGGTCATAAGCTTTCCTGAGTTTTTTTGTTTTTTTCCTTTTTGAAGGGTGATGGGGAGCGCGTGGGCAGGGTTGGTCAAGTTGTGTTTATTTACCGTTTAGTTTTGTTTTGTGAGAATAGCGTCGCGGCTATACGGCTATGCGAGGCTGTATGACTCGAGGGAGGTAGACAGGTGTGGAGGGAGTTAGAGAGCGTGCGAGCGCGCGCGGGTGAGAGACGGATACACGAGACGCGATGGGGCGTCGATGGGCAGACAGCCTGGGGAGCGCTATGTCTTGGTTTAAGAAAGGCAATGAGAGGATTGATTGTTGGATAGACTACGGGTGCTGCCGATGAAGAGGACGAAAATAATATACATGAGCGAGAGACATATGACGAACGTGCTACACTATGTCGAGTCTATCAAGACTCAATCAGGGAATTGAGGAGGTAATAAAAAAGAAAGAAAGGGAGGTAAGCCAATGAAAGCGCACCGGAAGAGCAAGCGAAGAAGCATCATATCGCTCGTCATCCGTATGCGTATCATCACAAGGTAAACCAAACGAAAAACTCAGACAAAACGAAAAGGGTAACGAGAAAAAATGAAAAGGGTAATGAGAACGAAAAGGGAAAAGGGAGGAACTGGGTATGGTATCATACCCTATCGCACCGCACCTCTTACTTAGTAGCCGTGAAAACCAAAATCCTAATCGAAGCGTGAACACGAAATCGAAGGATAGGGATGCGCAGCAGGGGTGGGCAGGAGGGGTCGTGGGGTGTGGATTTCTACTTTCGTCTTTGGGTCGAGGGGTTGATGGGGCGTTGGGTGTGGTGTGAGGAAAGGAACGAAGGGTTGGGGAAATAAAGTGACAAAAAGATGGAATGAGAAGAGCAAACGGCTAGTAGTGAGCTAAGACGAACTGAGAAAGATAAAGGAAGGGGAGGGAGGGAGGAAGAGGAGGAGTCCCGTGCCAGTGCTTCGCCCCGTGCATGGGGGAGGTATGCAAGTGAGAGGAGGTGGGAGGTGGGGAGGCTGTCCCTTGTGATGCTGTTCGTGAGATGTCGACAGGAGAGATGACGGGAAGATGGGATCACGAATCACGAATCATTTCCTTCCTTTGCTTTGCTTTCCTTCTTTCCGAGTTGTTCGTCGCATTTGTATGTTTGCAGTGAATTTGTTTTTTTGAGAGTTTAAGATATTCAAAACGGGAAAATGCAACGGTCAGTGAGTCACTGTCCATATATTACTATCAACGAGAATGCTACGAGGGGATGAACGGGTATTAGTGAACGACGAGCGAGCGAGGAGAGAAGGGAATACGATGACAACGGAGGTATTAGTGCGAATCGACATCTACCTGCATCCAACATGTTTCTCTCAGCTGTGTTTTCATTACATTATGTTATGTTATGTACTTATCGACCCCCAAACCCATCTTACCCTACCTTAGCTTGAGTGTTTTATGCCACTTAAAGGATGTGCGAGATCTGGGTGGGAGGCTTGTGGGAGTCTGGCTACCTTTCTCGCTTTCAATCCAGATTAGCCTCGGCATGCGCACGGCATGATGTGTTGTTTGTGTCCAATCGGAATGGCGGAGTTGGTTGGTCTTTGTTGTTGTTGGCCGTGCGCGGCAGAGGAATGCCGATGCCCGATCCTTTGCTGTAGTCCAGCGGGGGGTTTGAAGACCGAGATTCGATTTCAAGGGGGGTGTGGTGTTGTTTTGTTTGTAACTTTGTTGATTGAATCCATCCCAATTGATTCCTTACGAGTAACGAAGTCCCGATATAACTGGGCAAATCAACGTCTGTGGAACAGGCTTTTGCGAACCCCTCTCTCCTCACTCATCCCCTCTTCTCTGTCTTTTGGCTTTTGCTCTCTCTGCTCCTCGACATACGCATCGACGAGGATTATATTTCCAGCTCTATATACAACCAACACAAGAGAGAGACATGGGCAGAAGAAAGATTGAGATTCAACCTATTACTGTAGGTATCTTTAGCTCACCCCACTCACCCCCTGGCCGCTGTGCCCAGACATAGAATGGCAATTCGACTTGGGCTTCAATGTTCTGCCGTCATCTTCGTCTTCCTCTTACCACTACAACAAACATATCGCTGACTTTCATTTCCTATCCTCCTCTAGCACGAGCGAAACCGCTCTGTTACGTTTTTAAAGGTGAGCGTCTGATCCTGATGATGATGATGATGATGATTATGGGGAAGAAGTCGAAGAATGACCAGAGAGAGAGCGCGAAGAGAAGAGTCAATGGGTTAATTTGCAAAGAGTTGCTGTAATTTAAATTCAGCTTGGCCTGAAATGAGTGAGGGGCAACCCTTGCTTGTTGCGCTATTTTTGTTCCGACGATGGTCTTGGCGTGCCATTATTATCCCTTTCATTTCGTGAGCTCTCTCGCTCAACCCGCCCTTGGGCTGCCCTGCACGTCCTTGGCTGATCCTCCTCGTGGCATTTCCTGTGCTTCTCTTCGTTGTTCTCATCATCGTTTTTGACCTCTGCTCATTGTTGATGACAACGACCACGACCTTACTGACAACTCCCATCGTTTTTAGCGAAAGAATGGCCTATTCAAAAAGGCGTACGAGCTGGGCGTGTTGTGCTCAGTAGACGTAGCTGTCATCATCTTTGGTGAGTCTTCTTTCTGTCCTTCCTTTCTGCCTGGGCGCCGAGTAGGTACGGAGTCAAGTCAACTGGGCTCAACTGGACCGCCGGCTGTGTTGCCTACCAATGACGCCCGCGACCTCTCTGAATCTGCCCCCGCCCTTGGCATTCTCTTGTTTCTCTTGTCTTGAACGCTGGGCTGACGTTGTTTCTATTTTTATGATTTTTCGTGCCTTGTTTTCAACCATCATCTACCCATCACTCATCCATCACTGTGACTGCGGACGACGACCACGACTGCTTGACGACCACTACGACGACTCCCACTGTCACTTTGCTTGACTCATTGACGGCTTTCCTCGCTCATCTCACTTCATACATCTCATCTACGACGACGACGTCTCACGATTACTGCGGCGACGATGACCCGATCTCAGAGGAGCGACCAGGTCATCACATGAAACTCTACCAATATGGCTCCATGGACATTCACGACATTGTGCAGAGGCACCTCCGCGTGAGTTCATTTTTCAATCGTTCTATCATTCTTTCTCTCTTCCTCTTTCACTTTGGTTGTTCTTTTCGCTTGCTTTGCTTGCGTTTGCTTCTGTTGATGATGTGTCTTGTCTCTTCATTTCTCCGTCGCGTTTTTGTGACCTTCATTCCGCCGTTGGAGTTTACTCTGCTCTTGATCATTTTTACAATTTTTCGCGTTTGGCGTTGCTCGTCTCTTTGATTCTGCTTGGTGCATTTAGTGACTCGCTTTGATGCTTGTTCTTTACTCCGCCGTGATGCACACCACCTACTTTGCTCTGGGTGGCGATGGCTACTTTACGCTTTCCTTCCTCCTTTCTTTCCGTCGGTCCGTCGATCGGGAAACGAGCACGCTAGCCTATGTTCATTAACCACTCACCCACTCACGCTCACCTCTACCTCCACGGAGATGAAGTGGGGTTTGCGGACACTCACTCGGTCATGAACATCGGCCCAGTCATCCGTTCTTTTCGTTTATCCGTTGTGAATGAACAGCGGTATAAGCATTATGCGTTATTGAATTGGAAATTGGGCATTTCCCGTCGGGAAACACACAATCGCAGGGTGTCATGAGCTCGGTCGGGCTACCCATCCATACCCATGATGCACGCATTCATTCATTCAGTGGGATGGGATTACATGATCATTGGGCGAGTGGGGGAGAGGTTACTCTTCTCCGCGGCTTTACCGCATTTCAGCGATTTGTTCCCTCGTGTGCTTCATTCTCTTTCTTTCGTTTGTTGATTTGATTTGATTTGATTGCGCTTGCTGTGCTTTTTTATTTTTCCTTTTTTGCATTTCACATCATCACATCCTGTCTGTCTGTCATGCGTCAATCTCTCTATTTCTCCCTCTCCCTCTTTCAATTGAGTGGGGAATGGGATAGGATGCGTTTGACGGGATAACGCTACGCCGTATGAGCTGCATTTCGCGTATTATTCCGATGTCATCGCTTAGGTTACCTTGCGATGACTTGACTGGGATGTGCCATGCTATCGTGGAAGAGAGTTCGGGATTGCGGGCAGGACTGCGAGGGCGGTGGTGCGGCGTAGCGCGTAGCCTGCTGAATGTATCCCGTTATGTGTGCCTCGCTCTCAGTCTCACGCGCGCTCATTCTCGCGCTTACGCCTTCGCCTGCGCTACTGTTACTCCTCTGCATTGTTATCGTGTTGGAGTTGATTGTGTTATTCGGCCAATGGCGTTGTGGGGTCACTTGGGAGTGGTGGTGTGATCACGTTGTACCAGTGCACACGCTGATCACTCAATGTCTCCGCTTTGAACCATGTGTTGTGTTCCCAGTGGGCCTTCTTTTTATTGAGTTGGGTTGAGTGTGGCTTGACTGCATGGTTGATGGCTGATGGCGATTGATGGGTCTTCTTTGTGACTTCTTTGCATTTCATTTCGTTCGTTTCATTCGTTTTTTTTTCCTGTTGTGGTTTCCGTTTCATTTCATTTTGTTCTTCGTTGTTTTGACATTCTTCCTTTTGACACCTTTACTGATCGTCTTCTCTCTCCCTCTTATCTTTCACGATTCTTTTCGATTTCGCCCTCGCTTGCGCGCTACCCGACGACAATCAACCATTGTTGTCACATGACCGGTCCCGCCTTGTCGCATCACATCCACTCGACTCGTCTGGACGTATGGACTTGCTTCGCTTGTAATGCGCATAAACCACCCAACACGATACATAAACCTACCAAACAACGCGCATAAACCACACAAACAACAACACCCCGTTTCACACCCAAACAGCATGACGGCGAAAAAGACACCCGAGGTCCCGCCGATTTTTCGGGTAACGCATCGAGCAAGCTAAATGACGATGACGAGGATGAAGATGATGGGGATGATGATGATGGTCATGGTGGTCATAGAGATAAGAAGAGGAGTAGAGATGGGAGGTTGAAGGGCGATGTGGGAAGTGTGAGTATTGAGTTCTTTTGGTTGGGCGATGCGATGAGATGCTGATGAATTGCTTTGCTTCGTTTCTTTTCTTGGTTTTTGTACGTCTCCTTGGCATTCCTTTTGGTGCCTACGACGTGAATGAATGAATAGTTGGGATACGGCGGCCACCACTCACACATGCACGGTGGACATGGAGGAATCTCGATGCCTCAAGCACCCTCACTCATGCACTCAAGCCCTGTATCTAACCTGCGCTCGCGCGGTAACACCGGCGGTCTCGACCTATCCCTCGGCGGTCATCCATCCAGCCACGGCGGCCATGGAGGCCACCTCGACACGCTCGGTATGTCCATGATGAACAAGCGCCCAGGCTCGAATGCACGTATGCATCCGAGTGGAAACCCCCACTCGCGCTCGCCGTCTAATAGCGACTTGGCACCTGGTGGATACGGCGGCTACTCTTCTGGCTCGCCATTTGGGAGCGGCGGGAGAGGAGGAGGTGGCGGTGGCGGATATAGCGGGAGCGGTGCGAATAGTCATGGGGGAAGTGGAGGATCGGGGAATTATCCGCCTCTGTTTGGACCTGGACCTGGCAGTGCGACGAGCCCGAGTAGTGGGTTTATACCGCTGCATGCGGGGGGTTCGAATCGAGGGAGTATGAGCGGGTCGAGCGGAGCACCGTTTTCGAGTGGGGGAGGGTATAGTGGGTCCCATGGTGGCCCTCATTCGTCTCATGGGAATAACCATGGTGGGCATGGGAGAGGTCAGGCTGCTGATTTGTTTGGAGCGTTTTTGGACGCGGATGAGCAGAGTAGGCAAGGACATGGGGGAGGTGGGCCTCAACATGGCGGAGGAGGCGGTGGGGGTGGTGGAGGGAGTGGTGCGTTTGGGTTTGATTGGCCTTCGCATGGGCCTAGTGGTGGAAGTTCGGGGAGTGGAGGTAAGGATTACACCTTTTAATCTTCTATAAAAAAAATTCTAACTTGTTTTTTGAGTAGTCTCAAACCCATCAGCATCATCATCTACAACGGACGGCCCCAACTCTTCAGGCGCACATAATTGGTTAGATTTCTTGTCTGGCGCTGCGAATTCGTCGTCGGGGTCGGGGCCTCCGCCCCCTAGTGCGAGCGCGGGCGGGCCGAGTCTGGGTAGTGGGATTGGTGGACTTGGACCTGTTCCACCTGCGACGACGGGTGGGGGGTCCCCTGGGGCGGGCGTTTCATGGGAGCGAGGAGGTGAGAATTTGTGATTTATTTTGACTTGTTCTTTTTTTCTTCGACTATGTGTTCCTTGTTCAAAATACGTTTGGTTCGTCGATGTCGAGTCGATGGTTTTACTTCTCCCCCAACTTTCCCCATTTTTTTTATCCAATATACTCATAAAGTGTAATTTGACAGCTAACACCAATTCCCCTGTTGCCGTTTAATCCCCCTCCCCCTCCTTCCCTTCCCTCTCTTTGCTCGCCCTCTCCATATAGGTCTAAATAACGACTTCAAATTCGACTCGAACACTAACTCTCATTCGTTGAGAGGGGCAAGTGGGGGTATGCTGGCGTCGCCCCCGCATAGTGCAAACGATGATGGGGAGGAGGGGGGTAGAAGGATGGGGTTGGGGTTGGAGATGTCGTGACGTGATACCCAGTAAAGAAAATTGTATAGAGACGAGGAGGTTTCTTTTTCTCTCGATTTGTCGAAGTGTTTTGCTTTGTTGCCCCTTTTTTCTCTTCCTTGATTACGGATTGGACGGATTGGATTTGATTTGGATTGAATTATGGATTTATGAATGAATACATACCCTTGTACATACCCCTCTCCTCGCTCGTCCCCCCTCGCCTACCACTTCGCCGCCTAATCCCTATCCCCCCTCTGGACTCTCTCATCGTCTATCCCGCGTCTCAAAAATGGCTTCATTCCGATTCCGATTCCGGACTTGTAGTGTAATACATATATGCATACCTCTCCCTTTCTCCATCCTTTCCGACGCATACCTCTCATTCACATCCACATCCATACGACACGCGCATTGCTACGCCTACGCCTACACGCTTATATATACTGGGTATAACACGAACGAACTACGTATTGTTTATGCATTTCCTTTTTTTTCCCTCCCTCGCTCTCTCCTCGTTATAGTCCACTTTGGTTATGTTTCCCTCGTTATTAGTTTTTCTATTACTTATTGTTTTGTCTCGTGTCTTGTTGGTGGTATAAATTTATTTTATGTTTTTGTTTCGTTGGAATAAAAATGAATGATTTTGGATTGATTTTGATTTTTGGAGTGCGGGATTTGGAATTGCGTTGTTTTTTCTCGTTTGTATAATCTGGTTGAGGAGTGACTTCAAGGGCTAGTTATTCCTGGGCTATATGCCCTGGATTTTGACTTGGTTGGATTTTTGTAGCCGTGAGAGCACTACATACCATATGTGGGTGGACCAGTGTTCAAACCGTTTTGTATGATCCCTTTGAACGTTGATGTTAGATCACTCCTTCTCAGGACTTTAGTGAACCATCGATCTGTGCCATGGAGCCCATCGTGTTACCTTACGACGTTATAGGTATCATCTTCGAGTATCTTGCCACGAATAGGGAGGATCAAGGCGATCTTCAATCGTGCAGTCTTGTCTGCAAGGACTGGTTGCCCATCGGCCGTCAACACATCTTTCGTCGCGTCACCCTTTTCTTTGGCGGAGAGTCTGATAGGAAAAGAGCAATGCATTTAATGACTATTATTCACCAACAGCCCTCAATTCGTAGGCTTATTCAGAAGATATTCTGCGGATGCAATTCCGAGTTCACGAATTCCCGATGGAGCCATCCCATGTTCCTCAACATGTTAAACTTCCCCTGTGTTCGCCTTCTTTCCATCAGGGCCGACTACATTAACGATATTTCGTACGACCAATGGAGTGCCGACCAATTGGGGCCCAGGCTGATAATGGAGCACTATCTAGGAGCGGGCACGCTGAAATATTTCAACATCTATGGTGTCAAGCATGTGCCCATCACCGCATTAGTGTCGTCCAAACAACTATCTTCCGTCCACTTCTTTAGGTCTAGCCCTGAGTCAACAACTCGTAGGTCTCTTTCCGACGTACAGCTATCATTGAAGCAGTTCAAAATATCCGACACTCGAAATGTGGACTTCTCCATATTTCACTCTTGTCCGCTATTGGAGGAGCTTTCAGTTAGCAAGGTCACTCTGATCCCCAGAGGCACTCACAATTTCTCAAAGCCCTCGGCCGTGCCACCGTTTTATCATCTCCACACCATTAACTCCCGGTCTGGCGTCAATTGGTCCGCACTCTGCCCCCCGAGACATGTCATCGGGACGAAGTTGTTCCCAGTGTTGAGGAACCTCAAACTCTACTTCTTGCATCTTAGTGATATTGTAGAAGGGAATGCTATATTGGATCACGTGGAGGCTCTTGAAGTGGTTTATGTTTACTCCTGTGAGTCTGTTGTAATATGATCTTGGGTATATGTATGTCGCTGACGGCTTTCTCACAGGGCAGACCGGAGGTCTTTCCTTGTTTGACTTCCATAGGCTAATGTTCAATTCAAAAAGGACGCTAAAGGAGGTGTTGTTTGATTGGTTCTTGGACGGCTACAACCAGCTCGATGAGTTCACAAAGCGCATTTGTGACGTCCTGGAGCTCATTCAAGGAGATAACGCGTTGGAGACAGTGGCTTTCCATCTCACCTACAATGCCATGACCGCAGAACCTGACTTAAACTCGGATTTTCCCCAGTGGAAGCGGTTTGCCGATATTCTACAGGATGATGCCGGTTTTTCGAACCTAAAGCAGATTTCATTCAAGATCAAGCTCATAGTGACAAGCGTCACTTTTGAGCAAGAGGCCAATCGAAATCTAGAGCACCTTTGGGAGGCACCGCTCGCGGGGCTACTTAACAGCTCGCGATTTTCTTCTCAGATGGATATGAAGGTTTCGAAATATTTCCGGGACGGATGACCTGATGGATAGACAATATCCCATTTTTGTAATGTTCACATCCACTGTTATCTTAATTGTTTTTGTATTTTGAAAGGCTTAGTAAATCGAGTGCACATAACGTATAATATTATAGAAAGGATGAGGAAGCAGACTCTGATGCGAGATCTGTTGTTTATCCGCATGGGCAGACAGGGAAAAAATACATCAATGAGAGGACCACGCATTTCTTCCGGATCTCCTCCTCTGGGTTCTCAAAACAAGCTCCCTGGCTATCGGCACTACCAGACTACCACAGTAGCAGATCCTATGACATGTGTAACAGATTGGTCTTTGGATGTCGGGCGCTAGTGGACCGTTGTCTGGTGACAGACTCCTGGAGTATCTCCAACTTCACGGGTTCGACTGTGCGTGCGCACTTGAAACAGATACTTTGAGATGATCTGTGTCTACACATGCACATCATATCTATAAGACTATACGACTACCACGCTAACAATCGTTCTGAGGACCGGATACGCATATGTGATACGGAATTACACGCTTAGAAGGTATGCAAGTAATCACCAACGAAGTTCTTGGTAAGGTTTCCAACTTGATCGCCGATGGCACCGTATCCAAAGGTCTTTGCGAGTTCTTGAGCCTTGGTGGCGGTTGCAGAGCCGACGGCGGTTTCGATGAAGCGGTGCTGTTTATAACGTGATGTTCCATCAGTTATCTGATTCGTTTGCGGGGTATTTGAAGGGGAACTGACCTGGTATGGCTTGCGTTCCTTGTCATGGTAGACGACGAAGCGAAGCTCGCCGGCCGCGTTCTTCTGGCCGTACTGGAGCGCGTTGTTGACCTTGAGCTTATACCCCTCTATACAGATTAAGGCAGCTCAATACGAGTAGGGTAGGGTACACAGAACGCGTCGTGACTTACCTCCTGGGAGGAGTGTACCAACACGGGTGACATGGTTGGGGTTAGCACTGGTGCTGGTCTTGTAATACTCGGCGGCGATGAAGAAAGGGACTTGGGTGCCTACATCACCACAATATATTCAACACCAGCTTGAAAGAGTCATTTGTTTACGAAAATTGCTCACCGGTGGTGATGTTGTCGGCAGTAACGAGGTAATAGTCTGCATTACGAGTAGCGAGGTTCTGGCTCCAGGTGATGTGGTAAAGCTTGTTGGCCGCCTCGGCGTCGAACAAGGGGATGAGGACTTCGTTTCCGGATTCAACTGGTGCTGGCATTGTAATAGCTTGAGACTTGAGATGAAAAGACAAGTTGTTTGCTGATGAAAGTTAAACTGAGGTGCATGCCTTTAATACCGTTGCAGAGGGTGTAAAAGATAGGGGTGATTATCATTAAAATGTCAAATGGTGAGTAGCCTGAAATTCTCGATGCCAAAACTTCTTCACAACATACAAAGTCCGTAAGTTGTAGCTTCGCTATGTGCATATTGAGCCATACAAGGACGCGCGTTCCCGTCATCGAGCTGATCATTTTCCCTGTCCATCATTTGTGCATTTTTTGTTGATCTTTTTTTGTTTTTGTCTTTTTCCAAATTCAACGACAATTTTCTAGGAACGAAGCGCGTTCTTTTTTCGTTTTCATTGACATTGAGAATGAAGATTATACTGATGCCACAGCTATGGCTATTGGCATCGAAAACTTTAAATTCCATTATGCTTACAATTCTCGTTCTCAAAGACAATTTTTTACGCAGTGGATAATCATATAAAGAACAGGATTTCGAGCTCTACCTTCCTCATACCAACCAAGCCAACAAGTTCTTTTTATCTTTTCGTTCAATATTCCCACAATGCCAGCACCAGTTGAATCCGGAAACGAAGTCCTCATCCCCTTGTTCGACGCCGAGGCGGCCAACAAGCTTTACCACATCACCTGGAGCCAGAACCTCGCTACTCGTAATGCAGACTATTACCTCGTTACTGCCGACAACATCACCACCGGTGAGCAATTTTCGTAAACAAATGACTCTTTCAAGCTGGTGTTGAATATATTGTGGTGATGTAGGCACCCAAGTCCCTTTCTTCATCGCCGCCGAGTATTACAAGACCAGCACCAGTGCTAACCCCAACCATGTCACCCGTGTTGGTACACTCCTCCCAGGAGGTAAGTCACGACGCGTTCTGTGTACCCTACCCTACTCGTATTGAGCTGCCTTAATCTGTATAGAGGGGTATAAGCTCAAGGTCAACAACGCGCTCCAGTACGGCCAGAAGAACGCGGCCGGTGAGCTTCGCTTCGTCGTCTACCATGACAAGGAACGCAAGCCATACCAGGTCAGTTCCACTTCAAATACCCTGCAAACGAATCAGATAACTGACGGAACATCTCGTTATAAACAGCACCGCTTCATCGAAACCGCCGTCGGCTCTGCAACCGCCACCAAGGCTCAAGAACTCGCAAAGACCTTTGGATACGGTGCCATCGGTGATCAAGTTGGAAATCTTACCAAGAACTTCGTTGGTGATTACTTGCATACCTTCTGAAGGTACAGTGCTGTAGCCATGAGGGTGGTAGTAGTGCACTTGTCGAATCTGTAGGCCCAGTTTGTGTATATACAGTATCATTTACAAGTCGAATTTATATGTTAGAGTTGTTGAGAGTCGAGTTAAGTGACAACGAACGCATCTTACATCGATACGAGAGATAAATATAGAACTATGGTTTAAGTGTGTGCTATATTGCAACTTTTACAAACTAGATGTTCACGTACATAAGCTTTCTATGCCAGAGCCCCAATATTCAACAATCTCGAAAACCGCTTCGTCAGCGGAAGCTTCATATACTGCATATCAATAATCACCGTCTGTATCTGCTTCGACAGCTCGTCCAGCTCCTTCCGCAACACCTTCTTATACTCCTCTGTCTGCTCTCTCGAATAGTCATGTCGTAGAGTACTCATGGCCCGTTTCTGCTGCTCGAGCAGCGTTTCGAGCTTAGTATACATCCCACGACCAGCGTCCGTCTGTGGGAGCTCCTTGTAGAGCTGTGTCAACTCAGCTTGTAACCGTAGCGGTCCTACGTCCACTTCATTCTCAATTAGCGGTAGAAATATCTCTCCTGCGCTCTCCCTGTCGCCTTTGAATCGCGCCACACCTGCGCCCTTATCTATCATCGCTCTCCAGTACTCCTTCTTGAGCTGCTCCTCCCGCCGTGCGCCTTCGTCATCGCCCACCTCTTCCCACATGCTTGTTACGAGTCTCATCCTATTAAAAGCGTCTTTTCCGCATAGCTTTTGGAACATGGTAAGGTTTCGGAGTGGCGTTCCTGCCATTCGGTTGTCGGATATACGGTGTAGGTAGAGGACGGCGGAAATGGTGATCTGCTGCAGATAACTGCGCGTGGTAGTCATAAATTCAATGAATGTTAATGCGTGATCACAGTTGGTCCGTATGGTTAACTCACGTTCGTTCCAACCACCCCGTCAGCATCTTGAAAATCTCCAGATCCGACTTGTTGGTATCGTCGAACCCGGGTGTATCGATGATGACAACGTTCATCATCATACCATCCCCAGGGATGGATATACGGGTAGCACTGATCTCGCTCGTGCATGACTCGAGCTCATGACCGATAACGATGTCTTCTGCGCCTGTGAACGTCTTGATGAGCTAAGGAAGTCGTTAAACTCGTGTTTTCGTCGGGATTGGGGACAGATGTTGTACGCACGGTGCTTTTACCGGCCCCGGTTGGACCCATGACTCTATAATATAATGGTGATTAGGTATACTTCATGACATAGAAAAACGGACTTCTCACGCGATGATAATATCAGATTCGTTAATCTCATCTTCTGTTATCACTTGTCCATGCCATGTTTCGGCCTTCTCTCGCAATCGTTCACTAATATCAATCATAAGATAATGTAAGCGCAAGCACAAAGCAGTTAACCCACCCGTTCATCTTGGGATTATGTACTGGCTTGCGCAACTGGGTGACCTTTTCGAAACACGCCGTCAGAACCAGCTTGCAAGTCTCCTCCGTGTCGTCCTGCCACCTAACATATCTTGCTCCGTTGCGTAGGGAGTCCTTCAAGGAGAATTAGAACAGAAGTACGTCGCACCAATAGTAGAGTAAGGTTGAACGTACCCGCAGATAACCATTCCGTAAGCTCAGTTCGGTTTTCCTGGGCTCAAAGGGCTCATCTGATAAGTCATCGAACCTTCGTCTCCACCCATAGGAACACCACACGATTGATGATGGATGGAGAGCGTGGAGGATGGATAGTTGCTGGTCAGAGAGGTAGACTTCATCGTAGCACATCCCGATGTCGAAGAAAATGATGCAAGTGGATTCTCTGTGTGCTCGTCCGCTGTCCCCTTGAGTTGTGTTGCTTAGGCCATCATTCTCCGAATGGGGAGGTATGAACCGGAATCGATGGGTTGAATGCAGTTGGTAAATGCCGGGTTTTATTCGCAAGGCCTCAACATAATTCATCATGGAGGTCGAAAGAACTTGTGCATGAGGGTCATCGTTCATGACCATTCTGCGTTGGGAAAGATATGAGGCCTAGTGAGGCGAGGAATTCCACGAATGTTGAATGCCCGAACTTACCGGATGGTTGGAACATCGCCTTTATCATGAGCGAACAGGTTTAAGTTATGAAAAAAAGCCATGGATGATAGATGCAGTGAGAGAGGAAATCCTTGTCGACGTGGGATTCCATTCAAACCGTCGAGGCTGCCTCGAGGCTCCATGTGATCGGGCATGAGTCCCTTCCGACGCATACTTAAGGTAAGTGAAGGGTTGCGGTGACCTTTTATATATATTTCCTAAAATACAAGGCTAGAACAAGGTTTGCCGTACATACTGAACTGAGCAAGGTGGTTTGTTAGCATCGTTCAAATAGAATATTTGTATAAGGGACATACCTAATCCGTAATAAAAGAATGAGGGGACGATTATTGAAGAACTACTAACATGATATGCAATATTTTTGGGGAGCTCTAAACACCTTTGGGGATGACTATGTCAAAAATCTCCAGTTGAGGAGGGCGAGATTGAACATGTTTTTGAGCATGCTGTTCATGATGACATGTCAGTACTCGGCTCGACGGAGAACTCCCTTTGAAATCAATTCCCACGAACCGATCACGTAATTATGCGGCCCAGAGCTGGATCCAGCCTCCAACCCAATTCCTATCTGAAGGAAGGGTTGAGCGTTCGAGTTGGCTCTTGAACGTTGGAAAATCTCACAGAATTATTTTCGGAAAGAGGTACATGACAGCTCTAAAGTATACGTCATTCCTGATTCGAAAACCTCCAGGAACGACGGTGAGGATGGAGTTCCTCAGAAGCTCCAGTTGGTGTCGTCAACATAAGCCTAGCATTCTAGGTCGCCAATGACGTCATTTCAGGACAAAATGTATAAGGCCAGCCAGCTTCATGAGCGGAGCTCTTCATTCCACAGCATTTTTACGACCCATGAAGATGACCCTACCCATAACATTTTACCTCGCAATTCTATCGTCCCTGATTTGCTCTGTCAATGCTCAAGTAACTTTTAGGAGGAGAAGGCCATCGATTGGGAGAATCATCGCAGGGGCCGTTATTGGTGCGTCGCTTCTAATTCAGTATCATCGATTTGAACGCTCTGGTTAATATTATTTTTGTTCAAAAAGGCGGCGTATGTGGACTGCTGCTTCTCTGCTTCCTCTGTATGCTCCTGAGGCGTAGAAGGCTCGCTAGAAACAATCCTGCAGTTGGAGGGCCGACGATGATGTCAAAACCCCTATTTGGCGGTCCCTGGGGCCGTCAAAATCGAAATCACCCAACTCATAATCAAGCGCCAATGACTCAACACCAGGGAAATCCATACTGGAATGGAAATGGCCAGCAAGGATACGAGAATGGAGCACCGCCCCCTCAATACGGTGGCTCTTCTGTGGTGCGTAACGCTTGACTTTTTATTTGGAGCGTAGCATACTGATTTACCCCTGATTGTATAGCCCGGGAACACGCACAATAATAACCAACAGTTTGCTGTATGTTGATATCTTCGACTGCATATCTGCTATGTACTCATACGATTTCGATTCTAGCCACCTCCAGGACCTCCCCCTCCCGCTCATATGAAGGGCGAGGACAACGGAGGCAACAATTTCGTTGGAGGATTCCAACAACACATGTAGACTTGAATTCGCACTCTCTGTTTCGTAAGGATACCATAAACGATTCTGGAACATTTTGTTCACGCTGCTACTGATTATTTGGATCACTGATTACAAATTCTATATGAAGACTTTCACGATTTTGTATCATACTTCTCGTAATATAACCACAAATTTCCGCTTTCGACAATATATATTGAATATCTTGACATGGGTGAAAGTTGCTCGTTATGGTTATTGTGGCGTATTTGAATTGACTTGTCATTGTTCATTGTACTGGATCAGTCATTCAAGTGAGTTGAAATGTCATATGGGTTCCGCGGCCACGACTCCTTGGCAGAAATGATAGGGGACGCGTCGAGGCACTCATGTTCGGCAAGCGTTCGCTATATGCTATCTCCTTCTCTCGATATGTCTCTTGCGCGTCCGCTCGGCAGTCAAGTAGTACGAGTTTGAATATAAAGGAAATGGTAAACTTGAATATCTTCCACAACGCCTTAGTCCCATCGTAAAGATCACACTTCACTCCCACGAAGCACACTCTACCAACAGCACAATGCCTCGTGAAACTTGGGACATCGGCATCCTCATGCTTCCCTATTTCCAATTCCTCGACATGGCAGGACCCATTGATCTCATAGCGAACATCTCTATTCAAACCATCGAAGCGCTCCAGATCCCCGCCCCGCAACGCGCCATTGACAACGCGCCAATTATCAACTACCACTACATCTCATCCACTATGGACCCTGTCAAGGCCACCTCTGGTCCGCTCCTGCCACCGACGCATACGTACGACACATGTCCCCGCCTCGACTGGCTACTCGTCCCTGGCCCCAGTCCGCTCCTCCAGTTGACGGATGATGATAAGGGGTTTATCAAGAGGATATATGAGGATCCGACACTTAAGGGTCTCATACTCATTTGCACAGCTGGGTTCATGGTGGCGCAAACGGGGATTCTGGATGGACTCAGCGTGTGCGCTAACAAGCTCGCTATCAAGGTGTTACACGAAGCGGGAGCGCTCAACCCCAAAGTCAAATGGGTAGGGGAGAAGAGGTTCCATCATGACGGGAGGGTTTGGAGTTCGGGCGGTATCACGGCTGGGATGGATTTGGCGTATGCGTGGTTGGTGGCGCAGGGGGTGGATGGGGAATTGTTGGAGATGGCGAAGATTGGGGCAGAGTTTGAACCGAAGCCTGCTGTTCCTGATAAATTTGCGGCGATCTTGGATGGGGTGCAGTATCAGAAAGAATGAAGGGAGGTTGTGAGCGATGTTGAAGGAGGAGTACTATTTATAGAGTAGCCCCTAACTCGAATGTGAATTTTGATTACGAATTCTCGTCTTGTCAGCGTACACGTGATCTTCGGCGAACACCGAAGAGCCCACCCAGCAATCGAATATCCAATTCAACCTGTTCTCTTTAGTCTACCGCTACGGTGCCAGTGGCTCCTAAACTGTGTCAATATCTTCGCTGTTTATGATGGTACGCTTGTATTTCTGCCTGTCTCTGCCACCCCTGTGATTCAGATTCACTGTAAGCAAACCGTCGCCACTGTTCAGCACAGAGCGCTCAGTGTTAACGATTCACGCGCACGCTCGGTATTTCTACTGGTCATTACAGAGCTATAAGCTCAGATTTCATTTGGAATGCACGAGTGAATCCCAAAGTTATGAAAGAACCAGTCTGGTTCGCCCGTGGTTCGTTCACGTTTGAGCTGCGTCGCCAGCGTATCGAATGAAGGTTATACGTTAGCCTTCCATCATTCCAGTTTGATTACTTACAGGTGCGTCGCCGTCTCCAAACACATCAGAACATCCCTCAATATTCGGCCTTTCCATGTTTGGGCGACAAAAATACATGCCCTATTAACATTTCCCTCCAAATGATCTTTTCATTTCCGCGTTGGGGAGATCATCGATATGTAATGCATTACTTAACTTCATGGTCCGCATGTGGGTGTCGTGCCAGTGTCCAATTCAGCGTCATCAACAGTCAAGTATGACGCTGAGTAAAGTACCTATCTATTTCCACCCTTCTTTCTTTCTAAGTTCCGGAACTTCAATACTTGCATATCGGTCGTGACAATCCCCGCATGAAATACGGCGTTGCAGATTCTCCTTGATGCCCCCTCTCCCCTGCACAGTTTTCAGCACAAGAAGTTTACATTTATCCTTTATGTAGTCTCATGCACAAGTCATCCATACGTCTTTCAATCCATTAATCCATGATGCGCACATAAGGTGTCATAAACTCTCCACATGCCCGTTCGCCACCCCCCTCATCAAACAACGTCAAACTAGGTAGAAGCAGATAAGTATTCCAACTTCCGTTTCCGTTTTAATTGAGGTTTTCGAAGCACGTACGTTTGAACGTTACGTTAAATTACATTGTTATCAGAAGAAGACAAACACAGCTCACCCAACAACACACTGGCATGCCCGTTCTGTCATTCGAGGCGCGACTCCTCTCCTCATTTACGCATATTCTTGCCTTCTTCAAGTTCGTGGAAGACCCATGTTACTGGAGACGACACATAATAGAGCTTAATCAGGCCAGAAGCGCCGTTCCCTCCGAGGACATCAAACGCGCGACGTGCACGGGGCCTCGATGGTGCGTGTCTGCATTCTTCGCTCCCGTTCTTCCATTTCCTAAGTTCATTTTGCTCTTGTTCTTCTTATTTCTAGCTCATGTGTTATGTGTACTTCGTCAATGCGGCGCCAGGCGGGAGGTGAGTCGCAAATGACACGAGGGACATACATATCCCGGTTACCCCTATCCTCGTCTTGTCTTCTAAACAGTTTTTTATTCTTTATTTCCGTCTTAACAGGCCGTATCCGCCCATCCGCTCTTGTTAGTCCAGCCTCCTATAATATGTGTAGTCAACCGTGGTTATCGCAATGAACTAAATATCCGATTCCGGTTGGTGTGTCTTATCGTGTGTATGTCATTTCCGTGTCTCGAAGTTTCTTTTCCGTGGTTTGCAGCAACAGATCGAGGGTATAGTGCGTTGGAGAGACTTAGCAGAATTGCATGGCCTTAGCTTATCCGCTCGAGGCTACAAGATTTTCATTTTTTTTCTATTCTGACTAACCTTGCTAAGTACATATTAAGCTTCGTGTTTTCCGAGTATCCGGCCCAAACGTCGTGTGCCATCGGTGCTTAATTCTCTTCTCATTGGCTAGCAATGATACTGTACTGCGTTCAATCAGACGAAGGGGGTTTCTATACTCATAGAGTAAGTAGCCTTTCTACCTCCATTGATAAATTGAAGTTATATCTTCACTTAGAAATGAAAAGCCAAACAACAGAATACGGAGAATCACAGCACATTTAGGTGAGCGGAACATTCAGAAAAGTGTCATCGAAGGCTGACACGACAAAAGACCTCGATATTTGACGTTTATCTGACATTGACTTGTCATAAAAAGAGTAACAAGAGTTAACCATGCCCGAGGAGAACAATGTATGGGAAAGTAAGTATGCATATGACCTGGGCAACTAACTATTATTCTGCGGCGGAGGCTTGTGTATCAGCTAATGAAGGACGTTATGCTCCATATCTGGGAAAACAAATTCACGGCCAAGTTCTGTGAAAACCGAAATAGGCAATTCAGGGCCAACCAGAATGCGTTTGGTCTCGAGGAAAAGGACAAGGTGTCAAGCAGAAGGTGGCAGATCAGAGGGATATATTGATACCTAAAAGCTTCGCGGGGTTTCTAGTGCGCATGTTGGGCTTCTTTTGTAGCAGAAGGTTCGATGTGAGCCAGATGAGGATCAAATCAAGATAATTGAACCGCTCTGATTGATGAGCAGCCAGTTGATGGCTGATGTATTGTGAACCGCTGATCGAACGAAATTTTCGACTCGCTTGAGGACTCGTTTGTGATCAGGGTTGCCCAATGGTTCGAATTTCCTCGGAAGGGAGTTTTCAAACTTCGTAAGCTCAGTCTTAATATGCTCCTGAATCCTGATGCCCGAATCCTTGGGTTCCAACAAGGGATCCCAACCTGTCACACAGGCTAATATTTCAGAGACCCCCCAGAGTAAAAAGACGAGCAGGGGAACAATATACTGTCCAGTCACGACATGATGTTAAGCACGGTGTTCTCAATCATCCAGCCGACATAAATAGATAAATCCAGTCTCTTTGGTGTGTTAAACAGAGTAAATGCGCACAATCATATTTGATACCAATGCCTTCTCTATGTCGAAATTCTTCATCTCATGTGGCTCTGACCAGCGTTACAGACACTTCAAGTTGACGCGCGTCGTCGAAAAGTTGAGGTGATGAGGTGATGAAATGGAGGGTTGAAGTTCGGCGTTCTCCGTCAGTCATTCCCACGAGCACCCCCTATCCACCTAATTGCCTTCAACCCGTGCCGCGATCACTAGGCTGGTAGGTGTTATGGTACATAATATTGCCACAGCACGATGTTATACAGCAGGATCATGAATATACTGTGTTTTTGCAATGCATTTCAACCGACATTCACTCACAAACATAACCGTATCCGCCGTTCTTGAGCCAATCAGACATATGGACAACGATCTTGTTCAAGCCGAGCAACCATTTGTCCAACTCAACACCGAGTTTCTCCGGACAACCATTTTGCGTGATGCATGCATAGAACGATGAGCGAGACGGTACGGAAAGAATGGCGAGCTATAAGTCAAATGGTATGAATATTAGAGCGAATGACAAGGAATAAAAAGGTAATTTGGGTAAGGCTTACATGCACTACATGTTGAACGATACGGCAGTGATGTGGCAGCATTACCGCGTCGTAAGATTGGCGGAAGCATACTCGTGGCTGCGCATGTGGGTCTCGTTGCATCTTTTCAAGAGCTCGTTGGGTTAAAGCGAGACCCCTTGACGGAATGTGTGTCACATGTCGGGTATTGTCGCGATGCTGACAAGGTCTGGGGATCGATAGAACGTACCTCAACACTCGCACCAAACATGGAGTGGCCTTCCTTCGTCCATCCTCGCGCTCGCTGCGAGCGAGATCTTCCAATGTCTTTGATCTACCAATGTTGTTCTCGTAACGGATACGAACAGCCTGTTAGATGATGGTTAGGCATCGAGAACATTGTAGGAGTGCAAGGTGCAGACTCACGTTCAAATTTTGCCTCAACGTTAACTGAATAAAACCAAACACGATGGCATCAAATAAATCTGGGAATGTGTAGGTTGAAAGGTGAGAGAAATACGATGCAATGATCATACGAGGTCCAGCGCAGTTATTACTTACCAAAGATCAAGATGAGTCCATCAGCGGCGTCTAAGAACGACTTTGTGTCCACGCCACTGGTTCCTCCATCTTTGGTGAACGGGACATCTGCAAAAGACTATGAGAGGAGAAGCCGCATTATAAACTTTCGATGAGAAATAAAAAAAAGCAATGAAGGAAGAGATGATACCTTGACTGTCTCAAAGTAAGGTACCATGTCTTAGTCCTATCACTCGCAACCTTCCATTGGCTTGCCGCAACAAAGGGCACTGGTTATCAAGGTATGTCAGAAGAGCAATATATTTAGCGTGGGTCAATTGATGCTCGTAGAGAGTGGGATAAAGAGCCACATCGCTGAGACATAACAGCAGAAACGCCGTGCCCTGTCTGTGACGAGTTTCGTGATTGCCGTCGATGCCGCTGTGGCAGTGTGGATAGGCAGGGCTGCACCATATACATGAGTACTTAGAATCAGCAGATGTATACGCCGTCTCTCTGCGCAATACAACCATGATCACATTGTAGCCACCGTGACTGCCCGCACGTGTCCACCGCCAACATGCTGTTTGTGAATGAAGTTAGCTTAGATGAAAATGGCGCAAATGCTATAGGGACGGTCTGACGGAACCTGAATAGTTGTTCACCTTGTAAATACGATTCATAGGATGCAGTAAACCAGTACCTGTATCCCCATACACTGATAGTAGGCGGACAGGAGGAAGTGGTAGGAGAGGGATTCGAAGCGACGATCTGCCAGTTGTTGACTTTATTTCCAGGGCCATAGTAGGTTTGGCCGGTGGTGTTGTATCGTATGTTGAACTGAGTAGCACCAGTAGCAGAACCAGAAAACGACCAAGTTTCTATCATCATGTTATTCACTCCCGACGAAACATATGACGCTGAGATCGATTGAAAACCAGACCAAGAGTGGCCTGCTGCCCATAGCACCGTCACCACATTGGTGTAGGCGAGGTTTTGAACCTGAGGAAGGGATGAAATAAAGATTTTAGATTATAAAACGAAAACGAGACTAAGGAGAGCAACATACGCTGATTGACCCAGAGAGAATGTAGTGGAAATACGAGCTACTGATAAGGGGTGTGCCCTCTTGGCATGTTGGTGCTCTGAGGTAAGAGAATTGGCAGTCGTGTCAATGGACATAATCAAGAGGGAGATGAATGGTAGGACAGCCGCCCAAAAGCTGGACGTTATCATCTTGAGCAATATGACTTTGCCTTTGGGTTGTTCAAAGCGACGCGCAGCTATTTTTATGAATTCGTGTTGAAGAAGGATCAATAGAAAGGTGTCCTGAGGTTGTTAGACGTTTCAAATGTTCGATACAACGCCGTGGACTGACGGGGCCAAAGGAAAACCTTTGCACGGCGTGGCCGTGCACCCAGTACCGTGCATCACGGTAAATTTCACGGATTGGCACGGCTCGGCACGGCTCACGGCCCTTTAGCACGGTAAGCAACTAACGTGTCGCAGACTCACAGAGCGACTATTGCATTATTGCAAGTTTTCTTTAATGTATTAATACACATACAGATATCTGAAGACTTTGTGCAGTTAAGTAGACAATAAGAACCCAAGATTACCTTATGTTTTGTGTGAGTTGTGTTTGTAGATATATTAAGGCTCTCATAAAATTCAAATACAATGCTATATACTTATATCATCGACATACACGAATGAAACAGTGCCGAAAATAAAAGATTTTAGGGTTGCATGCGTCCTGACATCGTAATAGGTGCACACAACATAGCAATAATCCTAAGGGCAGCTGTAAAGTTAAAGATCAGTTCGTGTGCACAGTTACTTTTGGTGTCCCATCTTTTATGGTGGGGTGAATAGATGTATAAAAGTGTTATCCTGCATATTGCGGAGCATCAATAGGACATCATCTAAGCCTCCCAGCATCAACATACTTGATCACTGTCCCCAACCACACACGACACGGCGCCTGAACGTCTTTCCACGTCTTTCCACGGCTATTCACGTCTTTTCACGTCTTCACCACGGTAGGGACACGGCGTGCACGGCTCATCACGGTTTAACACGGCAGGGGCACAGCGCTTCATGGCTTTGCACGTCCATGCATGGCTCTTCACGTCTTTGCACGGTTTTCGGTGTTTCCAGCACGGCAGTGGCACGTCACCCACGGCATAACACGGTTAATTGATACTCACGCAGAGTTTCATGACTATCAGCCACTACACAGTGACACACCAAATAGGATAACTAGCCGGTGTACCTTACAATAGCACAACCCACAAGGAGCACAGACATTTTATTTCATTTATTTCATTATTCTATTCATCACTCCTTCCCCTTTTGTTGCTCAACTCTGGTCTCCCCTCACTTCTCTGCTCTGCTTTTTTTTTTTTTTTTTTTAAATCCAGGTTTATTGTCCCGTAAAGATACTTTATGTAGGACATTGGTATTGACGTGTATATCTAGATACTAATAACATATGAATATTTTTGAATGCCTCCAGTCTGCACCTCTCGGGGTTCACCCTTGGTGATCGCTCCCCTTAAGGCCCGACACAGAAACGCCGTTTTCCTGGCAGGCATGGCTCCTTGCGGTTCCCTTGGGGTAGGGTTCCGCGGTCACTTGTTGCTGCTCCTTCCTATGTGGGATTGAGTGTAGGATGGGCGGCTGCATCCTGTCTTGATGACGTCTTGTCGTAGTCCCATGGGGTTGTGTTGTGTACGACGCAGTGGGGATGCTAGTGGTGATGGGTAGGTTTGTTTCACGTATCTTCGCCTATAAATCTTGTCTATTCGCCAGTCGAGAGTGCTTCGGGAATCTTTTTGTACTTTCAATGTAGTCGAGTAATGCTAAGGTGTGGTCTTCGTCGCTTAGCATTTTTTCCAGATCATCTTTGGCCTCCTTTACTTGTCTGTGAAGCATGAGTCTCTGTAGCTCGTAGGCTCTACAGTCCTTGAGGTAATGGTTGAGGGATTCCTTTGCACCGGTCCTGCATCTCTCGCAGTCAGAGCTTCGGATGAGTTTCTTCCTGTGCAGGTATGCATTTAGGGGCAGATGGTTGGTTCTCAGTTTGACAAGTAGGGTGAGTTTATATCTGTCAAGTTTGTTAGCGGTCTTGTGAAATTTTTTAAACTGAAAGTCGTCCTCGAGATTGGCGTATTTGTCAAACCTCGGGGACATTACCCATAATTCATTGCTCTTCGCCACTGTCTCGATCTTTAGCTGCTGTTTCAGAGCCGATTTGCTGACCGGGAGGGGTCTCCTCAGGATCCTGGGCAGGTCAAAGTCCCTGGACGTTCTACCTTCTGCAGCCTCCTTTGCGTCCTCGTCAATCCTCTCGTTTCTTTCTACATCACTGTGAGCCGATATCCATTTGATTTTGAAGAGGGGGGTGGCGTGGTTTGCGTGTCCTGTCTGTCTGATGTAGTTGTCACAGATCCTGTGGAATTCCTTCTTGAGGTGTTCCGCTGGGCCTGGGGAGTTGGACAGCACTGCTTGGATGACGCTTTGGTTGTCGACATATAGGATTATCTCTTGTCTTCCTATCGCATAGCTGACCTTCGTGATCATGAGCCAGACAGCTAAAATTAGTCCGGTTAGTTCGGCTTCGTAGGTTGAGTGGTGTGTGGCTTTTCCGAGGTGGTAGTGGATCGTCGCTTCCGGGTCTTGTGAGTTACCTGTGTACAGCGACGCAGCCGCTCCTACTTTGCCGTTCAAGCCTGAACCGTCTGAATATATTTTGATTCGTGCGTTGTCGTTTTCCTCGTCTCGTATGGATTGTTCTCTTGAGTCCGCGATGTGCGTAGTGAATAGAGGAGGGTGTTCACTTGATCTGCGGGACGTGGACATCTTCTCTACTGAGCTGGGGTTGATGTCGTGTAGTCTCGCCATTTTTTCTAGTGGGGTGAGGTGTAAGAGTTTCTTGGATCTGTCCTTGTGCGCCCTTTTGATCATGTCATGTAGAGCATGATTTTTGGGGAGTGTGCATAGTCGGATGAATGAACATTTGCTGATTGACCAGAGGAGCGTCTCTACAGGTAGAAGGTTAGCATGGGCGTCGATCTCGTCGCCTGCTGCTCCTTTGGGGGCGCCTGTGATGGCCTGCGCTGCTCTCTTCTGAGTGGCTGTGATCTCTCTGAGTGCGGCTATTGATCCTGACGTGTTGATTTTGTCAAGCGGTTTGTTCGGAGGTTCGTACCATACATCGACTGCATACGTGAGCTTGGGTATTCCGACTGCCCTGTATAAATGTCTCATTAGTTTACCGTTTAGTCCATTCCTCGTGTTGGTCAGTCGTTTGAATAGGAGGATCCACTTAGCGGCTTGTTCAATTGCTCTGGAGGTCTGGTGCTTCCACTTAAGCTCTGGGTCAGTTAGTATTCCGAGGTATTTGTACTTCTCTACGACTTCGATTTCGGTGCCTTGCAGGATAAGAGGGGGTGCGGTCTCTCTGAGTGATCGTCCGGTCCTCTTTTTCTGTTCGTCGACTTCCATCTTGCGTGAAAAGTGCATTACCGCGACTTTACTCATCTCGAATCTTGAATTGTGAGTCCTGGACCATGTGTTTCCTCCCTCCCTTCGTTCCATCATGTCTTGTAGCTTTGTGGTCGTGCCTATGAAATCTTTAGCTATCGCGATAAGGATTGCATCGTCCACGTAGCCTATGGCATCCTCGTCCTCGCCATTAGGGATTTCGAGGAGGTCCGCATTGTAGATTATGTAGATAATCATCGAGAGGGGGCATCCCTGGCCGATGCCGTTGTCGATGGAGATGGGGTCGGATAGGAAATCGTCGAACTTGAGCCTTGTTTGACGGTTTTCGAGTATCCTTGCCATAAGGTTGACATATTCTCTTGGGATCCTCCTTTTTCTCATGTTGTGTAGTACTTTTTCAGTGACGGCGTTTGGGAAAGCTCCCTCGACATCAAGGAATAATACTGATACAACCTTGTTATCTCTCCAGGCTGACTTGATTTTGTGGACTAGGTAGTGTAGCGCATCCGAGGTTGTCCTTCCAGGTCTCCCTCCAAAGTGATTGGAGGGTAGTAGGCCGTTCTCTTCTATGATGTTCATGATGTCCTCTGCTACAATGGATGAGAGTATCTTGCTTGTTGTTGAGAGGAGGGCTATCGGGCGATATGCTTTTGGAAGTTCGTAGGAGGGTTTCCCTGGCTTGCGTAGAACACACGTTATAGATTGCTTCCAGCTTTTGTGGTAGTGGCCGAGTCTGAGGGTGGCGTTGAAAATGCGAGCTAGGTGAGGGGCAAGGATGTCAGTACACTTCTGGAATACGATATTTGGGATACCGTTGAGCCCTGGGGCTTTGAAAGGCGACAGTCTTGCTATGTGAGCCTTGACTTTGTCTATCGTGATCGGGAGTGTTGCTGGGAGAGGTTGAGGGTAGCAGCATGGGTGTTCTGCTTCGAGCGTCGTGTGGGCGTCCGCTTGTTCTCTTGCTGGTCGGGGTGGGAAGAAGGATCTCGCTAGGACTTCTGCCTTGTCGGCATTAGTGTCTATTGTCGTGAGGGCCCCGTTCCTCTGGGCTTTTAGCGACGGCATCCTTGGCTTGCCGCCATCACCTACTGGGTTTTTGAGGTATCCGTTAGCTGTCCACATCTCCCTCTCTGTTGCATCTTCTAAGAACTGTCTCCAGTGATCCTCTTTGGCTGCGAGTATTGCTTCGGCGTATCTGCTTCTGACTTCACGGAATTCGGCGTGGACAGGGTGATCTGGTTGGTCCGAAAGCTTGTGATGCTTCCAACTGAGCTTTTGCTTCTCCTTGCGCAGGGTGTCGAGGTCTTTGTTCCACCACCTCCTTGTAAACTTGGTCAGTTTACTTAGGGGGACATTTTCCTCCGTTGCGTGCTGGATTGCTTCAGCTATTCTTTCGATCGCTCTGTCGAGTTCGGCTTCATGGTGGATGTCGTCGTTGGCTGACTCTGTTGCTAGGAGGATGATTAGTGAGGCGTTGAACTTCTGCCAGTCCGTCATGCGGAAATTCCTCATGGGTTGTTGTGGAGCTTCGTTTTTGGAGATGTCTAGCAGGATTCCGATTGGGTAGTGGTCCGTCTTGACAGGGCGTAATTCCGGGAGGACGTCGCATTTGATGATCCTGTTGGAGGTGTGGTCAGTGCAGAATACATTGTCTGGTCGAGAGTGGTTCTTAGTCCTGGAGTGCTCCAGAGTGCGGATGCCTTTTGGAAGTGCTTGGTCCATGTTCCATTCTGCTGCTAGCTGGATAAGCTTCTGCGCTTCCTCAAGTGCTGACTTCGTGAAGAGTCTGTCGTCATCGTCGTTGTCCCAGAGCGGGTGGTGTCTGTTGAAGTCACCTCCCCATATAACATGTCCCCCGTTGCCGTATATCTGCTGCCTATTGCCATCCAGGTACTGGTTCAGAGCGCTTAATGTGCGGTCGTGCATGCCGTCATTGTATATGCTGAAGATGGTGAGGGTGTTGGAGGGGTAGGAGAATTGGATCGCTGTTATATCGGCTGAGGTTTCGATGTTTAGTGCTCTCCACGAGTTTGTGCTTATCTTCTCGTTGACCCATATTCCCGATCTGACGACGTTGTTGGATCTCGCCGGCTCGTTGGGGTATACCTGCCTGAAACCCCTGGGGGTAGTGATATTGTTGTAGAAGGTGATGCTCGGTTCTTGAATTAATACCACGTCCCAGTTGTCGTATAAGCTGTTGTCGTTGATCAGGTCGAGTTGCGCCTCCCTCGACTTGTTTAAATTTATCTGCAGAATACGGAGTTTGTCAGTATGAGTGGTAAAGGGGGTGTGGTCGTCGTTAATCATGCTTGTGGTGTGGTGTTGACGTTACCGTTCGCGATTTCCTGCTCCTGTTGGCTGGGCTCAACATCCATTGGGTTGGGCTGGCTTGGGATTGTGCTTGTCGCACGCATGGATGGAGGGGGGCCAGTGGGTTGAGCGATTGTAGTCTCTGACGTGAGCCCGGGGTTTGGACCCCCGGGATGGGGAGGTTATTGGGGGCTGTTACGAAGGCTGCTGGGAGTGGGTGATGCATTTGAGGGTGCGGGGGATCTGGTATCGGTCTCTGAGGCGTGGCTCCTGGTGTTACGTCGTCTCTCTTTCTTTTCCTCTGTTGCTTGTCAGCGTCGACATAGTTTATGCGTTGGAGTGGTACTTCTTGTCTTCGGGGGCCCTGTCTGAAGTGCGAGTAGTTAGTGTCAGCCGATTTGACCTCCCACGTCCACGGTTCTTCTGTCGGGAAGTACTTCAGATTGTTCTCTGGGAACTTCTTCTGTATCTCCTCGCATTTCTTGATGAAGATGGGGCACTTTCTGCTCCAGCTGCTGTGGCTTTTGTTGTCGCAGGATACGCACCATGGGGTGCTCGTCATGGTGCACCCTTTGGTCCTGTGAGAGTCTCCGCATGTCCCGCATATCGTTTTGTTGGGGCAGTTGGCCGCAATGTGGTCGAATTGTTGGCAGTTGAGGCACCTGAGTGCGTCTTTTGAGCAGCGTTCTGGGGAGCATGGCGTGTCGTGTACTACTAGCCCGTCTCTTATGGCGTAGTTGGCGTCCTTGGGGTTGGTGAAGGATACCATAGCGTGGGCGTAGGCCTGAGCCTCATGTCTCCTTTCTATTGGTTTGATCCATCGTGTGTCTTTGATCACGCCGTCGTCGATTCCGTTGGCTGACTCGATTTCCCTAGGTGCTGTACCTGCTGCGATGTTATCGTCATACGAGATCGGGATATACTTTACCATGACTTGGTATGCTCTGTCCTTGATCGTAGCACCTAGGCGGGCCGCCAGGTCCAGGATTCTGCCGTTCTCGCGGACCCAGTCGACTGAGGCAGTTGTTCTGAAGAGGAGTAGGACAGTGTCCTTCTTCATTGACTTTCGTGAAGCTGATAGCAGGGATACACCTTTAGAGCCCTCCATGCTGTTTATCGCAGCTTGGATCCTGGTCCTGACTTCGCCATCGTTGATGTCTGCGCTGAGCAGTTCGTTGCTTTCGTTGAGTTGGAGCATGATTTGTCGGTGTTGTTTGGCCTTTTTGTCGAGGGTGGTTGGTCTCTGTGGGAGAGATGCATGGGTTGTGGCGGTGTGCGGATCTGCTCCTGCTGCAGGGCGCGCTGCCATTATGCTGTAGGCGAGTTGGGCTGTTTCGGAGGTGGTTTGGATTGCTGACGTGACCTCCTTAGTGATGGTGGCCATATCTGACATCCTAGTGTTAGTATCTGTTGTAACTTTTATTACCTTGTCACATTCTTCGTGGACGGTTTTCTTGATCTCGTCTACTAGGTTTTCTAGGGAATCGGCTATGTGGTACTTGGTCAGTTCGTTTTGATCCTGTGCGACAAAGCCAAGGATGATCCTGGCTATTGCTTCTAGGAACTTTCTGTCGGGGTGTGATGAATTGATCTTTTTCTGGCCGCTGGGCATTTCCACGAATCTGTAGAAAGACAACGCTAGGGATCTGAGATCTTTAATATCATCTGCGTACCTGATGAATTTGAAGTCTTTTAATATTTTCAGGGCGTCCTTCCTGTTTTCTACTATGGGTTTGATGTCAGGTGTGAGGTGAGCATCTTCCGCTCTCTGTTTCTCCGCTTCGGTTAAGGTTTTGGGAGGCATGGCGTTTGTGGGGTAGATGTAAAAATAAACTCTTATTTGATGCTTCGTTCACGATTGAGGGCCTCGTTCTTGTCGCCTGGCTCCCTGTGCTTGTTCGTACAGGGGGTTCGACTATGGAGTGTGGCGGTGCACGTGGTGGTTGCGGATCAAAAGGGTTTTCTCTGCTCTGCTTATGACCATTTCGGATCGTTTCTCTTGTTTCGAACGTTTTCTTGTGCCGCTCGGCGCTTTCTTATTTAGTTTCGAACCCCCATGGTCGGTAGTTCAGCTCATTTCGCATTTGTACTTAGTTCAGCAGGGCTTTGTGAAATACACCAGATTACTTTATGATTTTGAGCTGTTGAACATCAGTGATCCATCTCAGTCTTAGGAAGCTTTATACTATCGTTACGAAGGCCCTGTCAACTAAGGAAAAACCAACATGCACCCCACAACGACCACGGTGACTTTGACCTCACATCGGCCATCGAGTGTGTATTTTCATGTGCTTGAGAGGGCGACATGCACACCAACGTTCGAAGTGATAGTAAGCTTACATGGCATTGCGGTATTTCTCGTTCACGCCGTTGCACGGTACTTTACACGGTTCATTACACGGTTCATGCACGGTTATGCACGGCTCGCTCACGGCTCCGCACGGCTTTGCGCGGCTTTACTGTGACCTTTCACGGTAATTCACGGTCGCGCACGGCCGTTCACGGCTTTGCACGGCGTTTTACCTATGCCCGGACTGACGTACTTCCGTCCTGGTGCTTTGGTTAGATGTGGAATTTCTAACGCTTTGCATGTTGCGGGAAACCGCATGCATGCATACGCCTGCGGAATCAATGAGCTTCAATGATGCACTTTACAAAAATTCTGCAGAGTTTACTTCGAAAATTGTGCCGTAAGTCGACGTTTTAAACAGGATTTGCGACTAAAATTCAAGTATAATACCCCAAGCCAAGCAGTTGAAGTCTTATTTCCCCAGAATTGATGCAGATTGATACCTGGGTTCTGCGGGGTGACGGATATGGAAGCAGTCAAGACCCTATGCTCCTCTCAGGAGGTTATCAGGCGCTGTTTATACCCATTTATGGGAGCTTTACTGAAGGTTAAATGCAGCGCACTGCAGGTTAATACACATAGTTGGAAGCTCGGGGTTCACGGTGAGCTTTTGTAGCACGAGAGCGAATCCACAACAGCGTATGCATACACACGCGTTGAAACTATGGTGCGGGGTATGTATCATGACCAACAGTTGCGCATTGCGAGATGTCGGAGAAGCGTCTATGATTGGCCACACATGACGGGTGACTTGGCCCCGACCCGCCGCACCATGTGAGTGCCATGTGGCCGTGGCATACATTCATCTCAGCAATTTTACAGTGCTTTGCATAATTATTAAATTAAGTGAAAATCCAATTTTTTGAAAAACCGTCACGTGAGTGGTACCTCAACCAAACAAAGGTGCACAGCATGATCAATCACTGTTATCGGTAAGCCTCCCTCCTCACCACCGCATCGTTCCATCCTCTATCCCCGACGCCGCAACATCTGCCTTATGCAGCCATGTCAGCTAGATTTCTATATCAAATTTGCCAACTGGCAAACTAGGCTCATGCATCACAGCTGCCAGTTGGCAAAGTTTGCCAGAGGGTTTTTTCTGCCTGCAAACCAGCTAGATAGGTGTGCCGACATATTGATAGGGTTTGGGGTGGGGTAGGGGGATATCATAGGGGTATAGGGATAGATATAGGTGATTTTCCGGGGGTAGGAGGATGGGTAGGGGTGTTGGGGATAGGGGGGGAGGATGGGGGGATACTGGATAGGGGCTGATGGCTTATCTGGCTGGGTGGGGGTTGGGCAAATGTTGTCGGATAGATATGATATGGGTATGGGGGCGTAGAGAAAAAAATCAGGATCCCGGAATGGGTATTTTCAGGGTGGGGGGATGAGTGGTTGGCAAGCAATTAAGGAAATACACTCTCAGAGCCGGACACAAATCAAAATAAATCGAAAAAATAATATAAATCGCGAATAGCGCGCTCATTTCCGCTCCGATTAGGCTGAAATTTTGAACGCAGCCTCCCGCATATGAACCCCATTGATCCTTAAAAAATATTTTTTTACATGGGTCACTAGAAAAGCCCCTATCTTTGGCCAAAATAGTATCCTGCTCCACATTGCACCGCTCTGGGCACTATTTTGGGTGATCTATATATCGTTAGAAAGCTCTTTACAGCCTCTATAAGATCCCACCATCCGATCTGCCAAATTGTACCAGCAACTCAGCAGATCAGGTTCGCTTTTTCCGCTTTTTCAGCCCCTATTCCCCCTACTACAATTATTTCCTCAATATTGCTTCGCTTTTGGCACCATTTGGGGGGATATATATATCATTAGAAAGGTATACACTATATCTATCTATTCATGTGGTCCGATCTGCCAAATGTGGCCACAGAAGCAGCAGATCTGCTCTGGTTATTGTGCATTGATTAAATGAGCCCCTATTTACAAATCAAATCTTCGTCCTGATCAGGAATATTAGTGTGATGTAATTGATCCCATGTAATCTCATCAATCCTCATTAATTAGCTTCGCTTTTTTGGGAAATTGGCATCACTGATCCGCTTTCAGGCACAAATGACATCACACTAATTAATATTCCTCCTCCACCATTATTGCAGCATTTATTCCACCGCTTTTTTTGGCACTTTTATATGGACATATCTATATCAATAGAAAGCTACAGCTGCCTAGTATTTGAATCTGAATTTTATTTATTTATTTTCTTGCAGGAGATTACCCAAAACAGCTCCGCTTTTTTGATAATCAATTGCCCCTATTTATCAATAGCATTATTACTGCTGCATTTTCCACCGCTTTTTTGGCACTTTTTCTGCACACCATATATACCATTGCAAAGCTATCAGTGTCTAGTTTAAGAACCTGCCCTTATATCATCACTATCCTCACTGGGGACTGCACCATTCAATTTCGCTTTTTTGGTAATTAAATTAGCCCCTATCTTTAATTATATTTCTTTGTGCACCATTTGTATTTATTCCCTTTATTATTTTAATTGACATGTATATATCACTAGAAAGCTACAATCGCCTACTTTCAGAATCTGAAAACAGAATGGAAATGTTGTGCTTGTGGAGGGAGTAATTGCATTTCGCATTTTGGGACTAAAGCGTGGGAACACCCCTTGATCCTCCTTCTCCTCCTCCCCCTTCCGCTTTTTTGGCTTCATTCCTCCACTCCCCCTGCACCTATCAACCTGAAACTTGCTACACCTTTATATACACCATATCTATGTCTATATCTCCGCTTATATGCAAATTGAAGAGGCTCCACTCATTCTATTCACCAATTACATATTAAAATACTATGTTTGCACCATATATACATAATAATACATTCTTTTGGCTCCTCTACTGCTCAAAAAACTTTTTAATATTACTCATAACATGTAATAGCATTGAACTTAACACTCAACCGCTTCAAAAGTTCAAGAAACAGAATAGAAAACACTAAATACTACCCCAGGGTATGCAGAATAGTAATCTGCCAATATCTTCATGAATACTGACCGCTTCAACATGCTCCAAACTGTTCTGAGGACGCTTCAATCGTGCCTTCAAAAGTAGCCCATCCCCAAAGAATTCTGAGCAGGTCTCAAAATCGTTCAAATTTCCACTGATAAGCTTATGACAGAGGATCAGAAACAAAATAATTTAATCAGAGCATACAAATGGATGGTGAGACATGATATGTAACGTTCACAAAAGGTTTGAAGTGATTTGGATGATTGTGGAAGGGTAGAGCCTCAGAAAAGCGGTCAGAAGGAGTTTGATGTAGTGGTGATCTTGTGTATTCTTAAAACACCAAGCATCAATTATGGTGGTTGCACACCACTTTGAACCTACAGATAGCTACACTTGTCCAAATCACTTAGAGTTTTTTGCATCGTGTAACCAGTGTTAATATGTTAATTTCCTACCATTTATGAAGTATAAATAATGTTGCTATGGTATGGTAAATTGCAGAATAGTGTATTTTAAGCCCTGCATATATATATGGCTAATATTACAAATGTGGCTCAATATATCAGGTGGTGGGCTGTGTAGAATGTTAAATATGGTGTATATGAACGCTTGGACAATGCTAGAGATGTATATATGGAGTGAAATACTAATGGAAAAAGCCATAGGAGTCCAGACTAACAGAAATGTCCATTTTGCTAATTCTACATGCAATATAGATATATATAATGCACTTTCATTGGATTTCAGATCCCCAGTATGCAATATTGATATACCAATATCATTTACTGGCCTACATCATACGGAAGCATTACATTTTGGTGCGCTTTTTTAGCAATTTAAGTGAATATATATGAATATGCTGATGGAATGCAAGATAGGGTGTATTTTCACTATTGGGTTGGTGAGAGCCATTGAATAATGTTTTTGAGGGGGTTTACGAAGTTTCAGGTTGATAGGTGCAGGGGGAGTGGAGGAATGAAGCCAAAAAAGCGGAAGGGGGAGGAGGAGAAGGAGGATCAAGGGGTATTCCCACGCTTTAGTCCCAAAATGCGAAATGCAATTACTCCCTCCACAAGCACAACATTTCCATTCTGTTTTCAGATTCTGAAAGTAGGCGATTGTAGCTTTCTAGTGATATATACATGTCAATTAAAATAATAAAGGGAATAAATACAAATGGTGCACAAAGAAATATAATTAAAGATAGGGGCTAATTTAATTACCAAAAAAGCGAAATTGAATGGTGCAGTCCCCAGTGAGGATAGTGATGATATAAGGGCAGGTTCTTAAACTAGACACTGATAGCTTTGCAATGGTATATATGGTGTGCAGAAAAAGTGCCAAAAAAGCGGTGGAAAATGCAGCAGTAATAATGCTATTGATAAATAGGGGCAATTGATTATCAAAAAAGCGGAGCTGTTTTGGGTAATCTCCTGCAAGAAAATAAATAAATAAAATTCAGATTCAAATACTAGGCAGCTGTAGCTTTCTATTGATATAGATATGTCCATATAAAAGTGCCAAAAAAAGCGGTGGAATAAATGCTGCAATAATGGTGGAGGAGGAATATTAATTAGTGTGATGTCATTTGTGCCTGAAAGCGGATCAGTGATGCCAATTTCCCAAAAAAGCGAAGCTAATTAATGAGGATTGATGAGATTACATGGGATCAATTACATCACACTAATATTCCTGATCAGGACGAAGATTTGATTTGTAAATAGGGGCTCATTTAATCAATGCACAATAACCAGAGCAGATCTGCTGCTTCTGTGGCCACATTTGGCAGATCGGACCACATGAATAGATAGATATAGTGTATACCTTTCTAATGATATATATATCCCCCCAAATGGTGCCAAAAGCGAAGCAATATTGAGGAAATAATTGTAGTAGGGGGAATAGGGGCTGAAAAAGCGGAAAAAGCGAACCTGATCTGCTGAGTTGCTGGTACAATTTGGCAGATCGGATGGTGGGATCTTATAGAGGCTGTAAAGAGCTTTCTAACGATATATAGATCACCCAAAATAGTGCCCAGAGCGGTGCAATGTGGAGCAGGATACTATTTTGGCCAAAGATAGGGGCTTTTCTAGTGACCCATGTAAAAAAATATTTTTTAAGGATCAATGGGGTTCATATGCGGGAGGCTGCGTTCAAAATTTCAGCCTAATCGGAGCGGAAATGAGCGCGCTATTCGCGATTTATATTATTTTTTCGATTTATTTTGATTTGTGTCCGGCTCTGAGAGTGTATTTCCTTAATTGCTTGCCAACCACTCATCCCCCCACCCTGAAAATACCCATTCCGGGATCCTGATTTTTTTCTCTACGCCCCCATACCCATATCATATCTATCCGACAACATTTGCCCAACCCCCACCCAGCCAGATAAGCCATCAGCCCCTATCCAGTATCCCCCCATCCTCCCCCCCTATCCCCAACACCCCTACCCATCCTCCTACCCCCGGAAAATCACCTATATCTATCCCTATACCCCCTATGATATCCCCCTACCCCACCCCAAACCCTATCAATATGTCGGCACACCTATCTAGCTGGTTTGCAGGCAGAAAAAACCCTCTGGCAAACTTTGCCAACTGGCAGCTGTGATGCATGAGCCTAGTTTGCCAGTTGGCAAATTTGATATATTATCCTGGCTGCCACAGGTGCCGTCCCCTCCATTAACCCTAAATGCCTCGAGAACCAGAAACTCCTCCTTACCTTCTCCTACAACATCCCCTTTGTTGTCTCGCAAATCCGCTTGTCTACCATCGCCCCCGCTGGATTCCCCTCTTCCGAGTGGACAAACATCTGCAAGGGACAACCAGTCAACCTCGATGTCGTGCTCTCCTCATTGCATCTCGTCCATCCTCCTAAAATGAACTCTGGGAATTTGGGAGGAGTCGAAGTTGAGTTGGGAAGAACTGATCCGGTCAAACACGTCTCTACAGCATCGGAATGGAGCTCTGCTTGGCACTGCGCGGTTCGCGCCATCACCTTCGTCTTTGAGCATCGAGGGGATGAACTTCGAGAGTATGGGCTCTGGATCGAGAGACTTTTCGCTGCCAGGCTCACCTCCAGCGCACCTCGAATCATCCTTCTCGACAAAGCGATTCGGAACTTTGTCGGAGGCGGACAACAACATCTCCTTACCGACAGACTCGCTTATGACAATCTCTTCGATGCCATCCTCTCCCATGATGGAATCGAATCGGGGACAAGCAACGTCGGTGGATCCAAGTTCCGGATGGGGTCCACTTCTGTCTCAATCTGCGATAAGTTCAATCGAAGAGGAGGTTGCGACAGAGGGGATGATTGCAGGTATGCCCACCTCTGTAAGTCATGTGGAAAGCAGGGACATGGTAGGGAGACATGTCAGGAGCGAGCTTGAAGAGGGTAGAGGCTATGTTCAACGTTTCAAAAGATATAACGATTGGGGTGAGGTTTCTCCTCTCGTCACTGCCGATTGGTCTATTTCCGCTTCCCCTCTTCCTTCATGTCATTCCTCTTTCTTCTCAAACCCTGCTGCATCGAATACCATCGCTTCTCATCCTTCTCTTTTCAAAATCGTCTCCCCTGTTAAACTCCCTGCCTTCCTCGATTACGTCGCCGATCATCCTAATCCCTCTTTCATTCACTCCGTCTCGAAAATGTTCACCGATGGCGCTTTTCCGCACGCCATTCTCCCTGATCATTATCCTGAGATTTGTGATATGTCGTCGCCCCCACCTGCAGACCCTGATCAAGCGGCCTTCCTTATCTCTCAACGGGACCTTGAATGTGCCAAGGATCGCTATTCAAAGGGTTTCGAGAATCTTGAACCGGGCATGTATGTAATGCCAGTTCACGCGGTTCCCAAAGACGATGGAAGGAATCTTCGATTGGTCACGGATCATAGCAAAGGCAAGTTCTCCTTAAATTCAATGATCGAGAAATCTCGATTGGGTTCTGTTCCTCTCGATGGGATGAAAGCCTTCGGTTCCGATCTCATTCGCATCCATAATCGTTTCCCGGACTCCAAATTCGTTGCTTGGAAGTCGGACGTTTCAGAGGCGTACCGTCTCATTCCGATGCATCCACTTTGGCAGATCAAGCAGGTCGAGTTCATCGACGGCTTGTATCATGTTAACAGGTGTAATGTGTTCGGAGGTCGCTCTTCTCAAGCCCTCTTTATCGCTTTCATGTCCTCTGTCACCTGGATTGCGAAATATAAAAAAGGTATTGAATATATTTGCGCCTATTCCGACGACCATTACGGCGTTTGTCGTGAAGACGATGTCGAATATTATCCCCCTTACAACCGATGGATGCCGTCCCCCCAAGTTCAGCTCCTCCTCCTCTGGGATGAACTTGGTATCCCTCACAAAAGCGAAAAACAGGTCTCCGGGAATCCCCTTATCATCATCGGCATCAAAGTCGACGTCAATAATCTCATCCTCACCTTGGACGAAGATTCAATCCGTGAGATTATCAGGGAGTTGGATCGGTGGATTGACAAGAAGGGTACTCCTGCGAAGAACGGTCAGACCCTTTGTCAATGGCAGAAATTGGCGGGTTGGTTAAATTGGAGCTTCAATGTGTTTCCTCTCCTCCGTCCTTGTCTCTCTAACGTCTATGACAAGATGGCAGGAAAAACTTCACTTTTCAAGCGTTTCAGGCCGAACAATGCAATTCGTTCAGACTTGTCCTGGGCTAGTCACCATTTGTCTCGTGCCAGCGGGATTCTCGTGCTTGAACACCTTCACTGGGATCCTCTAGACGCCGACCTGACCATCTTTACGGACGCCTGTCTGGATGGGATGGGTTATTACGTCCCTGAATTTCATCTCGGTTTCGTCGCGGACTTCGTTTCTTCAACCTATAACCTCATTTTTCTCAAAGAGGCTTTATGCGTCTTAGGTGCGTTCTCCTGGGCTTGTTCAATCGCCAAACAACCCCTCCGAATCGTCATTTTCTGCGACAATACCAACGTCGTTGACATCTTCAATTCATTATCCGCTTCCCCCCGTTTCAACCCCATCCTAAAGCGGGTCGTCGACCTGTTAACTGAAGGTCGTCATGACCTGAAGGTTCTATACGTGCCTGGCAAACGCAATATGATCGCAGACGCCTTGTCTCGATCCAATTTCTATAACGCGTCCCGCTGGGATCCTGCGTTAAAGATCGACTTTTTTGAACCCCCACGGATTACGTTGGGGCCGGAGCCTTAAATGAATAGCGTGAGTCGCCGAGGGTGGTCTCTTCGACGCCCTTGGTCTAGGGAGGAGTTTAATCGTCGCAGACTCCTCATTCTCGGTATGAAGTTGGATTCTTCCACTTGGAACTCCTACAAATCCTCATTCTTATCCTGGCAACATTTCACCGAACTTCATTCTATATCTATTCAACCTACCCCGCTTTCATTATCCGACTATGTTATGTACATGTCCGATCACATCAAGCCCTCATCCGTCGTAACGTACCTTTCAGGTATCGTCCAGATTCTAGAACCCATCTTTCCCGACGTGCGAGAAGTTCGTGCTTCTCCTATGGTGCGGGACACCATCATCGGTTGCAAACGCTTACACAGCGTCCCCATCGCGCGAAAATCCCCTCTTACCGTGGAAATTGTGAGTGCAATCGCAAACTCAACTTCCTCTTCCTACAACGACATCCTCTTCAAGACGATGTTATCTGTCGGTTTTCACTCCTTGCTCCGCCTTGGCGACTTGACCGATCCCCTCAACCCTGCCTTAATCTCTCCTGCTAAGCGCGCCTCACGTCTTTCGGTCAAATCCCATGAAGATTCAATCTCTTATATCTTGCCGGCTCATAAAGCCGACAAGTTCTTCAAGGGTAATACTATCCTCATCAAAAACCTTTGGCCTCAAATTGACGTGGTGCGCTTATTCTCTATTTATCTTAAGATTCGCGATTCCCGTCATCCTTTCTCTTCCCCGCTATGGATTACGGAAGACGGTTTTGTTCCCAATCGCGACTTCTTCTTGAAGAGGCTGAGGGACGCTGGTTTGGGCGTAGAGTTTGGTGGCCAATCGATGCGCGCGGGGGGCGCTACAGCACTAGCAAGTGTGGGCGTCCCCGAACAGGCAATACAGGCAATCGGGAGGTGGTCCTCGGACGCGTGGCGAATCTACATTCGCCAACACCCCTTACTCCTGTACCAATTGAATTGCTCGGTGCCCTTCTTACCCCATCATCGTCCTTAGGTACTCCTCTCTTATTTTTTCTTTCAATGCTTTTATTCTTATTTCTTTCTTCTTTTCGTCATTTATCTAATAGGGATAGGACGGTCAATCAGGCCACCTTCCTTTGCATATTATATTATTCTTTCACTCTTTTATTTTATATTTTTAATTTTCCTATCGTTTACTCTTTATCTCTCGCATTTGTAATCGCTCTAAAAATGCTCATCTCATTTCCGGGAGGAGGACCGGTTACGGTCACCTCCTGATTACCGTATTCAGGAAACACTTAAGGGATATTGGAAATTGAATTTTCACGTAATTATGCAAAGCACTGTAAGGGTGTACACTGTACAGTGCTGATGACCAGTGATTTACTCCACAAGGGGTCCGACACTGCCGCGCAACCCTTGATTACATATCCGAGATAGCGGGGACGACCTTGTCAAAACTGGGACGACAGTATGAATGGGAAAATGCCTATGATTGAGAACATATACGTACTCTGTTGTGTCTCAGTTTAGCGGAAGATAATGTCTCCATTTCAGAATACTACCAGAACCGAGTTTTTACTGACGCAAAAGTGCAGAGCTTCAAGTGACAATTACAATCAGGGAGAGCGAGGACGCCGATATACACGAGATTGACCAACCGGGCAGTGCTAAGAATTAGGATATGTAATCAGATATAATTTCCACCCTGAGTGATGAATGCGATGAATGGTCTCACAGAGTCAGCTCGAAACGTGGTTTCAATTTGGAAGCGTCTTATGAACACTAATCCTGGGGCTATGTATAGGTTACGATTGAGTTAACTATCATCTGCATCCGCAATAAGAGTAGTAAGCTGTCGTCTGCTCCTTGATGTCGCGTTCACCGGACGCGTCCTTCCGCACAGATCATTAGAATAAAAAAATTGCGTCATGTCTATGCTGTACTGATTGCTAACAATGCCAGATCTCTTAACACATCATTATTCCAGTTTGCCACTTCGTTTTCCGTTAACATTCAGGGGAAGTATTTTGAAGGATGTGGGTATTTGATTCTTTTTAAATACAATATCAATGACCAAAGAATTCAATAGGAACTCCTGAGTTGGACTTATAGGGGAGTACATGGGGCTAGAATTACATCCATGCATAAATCAGACACTGAGGCTCCCCCGATCGCGCACGTCGCACACGCGAGCAGGAAATCATCCGTTTGTTATCTCCGACCATTGGGCTGCGTTCCGAACTCACTTTTAATAATAATCTGCTTGTTTACTTATTATAAGCGATCTCATGTTCACTAGAACCATGCATTTGCGTGAAAGTCGCAATTCATCCCGCTGAAGACCCTCAACAGGGTCGACTGATGCTATGATTTCAGTCATCAAGGGCATCATCATCGCATCCCTCAGTCACCTCCCCCCGTTTATACATCTAGGGCCATCAACAAGTTCATCGAACGCCGGTTTTTGTGAATATCATCACTTGTGGAAGGGTTGAACATTAGGAGGTGTTACATCCCCATTGACACTTCCATAAAAACACGCACCCATCATGATGAAGTTTTCAGTGAAACTGCTCAAACCTGGCAAATTTTTATCAGGGTGGCCTCGACCTAAGCATCGGTGGTGGCGGACATCATATTTATCGGAGGATTGCTCCGAGATGGATTTGTCTTGGCGGTGATAACCAAGCGATGAGCCAGTTTATGTAAGGGTCTGGTTTGATTTTGCGGCTTTTGCCATCATTCTCTAAACAGCTGAGTGGGGAAGCCAGTTTGTCATGAAAGAGCAACGACACAACATCCACCCTTCCCTCATTTCATATCCTAGTCATGCCCGCAGAACCCACAAAAGCTAAACTTAAACGCAAATCCAGTCGGAAGGATGTGGACGAGTACAGATTCGACGGTAGCCATGGTAGAGAGTTGGAATTAAAGCGCAATAGAGGTCTGTCGCTTTTCTGTCGTTCTATGTTCAGTGCGTTGACACTTTCTGCCACCTTTATAGGCGAGGTACGGCCATCTGTCTTCCATTTACGTTGAATAGACTCATTAAATGTGTCTGTGAAGGTTAGCTGTGCCGAATGTCGAAGGTATGCGATGATCGCACCCTATTTATTACGGCCTGAGGTATTCACGTTTTTAAAAGGCTGAAGATAAAATGCGACAAGCAGATTCCATGCCAGTCATGTCAGGTATGAGGGCAATGCATTCTTGTGCATTGAGCAGATAATAACATCCTGGGGGTATTAGAGGAGGGGTTGCGCAGCGCTTTGTCCCAATGGTGCGTCGTTTGGAACCACGTTTTCACTGTATCTGGCCTTATTCCCTTTCTAGGGAGCCTCGCAACTGGCCAAGGAACCAGGTGAGTTTCTGCTACTCCTGTCTTCAGAAAAGATCTCTCAACGGCATTAGGTTTGTACTGGCAGCTACAGAGCACCTCCATCGCCGAATTTCAAGATTAAGTGGGCGGATACGACAACTCGAGGACGCTTTGTCTGCTCTCCACGCCAAACACTCCAGTGAACCGCATCCCTTACTCCACGACGACCTGATTATACCAGATGAGAAGGAAGGGGAGATAGAGATGGGTGGTGATGATGTTGGTGCATCAACATCGCAAGCGGCTGATGTGCTGGATTCCTTTGGTACTTTGTCTATCTCGGAGCACGGCATATCTCGCTTTTTTGGACCCACAGGTGGTTCCGAGGTCAGTTCATCCATTATCAACGGATTTTACAGCATCCTCTGACTCGTGTTCCAACTCTTAGAGCTTATTACTGGCAAGTTCATGTCAAATATCTGCTATTTGTGTGACGGCTAATTATATCACTCATTCCTCTCAGGCGAATCTGGACTCCAAGCACGACTCTCCGCTCAGCTCGCATACGCCAGAATCTATGAGAGACTCTCAGAGCCCTTTAGGGGCCGCTGGTGATCTTGCGCTATTTTCTCAATCCTTCCCTTTCACGCCTATGGGTCAACCTACGGATGTTCAGAAGCTGGTGGAGTCCTACCTTCCGCCGTATGAGCGTACATGTACCCTCTGCAAGACGTATTTTGAACAGGTGTCCTGGCTTTTCCACGGCGTCACTTACATGCAGCTGATGGAGGACATGATCCCGGTTATCTACAAACAAAGAGCCTCTCCACCTGACGAGGACTATGGCGGACCACATGATCTCGCACTTCTCTTCATTATCCTCGCTATTGGTGCACTTGTGGGGCGGGAGTCATCGGACGCTTATGGCGAGCACTTCCATCAAATCTCGCGTGCAGCGTTAGCCCTGCAACCCGTTCTTGAGAAACCTTCCATTGTCACAATTCAAGCCCTGCATCTTCTCAGCATCTACAACGCCATGAGTGGAAGCGATTTGAAGAGCGAGACAAGCATGGAGATGACATGGTCTCTGGTCACATTGGCTTCTCATCTTTCGCAAACGGTGTGTTATTTTTATAACTGGTAACGCTGCTCTGAATTGACCTATTTATAGATCGGCCTTCGTACGCCTTCTCATCTTCGATTTCGCCTCCTCATGTTAACCATATGTTTTCCTCAGATCGTGACAGTGCAAGGTGGGGACTCACCCCAAAGATGGTGGAACGGCGCAGGATTCTGTTCTGGGACCTATTCGTCGCTGATGTTTGGACGGTGAGATCTTGATTGGCGCTCAATGACTGGGCGGACCGCTGATACCCTTGCTTAGAGCCTGAACACAGGGCGTCCGCCATCATTCTCCCTGGCGTACATTGATTGTAGCTTCCCCGAGGTGGAGACTAGTAAAGGTGGCGGCTTTGGATCCCCGTGTAAGATCCTTCAGCTCCACAGCGCGGCGCCCGCTAACGACGTTGCTCATATTTTCTAGTTCATGTTTGGCAATGCCGGTTTGCCGCGGAGTGCGTCGCGGAGGTAACATCCAAGACGCTAACTGCCGTAGCACCGACATACGCTACAATTATGGAGCTTGACCGCAAGGTCCGAGAATTTCCCCTCCCAGAGGGTATCTCTGACTCTACAGACAATCTCGCTGCATCGTTTGAACGATGCGTCCTTGAACATATCCGTGAAACTGGTACGTGCCAACATTTAATGAACAATACAAACGTGACAATGATCTTTCCATTTAGTCCTCATGTATATTCATCGGAGCTTTTTCGCTCAAGCTATCATTGATCATCCCGTCAATCCTTTGAAGAGCGCCTACGCACCCTCATTCTTAGCGGCCTATCGCGCGTCGTCTACCATCTTGAAGTCGGTTAGAAGGCAATTCGATGTCTGGTCCAACTCTTGTTCGCGCTTCTGGACGATGTGGACATTTGCGTTCTCAGCCGCTGTGAGCTTTTTCTATATAGCACCCGCTGTAGGATCGGCAGCTAATCTTCCGTTTTAGGTTGTGTTTGGGACGGTGGTTACTCGTGGCCCGCGATCACCTCTCGCTCAGCCAGCCATGGCAGAGCTTGAACAGGCCTGCGTCCTATTCACCAAAGCGTCTCGCTATAGTATTCGCGCTCAGAAGGCTCTGGTAGACTTTTCATTATCTTTATCGGATCCTCTTTCTCACGCACGCCTCCTAGCCTATACTCATCAAGCTTAGCGAGAAGGCGCGATATGCATTAGCGACCGCAAATAGCGAAAGCCTCGCAGCCTCGGACAACGGACTTCACTGGAACATCAAGCAAGAGGATACTGACGATGAGCTCGATATCCTTGCGGGTCGCACACGGTTCGTCTCAGCACAGAAACCCGCAGATCCTGGCAACCCCGTCTCTCAGAATCATGGCTACGAGACTAGCCCCCCACTCTATCCAACCGTTGCTACGCAGCAGGCCTCCTCTGTTGCACCCGAGGCCATTGAGATACCGGCACCCCCGCCTGTTGCCATCGCTAGCTCTCATTCTTCGTCACTCGCGTCTGGGTATCCCTCAAGTTCGTCAGATATGTCTGGAAGCTGGCCTGGATCTAGCTCGATGGGGGAGCAGTACATACGCCATCAGCCTCCTCAAATGTCCAGCGAAGAACACCAATATCCCTCGTACTCGATTCCAGAACGCGTGGAGCCACAGCCGACGAGACAAGAAGAGGCGCCGTACTCTGGGTGGTCAGAGGAACCACAGTCCCATCCCCATCGCCCTCAGCACATGCAAGCGCGGATTATTCGCCCTTCCGATGCAGCTAGTCAATACACTGCATCAACTTCATCCACACTGGACGCGCACGCTCGGCATCCTCATTATACCCAACAATATACCCCTCCTCAGCACGCGCATGCGCATTCCCATCAGCAACAGAACCTACCCCCCGCGTCACACGAACCCCAATCGCATTATGCCATGTACGATACCCAGCACGCCCAACCGGCTCAATACCCAGTTCACGCCTCTCATGCCCCGCAACCGCCCCCCACGAATATGGACTTGGCCGATCTGGGCTTGGCGTCTCGCGATTCACGTCTTGACGAACGATGGAGCTCGTTCATGGCTGATTCTGGCCTTTTGGAAGATTTCCGCAGACGTTAAATCCAGTTTTCGTTGTGTTATGCATCACGGTTTTACTTGTGCCCTTTTCTCCTTTCTGGTTTTCGATTCTCATTCTTCACGATTTCATCCACAACTATGCCTCTATCTTCTCATGCTAATATCTAGATAAATTCAAAGTCCCGGTTTCCACTTCTCTTCTCTATCTCACTCTGTAACAGGTCTACTATATGCGGATTCGGTGTTCACGTCTTATTTTATTTATTTTTTTCCCTATCCCGAGGTTTCATTGTTGTACGCTCTTCTCTAAATATATCCCTGTATAGTTTCGTTCAAACATTTGGAACAAGTTGGTATCATTTCTATTCTGTATACACGATTCAATAGTGATGATTAGTTACATTGACCACATCGAAGCCTGAGTGGGGAGGTTAAGGGATAAAAGAGGCCAGAGGCAAGAATATGGGGAGATTGATACGAGATATTGGCATACTAGTGAAATAAGCGTAGAGGGGGCGATGGGGTTAGGGTAAAGACTAAATGTGCGAGGGAGATTGGATTTATAGAGAGATACTATCTGAAGTAGGATTACAGGACCGAGATTACAACACCAAATGTTCGCGAGAATTAGGTCTTGATGTAACTTGATGATAACGGGAGTGAGAGACAACAAAGGGATGATGTGGTGATTGGATGTTGTGAGAGGTAAAGCCTGGTGTGAATGTTGAAGAACAGAGCTGTGTCAGCACCATCGTGTTGAAGCATACGCATTAAATATGTATTCGATTAGGGCTGTAGAATGGTCAGTACAGATTGGATGTTGTGATTCAAGATGAGGTTCGAGGATAATGTTGGTGGATGCTATGCATGCGAAACGAGAAAACGAGAGTGAGTCGGGAAATAATTGAAAGGAAATCGAGATTATTCAATCATTATTGCGTCCAAATGGGGAAGCTGCGGCCTCGATACATGATGTGTGGCGATGTTTGGGTGATGATACATAAAGGGAGGGAAGTGAAGGTCAAAGATAAACGAGATAATCTGCGAGCTGGAGGCCATAGAGTAGATAGTTGTTATAAGGAGAGCGAGCGAGGAGCTAAAATGACACATAGGCTTTGAATTCTACACGCTCATGTGAGGGGATCTGTGCGAGCACAGATCCTCCCTTCTGAGATCTGAGGATGAGGAGAGCCGAGTCGTGCGTGTTGTGGAATTGGAAGGGGGGAGATACGGGTGGTCTGAATTGAATCTTTCACGGAGTTTATCGTTGGTTCTTTCCATTTTATGCAAATTCGAAAGGCAAGCGTTACGAACATATCTGTAACTGCTCACCTCTGAGCTCCGCCAGCCGCCGTTCCGCATCCCGCCACAGCGCGTCACACACCACGGTGACGATGCCAATTCATAAGGCTGCCTGATTGTGGGGATCGCCGAGGAGGGTGTTGATTTATTCTCGCTGACTCCGTGAGTCGGCGATACCCCGTAGCTTATTACTTCCATTCTTATATTACAGATATTCATTCTTATATTATATATGCCCGAGTTTCTTATTCATACAGTAGTCAGATTATTATTCATACACGTAGACTACTGACTCGAGTACAAGGTATATAAACTGTATGTACATACACGAATACATTCATATTATTCTACTTAATTATCTGCGCACAACAGAGGGCTCTGATGAAGCGAAGCATTTGTTGTTGGTAAGCTGAGAGAGAGACATTTGTCAGTGAGGCGGTGGAAGTAGAGGACGAAACTGATGCGGTTTATGGGGAGGAATCGTCCGAGTCTGTGATCAAGTTTGGAATACTGAGGTGACATACCAAACATCCTTGTGTATTGACCTAGAAACTGTGGGTGTGATACGAAGAGCGACCACCCACCTTCTTGCCCTCTTGGAACCCCGGACAGTTGAGCATGTATAAGGATGTACAGTGAGGCCGATGTACACTTAGGCGTTTTGTAGCATGTCATCTTGGATGGAACTCTCGAGTGAGTCTCCGGCGATTCCGAGGGAGGGGTTGCCGTGTAGACATTCTAGGAGCTGAAAAAGTATGTCATTCGAGGGAGGGGTTATAAATACCGCAAGATCCAGTAGGATTGAATGACAGATGCACTTCCATTGCTTTTTCCAACACCTGTTGCGCCCATTATCCTGTGTGAGCATACATATTGGCCGTGCACCGTGGTTCCCGCATTAGACGGTTACTTAGATAAGAGGAGAGAATCGACATACGTACAGCGTCACATGAGCCCTCACCCAAGGGACATTGTCGACGCGCTCGAGCAATACAGGTCCGGTAAACTTGATGCCATTGAAACCATATTCGGTCATGCTTAATGATGGCAGATAACGAAAAAGAAGGAGATATTAGCCTGTGATGAGGGTTACTATGAAACTAAGTACTAGTAATGCTTGAGTGGTGATTCCCACGCAGGCTGTACTTTGGGAAAGGACTGAGAGACACAGAGATTACACTTCATGGGAAGGCCAGCGGCATGGCTTTCTGCATTACAGTAAGTTTTTGGGTTAAAAAGTCTGGGGTCATTGGGTCGCGAGCAACATGACTACTCTATTTTTGCATCTGTCCAGGGACAACTTCTTTCATTTACCGTCGCCTTTAATCCGATCCCATTCAGAACAAAGGGATCGCTTTATCAGGGTCGTAAACTCTCAATCGATGGGAATAAAATACGGATTGGCGGGATTGGCACCGTTTTTAAACCAACCTAAATTAATCCACGCGATCCGGGATGTGTCTGTTTTAAGTTGAAGATTGCTCTTGATCGTCAAGCGGTGTCCTGAGGCTGGGAGCGTCATTGTGGTGCTAGTTGGATTTGTTAGGAAATCGATGCAACAGCATCCTGCATAATAGGATGTGATGAGGCTGAAAGGCATGTGTAACTGAATGATAGGGCTGCGAAAATATTGACAATTCCAGCGCTATTTGAGCCTCTTCCATTATAAATTTGTTCAAACAGTTCCCATTGAGAGACACTTACAGACATCCTCCACATCTTTGTCGTTCCTTCTCCGCTGCCAAGTCAGATGCCCATCTACATACCTCAACTGATGACAACGACAGGAGCCGTCCTTGGTCTCGAAACACACACACTCAGAAAGATTCCCCAAGATTCATACTGTGAGACATAGCCCATCTTCGTCTCAAAGACCAGCTCAAGACCAGCTCATTGAGTGTTCACATCCTATCCAGACTTATAGGGCCTACTGGTTCGGGAAAGAGTAGAGTAAAATTTATTCGCTGATTCGTCTCCGAAGTCTTATATTGACCAATAGTCTGGTTTGTCGAGGCTTTTGCTGGGAGTCAAGCGCTCGGAATAGCAAAAGACCAACTGGATAGCGTGACGCATGAGGTGCGAGGATATCGACTAGTCAACTGCAAGGCGCTAGGGTCAGACATTTGCTTGGTCGACACACCTGGGTTTCTTGATGACGAAATTTCCGAATTCCGAGTATTCAGAAAAATTGCCGCGTGGATGGAGGAAAAGTGAGTTGTCCATGCGCCCTGACGAAGGGTAGACAATACACATTTAAATTCCTTACATACTTTAACAGTGCCCTAGGTGCAGGATTCCAACGAATTCTCTACTTCGATAGAATCACAGACATACCTATGTCATATGGCCGACTCAAATCGTTGAAATTGCTTCAACATATCCTCAAAGTAAAATATAACCAGGCTACGAACGTTAGCCAAAGACATGTCGTTCATGTGACTTCTATGTGGAATCGTCTCTCTAGGGGAGAAACATGGGCTAGGGCATTGGGTCAATTTGAAGAACTGAGGGCGTCCCCCTATTTATGGAACTGCTATGTACGTCACTTCCTTGTACTCTTTGATCATAAATATTTACTAGAAGCGATACCCTCCACTTTTAGCAACACGCTGTATATATATCCAAGTTTGACGGTTCCCTTCGTTCTGCCTCAAATGTTCTTTCTGGGCAGGGGCTTTTCATACCCGTGATATTCCTCACGGGTTGCTCTGAAATGAGCCTGGCAATGGAATACCGCTATCTCGTGACTCGTGACTTGAACGAGATCTCGGACATCGAAATGGGGACTTTCGACCTTACCCGTGCAATCAGACTATCTTTATACCTGCGCACCATGGTACTGGGTAGAATTTTCCAAGCACGGGAGAGGCTCTCATCGCTGGCTGGGGACTTGTCTAACGCAACGGGTACCAAGGAACCAGATGAATTGGTTCAAATTTTGATAGCACAAAAGAACGAGGCGGAGCGCCGGCTTCTGCAGTTGCTGGACGATTGTGAAGAATTTTCGGCTTCATTACCATCTTCTTCCACCCCATCCCTCCTTCAACGCTTTAAGGTTTGGATTAAAGGCACCCTTGCACGCAAGCGCTCATAGAACTAGAGCGACGTTATAGACATTGTTGTTCTTCTATGACCTCATTCGTGACTCTTTATAGGGTTTAGATAAGCCTGGGGCACTTCGATTCAAGGATGTCTGATAGAATTCCAGAGCGTCCACTTGTCACCGGAACCACTGAGCAACATTGATATCTAAAGGTCTAATGACGATTCAACAGGGAGGACAAGATGAGAGGCGCCAAAGTAGGAGTATTCGACAGTCTTCAACTCGCAGCAGCAGTCGTAATCCCGCTGCCCCAACACGGTTTAAGTGGCTCAAACTCTGCAAGTGAGAGTCTAGGGTATTACAGTTGCATCGCTGCGCTCCAAGTCATACTTCTTAAGCAAAAGTTACAACCTTGTTTGGTTGCTGGATGACACCCTATCAACGAATCGAGGGATGATCATCCATCCATTGTCCCTTCCTTCCTGTCTCGAGTTCCTGAATCACTATTTTATCTTTATTGCGGGAGAAGCCGATGGGCAAAGAGGTGCCGTCTTAATGTCCGAAACACACCTCTTTGAGCCTTGTAACGCTCTTGGGGCACATCGGCATTAGGTACGCTCAAAGTTGACGCAGCGACGCAGCACTGCGAATTTGCGTCAACTTTGAATGACCCTATTTGTAGATTCGGGGCCCACAGCACAAATACGCAGGCGCAACTGAGTCCATTTTTCTGGATTCGGACAATCTATACAGATCCGGTAGCACTTTTATGTACAAGGTCTTTTTCACTTTTTCTGCTATTCACATTGATTCGAAGGTATAGATAGATTCGGGACCCAGAAATTAGTTATGCGTTGGAAATACAGCACGGATGCGATAAGGCTATAGGTAAACTTGCGCTGAAAGGTCATTAAGTACACCAGGTAGCATACATACGTCGGATGAAGGATCCCCCACCTCTGCGTCCTGCACTATACTTGAGGTTTCTTAACCACCGCCAACTCTGATAACTTATTGGCTTGGAACCCAGGACAGTCTAGTATGTACAGGGATGTGGGATTAAGCCCAACGCATACATTGAGAACTTCATAGCGTGTTAACTCTTGAGTAACGCTATCCAGCGAGTTTCCCGCAATTCCAAGTGAGCTATCACCATGGAGGCATTCTGAAAACGGGAAGATAATAATATTCAACCAAGAATCCATAAACCACACAAGTCTTCAGCGGGATGGAATGGCAGATGCACATACATCGCTTTTTCCAACACCTGTTCTACCGATCAGACTGCATGATCGCATTTACTACTTTTACGACGTGATTGCCGCATGGGATACATAAGAATCAACATACAGCATGAAATGAGCCCTTGAAGGTCGCCTCTGTGCGAGGTGAGTGGCGAGAATAGCATCGTGTAACATCGCGTCTGTCATGTTTTGCTGCTTCTTCCTTGGGAGGTGACCTTAAATTCTGGTTGAGGTTTCAACAAGCCCAAAAGGAGGCTATAATGCGTCCAGTGTTGCGCTCATGACAAGCTCAGTTTTTCCCTGAGAACAAGCAGGCAAGTGGTGGGCGGAAAAATTTTGACCATATGCCCTAGCGTGACATCATCATCATTGGCAGTGATAAGATAAGATAATGACCTGATCCTCATCTTTCGTATCTCTTGCTCATGTTCGCCCTTCGTCATCGTCCCACTCCTGAGTGCACCTTCGGTAGTGTATATCTTCATTTATTATTGTCATCTTCATGTGTTATGCACCTCGCCGCCACTTACCTAGCCTGAGGGTTAAGCCCTGGGAGCCCTACCCTGTTTGCAGCAGGGCCACCAACTGTGGGAAGGTCCATGATCTAAGCAATCTTGACACTTGCCATGCCCCCAGCACGCGCAACGATCGACGAGAATCTTTCCTTCAGAAACCCACCATCCTATCCATTCCGCGCTACTCGTATCTGAGCACTTTACTGCTGTTATGGAGATTCCTGAATTTGAAGGTTTGGCCATTACTGGTGATATTTCCGTTGAACCAGTGACGATGCGCATACCAACAAGCCCGAGACCATGTCTATATTTGTGAGTGCAATTTGTGTAGGTACGAGTTATCCATCGGATACTAACATTCTCCAGTGTCATAGGACCCACAGGCGCCGGGAAAAGCACAGTTAGTCCACTATCACCTATCGTGATCTACCTGTGTATCCCCATCGCGTGACACATCTTTGCATTCTTCAGCTTATAGAGGCGCTGGCAGGCGAGTCTCAGAACCTTTCAATATCAAAGGACCAATTGGCAGGTTATACACAAACTATAAACGCTTACCGCCTTGTCAATGTTACACAAACGCAACACCATCCGCCCCGCCCGGTGTATCTAATTGATACACCCGGATTTTCAGACTCGAAATTCTCAGAGATCGAAATCATCGACATGATTAGAACGTGGCTGGAGGAAAACGGGTGCGCTAAATTATTCTGTATCTCTTGACAATGGAATTCATTTGTTTTAAGCATCCATAAAGTCGGGAGAATCTTATTTCTGACTCCCATTACAGGGACTCGCCTGTCTGGAAGTCGCCGCAGGACTATCGAGATGCTCAAACAGTTTTTGGAGCCTAACGACGGCATTGCCTCAGTCGTATTCGTGACGACTATGTGGAACACTCTACACAACGAAGAAACTCGGTCTCGAGCAGAGGCTACTTTTGCACAACTTAACGACGATGTTTGCAAGGTAAGTATTAAACGTCCCCCTTGATATTACGAGTGTTTTATCTTTCTCTGCCAGGACTTCTATGGATTATCGAAAATCTCAATAACTCGATTTATGAATACCAGGAAAACCGCGCTAAGAGCAATGGATAGTGGTGGGTTCTATGACAGTCCTTTTTCTGGATCCATATCTTCAGCATCGTCGCACCTTTATCGAGACTTGCACCACCGCATTGAGGGTGCTCTTCGGGAGAAGCAAGTCATAGAGTCTGATCTGAGCCAACCCGATACACAAACAAACAATAATCTCAAAGCTGTTCTTGAAAGTAACCAGGAAGAGAACAACAAGACCTTGACCAAGTTCATTGGACAGTGGCACAACTTCGGGCCGCCCCCCAAAGGGTTCGAGGACGCCCATGCATGTCTTCGAGCCTCAATCAACTCTGTGCAGCAAGCATCACCTCCAAGGATTCTTCTACGTTACAGAGGCGCAGGTGCTCCCCCTAATCCACCTGTTTCCTTCGTAGCGCCAGGAAATCACTATCCGACTACACAAGGGCCCAACGTTCTTTTCTACAATCATTCTGCTCCTGTACCTGGAACTTACCCTGCGGTCCATCAACATTACCCATCAACCCATCCCAGTCCACGCCGCCGATTGAGCCATCGCAGACCTATTTCAATGTCCTCTGTTTCGACCTCTGTCTCACCCTCTGTCCCACCCGCTGTGTCGACCCCTGTCCCACTTCCCCCATCACGTAAGGTGCGGTTGAAGGAGATACATCGCGAATTGGTGCAAGCTGCTAAGCGTCTCGGAAAAAAGTGGCTCAAGAAGCTGAAGGGCTAGTTGCAGAGGTGGGTCATATCTACTTCGAGTTGCCATTCGTGAGCCATTTCTCACAACACAAGACAGTTGAAACTCCATGTCCTCTGGAGCAAGCCATCGAATCCCGTTTTTGTGTTGGCAGTTGTTCTTTTCCTCTTTACATTTCGTTTTCCTCTCTAGTGTATGTCGGTGTACTTCACAATGTCCTTTTGGATTATTTTTCTTTTATCGTAGCTTGAACCTCTGGTACCTACAGACACAACGACGACCAGTAGCGATTTCAATTTTCTATCTGTTATGCGATGGAAATATAGCACGGACCCAATACGGCTTATAAGTAAACTTGCCCTGAAAGGTTATTAAGTACACCAGGTAGCATACATACATCATATGAAGAATTTGTTCACCCACCTCTGAGTCCTACACCGTACTTGAAGTTTCTTAACCACCGCTAACTCTGATAACTTATTGGCTTGGAACCCAGGACAGTCTAGTATGTACAGGGATGTGTGATCAAAGCCCAAAGCATACGCTGAGGACTTTATAGCATGTTATCTCTTGAGTAACGCTATCCAGCGACTTTCCTGCAATTCCAAGTGAGCTATGGCCCCATAGAGGCATTTTGGAAACTGAAAGATAATAATATTCAACAAAGAATCCATAAACCACACAAGTATTCAGCAGGATGGAATGGCAGATGTACTTGCATTACTTTTCCAACACCTGTACCACCGATCAGACTGCATATCGCGTTTATTAATTTTACGACATGATTACCGCATGAGATATAAGAATCAACATACAGAGTGACATGAGCCTCGTCGAAGGAACGCTGCCAACGCGCTCGAGCGATACGGGTCTAGCAACTCTACATTTAGCCATTGATTGACGACAGCGAAAAAGAAAGGAATATACACTAAGGTTGGTGTCTGTATGTAACGATTCAGATGTGGTGGTAGGGTAAGGGGCGATCATGGGCTATTCACTTAGCCGCTGCCAACCCCTTTTCCACATCATCAAAGCCTCTCCCATCCTTCTTCTCTATCTCCACCTCCCTCTCATATTCCATCCTTCTATCCTCACCAAACGGCCCATAACTCACCCGACTCGGCATCTGCGAAAGGCTCAATCCCTCCATCACCATACCCCCCGGCATGCCAATTCCATGAATATGATAATGCTCCCCTAGCAGCTCCTTCGCTGCGATCATGAGCCTGTCCAGACGGTTTACTATAGCAAAGGCCGTGGCGACGCCTACGCAGAAGATCCTGTAACGTACGAGGTAGCATAAGCATTCGTTTAACAACTGAGGAGAGAAGGTAGAAGTGGACGAGACAAGACGCACATGTATTGCTCATCCTTGAGCGTTTCAAGCGTCATAATCCTCGGTAACCCATAGTCCTCTTCTGCTTCTTTATGTATCACTTCGAGCTCATGATACCGAAGCATGAACCGATCCTGAAGCGGACAAGGTGTAACTTGAGGGAGCGGTGTTCCGGTCCTCAGACATGACGAAACCATCGCTATACCAATTAAAAAATGGATGTTAGGAACTCAAATCGAAAATGCATCTCTCCCTCTTCGCAAGGAAAAAATTAAGCAAAACAAACATGCACGTACAGATAACAGCCAAAACATCCCCCTGGAAATCCGGATCCATGAATCTCGTCCTCCTCAAGAACGCTCTGGCCCACGCAGGGTCCAAATGTTCAATGACCGACATCAAGTGGCCCAAGGAGTACGAAATCGCCATTTGCAGATCAGCAATCTTCTGGTAGCGTTTTCTAGGCCATCGGCCTCTCAGCGAAAACTAGACATGACGTCTTCTCTCAACGTTGATTGAATGACAAAAGAGAATGAGACGACGGACCTCATACCCAACATTAACCGTCATAACTCCCCCTCTGTTCAGCTTCGCTCGGACTGCGATTAGACTTCTTATAATCTCTTGAACCTCGGGTTCGTGTTTCGTATTAGCAAAGGTGAGTATGGAGCAATATATAGACCCTATTTCGCTTGTGGTGGTTGAGAGTAGTTGACGTTGGTACCGACGGATGGTAGTTGCGGGCGGGAAGTAGGAGAAGATGCTGTTGAGGGTCGAGTGTGAGTTTTGGTGTTACGACGATATGAAAAGCACTTACAACGCTGCGAATACGCCCAACGAAACAAATACGAAGCGCCTCTAAAAACGCACAACCTCGTTTAGTCACAAACACCAAACGCATCCAAAACTAACAGTAACGCACCCAAGCCACATTCCAACCCGACCCAGGCGATCCAGGCGCACGCAGTATCGAATCCTGATACGAATACCCAATCACCAACACAGCGGTGACAAAAAACACGATATTGGTCATTTGCGGGATCGGCCAGTAGAGCCTCGCGAAGTAGAAGAATGGGGCACAGACGAGGAATGTGGCTGCGAGAGCGTAGGGGTTGCTGTGCCCTGAGCCAGCGGAGATGTACCTGTTATTGAATTGGAAGAGAGGAAACGTAGATTAGTATGCAGTTGGGGTATAGAAGCGAGGCAGTGAGATGGGACGCACCATAGGACCATACCTGTTAGTCCTCCGAAAAAGGTACTGATAACTCTCGCAGTCAAGCCGAATGTCGTATCGCCTCTGAATCTCGCGATGGTGAGTTGTCCCATAGCACTAGATAAAGTGTGCACCATTAATGAACAAGCACCGAGTGAAGTCAACGAAAACATACACAGCCCAAAAGAACCGATTCTCTGATAAAACACCATCATCAGCACCTCTCATCTCATTATCAATAACGAAAAACACCACTCACGATACGCCCACTGCGCACTACTCTTCAAAAAAAACGGCAAACACAACAGCACACTCAACACACCCGCCTTAATCGCAAACTGCATATTCCCGCCCCTAATACTCGTGATGGCCTCATGCAGCGCATTCATAAGCGCTTCGAAGAGGTTGCGAGGCGGGAGGGCATCGGGGTCGCGACGGTGGGGGAAGTTGAGGTCGGGGAAGTGGGGGAGGTGAGGGTGAGGAATGGAGATGGGGATGTGAAGCCGCGGGAGAGCGGTGCTTTGGCCTGTGGCGGGTGGGGAATGTGAGGGTGGGGAAACGGCGTGGCCGTGGTGTAGGCCTTGAATGTAGTCTAGAAGAGATGTATTAGGACGTCAAGTACAAAAAAGAATTGAAGAGTAATGTATACGTACCAGGATCGTCGTCCTCCGCATGTTCGTCATCCACAATCGACGTCTCTCCCCACCCTTTCAAAAACCCATATAACCTATCCATAGGCGTCCACAACTTACACTCGACGCGTTCTTCTTCCAACCTAATCATCTCGTCCAACTATACCACCCAAATCAGTTTCAACGATTCAGAACTTGATGAATGGAAAATTAAACGCACCATCTCAATCAAAATAACCGCAATCTGTATCAAATGATACTGATACACATAACAATGGAACAAATATCGGTGAGGCGGCATCTTCCTCTTCCTCTCTTCCCTCTCGTCCTTCCTCTCCCCATCCTCATCCCCATCCTCCTCCGCTCTCCTTTCTGTATAATCCTCCCCGCGATGCCCCCTCACACCTCCCTCCCCAGGACTACCTCCAGGCGCCAACCCCTCGTCCAAATCCCCAAGCAGCGTCGACCCACCCCCACCCACCCCCTCATCATTCCCCTGACCCATCCTCGACTCCGACCTACCCATAATCTCGCCTTCCACTCCCATCTCCTCCTTAAATACTTTCTCCTGATCTTTGGATTTGACAAACCCAGATTTATAGGGTTCGACGACGAGGGTTCTACGAAGTCATCATCGAGTCAGCATCATATTCGAAAGAAAAAACGAAGGGTGGACGGACCTAGTCTCATCCCTGAACACCTCCAACACCCTAACCAACACCTCTCTTATACTTCTTAGATGTTTCACCCTCTCCTCACGTTCCTTCGCCCGGCGCTCTTTTCGTATCTTGAGGAGCGAGCCCAGCCTCCCGCCTCGCACCGTCCCCAACCACGAGGTGATCTCAGCCGTCGCAGAGATACATTGTTCGAGGAGTGGTGCGCAGCTAAGGAAGAACCGTCAGATTATGTTACGTAGCGCAAAACGAAGAATTATAAATGAAGACGAAAACTCACCACTCCCTCAGCAACCCCATCCCCTCACGCACCCACTTCTCCTCCTGCTCTGCATTCTCGCCCCGTCTCATCCTCGTAGCTTCAAGGTTGAGGTACCGCTGCGCCTCAAAGCGCCCCACTTCGGCTTCTTCGTCGCCTGTAGATCCAAGTATTCAATCAAAGATTCAAATTGTGGAATATGACTCCGATACGCTCAAAGGCAGAAACACACTCACCCGTCAAACTCCCACCCAAACTCCCCGAAATACTCCCACCCAACCCTCCAAACCTCTTCTTACTCTTATCTTTCTTCCTCTTCGCGCCTCGGGGTGTAGCAGCGAGGAGCGAGTTATGCAGTAATACATGATGGTGGCCTGCTTGCGAAGCTGAATGAGAGTATGACTGAGATTGGGACTGAGGGGACCCAGGAGGTGGCGTAGCATACCCGCTTCTGCGAGTAATAGACGGAGACAGTGGATGAAACTGCGAAGAAGAGCTCATAGATGGCGATATAACCCCAGACGCAGGCTCTCGGAGCTGAGAAGAGCCCCCGTGCCCATGCTGATGCCCGTGATGATGATGATGATGATGATGATGATGATGAAACAACGCATGCCCACCCCCACTCTTCTTCGGTCTCCTCCCTAAACTACCCCCATCCACAACCCCATAATACTGCCCCTTTGAACTCAGCGGGTTCGTCAACGTAGGCGATGACGGCGACACAGGGGAGCTGCGCGGGCTGCTGCCCTCGCCTCCTGTGGTGGGGCTGGACCCGAAGTGGACGTGGGATGTATTATGCGTGTGGGCATGTCCATGTCCATGAGTTGCGCTATGGTGATGAGTGTGGGTAGGCCTGGAATGGGAATGGAAATGGGTAGGCATACGCGCCCCAAAATCAGCCATCCCACTCCCAATCGTCTCACTCTTCACCAACGGCGACGAAGGAACCGGATTCGCATAGCCGTACTCCGTATCCCTCGATACGACGCGCTCATGATCGGGCGTGAAGCCTCTCCTGCCCCTCTCGGGTGTGTAACCTCTCCTCCCCCTCTCTTTCTCGGCTAAATCCGTTCGACCTCTTCCTCGGAGACTATCCACAGATTGTCCCCGTGCTTTATCCACAGAGTGCCCACGGCTCCTCACACGATCCCCAGAGGTCCCTCTACTCCTCACGCGCTCGACCGACGGAGCTCTACTCTGTCCAAGAATGGGTGTGCCAGGCATACTCGGAAACGGCGTAACACCATGCATATGCGCATACCCCCTTCCTCCACCCTCACCCCCTTCCTGCCCACCACCCCCACCTTCCCGATTCCCCACCGCGCCCGTCCCCGGAAACCTCTCCCTCTTCGGATCCACCAACCCCCAATACATCCCCACCCCATCCAGCCTCCCCACCAGCCTCCTACACAGCGCCTGAAACACCCTCCAATCCCCCGGCTCAAACCGTGCATAAATCACATCGTTCCCCAATAACCTCCCCGTGCTCGCCAGCGGAATAAGGCCGTTTTCGCACTTCTTTGTATCTTTGTGCATCGCTTCCAGCAGCGTCGAAAATTCCGCCGAACCCAGGGGGTGAGTGGAGGGGTCGAAGAGGGAGAGGTGTGTGGTGAGCGCGGAGTGCAGGGGTGTGAGGCACTCGATGATGCGGGTGGTGAAGAGGGCGGAGACGGTGCTGGGGAAGATGAAGATGGAGCAGAGGAGGGCGAGCGCGGAGTGGAATGTGAGGGGGATGAGGATGCTGCGGCCGACGAGGAAGAACGGGAAGGGGAAGAATGCGGCGGTGGTCAGGGAGATGTCTGGGTGTCAGGGAGGGTTAGAGGAGAGGAGAGGATGACAAAGAAGGAGGGAGGACGGACCCATGCAGATACACGCGAACACGGTTGCGAAGAGGTAAGGGCCTGGTCCTTTTTTCGCTTTGATGAAGAGGAAAAACGCGCTGCCTAGGAATACGAAAGCGGCAAGGATGATCGATGGCTGGAACGACACGAAAAACGCGTTAGTTTCACAAGTACGACCTAAATCAACATACATGACGTTGAACGTTGAACTCACCTTGGCTTCAATGTACTTCCCATCCACCACATCCACAATCGTAACACCTCTCACCACATTGCTGCGCGTGAGGTTGGCGACGAATATACCTAAACATGCCCATCTTTCATCCACATCAATAACATCTATACAACAGGAACGGGATTGAATACGTACGCCCATGCTGTAGCTGCGAATAAAAGGATGAGGAATTCGCGTTCTAGGACGAAGAGGAAGGGGTCGCTTGGGGGAGAGAAGAACGAGGCTGTATGAATGGATGCGTTAGTGCGAACCTAGTTTGAGGAGATGCAAGGCAGAAGTCACCAATGAGGATAAGAAAGCTAGCCTGAAAACGTCACAAGCACCATTTTAGCACCTTCTCCTTCAGAAAGAAAACTAGAGGAGAATACACACCTGACCCATCAACCTCAACACATCAGGGACGATAAACAGCACCGCAGAAAGCCATCCCGCAATCGCACATCGTATCGCTGGTTTCAGCCTCGAATACGTCAGGTTGGACGTAATCCACGCAGTGTGTCCATCCAGAAAAGACCCTACTTTCCGGTGCAGCTTTTGCGATGACGTTAGTGGCGGGGAGGGTTTGGAGCTGGATCGGGTAGAGCTACCGGTGCAGTTTGAGCTGTGTGAGGAAGATGATGATGAAGAGGATGAGGATGAATGGGGAGATGAGGATGAGGAATTTAGGGAATTGAGAGAGAAGGTTCGGGGGAGTCTTTCGTTGGTTGACGACCCGGTTGTTCGGTGTGGTTGTGGAAGCTGACTTGGAGCGTCGTTCAAGTTGGGAGGTGAGCTGGGACTGGAGGGTCGCATCTGTGCGATGTTAGTGGCGAGAATAGCATCGTGTAACGTCGCGTCTGTCATGTTTTACTGCTTCTTCCTTGGGAGGTGACCTTAGTTCCGGTTGAGGTTTCAAGAGCCCAATGAGAGACTATAATGCGTCCAGTGTTGCGCTGATGACAGGCTCAGTTTTTTCCCATACCAAATCCAGCCTGAGTAGCTGATAGCAAGTCCAGGTTTGTGAAGGTCCTGATGACAATTAGTTGTCGTCGTTGTCGTAGATGAGAACGACCAGACAAATGATGGTGGAGGCGGAAAAACTTTGTTCATATGCCCACGCGTGACATCATCATCGTTGGCAGTGATAAGATAAGATAATCATGTGATCCTGATCTGTCGTATTTCGTGCTCGTGTTCGCCCTTCGTCGTGCCACACCTAGGTACATCTTCGGTAGTGTTTCTCTTCATTTATTATTGTCATATTCATCCGTTATGCATATGCGCGTTATGACTCGTCTAAACTCACCTTACCGCCACTTTCCTAGCCTGAGGGTGGACCCCACGACCCTACCCTGTCTTCAGCAAGTGCCGACCTGCTAATCTTGGATGTAAGACGCCCTAATACACAAGTTCCATACTCTATCGCCCAATACTAGCCTTTCTCCCCGCTTTTTGTGGTGTATTATACCCCCCTTCTTCATTGCCTTGTTGTAAAATTTCATCCATATAACCTCTTCGCCGATCCCTAGCACGTTGCCCGGCTGCCTCAGTATCTAGAGCTCGTCACCACCCGATCCGCCTACGCCTATAAGACATAAGATAGCAAAGAATTCACAATCTCGCTGAGCTATGGCAGTGTTCAAAAACAGGGTCGCAGCTGAGAGTACATAGTCCATCCTTGCACATGATCGCAGCCTCCAGGCCTGTCACTGTGTCAGTGCCACCGTCTGTGGGAACTGTTGGTCCTGTGATCACAGCTGGCACCATTCGCTATCACAATGCTGTTAATATTATTCCCTCCTTGAACCTCGCCATCATCACCCAATGGCCAAATGCCGAGTTACTGGGTCTGTATCTCTCGAGCGCGTCGACGACGTTCCTTGGACGATGACTCACGTCACGCTGTATGTCAATCCTCAATTCTTGGCCTTATCAAAATCCATAAACACGACGCACGTTCATGCAGTCTAATCGGTAGCACAGGTGTTGGGAAAAGCAACGTAAGTACACACCTCCGTTATTTTTTCCATCCTGCTAAAGAGAAGACTTGTCTTATTTTTTTTTTCATATCGAACATTTGTATGTATCTTTCAGTTCCTAGAGTGCCTTCACAGTGACGACAAATCGCTCGGAATTGCGGGAAACTCGCTAGAGAGCGTCACGCAGGATATAACATGCTACAAAGTGCACAACGTGCGTGTCGGGCTGAACCACAACGCTTTGTACATCCTTGACTGTCCCGGGTTCCAAGACAATCAGTTATCCGAGATGGCGGTGGTGAAGAAACTGCAAGTGTGGTGCAGGACGCAGCGGTGGGTGACTGCAGGGACGCACGTATGCTACCAGGTGTACCTAAAGACATTTCAGGGCAATTTTACCTATAAGCCGCATCGGCTCCGTGCTCTACCTCCATCGCATCACGGACAAACGCCTCTCAGGGACCCAAAGACAAACGCTACACCTCATCAGCGCGCTTCTCGGCACTGCACACGACCGATCATCATCGTTCCTGTCGGTGTGGATTGGGGTGGTCACAACGATGTGGGACACCTTGTGGCGTGAAGACCAATTGCGGAGTGCTGAGGAGCGATTTGAGCAGCTGAGAAATGAGCATCTACAGGTACGTTTGTTGGTCAATGTAATGTTGGAACTTGGCGTTCTTATTTAGGTAATTATTCAACTAACGTTAACCAACGACGACTTTCATTCCCTACAGATCAACTTCGGAGCCCTCGCAGGCCAACCCCTCAGATTTCACAACACCCATGAATCAGCCATCCACGTCCTAGTCGAGTTCTTCGACACGATCGCACAAAGCGCGCACAAAACCCTCATCGCACCCAACCTCTTCGCGTCACCGCTGCATCGCAACCGGGGCCGAAAAATGCGCGAAGCACCATTCGCTCTGAACGTGTGGGCAAGCCTCGAAGAGCGAATGTCAGCGACTCGACAGAGGCTGACGGATCTGGACGAACTCCTCCGGGATGAGGCAACGGTATCGAATCCTGAGCTGGTCAGGATTTATGAGGAGGATAGGCGGAGAGCGGAGGCGCTGCTTGGGGCTTTTGAGCGGGAGAAGGAAGAGTTTTTGGGAGCTACGGATATGGTGGTTGTTCGAGCTGGGATTTTGCAGCGTTTGAAGGATGTGCTGTTGAGGAAATAAATGAGCGAATTCTGATTGAAGCCTTCTTTACAAAGACTTTCGAAATGGGTGAGTTGTCGGCAATCAGTAATTACGTTCTCGATACGCTTTTCCTACAGGGCTGATATTATACGAGCGACCCAGGGACCTTTAACCTGAAATCCTGCTGTATATTGTAGCGTACTGTATAATACCACTGGCCTGAGATAATTCATCTTCCATTTTGGGAAGTATTAATTTTTCTCGTCACATTATTCGTGACCGGCGGGTTTCCAAGCGTCCATATTTCCTTCTTTCTCGCTAGCTTCCATCTTGAAGAGATGGCTGAAGGTAAATCTAAAGTCAAGTTCACTGGACCTGTATCGCTCAAGCCCGTCGACAAGGTTCCTTAGACAAACGCCCATGTCACTCTGTATGTCGATTCTCATGAGTCATAACCAACAAGTGCATCGTAATCATGACGCAAATTATTTCATACATCCATGCAGGCTGATTGGTAGTACAGGTGATGGAAAAAGTAATGTAAGTACAAATTTATCTCCATCCTGCTGGTCGCTCCTGAGTTTTATGGGTTGCTTATTTCACATCGTCTTGCAGTTTCTAGAGCGCCTTCATGGTGACAACTCTCTAGGTGTGGCAGAACGTTAACGCAAGGGTATGTACCTGCAGGTCATGTATATGTGCAGATGTATTATAGCCGAATGAACTTGCAGATGGGTGGACCAGCATCGCAGCCGCATTTCCTCTGTGCTCTATTTCCATCGCATAACGGACAAACGTCTGTCAGGGAGCCAGAGGAAAACGCTGCAGCTCATAAGACACCTTCTGGGTGATCCATATGGGCGATTCTCCGCTCTGTGCATTGGCATCATCACAACCCTGTGGGACACATTGTGGCGCGAAGAGTAGTTGCGAACGGCCGAACAGCGGTTTCAGCAGCTTAGAGATGAGCACCTCCAGGTACATACTGTCTATATTAGTATTGGTGCTCTGATTTTTCATCAAACCAAAACCAACGTTAACTTTCATTTCAAGATCAACTTCGGAGGGGCTGCAGGACAACCCTTCCAGTTCCACAACACTCACGAATCAGCGATCCATATCGTTGATCAGTATTTTGGCATGATGATGCAGAACACTCGGAAGACTTTCATAACGCCAAACTTGTACACTTCACCGCTTCATCAAAACCAGGGGAAAAAGATGCGGGAAGCACCATTTGCCCTCAACATTTATGCAAGTCTAGAAGAGCGAATCGTAGCAATTAAACAAACACTAAGGGATCTCGATGCGCTCCTGCAAGATGAGGCAACGATCTCGAATCCGGAGCTTTTGCAGATTTATTTGGAGGATAAGCAGAAAGCAGAGCCGCTTCTTGCTGCTTTCGAGGTGGAAAAAGACGAGTTTCTAGGACCACCTGAATTACCTAACCTACCTGTTGTTCGTTCTAGTATTAAAGAGCGTTTAAAAAATGCATTGTTTAGGAACAGATGAGCATCGTTGACGATTAATGTGCGGCGTGCATACACTCAGACACTGGAGCCAGGGACCCATCGAGAGAGCATGATGCCATCAACAGATGTGATACGCATGCGACGCATTTCAAACTCGAACGCTAGACGAAGACTTAGTTTTTCTGATACCGAGTCAAGTTTGAGCAGTTGATATCACGTCCAGGTGAATGGAGTCCTGAGGTAGTTAGTTGTAGTTGTGGAGGAGAAAGGTGTTTCCTCGTAGGATGTGAATAGTTTGATGTCAATGTGAGACAGGCGAGATGATGGTGGTGGACAGACAAGAGTTCCCAAGTAAGGGAACAGCGAGGGTGGTGTGATAAAGTATGAAGTAAGTGTAACAGAAGCTCACTATGTTCTTGAGCTTGAGGTCTCGCGCGTGCTCAGTGTAGCGTTGGGCTCAAAACTCGAAGTGGGGTGTTAGAGAGAAAGATTGTATTTCTTGCCTACATAGGCTTAAGGGAGAATTGAGAACAGAGCGCACGAATCCTTCGAATATCGCGCGTGAGGTTTTTGACCTCGGCTGAAGCCTGATGATGGCGCGACTCTTGGCAGGAGTCATCTTGTGTTAAGATGACTTCCGTCAATTGGTCGCGGCACTGTTACTCTGAGGGGCGCATCATGAGAGCATGAAGCGAAAGACGTCATGCGATGCAAAGCATTTTAACTTTTTCGACCAAGAGGATCCAGATCATCATCTGGTGATCGCGTACGTGGGGATTCACAGGTGGGGTTGCGCCCATGACGGACATTATACGAATTCGAAGGTCGTGATGGAGCAAGGATATGGTGTGTATGGGAAGAGGAGCCCCCAGCGCTCTGCCCCAGAGGAATAATTCAAAAATGAAAGTACAATCATGTGTAATTGGTCACAAACTCTTTATTTAAAACGGACAAAATGTGACAAATGAAGGCTAATATGTCAGGATCACTACGCTCACCTATCTTCCCTTTCTTCCTCGTTCCCTTTCCCCCTCTCATCCATCACCTTCGTCACCTAGTCACTAAGTCATACATATATATAGGCGCACTCGCCATGCATGTAGATCACCTTCGAACTTGTTATAGACTCATTCCCTTGCATCGTGCGCCCTTCCCTAACATAATAGAAGAACAACAAAGTCCAGAACGTCACTTTGATACTATGAGCGCCTGCGTGCAACGGTGCCCTTAATCCAATGTGTGATTCGAACCTTGAAGCGTTGGATGAGGGATGGAGGGGAAGAAGACGGTAATACGGCCGAAAGTTTATCGCAGTCGTGCAGCAACTGAAGAAGATGGCGCTCCGTCTCTCCTTTTGTGCCATCAAAATTTGAACCAATTCATCTGATTCCTCCCAGTTGGTTCCCATTGCGTTATGCAATTCCTCAGCCAGCGATGAGACTCTCTCCCGAGCGTGTAAAACTCTACCTGATACTATGCTGCTCAGGTACGAAGACAGCCTAACTGTGCGTGTAAGGTCGAAAGTTTCTGCAGGAAAATATGACATTAGTCCAAATCTAGATGAAAATCACCGGTGGGCATGCCAAGAACGTCAAGTGAAGGTTGTTGATCCAAGCGTTTCAGCCTCGTATTTAAATTTTCATCGCGTCCCAGCCTACAATGACGTTGTCACAGCACAGTTGATAGCTGAATAAATTGGCACCACATTGAGGTACTCGTTTTTAGAACAGAGAACATCACAAACGTATATTGAGAATTGATGTCAATCAATGGCATTGAGCCAAAGCACACTGGGCGCATCGCATTGCTATTTTTAGGACTGATATGAAGGCGGCATTCTCTCCTTGACCGGCCCCGAAGACTCGAAGAGCATGGGGAATTGATCATTATCTATTAAATTCGAACATAGTTTTAGAAAGATAGGGAGAATGGAAGCGATTGACATTTGGCCCGGGACAGACATACAAATATAACACCGGGATGCTCGTGCACAAAGACACGAACCATGGTACACTGGAAACCTGCAGGCAACGCAGGAAACACAGTAGCGAATGCACAGATGAATGAACAGGCAATCGCTATATTCTATAAACGCGTGAACACGGCGAGTAGTGAATACAAGATGGTAGCGACGATGTAAGACTAAGGAAAGGAAGATATGCGCGCGAGGGCATATAAGAGCGTTGTAATCACATGATAGGATTACATACACTTCGATAAACTGAAAGGAAGGGGTCGGCATATTTCTTAAAAAATAATAGCGGCACATGCGACAGAGCACCGAATATCAAACAGCATTAAAAATAGATCTAACCAAGTACAATGAAATAGTTGGATGGCCGTCCCAACTGTCATTTACTGACAACTGAGAGACTGTGCACGCTTGTTTTCTGGGGATTGGTCGCAGAGCTTATTGCGCTCATGCGGGGCCATGTGTGGTACGGAGGATGGTGCTAAGTCGACGCACCAGAGTTCGTACCTTTTTTCGGACTGATGTCCTAGGGGGTGCTCGTAATCTCTGGGAGTTATCGCTAGGGAATGACGGCGGAAGATACGGGGTAAACTCAACAGCATCTCGCGGCTGTGGTGAAAGTTCTTCGAGCTGCGGGTTCGTCATCGCAACCTCCTCCATTTGTTGTTCCTCATCCGTGGTAGGGCTCGGTGGAAGGTCCAGTGGTACTTCGATGTCGACGTCAGGCGCGGTGTCCCCAAACTCCTGCCTGTCCTCTTCCAACTGTTTTAAATTATCCACGATTTCCTTCTTCTGCTCCTGTAATGCGCCAATATCGCCCCCTTCCCCGCACCTTAGCGCCCCTTTGAGCTCCTCTTTGTTGAGTTCCAGTTGTTCGTTCGTAACTCTAATTCTATCCAACAGCGTTCGGTATAGGAACGACCCGAAGCGTCGATTAGAGGGTGTGTCATGCTTCATGTCGTCAGGACTGAAATTGCGCGTTGACTGGAAGGGTTCCCATTGTTTCCATCCACGAATGAGGATTACGTCTTGAAAGTCAATTATAGACATCGCCGAATTGCGAGTGTTGTGGAATTTGGACAGATGGAGGGCTGTATCTGGGAGGGCCTAATGATTCGTCGACTCACGGTCAGTCCATCAATCAATCGAAGAAAACAGCAAACACACACATGCCATTCCTTGATGCTCTCTTTTACCTCATTAAACCTGACTTCAACCTTCCTCCTTTGGTTCTCGGTGATAACAGTGTCCCACATCGTCGTAACGTGAGTGATGGCCAGTGTGTTCACGTCCCCACCGCTAGTCTTATCAAACCCCTGAATGGCTTGAATAAGAGTCTCGATGGATCTCCATCTGCTGCTTGACATGCGGATGTCCGTTATCCTGTCGAAGTACAAGATACGATGGACAGTCTCAATTTTCCTGAGCGACGGTTAAAAATAAATTCTGAACGGGTAAAAGGCAACTCCGAAAATGTACCCACTTGTCCTTCATCCATTCTCTAATCAGTCTAAACAGCCTTATCTCCGAAATTTTTTCATCAGCTAGTCCAGGAGTGTCGATGAGATAGACATTTTCTCCGTTGACCCATGTTGCGTTGAGTAATTGATAAGCCTGAACCTCTTGCGTCATGCCCTCCAGCTGGTCTTTGGAGATACCAAGGGCTTCATCCCCAAGTGCTTCGATAAACTACAGTTTACAACACAATACAGGTCAGCCTTCTGATCAAAGAGAGAAGAAGCGTCACTTACACTGCTTTTTCCCGAGCCAGTCGGCCCCACCAATCTATTTATATCATACGTTGTCGTCAATAGCAACTCAGATTATGCATGGATATCTTGGAGACTCACAGCACGAAATATCCATATGCCATGACTTCAGGGGAGCCAAAAGGGAGCCCTCTTACGGGCGCAAATGGGATGGTATCCACTGGTGTTACAGATACCTGGTCATCGATGGTCATATGAACAGGATCGTACTCATTGGGCGTTAACGTTGGGAGATGATTGTCTGTTAACATCGTGAAGTCGTGATCCAGGCCTTTGGCTGAATTGAGCGGGAACGGCCTTGCGTAGAGTCAGGACAAGGGAGCAAGAATATTGATGGTATAGGGAAAGGAAAAAGAGTAGCACACCCTGCTCATTGTCAAATATGAGTCGCAGTCTCCCCACGATTCCAAGTATGATGGGGATAAGTCATGCATCTATTTTTAACGTATCTAAGACTAATTAACTTGAGAAGTTTATCTTTGATATATCTGCGACCTCGGAATCTCAAATAGCTAGCGCGTTCATCTTAAATTCGAGCGCTTGATGACCTTGTTAGAATCATAATGTGGCTTCACCTACACCAGTCACTCACATTCATTAACCATGTCATTAATCTAATTATTTCCCTCGTGCACGAACAACCTGATACTCAGGAAGTGAATATTTTGCCTAAATCAAGGCATGTACTAGTATGTCGGCTGCGACGGCAGACCTGCTCACTGCTGGACTAACATACAAGCTTGCCGCATGCTAATGGTGAGGCATGAAGGATGAGTGTTGGGTAGGTAGTAGCGGGTTCCGCGACGCCTTGAAAGCTGAAGACTACGTAGCTGCGCTTCACTCTTTGTTTCTTTCTTCCTCCTTGCTTTCCCTAAATCCCGGTCAAAACCTGGGAAATCGTCGCTCACAACCTCATCATTAACCCTACATTGCATCTCCGACAACTTACAACCAGCTGACTACGCACTATGTCTACGGGGCGTAGGCAATATAAAAACTTGCAAATTCACGGAAGCATTACGGTAGAGCCTGTGGATGTGTCCAACCCTTGGCAAACGGCAACTGAGGAGCGCTATGTGGTTCTGTGAGTTCATCGCATAAGCATTTTGACTTTTTGGTTAATTTAGGAATATTTTAGCTTGGTGGGTCCAACAGGAGCAGGAAAAAGTAACGTACGTTATCCATCATCAATGTTAAAAAAAATCGTCACAGATGTTTTGGTTTTAGTTCGTGGAGATTCTTTCTGGGGGCAACTTGACAGGAATTTCAAGAAACCAGCTGAAAGGCGTGACTCAAACCGTCCAGCTCTATCGTATGCTGAACTGTAAAAGATGCCATAAAACGGTCTACTTGGTCGATACACCGGGGCTGTGCGACAACGATCTCTCCGAAATGCGAGTGTTCCGCATGATTTCTGGATGGATGAAAGAAGCGTATGTCAATGTACTTGAACGTGTTCCTCGCACGGCATGATGACCCTTTCGCTTGTAGCAACCTCTCGGGTTTCGATTCGTTGTTGTACTTTGACAGTATGACCGCCACACGGCTGTCAGCAAGCCGGTTTAATGGAATGGTTATGGTTCAGAAGGCGTTGTTGCGGCATGTTTCCGGTCAAACCGTCCCTGAGTTTCATCCGACACTCATTCACGTCACCACCATGTGGAATACTATTTTGGACACGCAGCTAGAGAGGCCACGGCGACAGTTTGAGGAACTTCGCTCTTCGTCTGGACCCTGGAAGGTAAGGCATCGCTCTTCTGTTTGGTTTCTGATGCAATAGATTCAGAGCCTTCATATTTTTCGTTAGGATTTCGCCACCGCACACAATCCAACTCCAAGGTTTGCTCGTTTTCGAAACACGCAACGCTCAGCAATGAAGGTCCTAGACGGTATAGGTCTATATCCATATCACGCAGCTTCAGACATGCCCTCGGCCTCTAAATCCATTCGATACTTCCCAGTTTCCATTCCAGTCGTCATGAATGTATTTCGCCCCAAACCCGACACCGCGTTCGGGGAACATACGCGTGCCAATTTGATAGCTAGGATCGCTGCCGCTAAGCAACAGTTGGCGAAGATTTCCGAGGATTTGGAGTCTGCGGAGGAGGACCAGAATCTTGAGCTCATCAAAACTCTGCAATTACAGAGGGATGACCTGATGACGAAACTGGCAACGTTTAAGCAGGATGACGATGAATTCACATCGACGCCTGTCCGACAATCCCGGAGGCGCCACAGCACACCCCATTTGGGAAGACAGATCACTCGAACTACAGCACAACAAACTCGTTTTCTTGACCCCCCTTCACTAGTCGTTCATCTCCCTGAACCCCCTCTCGTTGACTTTCGACAAAGAGTCTCACTCACAGCGGAGCCCCTACCCTCGCCTGTGCGACGTCACCTTCCCTCAGCCGAGGAGCCGAAAACCCCTATCAGCCGCCCTCCATCCTCATACAGCACCACTCCTCGTAGAGGAACAGACTCCATTGAGTCCTCCTCGCCAATTGAGCGCTTTTACGACGCCGTTGAGTCGTTCGTGCAGAGCGTCGCGCTGCCGGCTCTCATCCTACACATTAGTCGCTCTCATCGATCATCGGTGCATACACCTTCAGATTCTTCATTCGAAGCATCGGATCATCTCAGTCCCACTTCCCCAGAACGTTCAGCTACAATCATTCATCGCAACCCACGGGATTCACCTTTTCAGTCGCTTACACCCTTAGTACCTCCACATGTGGATTCCACTGGTCCGTTCACTACGGCGCTGAAGGGTCGTTCGTTCGATGAATGGCCTCAGAGTCTCCATCCAATGACACAGAAGAGTTGGAAGAACAAACTGGTAGGCAACTTCCTGCGTCTGATCACACCAAAGCTCCACCAGTAATCTCTTCATCACGCGACGTTCTTCTGGTATGAATATGTATTTATTTAGCCTTAGAGTCTACATCATGGTCCGAGATCTTCTTTTATTTGACTTGATATTTCGTTTATTATATTCTATTCATCAGTCTTCATAGGCGCTATCCAACAGTAGGGACTTACGTGAAACAGCACCACGCCCTGCCCATCGGCTGATGATACTTATATCAGGGCTGAGTTGAAGAGAGTCTGCCGCATTTGATGGCCGACTCAGAGGTGCTTGAGATACGCCATGAATTTCAGATTTCGGTGCAATTGAGAAGTTTCTCAATGCTGTAGTCGTACTCATTTGGTTTCGGAGAATGAGTAGACCTAGTGGGCGGTTCGTTCTGTCGGAGGTGATGCTGATTTCTTTTTCTATTCCCATTAGTGATATCAAGAGATCGCTTCATATTCTTCGCTGATAGTAGGGGCTACCGATGATTAAGGAGACCTCATCGATATGCATAAAATATTGAAGTTTACGCTACTTTAGTAGTGGGCTTTCCAGGCCTAGGAGGCTGCCCTTGTTAGTGATGATCTACTGATTACCCTGTTCGGCATATTCCGACCCAGCCTCACTGTCACCATCGCCGCCAGCACTCTTCCACCAACGACCATGACCCATGCAAACACCTGTTCAACACGCTTTTCCATGATCGTGACGACTGTGCCACCCATAATTGAACTTATATCGTTATCGATCATGTCAGCCTAATGGAGCGAAACGACACAGATAGCTAAGAGGGGATGTCACAGCCTCTTCCAGCGTGCGGCAAGCATCCAGGTGTTTGCGTGTTTCAAGCATCTCTCGTCTTGCCATCATCCTGAGCGACTCCTGGAGCTTGCTATATTCGACTAACAGCCATAGTCTTTGACCTGGTCACCAACTGTGCCCGAGCTTTTGAGCAGACATGGCACCCTATTTTGAGACTGTCAAGGTGCGCAGCATGGAATTTTTTTATAAAGTGAAATGAATTCTGACCACCTCGCTTGAAAATCTTATTTATTCAGTCATTTGCAGATGTTCCGTTTACCTTGGATAACGGGAGGAGTGGTATTGATACCCAAGCATTCCTTGAAGCAGCTGATGGACTCGTCTTGATGTTTGGTAAATTTTAATCTCAGTTACAACACCGTTTCTGAATATTTACGCGACGTTTTACTCCAGATCTATTTGGAGCTGGTGTCTTTGGCTTTATTCAAATGGACCTCAGGAATAATATTCATGTGCGTTAATCTTGGGCTTGAACCGTGACGCGTCATCCACATCTCATTTTGCGCATATACTCACCCCAAAAAATCATAGGGCGTCCGGACACGATACAACAACGCGTCGCACAAATCTACAACCCTGGAACGACTGGCGGAGGGAGAGAAGGAAGATACCCAGAAATGGGAGGCAATTCCATGCCTGGTGCGACTGATGAGGTGAGTGCACTGTGATTTATTTAAATTGTGACTTTCACGACTGACTGTCCTTCTGCAGAGGCCTTGCGCTAACCCACAAGGCGCTATTTAATATGCAGCGTGATCCTCAATCTGAACTTCACACCTGCTTCCGTCAATCCTATGATGCGGTTTTGAGTAAGCATCATGGGTTTATTATCCGAAATGTCGTCTATGTGAGTCTTTTCCCAGTCTTTCTTGACTCGCTGCATTTTTTTCTCTTGCAAATGCTATTTGTATGGACGATTTGTTGAGAAACCGTGAAAATTACGCGCATATACCTGGATGTGTGCGCGTTTTTTCTGCCATTTATGATATTTCACCTCGTTCCGTGGCATGTATGCTAACGTCATTTATTTTTCAGGTCGCGATCCGCTCAGTGCCCTCCAGATCATCATTCTATCAACGCATCGCTCAAGGAGGGTCACATGAAAAATTGGACGTAGAACTGGCGAAGTGGCTGGCTGGTCTTGAGAGGATCGTCGACCATATGAGCCGCTGGTTGAAGGAAGGTGGTTATGGGAACGTTTAGAGGTCCGAGATTAGCCTTTGTTATACCTTTCAGACTACTTTCTCTTAGTGCGTCGCTTTTTTTTACTATTTAGTGATCCAAATATCTGACTATCTGACTCATGTGCAGGTTAATGGACAGACCATGTAGCGTTTGCGTAATGTATAATATCGTGGATTTCTTCCAAAGATGTCCGTCTTGGCTTTCTCAAGAGAACTGTTCAGTATACCAGCTGAGACAAAACAGTCCTCCGCCGTCTATGGCCGTATCACGTTCAAGAGCCTTTCCTTCGTTCTCAAACGTGGAGGGAGTGTATGTTCTCTCTTTTTTTTCGATCACGACGCGAACCTGCATGAAACGATTGACTTTTGACACTCAAAAAATCGGACTTCTTTATAAGCCTCCTTCAAACAGATCAAAGCTGGCCTCATGCTCGGCGTGGAAATTCATCGTTTCATGGGACATCTTTCCTCGATGGCCTCCCTTCTCTTGAACCTGACCGCCATTTGAGACACTGGACGATAAGCCAGCCACAATCTCGCAGCACTTCACGATTAGTTGACTATTATCTTTCAGCGGTCAACATGCCAGACGAGTTCAGGATCGATGGAGAACCTGGTATTGAACCATGCGGCGCAGTGCAAAGCCCGAGCGTCCGCATTCTGTAAGTGAGTTCTCCTGACCATTAATATTCGTCCTGATTTCAATCCATGTATCACAGTATTTTAGGACCAACCGGCTCTGGAAAGAGCAGCGTTTGTGCTGTCCTTTATTCAACTAATTCATTCGTCGCTCATTGCATTCCTTTTCCGACTGATCCAGTTCATTGAGGCACTCGCGGGGAAGAATCACTCCTTGGGCATATCCAAAGATCAGCTGGCCGGTTTTACTCAAGAAGTTGGAGCGTATAAACTGAAGAACTCGACTTTTTTTTTTCAGTAGCGAATCGATTTGGCCTGTCTATTTGGTGGATACGCCCGGGTTTCTGATAGCAAGATTCCGGAAATGGAGATTGTGCGTAGGGTGAAGAATTGGATGCCAGATCGCGGGTGAGCACTGAGCGCGTTGGCTCTTTTCACTTCACAGCGTCGCTAATTGACCCTTCTTTCATGAAACAGGACCTACCTCGACTTCATTCTTTATCTCAGCCCGATAAACGCTACACGGGTGCCTGGCAGCAAGAGGAACACTATCAAGATGCTCAGGACGTTGCTCCAAGAAGGCTCTGCGAGTAGAGTTACGATCGTAACTACAATGTGGGACAACTTGATGACTGCCCAAGCGAAGGAGCGCGCGGAAAGTCACTTCAGTCAACTCAGAGACGATATTTGGAAGGTAATACTTTCTTTCAATGTGTGATAGCGAAAGTATTTTTGATGCCATTTTGCATGTAGGAGCTTATCGATAGTGGGGCCCAGATCTTGCGATTTCATAACGATCCAGACTCAGCAATTGGCATTATCATGTCAGCTGTGAGGGCGTTCGGATACTACGAGCCACTCAGCAGGGACGGTGTTGTTGCCACCGATCCATGCGCCCCGCTTCTCTACGAGGAGTTACTCGAGCGCGTCAACAATACTCATCAAAATAGGCAGCTGCTTCGTCAGGAGAAACTTCAACTCCTCGCCAAACCTGACGAGGAACTGGAAGCTGATGTCGCTGCTAGACTTGAAGAGGTTACTCTAGATCTCGCACGATTCAAAAGGGGCGTTATGGATTTTGGTCCGCCGCCTCCAGGCTACGAGGAGGTCCCGCGACAACTCCTGTACCAGGACTTTCTTGATCGTGTCAACGAGGCACGAGAGGATCAGCAAGCGCTTGAGGATGCGCTAGACCATCTTCGAGCACAGCCTCGTTCCGACGCAAGTCGAAAAAAAATGCTTCAAGATCAGCTCACGGAGGCCAAGGAGAGTCTGGTCGTGCATGCGAGCAAGGTCGTTGAGTTTGGGAATCCCCCTGAGGGATTTGAGCTGGTGATGTTTCCTCGTCATGTTTTGGCTGGTAGGAAGGATCGTGCGAGGCAAAGACTGAATCAGGGCGTCAACCAGGGTATAAAATTATTTAACAAGTTGAAAAGGCAGACGCGGTGAACTACGTATCTTATATTCTAGATATGGATTATTGGCAATGCCCTTGATTGTATGGGAAGGTAATATGGTGTCATGTCCAGGGTGAGGGGTGATGGTGGCTGATACAAGCACATCTGATACATCTCCGGTTGGAAAGTGTGTTTTATCTGTGTCAGGATTTGGGGAGAGGGCATTATGATGTTGAGAAACTTCGGACTCCGCATCGTGAACACTTGCATGTGGTGCGACCATGGGCGTTTGTTCATCATCTTCGTCTAGGTCCTCCTCGCTCCTCACAGCCATCGGGTTTCGTAAGTGAGCTTGCTCTGCCGCTTCCGTGTACAACAGAAGTTGGCGTTGGAACCTTTTCAACTGTACCTTGACTTCGTCTCGTTCTCTGCCAAGCTGTTTCATCAACTGCTCGTCCTGCTGTATGCATTCATCATGTACATTTTCCCTGACGATCTGAAGTTGCATCTGTAGGCCTTCAATACGACTACCGATGCTTTGATCTATCAGTTGCTCATAGGTCTTGTCGGATGCTCTGGTGAGGGCGAAGTTACAACGGGAGAGGTGACGGCAGGAAGTATGGTGAAGAATAAAACGTCATCAAAAACCAACGGCGACAAAATACCCAAAGAAAACGATTTTGTTCTTCACTCCGCTTGCCAGTTGAGGGAGGTAGGTATGAATGTGGGAGAGGCAGAAGGGGTGACCAAAGAATCAACCCCTTCGCCGGGGCGAGAGCCGATGGACGAGGACGGATGCACCCCCAAGACCAAGTCCAGTCGGCTCCCTAACCTACCACCCGTCAAATCTGGCTATGGTAGAAAAATGGTGATAATTGTAAATAAATAGACTATAATACAGCCTAGTCAGATCAAGGACAACCTTTCAAATATCATGTAACGTGCTAGCACAGGAAAATTAGCGCACAAAAATTGGATAACACTATTAAGCAATACTAGAAGACAGCTGAAAAACAGGCTGATCTGTTTAGATAGTATGCTCTAACAATGTGCGGCAGAAACTCAGATAAGATTTGGCTGTCGCTTCATTATGTAGTCGTGGTATTAAAAAGCACCGTTGGAGACACGACCGACGACGACAGCGAGGAAGGAGTATTCAAGGGATAAAGGCAAGGAGGGGTGAAGGTTCGAGGGAAAAAATTTGGTCGTGTTTATCAAATGCTTCTGCTCCATCATCACTGCCGTTATCTTATTCTAAGTATGATGAGTGTTCGCTGCATCGAGGATGTAGGAGTTCATAAATCAGAAGTCCACGGATGCTGTAGATAGAACAGCTTTTAGCATTTATACACAAGGGAGATGGTGGGTACAACAACACCAGGAAGATCGACTGCATCTCTTTCATAAGAGATGCCTGAGAGACATGCATGACTGAATGAAAACCGTTATCCTTTCGCCATTAAGGGTCACTAGAAGAACGCCAACTGGATAATCATGCATTGTGTCGGTTAATGCGTACATTCTTTCAATTTACAACATTTACATGATTTACAACTTTACAAAAGTACACCAGATGAGGACCGCAATAGATCATATGCCCGTGCTAAGCATAAAACCAACCAAAGGTATCCAAGAGCTGCATGCAGATTAGAGGCCGAGGGTGACGGGGGTGCAACCGATGGCAATGAGGCCGCTCTGAACAAGGTATTCAACACACCGATAACACGAGCATAAACGCGAATACTCACAAAGTTGTTGTTCTGGCAGCAGACAGGTTGAGCAGTGCAAGCTCCTCCAGAGCCGATGCCGAGAACGTTGATGGGGTTGCAGGTGACACCGACGATGGCGTTGATCGGGCTGACAGCGATCCCGAGGAGAGCCAAGATGGGGCCGACGATAGGAACGTTGTTGGCCTGTCACAAGTATGAGCCAGACTCAGAGAACATGATCTGTTGAGAAACGTGCCTGTTGAGTGGAGTCACAGCATTGGAGTCCACCGGTGTTGCACTGGCTAGCAGGGGGAGGGGTGGGGGCGGGGGCAGACTACGAATGTATCAAATCAGTGCATGAACACACAATTAGTGGGTTCAAGAACACATACCGTGGTCACCGTGACGGTGTATGTGGCAGCCGCAAGAGCGTAGAGAGTAGAAGTGACGAGGAGAGCTTTGAATTGCATGTTGCGAAGATTTGATTAGTCGATGCGGTGGAATGCTGGACTGGAGAATCAAGGATAAATTCAAGTCCTTTTATACCTTTTTGCGGCTCATTGGGAAATCGATACCTCCCTATTATTACATTCCCTCCTACTCTTATGTTGTGAGCGCAATCTATCCTTACAGTATCGTCACGACGCATGTCCAGAGCCGTCACTTTCTCATGTTCTTGCGGAGCGCTTGTCAAAATGTTGGAGTGGGAAACCTGATAACAACAATTATTTTGATTTCCCCTTTGATAGTTTACCACTCCAAACGCGCGTTTAGTCAATACCAAGTCCAGATTCAAGGTTCTCAGCGTCTAAAATTTCGGAATAGATCAGTACCTTAAATATGTATCTGACGCACTTCTTTGAAACGGGTTGTCAGAGGAAAAAAAGCTCACTTTATACGACTCACCCATACTGACTCGGAGAACGGCAATGGAAGATCTGATTATACAAATCACGCCAATATCTTCGGACTTCGGACAGTGGACTTTCATGTGGATGGATAGCCAGCGGTCTCCGTTCAATACGATATTTGACCGACGACGGCGTTGGTCTCTTCTTTTCTGCCGATTCTTGTTTCAATTCATTTTCCTCCATAAAACAACAGATGTATACTGGAAAATCTACACCTTTGTTTAAATTAGCGCAACCATTGTATTCCCACATGAAGTGGATATCCTTGTCATGATACAGCACGTTGCTCAGGACTACTTCATTGTCCGTTAGATTCCTTGTCCTGTTTCGACAGTCGTGAGACGATGGCTGGTTTCCAGGAGTGAAACCATCCAGTGCTGACAGATTGTGACATCATTGCATGGGACTGGTTTGTGTTGATTAGACAGCCGGAATGGATCGTCGCTCTAGGTGCTTACACTGACCACCAATGGGGCAGGATAAGTAAGGGATTGTGGTGCAACTAATTTAGCCCTGAAAGATGATCAATCAATGGCTATCGATTATCATGCATCAGCATTCATACCCCCGCATAGGACCCGAGTATGTTCGCATACAAGACGACTCTGGTAGGGGCACGGACTGCAGGTTTTCAAGGTCTAATTTTAGAGAATCAGAGTGATGCAATATATAGATGTAAAGATAATGAACGTCCCTGCTTACGGGTAATAGTCGGAGGTTGAGATGGATGGTTGTTTCACAGTCATGGTTCCCGCATTATGATGACAGGCACGGGAAGTCCTGGGTTCCCTTATATATTTGTCGTACATTCGAGCCGGAGACATAATTGTGAGTCTGTAGGGGTTAAGCATCTTTCGTGAGACTAAATTGCGGCAAAGATACGTCATCAATGATAAAACCAGGTTGCAGACGATAATTTCCACATCCATTTTTGTTTTTGCTGGATGGTCCCCTCTGCTACTCATATCTCAGATGGGTGTGATTTAAAGACACGAGTAATTTCGAGAATTTGCATGCAAGACTTTATCTCGCCTTTATGATCGTTCGACACCATTGAAATTAGGAAAGCTAGGTTTAAGGAGCCCCTCACAACTCAAGGTGTAAGAATGCATGTTGTTACGACCAGGTTCACCACGGAAATGGAACGCAGGGCTGCCACTCAAACTCCAGACGTCAAATGTCAACGGTGTTGAAATATATTGATGTTTTCTTTGATAGCTAGGCATTCAAGACATTGTATGCTCATATATTCAGAGGTTTAAGCACGGATAAACTCAGGCTACCGTCAGGAAGCTTCATCCTTAGTCTGATCACTCCGAACAGTATTTCCAGCGTGAGTGGATGATGGGCACCACTCTGCACAACGCATCGAGTGCGTCTGCTTCGTGAGCAACAGGCACAAGAAATTCAAGAGATGGATATTAACTGCGAGACTTGACATAGATATTAGCGGTCAAATTTTCTCATTCTCACTCCATAATTCAATTTTGACAAGAGCTCCAACAGGGGTTCGAGGGCGTTGTAAAGAGTGACGGCACATTGTTTGTCTTCCAGACGGTGCGCAGACTTTACCCCGTTCATTCTGCATCAAGGTTTTGCGGCTATTCGAGCGTGATTTCGAGGTATAAAAGGATTCGAGTTTATCCTTGATTCTCCAGTCCAGCATTCCACCGCATCGACTAATCAAATCTTCGCAACATGCAATTCAAAGCTCTCCTCGTCACTTCTACTCTCTACGCTCTTGCGGCTGCCACATACACCGTCACGGTGACCACGGTATGTGTTCTTGAACCCACTAATTGTGTGTTCATGCACTGATTTGATACATTCGTAGTCTGCCCCCGCCCCCACCCCTCCCCCTGCTAGCCAGTGCAACACCGGTGGACTCCAATGCTGTGACTCCACTCAACAGGCACGTTTCTCAACAGATCATGTTCTCTGAGTCTGGCTCATACTTGTGACAGGCCAACAACGTTCCTATCGTCGGCCCCATCTTGGCTCTCCTCGGGATCGCTGTCAGCCCGATCAACGCCATCGTCGGTGTCACCTGCAACCCCATCAACGTTCTCGGCATCGGCTCTGGAGGAGCTTGCACTGCTCAACCTGTCTGCTGCCAGAACAACAACTTTGTGAGTATTCGCGTTTATGCTCGTGTTATCGGTGTGTTGAATACCTTGTTCAGAGCGGCCTCATTGCCATCGGTTGCACCCCCGTCACCCTCGGCCTCTAATCTGCATGCAGCTCTTGGATACCTTTGGTTGGTTTTATGCTTAGCACGGGCATATGATCTATTGCGGTCCTCATCTGGTGTACTTTTGTAAAGTTGTAAATCATGTAAATGTTGTAAATTGAAAGAATGTACGCATTAACCGACACAATGCATGATTATCCAGTTGGCGTTCTGCTAGTGACCCGTCATTTGTACCTGAAACAACTTTCGAATATTGGCATATGGTAAGGATGTAAGCTGCGCAGCATGATCATCATAAATCGGACGATTCTAATGGAAACCCCCCTTTCTGAGGTTTGAGAAGCCCTTTGTCTCATCAATGTTGGCATCAACATGCCGCAGTGCTAGGGATGCTTGGTGAAACCCCACAGGCTAAGTCCCTTCTCGAATTGACATTTTGGAGCGCTTTCGCTGGGAGGTTAGCTGGACATCGCAAAAGAAACTCTCGATTGGCATGGGCACTGGTAGATCTCGACGCACCAGAAATTATAACCACTTAAAAGGATATCACGGGCTTCAATTTGGCGGATAGTAGGGGGAGCTCGATGCGAAGCTCACTTTCCTCCAATTCCTTTCAAGCAGCCCCTAGAACGCTGTTTAAACATGCTAGAGGGAATATTGGCTCATTTTATGTCCAAAATATAATTGAAATTGCTCGAATACTCGCGAAGCGTTGCAGCTCAAAGCAGACACAGATTCTGCTTCGAAACCGGCACAGCGGCCAACAATCGGCCTTTGAAATTCTGTGTTCCCATCACTGGCTAACAGCTCCGAACTAAGGGGGTTTCCCCATTAGAATCGTCCTCATAAATCAAAGACACCTCACAGGGTGCATTGTACACGAAATGGGGACCCAGGAGAAACGGAACGAGGTGATGTTAATAGTACAATAGGCTTAGGATATGAGAGGGGATCACACGACGCCTTCACTTCACGGGGGCGCCCTCATAACGACGGAGAGATGCTTTGCGTATCTTAGGCACTGGCGAAACCGTGGCTGGTTGTGACTTGTCGAGGCAAGGGGTATTCGGCTTCTTATTGCACACGACACAGGTTGCAACAATCTAGTAGTTGCAACGCTTCCTGAGTCGGAACACACCGTGTTGGGAAGTTGATGGAGAATTGCAGTCATGGAGCGCAGCCTGAGCGCAGAAAAGGTTGAACCACATTTTTGCCATGGTCCGTAGACCCTGTAGTACTTTTTTTAGTAAGATGATACGCGCTTGATCTGTTGACGCTTCTGATCTCCCTATGCTTGGCGGGTCCCTTCCAACATTTGTAGTCAGAAAAAGAAGAGTAGGGGACCAAGTCGGATTACTCGAGCTGAAGAAGACATTTGGATACCATTGTCTGTTTAGACTCACGGTTTCATTGTAGCATCAAATAAGGATCAAAGGAGGCGCAGTGATGGTGACATCTGGAATGCACCCTGCAGTAGCCTGATACGTCCAGGTTCTGCTGTGAAATGATACACTCCATGGCCTTGACTGTCCACCCAATACCGTTGCCAACCTTCTTGGACCCATACATACCTCGTATCGTGTATAATATCCTGGACTCACGTTAAGTACCATGGCTGCATAGTTGGTGATTAATCACCGTCCTCTCCATAATTCCCGTGGCGTGCAGGGACCTGCCATTCAGTTTTGATTCATATCATGATAGCCCTTGCAACGACGGGCATGACGGCAGGGAATCTGATACACACATAACGACGTGGTGTGATGATGATTATTCATCCTCTTCAAAGCTTGCGCGTCTCGGCGAAGGTCCCTGAAAGAACAACAAGAAAAAATTCACAAGAATCTTTTCCACGGATTATGCGGGTTTTGCGGAAGGGGTAGCTAAGGGGTAATCATATCTATATAAAGGGATGGAACTTTGTCTCTGACTCCCCATTCACTGGTTTGAAACCGAAAGGTGAGCAACTGTTCAAGCCTTCAACGGTATGATGACTGATTCGAGGCCCATTTCTCCACAGGCAGGTGCTGGTCACTTCCTCTAATTCAATCTAATTATCAAAATCCTCGTCTCAATCCAACATGCTCTTTACCAAGTCTTTCCTCGCCGTTGTCGCTGTGGTCTTCCACATTTCTGCAGGTGGGCTTTCCACTCGTACCTTGCGCTCTTGACGCTTTGCTAATTCTTTCAGTAGCTATGGCTATGGACTTCGTTCCTTTGTCGCCAACCGACAAAACAATCTCAGCAAACGACATCGAAGCTGCTGAGAAAGCTGCTAGTACGTTGCTTTTATCGCTCCCGCCCCATTGATCTCGTTACTCATGAAGGACCCCTTTAGACACAAAGTTTGCTAATATGAAGAAACAAGGGGAAATCCACCCTGATGAGCAAAAGTCTGTTGACGTCCTCGCCACCTCCAAATTCAAAGTCGGCTTTGGTGTCAAGGGAGGTGCTGCAGGTGCAGGTGATTACGAGCTCAAGGTGCTCATTGATCCCGAAGAATTCAGAAAGGCGAAGGCGAGTGGGGGGGCAGTGGACGATTTGGTGAAGGCTTTTGTTACCGACGCATCGAAGGCCACAGGGCGGCACTCGAAGGAGCTGCATGATGGTGCCAAAGTACTTGGCAGGTACAAGGATGTAGTGGGTGGCTCTGGTGGAGGCACGGGTTCTCGCAGGGGCAGTCTTTCGCAGCCCAGCTCTCCCAAGGCAGATAAAGGACATGGCCCTACGATTGGCAAGAGGCGCGTTGAGATTGCTCGGGAGCTTTTGGAGCGACGCCGACGCTCGCTCCGAAGGAGGTCATACCCACCGCCCCGTAGGCTCTTGTAATTATTTATTATTTACTGTCGTGCATACCTAACTTGGAGGGATGTCGTAGCCCTTCTTATACCGCTCAATTAATTCGGTTGTTAATTTTATTGACTTTCCTGGCTGAGTGTTCATGGTGACGATCTCGTACTGTGGCTTGAGTGCTACATGTATAGGATACTCATGGATGGGGAGATCCCGTTTTTTAACCCCCAACCATGTTAACCCCATTTCTACGAATCAGTCGAAGTGGTCTACAGTATTGAGATCTATCGGAAATTTAAACCCCTTGCTCCAAATTTCTTTTGGAACATACCTTCATACCCGCATTCGTGGTAGTTTTGTGGCCATGTGAAACTCCGAGTTCGCCGTAGTAATTCCAACTGTGCTTTCCAACGACCTTTCTCGTTGGTTTTTTTTGACGTCGTTGATGCCCTCACGCACGGCGACGTCGGAGAAGGAACCAGTTGAGTGGGAGTCGAAATACTAGGGCTACGGTGAAGCGACTCAGCAAGAACAAGCGGGAGATGTGGGGTGAGACACAACGTGATATGAAGGGATAGAGCGATGCGGTAAATTTTAATCTCCGTTTGAACCCTATCTTGATTGGGAGACAGCTAGAGAGAGAGGGCTGGGTCCGGAGGAGGGTCTATGTCATGGTTACACTTTATGATAACTACAGGAGTATGATAAAAGTGGGGAAGAGTACCAATATCTCGTTTGTATCTTATCCTCCAACACTATGTAATGAGCTCTAATTACCCTGTGCTGCCCTTCGCATTTCCAACTGAGTCGATATTGGTTCGGGTTCATCATTTGATCAATGACAGTACAGGGAGAATGAATGCTCGGACCTCCCTCGTTGCATCTCCTGGAGAAATACTATTAACAATATAAAACTTCCTTCAGATAGCATTTTGACCGTCAAGAGTGTGATGATAGGTGCCGGCATCAGACTGATTCTGATCTTAAAAATGGAACGCTTGTGAAGCATGCGCAGTTGCTAGCATCGAAAATTTGAGTCCTCACAATCTGAGGTTTCGATGACAATATCTCTAACTCATACAATCTATGCACCAGTACAGCAGGAACACGCTTTAGATGTACTCTTATCAAGCAAACAAGTCCTATCAAGTTAAGCCTAAGCTATTAAAGCAATATTCTGTGAGTGTAGAGTCCAAATGCCGATCAACGGCCAGCCCCCGTGCGTAGTATGAGGCCCACCAGGAAATTCACGCATTATGACCTTCAGCTATAGTGTCACCCCAATTGACTGAACGAAGGACCCGTGTGATAAACCCTATGGCGATATGTTGATAACCCGTTTTGCGTGGATTGAGAATCTGGGTAGGGCGGATGAACAAGACGTTCCTAACATCACGCCTTATCAATAGCAAACACAAAACAAAAAAAGACGACATGAGATGGATCGTACTTTAGCTCGAGTTCCACATCCCTCCCCGCTTTCTCGTCCTCAGGCGCAGCATAGAGAGAGCACCGAACGCTTTTAGCGTCATGGCGCTGGCGAATTGGTCGTGTGTATTTTGGAACTTGAAAAATAAGGAGAAGTGTGATTTTGAATTAAAAGCCAGATCAAACGAGGAATGGAAGAGGTAGCGCACCACTCATAATCCATTCACCCCGATTCCAGCTCTTTATATGGACGTAATCGGCATCAGAACACATCTTGTTGCATAGTCTGCGCCTCATCGATATCGATCCACCACTGGTCTCAGTGGGCGGGCAAAACCTGCGCGAAGAACCGTTCCGCATGCAGAGGAGGAGGGGTAGACGATGAGCAGAATTGTGAGAGTGAATACGGGAAGGTACGGGTCAATGAGATGATGTTGGAGAGGAATTGCCAGGCGAGAGTCGCTCCGGATTCTTCGGATGTTTTACCTGCGGAAGCAGTCAATAGGAGGTTGATAGCTATCGATGTAATAAAGATCGGATATACCTTGGATATGGGGAGACGTGCTAGATATATTACGACTCGATCATACTCGATTAGCAAGTCCCTTAACGTGTGCGATGAGAAATGAGGGTCGGCATGTGCAGAGTAGAGGCGTACAGCTGGGATTCAGAACATTTCCATACCAAAGCCACGCAGAGCGCATACACCCATCCTATCGCCAGCGCGATCATAGTGGCCCACACATCCAGTTTCCGCTCTTGGACATATTTTCCGCCGACCAAAACAGAAGGCTGCGCAGCTGCATCATGGCCGCATCTTCGACCGCTCTAAGACGTTGCTGAATCCGGATATCATGCATAGCCGGGAATGAACCGACAATTGGCACAGAAGAGACGACTCCTTAAAGAAAAACGGGAATCACCAGTCAAGGGGTACGGCCAATTTCGTTGACAAGGTGATTGTGCTGAACGGTAGAAGGGTGGAAGGACAAGGATGAGAGCGTTGGTGGCGCCAGGGTATGCGTAAGCGGGGAGTAAACGTGCATCCGACATACATTTAAGCAAATTTGTAAAAGGGAACTGGCGCCAGAAATCCAACCCCAGTTATGACTGCAAATCGATGCATACACCCAATCCCGTACTCTTCCACACGATGATGCAGCTCACTCGCTACGCGCTATGGGCCAACCAAAATGATAGATGCATCTTAACAAGATAGGAGATAAGACAAAATAGGCGCAAGAATGGAAAGGAATGGGCTCAAGTAACCGAAATATAGGTGCAGAGACTAGTGTGTCTTCATTCCCAAACGGAATTTCGACAAGTTGGAAAAAGATAAAACACTCGCACATATCAGAGAAATCGAGAAACGGAAAGGAAAGAAACAACGAGCAAGCGAGTCGTGATCGTCTTTGGTTCACTGGAAACGAGGACGAAAGTATCGTGCCGCATGACAGCTAGCGGAGAAGCAAGTAGAGTAAAGGGAGCCGTAGAGCAAAGGGAAGGACTTCAGAAACTTATGAGCAAGTTGAACCAAAGGTCCCAGTCCTGCCTCCCTGGTTGCACTGTCGTCCTGCGCAAGGTGATGAACGAGGGGAAAGGTCATCCAGCTTTCCAGCCTGTCCGAGGAAAAATGATCCGCTGAATGTTACTGGAATGAATGAATAAAATGAGGACTTGCGAGAGTCATTGTGAGAGTATCATGAAAAAAAATGAAAATGGAAAAGAAAACCAGTAGGAAACGTGCCCCTGAAAGTCCTGTCCAACCGCAACCACCACCATTTACCACAGCAACCTTCAACCGGTCAACGTGTAATGCCTGATAAACGTATAGAAAGCGATACTAAAAGAAGAGCATAGTTATGAGTCGCGTAAATGGAGGGGAATAGGACGATGTTTGCACCGACACGTGATATGTGAGCACAAAAACTTCAATCTCCGCTTAAACCTTATTTCAGTGACACGCCATTTATTCCTTGTTCCTGGTGCTCTCACTTCGCGAAACGAAGAATACCGGGAAGAGGATGAGAACGAAATCCATCATAAAACATAAAATAAATTGGATATTTGACCATTCTATCTCGATTTTTATCCCTAATTTTCAAAGCCGGCACCCGTGTTCCACGTATGCTCTTCACACGCAGCCACCCTTTTCTTAGAGCTTGTTGCGTGCTTGATCGATATTTGTGCCTTGTCACTTGAATGCGATAAATGATAATGTCATCAGACCCGCGTTTTGCGAGGTAGTGCTTCCGGTGGAAAATTGATGGGAAATGATCTTTTTTCTATGTTGACATCGAAATTTGAGTGAATCTGAGAAACGATCAGCATGAAGAATTTCCACATTTCCACAATTCGAGGTCTCAAAAAAATGATGCTAAATTTTACACTGAGGACTAACGTATGAAAGGCACCCCATATCTATTTCTTACATCAATAAGCAGCTTGTCTTCTTGTATCGAGTTTCTAGTTATTACCATGCGTGCACCTGTCGAAGCCGGAAACGAAGTTCTCATCCCCTTGTTCGACGCCGAAGCGGCCAACAAGTTGTTCCACATCACCTGGAGCCAGAACCTTGCAAGTCGTAATGCGGACTATTATCTCGTTACCGCTGATAATGTCAACACTGGTAAGTCGTTATTAACCTAATTCCCGTTCTTCATCGCCGCTGAATTCTACAAAACCAGCACCAGCGCTAACCCGAACCACATTACCCGTGTCGGTCAGCTCCTCCCTGGAGGCAGGTTATCCTAAACTCACTTGCATTGATGTTCAGCTGACTCGACTCCTTTGACTTGCAGAAGGATACAAGTTGAAAGTCGGCAGCTCCCTCCAGTACGGCCAGAAGAACGCCGCTGGGGAACTTCGCTTCGTCGTTTACCACGACAAGGAGCGCAAGCCCTACCAAGTACGTTGCCCCTATGAAGGCTCCACGAGCATCGATGCTGACTACATTTAATCAATAGCACCGATTCTTTGAGACCGTCGACTACCACCAAAGCTCAAGAGCTCGCCAAATCATTCGGATACGGTGCTATCGGAGACCAGGTTAGAAGTCTTGCGAAGAACGTCGTTGGGGATTACTTGCATACGTTCTGATCTCCGATGGCACGCAATATGCGGAATTCTATCCCGTATTGTCTTGTCTACACGCTCTACCCATGATTTCTGCCTGAATAAATTGTATCGTTGATTTAGCCTTCAATTGAGTTAGCAAGTGACAGTTCTGCGGCTGGTGGAATTCTGATAAATCCTCAACTAATTGTCTTATCGTCTGGTTGATGACTATGGGACTCATCAACATCGCCAATCAGGTATAGTTCAACCCCATTCATCATCAGTCACATATGTATATTCATTTTACAACATTTACATGATTTACAACTTTACAAAAGTACAACACATCAGGACCACGATAGATCATATGCCCGTGCTAAGCGTAAAATCAACCAGAGGTATCCAAGAGCTACATCGAGTAGATTAGAGGCCGATGGTGACGGGGGTGCAACCGATGGCAATGAGACCGCTCTGAACAAGGAATTTAATACACGTCCAATGGGAGCATAAAGATGAATACTCACGAAGTTGTTGTTCTGGCAGCAGACGGGTTGAGCAGTGCAAGCTCCTCCAGAGCCGATGCCGAGAACGTTGATGGGGCTGCAGGTAAGACCAACGAGGGCATCGATCGGGCTGACAGCGATACCGAGGAGAGCCAAGATGGGGCCAACGACAAGGAGGTTGTTGGCCTGTCACAAGTGTTAGCCAGACTCAAAGAACATGATCTGTTGAGAAACGTGCCTGTTGAGTGGAGTTGCAGCATTGGAGTCCACCGGTGTTGCACTGGCTAGCAGGGGGAGGAGTGGGGGTAGGGGCATACTGCGAATATATCGAATCAGCACGTGAACCAACTATGAGTGAGTTCAAGGACACATACCGTGGTCACCGTGACGGTGTTTGTGGCAGCCGCAAGAGCGTAGAGAGTAGAAGTGACGAGGAGAGCTTTGAATTGCATATTGAGAAGGTTTGATAAGTCGATGCGGTGGATTGCTGGACTGGAGAACCAAGGCTAAACTAGAGTCCTTTTATACCTTTGGACTCACACCAAATAACCCAAACGACCAAGATTATCTATCCAAATACAAAGGGTACGGTGCACAAACCAGAAGGCAAGCACTCGGCTAACACGATGCATAATGATTTCGAGCCCCTGTTGGAGCTCTTGTCAGAATTGAATTATTGGAGTGAGAGTGGGAAATGACCACGATATTAATTGTCTTCTTTTGTAATTAATTTAAACGCTTTTATGCCCCGAGTACCGTCTCGAAGGTAGGAGAAGTGCCTTGCCTTTGAAAAGTTTCCTCAAAATCCTTTCAACTGTCATTTAGGATGAAGATACTGCACAATGACTTTACCTGCATAAACTCCCAACTGGCTGTGACCATGACGTCGTGCTTACCATGATATCTGTGCATATTTCCAATTACAGTTGACGCGTTGACGTCTGGAGTTTGAGTGGCAGACCTGTGATCCATTGTTGTGTTGCCCTTGGCGGACCCGCCATGTCGTTTCGCCATCCATGAGGTATTTGGTAAATATCGTTAAATTGATTAATCTTAGAATTTCTAATATTCAAAAAAAGGAAACATAAGTGATTTAATTCCGCAAAAATGCGATCATCGATATATAACCCCTTGCATATGCACTGTCTCAGTGATTAGCGGTTACTGCATTCGTTCTGAGAGGTCGGCGCAAGTAATCATCTGCGGCTGACATTCCATCCTGAATGACGTACAATCTGCATTGCAGTGAACCCCCTCGATCGTGTTTCCGGCTCGAAGGTCCCCCGAAATTTCCAGGGCGTTCGGACTTCCCATGCCTGCCATAGTGGTGATGAAGAACTGCGTCTTTAGAACATCTATCCATCTCAACCTCCGAGACATTGTCCAGCTTCAGGCAAACTGTATATTCGCCGGTGAGATATCTAACTTTCTAAGTAGACCAAACCATAACTTGAAACGTCCCAATATTAGGACATGGCGTCTCCCTTCAGTTGCTGGATTGCGTTCTGTCTACAAAATATTTGGATGTCCAGCCTGGCTTCCAAAGTACGAGTAACATCTGTGGAAGAACAAACCAAGGCTATCTGATGACAAGCGATTGAGTTTCTCCGTTCCTGGATGAGCAAAGATCCCAGTCCTCAAAACTTCGAAGCACTGTCTTATGATGTCATGGGTGGTACGACTTGTGAATTTTGCCAACCCTGGCAACAGCCCAATCCTCTCACAATTGTCGCGATTAGCGGAACACTATGCTCTCGATTCTGATTCGGAAAGACTCCACGAGGCTCAATATTTTTTTGATAATGCAACGAGGTATTTCATTAAAATCATTTGTGACGGCAGTGGTGTCTACAATAGTTGACCCATCACATATGACGGAGGGATTTCTGAATTTGATTTCCTGGATTGAGTCGAATCAAAAGTCATCCGAGGAATGAGCATAATGCAGTGAGGACGGACGATGGACCCTCAGATACGAACCCACTTCAAAGTCCCAAACTCCGACCTCTGTTGGGCGATCCTGCGCAACTTTTAATGGGCCTCATGATTCTGAACTTAACAATCAGAGCTACAAACGCTTTTCTTCCTTGCTAAGAGACTTGAGGAACGCTCTCTCAGGAACACCGAACACAAATACCAATGGTCATCCCCTTAGCAGATAACAGGACTCCCCCTGAACAGTTAGCGTAATATGATCAGCTGGGATCTTCCAACCTAACAACGAGTCGAGTGAAACAGATTTAAAATCATGTCTGAGGAAGGAGGGATCAACTCCATGACAGAGTATATCGAACGTACTGGTAGGTATAAAACAAATGGCCCCAGATCAGATTGTATTCTTTATTTCAATTGGACATTGTTTCGGAGGTTGAGATGGATAGATGTTCCATAGTCCCCGGTCTTCACCACGATGATAGGCATGAGAACTCCGGAGGCTTGAAAAAACTCGGGGGTCATTCGAGCCAGAAACACGATCGAGGGTGTTTCACTGCACTTGATGAGATCTTGGCTCTTGCTGCACGCTGCGTGTTTGATGAAGGGATGTCAACCGCATACAATTGGATTCTACAAGCTTCTGTGCTCAAACGAGTAACCGTCCACCGCAACTATGGTGCAATTTTGAGGCTCGACAATGTTGAAGCTTCACTGAATGCGGATAGTTTTAGAGCTGTTCATCTCGTTGTGGTCTTTCTTATGTTTCTAATACAGTCAATGAGAATTTATTTACCCAATGCCTCATGGTAGATGAAATCGTGAGTCGCGCTCACAGACAGCACAAGAATGGGACACCGGTCTGCCACTCAAACTCCAGATGTCAAGTGTCTGTCAATTGACATTGACAACTTGCACAGAAGCAGTCCTGTAACAACGACGTCATATGTTCAGTCATTTAGAGGTTTAGGTGGGCATGTCTATCATCAAGCGCGTTGACGCCAATATCATGCAGTCCAAAGGGCGGCACGCGCAAACTACTTTCCAACTCACCTCAGAGACTCGCGAAAGGTACCCGAGGAGACGGAGCGTTAAAATTAATTAGACCAGTGTACAACTATTATTGTGAATAATATTGTAATTAAAACTTCCCACTCTCACTCCAACAATTCAATTTTGACAAGAGCTCCAACAGGGGTTCGAAAGTATTGTAAAGCGTGATGGGACATTGTTTGTCTTCCAGATGGTGTGCAGACTTTACCGATTTGATTCTGCATCAAGGTTTTGCGGCTATTCGAAAGTGATTTCGAGGTATAAAAGGGCTCTAGTTTAGCCTTGGTTCTCCAGTCCAGCAATCCACCGCATCGACTTATCAAACCTTCTCAATATGCAATTCAAAGCTCTCCTCGTCACTTCTACTCTCTACGCTCTTGCGGCTGCCACAAACACCGTCACGGTGACCACGGTATGTGTCCTTGAACTCACTCATAGTTGGTTCACGTGCTGATTCGATATATTCGCAGTATGCCCCTACCCCCACTCCTCCCCCTGCTAGCCAGTGCAACACCGGTGGACTCCAATGCTGCAACTCCACTCAACAGGCACGTTTCTCAACAGATCATGTTCTTTGAGTCTGGCTAACACTTGTGACAGGCCAACAACCTCCTTGTCGTTGGCCCCATCTTGGCTCTCCTCGGTATCGCTGTCAGCCCGATCGATGCCCTCGTTGGTCTTACCTGCAGCCCCATCAACGTTCTCGGCATCGGCTCTGGAGGAGCTTGCACTGCTCAACCCGTCTGCTGCCAGAACAACAACTTCGTGAGTATTCATCTTTATGCTCCCATTGGACGTGTATTAAATTCCTTGTTCAGAGCGGTCTCATTGCCATCGGTTGCACCCCCGTCACCATCGGCCTCTAATCTGAATGCAGTTCTTGGATACCTTTGGTTGGTTTTATGCTTAGCACGGGCATATGATCTATCGCGGTCCTCATCTGGTGTACTTTTGTAAAGTTGTAAATCATGTAAATGTTGTAAAATGAATATACACATGTGACTGATATTAAATGTGATTGAATTATGTACGGTTGTTGACAAGATGTTGAATGAGTCGGAAGTTAAGGATTTGTCCCACTTCTGTGTCTAACAGAACTTCCTCTCGCGTAGTCAGTTCAAGATGTCTGCCCACTCTCACTATCAGGCCGAAGGTTTCATGTGACTTGGCACGACGCCCCCATAGACGATAATCATGCATCCAATAGCACTTACTACCGCCAGCACTTGTGGTTCCTCTCTCTATTTAATTTATTTGCCCACCCTTCCACTTCCCTTTCCTAAATATCCAATGCATACATTTTCTTCGACTACCATTGCGTTCTCATTCAAAAATCCCCTGAGATATGCATCCGTCCACAACCCTCGGCTCTCGCACTAGGTTGTGATTCGGTTGCCATCCGTCACCTCTGCCACTCCCCAACTACCACTACCTACATATCCCCTGGTCCTGCAAGGAAAAGACGCAAGACACTTCAACATCAAACTGAGTATCTCCCACATCTAATGCCGTGCTGGTCTCGCTTAGCTGGGTCTATTTGACGTCAGGAATTTGCGCCCCTCCCCCCCCCCCCTCCCCGGACTTTCCCTGTGAACGCATAAAACCCACCTGGGTATCCATGTTTTTTGGTAAAGGTGGCATAAAATATTCGTCCATGCATACGAAGATAAAACAGAGATAATATACGCTTTGAAATGAGACAACCAGTTGCCAACGATTCATTGAAGCTATGACTACATGAGAGACCATAAAGTGAATGTGTTGACTGCTAACAATCTGACCTCTCGCTCATAGCAGTAAAAGACGGAGGCATCCATGTGTACTCACCCAGACTTGTGCATCCATTCTTTCAACATGGAGACAATATTCGTCATTGAAATCCTAGTGTCAGCGAAGCCAGGTACATCGACAAGCGATATCGGTGAATCAAAATATGTGACGTTCATAAGGCTGTAGGTGTCGACAGTTTGCGTGAATCCCTCTAATTGATTACTGGAAATGCGGAGGGAGAGGTCTTGTGCGAGTGCCTCAATGAACTGTGGGATGATGACGGATACCTTGTTCAGTAGAAGTGAAAATGTCATATTTGGTGGTCGCTTACGGAGCTCTTTCCGGCTCCAGTAGGTCCGACAATTCTGCGTTAGTATTGATCATATCTTTTAGGTTAGCGCTTCTGGAAGGCAAGAGTGGCATTCGTATAGTATTGGACCATAAGAGTCTACTTGGTAGGGTGCAATGGCAAGCTGCAGTGATCGGGCCATTGACCCTCAAGTTTGGGTAATCAGCGGGGTCAATATTCATAATGCTAAAGATAGGGGTGACGGCGGTGGGGATAGGATTATGGTTTAGAAAAACAGCGATGATGGTGAGAAAGGATATAAGATTTCTTGATTTTCGGTAGTTGTATTCCTTTTTATTTTATTCTCGGCGGGCGTCGCAATGCCAAGCGCTGCTCCGCTTATTTTCAACTCGTTTCATTCCTTGTATTTTTCCATCCGTATTCTAGAATTATCGCGATTGCTGATTAGAAACGTATATAAGTACTTACTTTTTGTGTTATTTAGTCATCTGTTTGCCTCCCTCTGCCAGCGTCACCTGGGGTCAAACGAAATCCCATCGTGTTCACTCTCATCAGCGATCGTGATTTTTCAATGGATTATTCCAACAGAGACAGCCACACAGGCGCAGCCAACTTGCATTCCGAACAATCCGGGGTGTTGTCAGCTTCGCTTGTGGAATCGGCATGGCAAATCACAAGAATTATCTCGATCACTGTGAATGATGAAACTGAAGCCAGCTTGGACAATGTCGTGAACCAGAACAAATATCGCGTCAATCTACTTAATTACATTACATATTTCATTCATTATTCACGTATCAACTCCAATTTGTCTCTGCTCCAACGTTAAGTCGACAATGTCCACATCAAATGTACTTGACGTCCAATTGGGATCTACCCACATCCGTTATTAGGATACATATCGTCTATGGAAACTCGGACTAGGACTCGCAACATCCGACCCCACGGTCCCCACCCCCACCAAGAGCGAACTCATTACCTTGAATATCATACAACCTGGCATACTCGCCCTCTTTCCTTATCAGCTCTTCGTGCGTGCCTATCTTCGCTATCGCGCCGTTCTTCATGCACCTGGTAGACCATAGGGTCAGTATTGGGCTTTATTTCATTCTGAACCGCTAAAATAAATCGCAGAACAAGAGAACGAAAGCGGGAAATCAAAGAAAGATTAAAAAGTAAAGTACGAGAAAAAAGAGGACACCAAGAGGAGACAGCACTCAGACAACCAAATCAGTCTCCTTAACCAACCCTCCGAATCAGTGCGTAACGAATATCATCGCCTTGCCCCCTCTCGCCGTAACGAGTCTCGGGAACAGCCGCGGCTCCACCCCTGCGTCCAGTGCTGAGCTGGGCTCATCCACAGCGACGAATTTGGTTAGGTTCGAGGGAAAGCGCATGAAAGTACGCGCGCTAGGAACGAAAAAAATGACTCCACTTATTAACCATATCACCCACATCGTACAGCTTCCTAAGACTCATAAACGCCTGCCTGAATATTTCAGTGCTCTAAATCACAGTACCGAGGGAGTACCCCAGCCATGCTGAGCCCTGTTGAGGGATGGTGAGCGAGCTAATGGAGAACTGCGATGGGCGGAAGATGGTGAGTAAGCTCAGTAAACCCTGGGGAGATCACCGAGGCCTTTCACATTCATGTCTCGGAAGGGCGGATCAGTGCAATCGCAGAACATGTAAGCGTGCTCAACAGTGACGTTGGCAAGTTTACCGTAACCTGCCTTGCCTTCTGCGAGGTATGACACGACAGAGGCATCATCTACGCTGATCTATAAACGGGTATGTACCGCTCGTAATCCACACCCCTAAATCCCGCTGATAATATCCCGCCTAGACGTACCACCCGCGAAACCGGTCAAGCTCTTCATGCAAACATAATCGGCATTGTTGACACATCCATAACACGTCTTGTCTCCCATACTCTTCGTGCCCAACAATCCAACGACCGGTCTCAGGATGCCGAGGATGGCGAAGAGGCGAGGACTGAGGAGAAGAACGAGATGATGTCGGAGAGATCGCCAGGCGTTGTCGGGCGTCGCTTCGGATTCGGAGGTTTATTTATAACTGGTTGATCAGGGGCTTATAAATGTGAAAGATGCTGAAGACCGGATATACCTTGGGACGTGGGGAGGTCGACGCGCAGTCGTGCTATTTTGGTAATCGATCGATAGGGACTCAAGATGGAATGGACATATTGACATGCGTCGTAACTCTTGTGCGCAGCTGCGATAGCGCGAGTTCTCTGTAATGTAAGAGTCAATAATCACGGAACTGACGCATACAAGAGTGATTCATACCCTTGCACGCCATGAACCCGAAGAAGGGCGCGCACCCTAGTCTCAACACCACTGCGCTCATGATACCCTAGACCTTCGGTTCCCCACTTTTCAACCCATTCTTTACCGCTCGCAACAATGCAGTGATCTGGTGAGTTCATCAAATTCAATCTCCGCTCGAACCCGATTTTCATGACACATCATTCTCAATCCCAGCTTCCGGCTCCCAACTCCTGATCACCTCAGGAAACGAAGCATATCGCGACGAGGCTATGGTGAACAGAGGTATGAGATTAGGATAAAATGACAGATATATTTCGCCTTCGTGTATCTAGGTTTATATACAAGTGCTGGAATTACTATGTAGCGTGAATTGTAACTATATTACCAAGAGCTTCAGGGATATGACGATGAAGTGTATATCAATGAGATGTTCGTCCATTTTACGTAGATTTATCTCTGCCGGAGCCCGCGTTGCTGGTGCACTCCCCAGCTTCGCCCCACCCACACTTTCCGGAGCACATTTCAAACTTGGTCGATGTGTGGTTTGGTCAATCTCGCTTGGAGCCGAAGGCGAGAGAGAGATTAAGGTCTTCGACTACGCGAGAAGGTGGCACGTGATTAACTCTCATCCGTGCCACCACCATCTCGCTCATCTCAAGGGCTGGAGCTCGCTGCTCCGTACCCAGAACAACAAAAACGAGCATCTGGGGAGTCATTTAATGCATTTTTACACAAGAAAATAATTTTAATTCACTGATAAACCCGTTTTCTCTACCGCTCTAGCGAAATTCGTGACGTGGCACCTCGCACACGTCGGCAGCTCAAGACTCAATGTTCTCCCTATGCTATCTCCAGGCCAGGTGGACCAGAGAGTCGTAACACGAAGCAATGGCAAGGCAAATAGTCTATTACACAGTGAACTATGGGCGAGAGCCGAACCAACTCAGCGGGGGCATGGTACGAGCTCATCTTCTCAAGCCAGGTTCTAGATAATCTGACACTTCATCTCCATTGTTACTTGCCATCCGTTTTGCGGTATCATGTGCAATTGGGCACAAAAATGCGGTGCGGAGCCCTGCGACGCAGGCTGTGGCATATCACAAAAGCAGACTTGCGGTCTATTGAGTTAGGCTTCACTTCCTTTCATGGAACACCCCTTTTCATCATCTATCCCACTCATTTTATTCACTCGCGATCCTTTTCTTTCCTACTTGAACCTTCCCAATTGGTTTGCTATCACCCTTTTTCTCCTTCACACATCCCATACCCTTTTTCATTCTCCACCCCACACCCTCCTTTCATCCCCAAACATCAGCGCCTCGCCAACACTCCTCATCATTCATCCCGAATCCAGGCTCCTTTTTTATTGCTTTTTCCGGTTATACAATGCCGAAATTATCTCTATCGTTTGCGTGGCCGACCCAGTCGGTCATTTATCTTATCCGTTACACTTTGTCTGCAACCTTTCCCTAATACATTCCGTCTTATATCATTTAATTTTCCAATTTTGCGGTCTATTCATGGCGCTTCTGGGATTTTAAAATCCTGGCGTCAATTCATTTGCGGTTCCGGGTTATCAACCCACATGCGATGCGATGTCAAATGCTAAATGCATTTGAGCGATTGGGCGGTTTCAGGCGTTTAAAACCTGAACCGTCTTGCGGTTTCGGGGATGCATTATGCGTCCCTGGTATTTTTCGGATAGTCCAACGGTTTTACCGGGACTATCCAGTGCGATTTTCTCTGGGATAGAATGACCATCTCAGAGAGCCTCTAGTGCTGATGGGTATGTAGACCCTGAGCAACCATCTTTTCAGATGTGAGCGATGCGAAAAGCGATTAGAGTACCCATATCTGGGTCTGTGAGGCATGCGACTCCACCAGCACAAACACTGGTCAGAGACTGAGTGCGCAGGAGAGCAGCTCATTATGAGCAGTGGGGTGGGATCGAGCGTGGCTCCCCAAACCCGAGTGAAAAGACTAGCTCAATCATGCTTCGCAAGGGCCCAGAGACCACAAGGCTTGTGCGAAACAGTGAGACCAGCTAATCTTGCTAAATGCTACACTCTTAAATGAGAAGCTACAGGCGCGCATACAAATCAAATGCAATTCATCAAGTCCAAACTCGGTGGCACCATCCAGAGTCTGGAGAATTGATTCAGATCTCATTGACTCACCTGCAAGGTCAAATCAATTCAGGCTATGTAAGCATACCAAGCACGACGGTCAAACAGCAGGTCTCAGGCCTCGAGTTTAGAGCTACGCGACGTGGGATGAATTTTCTATGTCGGTCAGTGCATACAAAATTTCTAGATCACCAATATCGGATACCCAGAAAGTGATTAAGGATCGGTGTGATTATTCGGCTCCAAATCCCAAGGCGCTTCGGACAGAGCAACAGGGACGAGGGCGATTAAATTATCACAGTCATACTGTCTTGCGACTCACCTGTCCGTGTTTCTAGTTGGCAGCGGCATTACATAAATTATGTGCAAGCTATTGTCGAAGAGCGATAATAGAGGATTTATGACTTAATCAAATTCAAAGTCGGGATCCCAGAAAGCATGCTGTCGAGTTTTAAAGTCAAGAGGGACCAGTAGCATCAAAGGATCAAGCTGTCGGCAAGATATTGGATGCCGAAGTACCCTGACTCTCGAAAAGAAGCAGCAAAAATCAGGATTTTCTGTCATTAAATCAGTGCGAGTAGTATGCCATACTACAGCCGGCTAATCGCATTTAAGTCACCGTGATCAAATATGGAAATGCCTGCAGCTGCAATATCATTCAAAGGGCAACAACTCCACCTACATCATAATGTTTATGTTGAAAAGCTTCGGCTGTTGAATTGCGGCCTGCACCTATGGGAGGCAATGTATATGTTACCCTGAATGGGGGAGGTCGAAGTAGATTCAGAAGCGGTTATGTGAGGCCTTGCAGCATCACAATTAGCTTGAAACCGAACATGCAGTCATGAACAGCAATTTACACTAATTTTATCTATTTAATCGTCTATTGACACTTGTCATCTCAAGCCAAAGATTTTCGGTAAAAACTGAGATGTCTTGTGATGATCTGCAGGAGTCAAATGGATTGAGAGGCTAAACTCAACCATTAATGACGAATCACATTGAAAAAGAAACATGGAAGGCAATGCATATTCGAAACACCACTGACATTCCCGAACCCTTAACTCAGGCTACAGGACCCTTGCCCATACCCATAGAGGTGGTGCATGAGCTACACTGTGATTCGTAAAAAGAGCGACCATTATGAGATGTAAGGTCATTTAATCAATTAGAACTTAGCAGCTTCGCTCCTGATCGAGCAGATCGAACCATCACATTATCCCACCAACATCGTGAACATGGAGACTGTTTTCTCAGATTGCTAGTGCCGAGTCGGACCAATACAGGTGTAAAAGGTTAGAGTACCATAATCGATGCCAATAGTATATTCAGATAACTCAAACATAAAGGACGCAAATGCAATACTACAGGAGAGATAGCGATGCGGCAGGAGAGCAGATAACAAAGTTGGAAAGTAGATTTGAAACTACAAACCTTCGCTATCAGAGGATTCGCGGAGAAGTTTCGAACATAGAATGAATAAACACATATATATATATTTGTGCATCCCAAGTGGTGGTACTATTCAATAGTGCGCGATTCATTCAGCCTTTCAAATTCTGGTAACGTACTTGAGCCCAAGGAACTGTTGGTTCCATGGAAGTGGACCACAATCATTTTACTGCCACTAAATATCCTGTGTCGCAAATCTCGAGCACAAATTACGATGCAGAGCATGACACATCATGCTATGGTTCATAAAAATAAGATATAGTAATAATCACTGCTACGCTATGGAAAATATGTTCCCAGCTTCAATCTATCGGGCAGCTTGAACTAGCCCAATTATTTCTAGTTGAATCGTAGCAAGGTCATCAAAGATCAATATGATCTATGAGCTGGGTGATGCCGAAAGACATAGATAGAATTGACTTCATCAATGTCCCCACAATATTTACAACCTACAACTCAGGTCACACCTTCGAGAAATGCGAACCTTAGGCGTATCACAATTCATAATATGGAAGGGAAATGAATATATATGAAGCATTGCACCTCTGACCCTGAATCCTGCGCAGTATTGCTAGAACCAAGACTCGCACAGCATCTAGGCAGACCACCAAATATAAGAGGAATGATTTATTGTCGCAACAGCGATCCATGAAATATTAAGTCCTAAACGCCCGATCTGTTTGTTTATGCCATACCCTAACATAGTGTTCATTGGGGGAGTCATGCTTGACTACAGTAAGGGATATACTCTAGATGTACAAAGAGCAGTTTAAACTCTGAAATACAGAGTCAACCCATTCAATGGAGATTGCTTTAGAGATAACTCAGCATAGGTGATACGTAGGGATATCGGGGCCCGCTATGCATACAGTTCTCGCGAGTACTACATTTGGATTGCCAAATGGGCAGATTGTCAAATGTCACACAATCCGAGGGGCTATCACCACATTACCCTTGTACCAATCCCAGCGATCTGACCAAACAGGCATGAGCACTACCTCAGAAGGCCACAAGCCAACGCACAGCCTTTCCTTGATGATGGGGGCCGGGACACACCGTCGCGTCAAGTCTGCTTGACTACACATCGGGTGCCGGCGGTCGTCCCGGGCTCCCATCGAGGAGGTAACTTGACGAGTCAGGAGAGCCCCCGGCCCCTCGAAGGGCGGGGGCCTCTCGCCCAATAACAATCAGTAGCCAGCAGAGAAATATATTTCTATTTAATATCACTAAGACTATTCTATTGTAAAGAATATCTCTGCTCAGATGTGAAACCTTCGTCAGTAGTCAAAGACTGTCATTTTTGTTCAGATGACCACTGAAATTTTGAATAGACCAATTAGATGCAACAATTCGGAGAAAATCAATGGTACACGATCCTTTCTGCCTTAAATATGATGAAGTGGTTGTCACGGGACGAGATTCGGCGAATGCTTGGCGGGAATTTCACGTTAAAGTGCATAAAATGTGGGTGCGAATGTAGAAAGTACCATCTGTGGCCCTTTCGCGCGTCGAGGACGTCTCGCTGCAGGGAGTCAGAATCCGAATATCCGATCTTAAACGAAGTGTGGGATCAGTGGGGTAGGGTAGTGCATGGTGATGATTCCTGGCGAATTAATGAATGTGAAACAGCTGGTATGAACAGGGTTAAAACTAGAATTTCGGATATGAAAGAATGTGGATAGTTTTTGCCCTCAACGCCTGAACCGTCCAGTTGGCGATGAGAAAGAAAATCAAGTAGAAATAGAAGAGAAGGGTCGTGAAAGCGAGCGAGAAAAAAACGCGGCAATGGTAACACTAAAGCACGACTTGTAAGAGTAATACGATTTTTGAGGCCTACAACGCTTCCTAAGACTGTGACGAGAAACTGAGAAGCTAAAGTTCAAAATGTGGGCTGAAAGTAAGCTCCTGTATTTTTACGAAGCACCCTGGACTATGTACAAAACTCGAATTGAGCTAAAATACTAACTAAGGGGGTTCAAAACTAAATGAGAAAGCGCCTGGGCGCAGTAGGAAAGGGTTCGAAGCAGAAGAAATAAACTATAAATGGTATAGTGGAGGGGTGAAGTGATGGGAAGCGGGGGTTGGAATAGGAAAAGAGGGTAAAGATTGAAGAAATTGATGAATTAAACAGATTTTGAAGCCCGTAAGCATCCTGGGATGCGCTGATTGCAAGGTACCTTGGTCGGGCTATCCATTTGGTGTTATGGCAGCTGATGGTAATAATAAATAGCAACGCGCATGATGATTTTGGCGCGCCTAGATTCGGTAAACAGACCGTGGTGACCGGGATGTGTAAGCGCGCGTGCGTGTGTGATGATGGAATACGAAATTAACGTGTTTTTACGGGTTCAGGTGAGCGCGCTGCTCATCAGCGCTACAATGTATACCCCCAATAATCCTTTATTGTCGACTCGCCTCAGTACGGCACACAACGAGCCGACCATGACAACCACTCACTGCGGTCTTTAAATCCTAAACTCAGTGAATATATGGTGAACATATTACAAATAAATTCTCATTGCACTCCTACCTTTGTTCAGAGAATATCTGTTAAATATGATCTCATTATTTGTTTGCATTTATGCACTATGAAATCACTGAATATATTTTGGATCGTTTGTTCTACGCCAGTTAAGAAATAATAGATATACAAAGAGTTCGAAACACGAGGACGGAGGGCGGCAGAAGGTGATGATGAAGACAAAAGCGACAAGCGACAACAAATTAATAAAGAATGCGATTATCTCTTGGAATTATGTCCGAATATTACAAACAAAATAAAAAACTTTTGCGTCAAGGAAAAATAACATAATAATTTTGCGAAAAAAATAAAATAAATATATATATAATAAAACGAAATACCAAGACCAAAATAGGGAGCTATGTGGATGGAAAGAGGAAGAGTTGTCGTTTTTGCAGAATGCATTCAGTCCTCTGAGTCAATACCAAATACAGAACACATGAAATTTTCGCTCCGTTCCACCAGGTTATTGTAGAATATTGAAGTTGAGGCGGCGGCGCCTGGTCCCCGTCGACCCCTCACCCATTTTCTCCAATCTCTCTTGCTCTTCGGTTTCCCTTTACCAGTGTATATATCATCATAAACCAATTCAAGTATTTCGTCGTCGCCTGGTGACCAATAGGTCCAATAGTTGACCTTGGTTTGTTCGTAAAATGCCGATGGTGGAGGCAGCCAGGAAACAACGGTTGTTTGATTTGCTTGTTCTGTAGGGGCCTAGATTAGTGCTAGTTATTAGACATATACTCTGGCCAGGAGAACTCACTTGTTTTCATATGATAAGCGCCAATGAGGATCTCAATGTCTTGGTCCTCAAGACAATCATCCATGTACTTGAAACCTTCTTGCCCCGATTTCAAGACGTCACCGACCAAATGCAGACGAACTTCAGAGGACGGGCCATCTGCCACCGTGTCAAAGCCCAAATATCGACTCGCAATTCTGGCAACAAGTCCCCCCTGTAAGAGGGCGGCGCGGCCGTGGGGACGGGAGAGAAATTCCTGGACCAGGGTTGTGTAGTCCTCGAAATCTACAGTTGTGAACTCATAGTCACTAGGGTACAGGTACTGCGATACATCTCTGATGACTGATTCATGTTGACGAAGGGATGTGTCGGCGTCCGGGAAGAGCAGAAGGGTACGGAAAGGGACTTGCATTTGCAAAAGGGGCTCCGTCAACGTCATCAACGTATGATCCCTGTTTTGCAGAATCAACCTGACAAGAAGAAGGGCAGCAGCAGCGGTTGTAACCCCCAAACACCAGTCAACTGACAACGACTGTGGTTCCTGGAAGACGTACAGGCGGCTGTTGACCCTCACAACCTTCTCTTGAATGGGATACAATGCCGCTAGAAAATTACGATTCCTAGGATTGAGGTCATCTAAGTCGGGATCCAGAGCTCCAGAACCTCACAGCAACTGAGAGACAAAATGTTGTATACCCTGATTGTCGTTCCCAACCATCTGCCCGCTTTCTGATGCACAACATCCAATAACCTTGATGCAATTTTTCCATCCTATCTCGCTGTTCGACAGTTCCTTATTGAGAATCGGGGTATAGCCAAAAAACATGGCAACATGGTTTACAATATCGTGGCTAGGGTCCAGTGTGATGTGTTCGTTCTCCTCATTTGGGTTGCCATGCTCCTGCATAGGGACGCCTGTGACAGACACAGTTGCGGGTTGCACATCTGTTGTGGTGATGGGCAATTCTTGCTCATGTAGTGCATACTGTGGTCGTTCGGTCGCGACTCTGTAAGATGGTGTGTGTAGGAAATGTGATGGAGAGGAATGTCCATCAGCAATTTCTGATTTTGGCCTGTAGCTCCGAGTAGCGTGAGAGCCATCACCTGTAGTTTGCCTCTTGGCACTGTAGCGTACTGTAGCACTGTAGTACTCTGGAGTGTTATGTCATTCATCAGAGGTAATACAGATTTTTATTATGCTAGTATGGAGCCATCAGTAGTTGTCTTCCATTCATCTATACATATTCTGAGTATTAATTATAGAGTTTTGGATACCATTCTAAGGAAAAACAAGTTCATAGTCATCATCTAATATATAAAGCTAGTACACTAATATAGTTTTCGTGAACTTAAGTTAAATTTCAGGCTAACAGTTTGTAGCAATTGCCACTGTAGGTCATGGTGGTGGTCTTATATATTTCTGTGCTGAGGCCTGGATGATCAGGCTATAAAATAATAATTAATTGACATTCATATAAGCTACATTAGAAGCAAAAATAATGAAACAACATATCATCTTAATTTTATGAGGACTTATTCCAAAATATCATCTCTTATTGATGACGAAAAACTTCAAAAGTTCAATGTTTAAGCAATGGGTGTGGTCATGTGACCAAAAAGTCACGTCCAAAACCGAACTGTTCGATTTTTTTGCCGTTTTTGACCGCTCCGTGCCGGGCGCGTGAAACGATGACAAATCCATCTGGAAAATCATTTCTCGTTCGTGTTTGCAAACTTGTCCATCCTTTCCTTCAACTACCATCTTCTGTACACCATACACATCCACCTCCACCATTCTACACATGCTTCTCTACTAAAGGGTGGTAAGTTTATGTTTCGTGACAGCATAAGACACACTGTTGATGATGGTTTCATAGTGTGTCATTGGGCATTTGGTGTTGAGCTGGCAGTATTGAGATGTTCTGGTATGTTCTCTTGCTCTTGCTTTTTACCTTTTACTTATTTATTCTGACTGGACAGTAATTCTAAGCCTCCTCTTCCTCTACCCTCTCCTTAGTTACTTCTCCCTCTGACTTCTCTGTCTTCTTCAGCCTCATCTTCCATTTCTCCACAGTTCAGCCTCTACTTTCCAGGTAATAGGTAAGTGTCTCTGGCTATTCACATGTTCTAATACTCATGTTTCTTTTTCCTATAGGAGAGCTCTTTACGAGCTTGTAGCAATTTCCCCCCTATATTTCTGCTCTCATCATTTGCGAAGATCCTCTATTTTTTTTTGTCGTTCATTTGGTCATTTTTATTATTTAACGTCTGTATTTTGATGTATTAGATAGTTTATGAATATATATTTTTTCTCCTTCTAATTTTTTTTTGTTAATTGAGTCGTATTTTGAATTGTATATGATATTTTGATGATTGAAAATTACACTCTATGGAATGCAGACCTACTTATGTAGTGGTCTGTAGCCCTCTCATAGCATTCTGTAGCATTTTGTAGCATGAAGGGAGCACTACGTAGTACTATGGACACATGGGAGAGTGCTACGTAAAGGGGTACCCATGCTACAGCACTACAGTGCTACGTAGTGTTACGTAGTACTCCGTAGCCCTGACAGAAATTGCTGATGTCCCGAAACACCAGAGTGAGGAAGTGGAGATAGAGGAGTGAAATTGTGAGGGCCGTAGTACTCTTCAGCATGCATGGGAGTAGGATTATACGAGGGGTTGACATCCAATGGGACCTTTGGACGAGGTGACCCGAACTCGACATCATCGGAATCGCTAACTTCACTCTCAGGGTCCTGGGTTGTTGTGGGTCCAACCCTTGCAAAATGTTCGTAGAGATCCCATTCAGGAGGGTCGGCAAAGGCGTTGAATTTGCGCGTCGTAGGGTCCTTCTTCATGAAGGATATAAGGACCTGCTCTTGACGTTTACGACTGACACGAATCCTAGCGTAGAAAATCTGTCCTCCTGATACAATCTGCTTCCATTGATAAATGACGCATTTCTTCAGAGCACGATTCTTGTCTCTGGCCAGGCGCTGCTGATGGTCCTGATTGCTCTTGGTGCGTTCACGCTCAGCATGCTGTATTTCTTGCTGATGAAAAAATTCCTGCCAGGTTTCATACAACTTTGCATCCTGAAAGTCGTCTGTATCCACCATCTGGGGCCACGGATAATGAACTTCCTTAGACTTGAGTCTGATCATTGCTTCATGGAGAGCCAACTGCTGTAGAAGATGTCTCAAAATGGTTTTGCTGTCTTGCGTGGTTGCAACCTGAGGCATCCTGTCCAGCTCCTGCGACATCCCGGAAAGTTGTGTTGAGGTAGTAGACCATGACTACGGACTTGACTTCGGCAGACAGTCTGTTGAAGTACTGAGTCAGCACGTCATTGATCATAGCCTGCAGTGGAAGAACTTTTGAGAGATGACGCTGAGCGCGAATCCAGGACTCTTCCTGTGCATCTAGCACGAACCAAATGGGGATGTGGTACTTCATAAACCATGCAATGGAAGGTCGATGCTTGGTTGATGTGTCTGACAACCGCAATACCACCCCCACTCGTGCAATATCTGCGTCAAATCGACATACGCGAGATTTTGCAAGCCCTTCCAACCATGCATGTGGAAACCCTCTCTCTTGAAGGCAGGAATACCATTTGACGGTCTGACAGTCGGTGGGGTTGGGGAAGGTATAGTGGGGATGAGCCTGGGCCATGAGAGTCAAGTACGAGAGGAAGCCCATCCACAGGACAAACCAGTCGCGAGAGATTTCAGCTCGGCGCTTGGCGACACTCTGGCTCGAGTGATGACGCAAAAATCCAAGGTCGGAAGGGAGAGGAGGAAGCTCGCCTGGGATGGTGTGATTCAGTCGGATGATGGAACAGGCTTTGACAATACAGTCTTCGGCTTGCTTCCAAGCATGGGACGTGTTGTAAAGAAGTTTGTATCGTTTCTCATAGAGACCATCTACCTTGGATACATCGGTGCTTGTGATCTTTGGCGTCCATGCCAATGGGGAAAAGGGGGTTGAGAGAAAGGATGGCGAAAGGGGCATAAAGCCCATCCAGCCCCATGAATTATTCCACCACACTGGTTGTTTGAAGTCATGGATGGTGAGTTGGTTCGGCCCTCTGTCAAGGAATGGGGATGCCAAGGAGGAAGAAGGCTCTGGAAGTAGAGCATGGGGACGATTGCAGTTCAGTGAGACATAGATTCTGCCATTACAGATGGTCACAGAGCCACGCTTCCAGTCAATGTTGGGGAGCGAATCTTCAGTACTCATGACATATAAGGACTTCGAGGGGTCACTTAAACACAAAATTTCGGCTGCGACCTCAGAGGAGTTGATGAAGAATGTATCAGGTTGCCAATACGCGTCCTTATGAGGTTGGAGATGAAGATTAAGCAGGTATGAGGTGAGGCGACTGTATCAGCTAACCAATACAAAGTCTGAGTTTTTTTAAATGCACAGTGAGTACTTAGAATCGATAAAACACGTCTACTGTATCAGCTAACCAATACAGGACCGTGTTTGGATGAGGCGAAAGGCAAAAGAGACTTATCAGTACTATACAAAGCGTCAGATTAGCTGGTCACGTGTATCCGTCGGAGACTGAAATGCAAAATTATTACCGCTGTCACTCTCAGTTCGAATTCTTCTTCCCAAGTACTAGTACTGTACTGGGTCCTTCGCTTTGCAATGGTCAGCTGCTGCAGGCGAATAATCCAGATCTAGAGGAGCGTGTTTAAAATTGACTTGGAGGAAATGGGACGATCTGTCGCGTTGCAATGGTTGGCTGTTGCAGGTGAACACGGGTCGATGGAGGATAGGTGGTGGTTGAGACATAATCTTCACCTGCATTGTGTCGTCTGATGCAGTGGATTTTTAGTTGTCTACCACTAGATAAACCCTTTCAGCTTATGCTTCACTCCATACTTGTTCCCTCGTGCACAAGACCCATACCGTCACGGACCTCCCCCATCTGCATGCATTGGTTAGCTGATGCAGCATCGTTTGGGAGGCTCTAATAATTACAACCCATGCATATGCCTCCTCATCCACGAAACCCCTAGGACCTCCCCCGTTTGCGTGCATTGGTTAGCTGATGCAGCGTCATTTGGAAGGCTCTGATAATTCCACCCCATGCCGGCTGGTCCACAAAATCCATACTGTCACGAACCTCACCCGCCTGCATGCATTGGTTAGCTGATGCAATGCATTGCATTGAAAGTGCTATGAAAGAGGTTGAGGGATGTTGTGCTCGAAACTTTGCTTGCATTGGTGAGCTGATGCAGCCAGTCAGTCGCATGCCCTCACCATTCCCTCATGTCTCACCTTCACGGACCCGTTTTGTTCTTATTTGATGCTTTCTTATTATAATATATATTTATTCGTCGTCGCTCCTTGCACGGACAAATCGTCTTCTCTAGCACAAGCCCATCCTATTTTTTCGGCTCGATTTCAACAAGAACAATTTAGATTAATCATGATTCCTATTTTACGATACACAGGATGTCCGTTGAATTACTATTTCTTCTGGATCCGTATTTCTAATCTGTCCAGCATTCACCAGTCATTCATTATTCATCTATGGGACGCTGCAACCTGTCCACCATCACAGTCCCACTGAAATCGCAAACGCAGTAGTCGCCAGCCTGTGGTCCAATGTCCAGGGGCTTCATCGCCTGCGGAATCATCACAGAAACCGCATATGGGGTCACTTTCGTATCTGCTTGCTGATACGCGTCCATTGTGAAGCCACACATGCATACCGGATTGACAGGTGCCTGCGCACCTCCCGGTGCATCCATAATCGCCATCAAGGTCGATGACGAATCAGGAAGAGGAGCAGACGCCTGAGACGTGGTGCCTGCCTTCCTGCTACCTCTCAGCAACCAGAGCCCTATGCAAACGACGACAAAGGTTCCGAAAGATATCCAAGAAAACCTCCTCCAAACAAGCGATAGCCGAGCCTTCAAGTCATCCAAGGATGATGCAGAAGGCCATCTAATCTGGACCAGGGAATTGGATGCAGAGGCTGTTACCCGAAGTTTTGCCATGGGTGTAGAAGGGATGGTTGCCTCTCCAGATGGGCAGCTATAAGTAACCTTTTCTTCAGCCTTGAAAGATGGTGAAGGGGAGCTACGCTCAGAAGAGGCGACATGGGGAGCCACATCGGACGTTTGGGATGGACACATGAGGCCCTTTGGAGGAGACAAGATCATCGGAATGGGCGGGCCCATGGATACAGGAAGAGGAAGAGGAAGAGGAAGAGGGGACAATGGCGATGTGGTTGGATGGGTATGAAGGCGGTCCGCAGCGTTCATATGTATGGGTGCCGTCATGGGCATCGATGCCTTCAAAGTTTTCATTACCTTGGCGGTGGATTGGGCTTGCCGTTGGTTAGACTGGACGCTGGAAACTGGCCTAGACAGTGTTGGAGGAGGGGAATACACATTCATGGGATTTGCGAGAACGAAGGGAGGCTGAGTTGAAACCGTCGCATTCACATGCTCGCCCTCGACTTCTTCAAGCTGAACCTCATTGGCTTCCTCCCCAACATCTGTTTCTCTATCTTCCTCCTTGGGACCCTCCATCCATGCTTCCTCGGTTACCTGCTCTGGGTTTGCACTGCGATGAGGGGAGAGATACATGCTGTCGTTTGAAGCATTCGACCTTCGACGTTGATGGCGAGATAGAAGAAGAGAGGAATTGAGAAGAGTAGACGAAGGTTCTGAAGCACCTGGTCTCGGAGGCGGTGTGCAATATATGTCATCCCTCTCCCTCATCCCTTCATCTTGCAACAATTGTGGCTTCCACGAGACGAAATCGTCGGAGGCTGTAAGCAGGGCATGACCTGCAGGGACTGTTTTCAATTCAAGCACCTAGATGGTCGACATATCCCTTGCATAGTGGTTGTCGATGATGCTGAAGATTCTTGCGCCGTTGTTATCATTCGAAATTCCCTGTGGTTCGTTAATAAAAGCTTTATACATACAAGAGCGATTTGACTGACAAAAAATTGCATTTCTGTTTATTAGGTGATGAGCAGTCTTCTGATACTCTCAACCACGTCACTTACAATAATCGGCGGCCTCTTTCCCAGCTGGCTGTGTTAATATCAAGGGAGCGCCCTGGGATTCTCTGCGCCAGACTAGAATTTGGTCAGCTGCTCCTCCTGTAATTAGAGTGTCCTCGTCCAAAAATATGACATCGATCTTTTGATTCCAGTCGAGCAATTGCAGGTGTTTGTGCATTCTTGGCGACGTCGTCGTGACCATTCTTCCAGTTCTGGTGCAATACCAGTCCACCTGAGGCTTTCCTTGCTGACATAGGGCGGCATAGTCTCCAGAAGGGGAAAACTGTCCCCCAACATAGCTATAGATTGCCCCAAATAAGTCTCTGGAACGAGGCGGAAACAATGACTCACTTACACTGTTGGCACATCGAAAACATGCATTCCATCAACAGGGATCCACAGAATGGCATGCGGTTGCGTTAAACTCATAATTCTGGTCACTGTAAGTCACAAGCAATCACGAAAATAAACTGGCTACTAACCTTATGCCTAGGACGCCCGCATGAACAACAACGATCCTATCATCGTCGATTAAAACGCTGCACGGCATCGGCTCCTGCACGACATTCTGCGAGTGCTGAGGGGTTGGGTGAAGGTAGATCCACTTGACGTTGGACCTTTTATCTGTAGGTTTAACTGACGACGTGTAAACATATTCAGGAAAGATTGCCCGGGTTAGTGTAACAACGACTTACAGTTGTTGATGTCTTCAATAAATCCGGCGTTGTAACCAGAGACCACTGCCAATCGTTGCCCCTTGCAGTCTATGGCGATTTGGTGGATAAATGTGTTGGAAAGTTGCAGACAACTACTGTTGTCACGCTCAAGCTAGTGATAGGACTTGTCAGACATACACAGAAAGTGATGATGGTCCACCAACCCCTTCACCGAGGACGTGCTTGTGAATCGAACCATTGGCGGTTCCAATGAAGAGAACATTGTCGTATTCCGGGTGCCATGCTATGGCTTGCACAGGCGCACCTTTCGAGATCCGAAGGCAGCGGATTGCAACATCTTGGTCTTCGTGATCACTGTCCCAGATCTGCATGGTAGCCAATGAATGAGGAATGAATCAAATAGGTAAGCGGCACGACCTCACCTGGACAATGCCTTGCTCATAGCCTACAGCGATATAGCGGCCTGTAGTTGACAGTTTAACGGAGAGAATATCTCCTTGACCGGGGATGCCCAATTTTTCGTCAGTTAGAAACACTGCAAGGTGGTCAAGGTCTATGTTGTGATTATTGGTAGAAGGTGGATATGTATCAGCATTCATGGTGGAGATGTCGGAACAAGAGGAGGGGAGGGGGTGAATTTGAGCTGATATGGGCGATATTAATAAGTCCTCGCTCTGTGCCTTGCCAAGTTTCCTAATGACAAAGGTCAGTTGTCTGTGTCTTTATTACCAGTTTATCATCCTCAAATCTTTTTGTTTTGCCACTCAAGTCGAGTGGCCATCGATGTCTGGCCAATCAAATCTTGCCGCATACCAGATCAAGCCATGGCCTTTGTCCAACAACCCCACTCTAATGATAAATAGTTCGCAGTCTCGATTTCGTGTACTCCCCCGTCCCTATACCGCCTCCTGACCCTCAAGACCAACTCCTCTCACCCAACCATTAACCACAATATAATGGTAGGTCGTTACTTGAACACGCTAACCGCAGGCTGACTTACGTGTCTGTCCCTTTCAGGCCCTCATCCGTGTCCCTTCCGTTGTTAGAACAGGCCTTCGCAGAAACACGCGTCAAAAGAAGATGGTGGGTTTGACAAGTTTCTTTTAATCCCCTTGCCTGATGTCAACCATCGTAAAATAGTCCGAATTCTTATATGATCTGGCATGTACCACCAGTCTGGCAGTGACATGCATAGGTCATGACTGCCATGTATCTACTTCTATAAAGGTCCCCCGCCGCGTGTTCTCTATACAAGCTGACGCGAGAATGCCTTTGATATACCAGGGACATGGCAGGCATATAGTTGTGGTGTATGAGCATTGCCAGTCACTTAGTATCCATATACATATGTACCAGTCTAATGGTACCTTATGTATAGTCATGGGCGCCATTCGGGCTTCGTATACAAGATAGACCAGGCATATTAAACAATGCAAGTTGTAAGATCGAGTGGTAATGTGAAGCTTGCAACGGTGATGGGCACGGACGCACACACAAACACACGAGCCGCCGGGTTCTCTCATGAACGAGGTAGTTCGTATACTTAGTTACGAAGATGAAATGCAAATATAATGACTGAAAATGTGCTTCAGTCTTAATGTACGGCTTAAGTGAGTTTTCTCACGCAATCCTTCGAGTTCGGTCTCAGAATTGAACTGAGTTTGTTTAATTTGAGATGGAGGCGGACATGCGCACACTAACGAATGCTCAAACGGATATCCCAATGGTATGAGGTATGTATTCTGGTGGTTTTTATCCATCTGAAATTGTACTAAATTTTGACTTGGTACATGTATAGACACGACATACCCTCAAATGGCACAGGTATTCAAACCCTAATAAGCAGAGTGAACAGAGTAAACGAGAGGATTCAAACGCCCATTCACGTGTCATATGACCGTATCACATTTTGCAGGCGCGCTTTACCTGCGGAGTTTAAAACGTAACTCTTTCCCAAACCACTACCATCCCCCATCCCCCATGGCTCCCACTCTGCGAGAGGTTACTCATACAGGCCTCAAGCGTCGTGAGCTGATAGGCCTTCTTGAAGGTTTCGGAGTTAAGGAGAATGAAATCGAGTAAGTCTTCATTCACTTGTCCAGATAGTTCTCGCTAAGCGCTACTCTGGAAGCACCGCTGACCAACTGATCAACAAGTTCAAGTGGATTCCGCGGGGGGTATCCTTTTTCTTTCAAGCTCAACCGGTTATCATGGCGTATGTAGAGGAACGAGAGCCCGAGGATGAACCGTAAGTGTATTTTATGAACTATCTAGAGTGCTCTCTGACATTCTTTTAGCGCAACGGATGCAGAGAAACGACTTCATGACCGTTTTCTCGCTCTGCATCCAATTTTGAAGGACTTTATCAAGTATATTCTTGAATTCCCGGAGCTGGTTGATCCCCTTGCAGCCGTTGTAAGTAAATTTGTTATTTAATTTGTTTTTTTGCGCATATATTCTAAGTATATGCGCTTCATTAGGTCATGTAGCTGAGGGCCGAAATAGCGACACCAGCACCCTGCGCACCAACGTCACCAGCTTTATTCCAGCAAACATCAAGCGCGATGTCATTAACCCACCCATCACCTGCAAGAGTGAGCAAGGGTTTAATCACGTCATGACTGGAGCACTTCTTTGTCCCCTCAAGTATCGACACCGCTATGATGAAGACCCAATGTAAGCACGTATTTATTACCTTTAAATTATGGTTTATCTCATTAATTCATAACAGACGATTCAATGCCAACGTCAACGAAGGAAAATTCAAGATTTCCAACAAGCTTTTCCCCTCAGCATTCTATCCTTCCGGGACTGTATACGATGCAGCCTCTATTTCGTCAGGCCTCTTTCGGGGCCATGCTTTTATTCGGGTACGTAATCTTCTCGTTCTCAAATTGTAGTTTCTCACTCAATTCAGGCTATGCGAGCCATTCTCTCTGGCAAAGACTCGATTCAGACCAGCATACGAACAGCAGCTAAGGCATCCCAAGCCGAGATGCATAACCTCCAGCGCGTCACGCCTGAGGTTGTTGCTTGTGTTGGGACCCACGTAAGTGTTTTCAATTCTTTCTGTCGCATTTGCAATTACTGATACAGTTTTTTATAGCTCGTATTCGCGCTCTCTAGTGTTGATAACTGGGGACAGACGCCGAAATGTGGATTCGACTATCCCGAGTTCTATGACCGAATTTTGAGTATATTTACTCAACCCGAAGACGCCTGGACCAAGGAGACGTTGGATTTTCTAACCAGGTAAGTTGTTATTCGTGCTCGTTTGCGGTACTAATGTATTTTAATAGTCAGCTCCCTGCTCTTCGTGACAAACAAACCAAGAAGCGAAAGTGCTATGGAAGGAAGTCAGCCGAAGATGACGAAGATGATGAGGAGGACGAGATGGCCATAGCATTGAAGCAGAGAGCAATGGCTGGAGAGAGACAGGGTCAGGCAGATGCCCAGGTGAGTCGCCGTTTATCACTCTCTTTGCTTTGCTAATTACCTATGCTAGCCTGAGGCACGTCAAGTCGTGCATTCAGAGGCACCACCTACATCGACACAGCAGCCATCGCCTCGCCGGCCTACACAGGACTCGCACGAGGATGATGATGATGACATACCTGTCACTCCACGTCCAACAGCTCGTCGTCGCCAGGTTCTCCACTCACCCACACCTTCCCCTGGTGGTAACGAGCCTCAACCGCCGCCTTCATCATCTCCACCCCGTTCATCTCCACCACGATCTGATCCACAGCGCCCATCATCCCCAATTCATGAACTCATGGGACCACCACCACTTCCTGCGGTCACCTCATTAACCGCCCTGTCCAACCTCACAAATTTACTCCAGTGGGCACTGCCCCGTCGCCCTAGCTTTCTTGGCCGTTCTAGCGGTCGTGAAAGATCACCCACTCTTGAGCCTGAACCCACATCACAACCACCTGCATCGCTCATCACCCGTCGCTCCACTCGTGCATCTACTGCAGCGGCTCCATCTGACTCGTCTTCTTCTTCACTACCCGCCCCTTCAGCATCCTCAGTAGCAAGGGGGAATCGCTCTACAAAGCCTCGAAAGGTGCCCGGGGTCAAAAGGTAGTCGGAGAGGGTTTATTATTATTATTTTATGTTCATGCCGTCTCGTTGCTCTCGTTGCTCATTTGTACTTACCTCCATCACTGCTTTTGTTATTATACTCGTTGCTCTGTATCATTTGTATGTACCCTTTAGAAATGGACTAATATCACTGCATGTTGCGCATTCCTGCTACTCGATTGTGTGATTTTGTGTGATTAGCTGAGTGTGTCCAGGTAGATATGGACCTGACTGCTTGTAGTCGAAGGCATGCCCATGTATGGTATGCCCACTCGTGTACATACTTGTAAGTTGAGCTAGCTATGTACGAGTAAATCTGTCTAGCATATCAATATATGAATTATACCAGGACAATGGACACTTATATGTTCTGCGCAAATTCTATTACTTTACATAGCAACAAGAGACTGGTATTGGGATGTAACTCAACACCAGTCCATGTATACGAGGCTTCTATATATTGACACTTTTCAATACATGTAGCTCAAGTCATGCATCTACTGGTGAACTATATAACCATCGGTATGTCTATATACTGATTGGTATTCAGCTTACAAGACTCTAACTAATTTTCTGATGACTCTATTGTAGGCAATCAACGGATATTTTTACCCCTCCAGCAGTATAGCTCCCTACAAACGACTCACAACATTTGCAGCAACGCACTCCTTGAACTTGCGAGATTTACCCGTCGTGAACACTGCCACTCACTTCGATAACATCAACAACGAACCGATTCTATCTGCGACAGTAATTCACCAAAAGCAAAGATACCTCGTCATAGCTTTTTACGACTCTACACTCGACATGAATCAGAGTCTTCTATCGATCGACGCAGAAGTACAATGGCGAGGTGAACTTGCTATATTTTCCATTGGGACAAGGGTTACTCTCCTGAGCCGCCCCAAAGGCTGCCAACAAGCTATCAGAGAGGTCGTTCGGATGTAAGCTTCTCATCCAATTTGAGTTTCCTTTCTGAGAGCAATTTCTGTCAGGTATATAAGACGTACAAAGCAGGCAATGGATAAGAAGCTGTCTTTGCCAAAGACCATCACCATATGTTTCACCTTCCTGGAGTGTTATGTTGCATATTGACCCCAACTCATCCAGTACTGTTGATTGTTCTCGCCATGCGTCGCATTTCACTCGTATTTTGTACTATATCTTTGTTCAACAGTATAATTTTTTTTCCTTTTTTTTTCTTTTTTTTTTTCTTTCTTTGTATTATATACATTACACCACATTAGTCGACTCCCTACGCGGATAAATGAACTGTTTCTGGCTCGAGTCGTCCATGATGAACCTTCATTCTATTCAGATGCCCAGGTATTTTCCTTTGTAATAATTTATGTCGTCTACTTCCCCATTTGATGTAGGGATCGTTATCCACATCCTGGGGCTACAGTATAGATGACAAAGGAGAGAAGGACAAAGGGACCATATCGCCATATATTAACAGAGCACTCACCTGAGTTGCCACCTTCCCCGCTTTTCCATTCCACCTCCCACCCCCATTAATATTCCAACTAACATCTTTGCATGCAGAATGCCCTGTTGAGCCCCTAAAGATGAACTCGTCCCAGAATACCCAGTGTTTTTTACTGTCCCTCACTATGAAGAAAGATCTTACCCGATAATGCCCTCTTTTCCCGACGCCCAGGTTAGTATTTTTGACTGTGCCACTTGATCATTCCACTCATCCTTGACTATGTCTGTAGCCCCACCGCATCAACTACGGGGAGGAGGTCAAGAAGGCTAACGGCCAATGGCTCAGGAATCCTTCATTGAAGGGTGTGTTCCACCCCATTCAAAAACGAGAATCGTGCGTATTCATTCTCTTCGTGGCCCATAACCACCCTAATCCACATCAGCACTACGCCATCGGGACCTCCCCATGCTCGTTTGCATCCGTTGTCGCCTCCTGATGATTACATCCAATGCGAAGCGTAGGTCCCCGATCGCTCTTGTCTGGCATGCCGTTAAATATGTTACAGAGACATTGCCAAGATACGCCTTGAGACAGCAACAGAGCTTGCTGTGGAGATAATGGATAGTTTAGACCAAGAAGCTTTTCGTACTGTTGTTAGCGCTCTGGCTCTCTGCGAGGACGTCACAGCAGTCATTCAGAAGTGCCATGAGGTCATTCAAGGATACCCAGGAGGTATGGAGAAGTTTGTGCTGCATTGCACATACATCTCTAAAAAGATGAATGATGCCGCTGCTCAGCTTCGACTCAAGGTTGGAGACCACTGTGCCAAGTAAGTGTTTAACTGTTCTCATATTTGACACCATTTAAGCTTCTCCGACCAGTCAATCGACTATCTCAACCTTACTGAAGACTCGTATATCCAGGAAGGACAAATCATCGGCCGCGAAGACTCGTCTGACTGATGAGGCAATGTAATGATTCCTACTTACCTGTTGCATCGGAACATAAAACTGACAACTTGTTGAAGGGCTAAAAATCTCCGTATCCTAGCGGATGACTTCTCCCGCTTCGGATTTGCAAGCCTCACCCAGTTGAGCGATCAGACGTCCGTAGGAGACCAGCCCGGTTGCAAGACAATCCCTTCTTTCATCCCAAACACCTACCACCATCACCCATGGAGTGACACCGAGAATGTTGCTCATATTAAGCTCACAAACACCCAACACACCATCAATTCACCTGCCTCATTCCCCAAGAAAATTGCTGCTTCAAAGAAATCAGGACGGTTAAACGCGAAGCAGAAGAAAGAAGACGAAAAGAAGCGTGCCTATACATGCTTCGTTACAGTGGGCAAAATAATCCAGCAGCCGCCCTCCAACGCCGCCGGTCGCAAACTGGGAGATCTTCACATCCATCTCTCAAGTGGCAGGAAGAAACTCTCCATCTGGCAGGTTGTATCGCTCAACGAACTTCATACCTGGATTACCGTCACTGACGACTACCTCGCCAATGAAGGAACCTACCGCCACCCTCTCTTTCCTGATAGCGTGCTCCATTGCAGATTCACTGGCTATCCAAGCTACATTCTGGAGACAACTCAGAAGAGTTATACCTCCCAAGAGAAAAGTAGCCGCAAGAACGTTGTTGCATTTCTGCAGGGATCTGCCTCTAGAGCTGGATCCTCTGCTTCCGCAAATGTCAGTGCTGAGGAGGACGGAGAAGACAGTGCGATGGAGGAGGATGATGATGATGAGATGTATTGAAGGCGTGCATCGCTACCAATATGTAAATTCACCGCGCTTATGGTAGACCCTTTCCTTGCACAATGTCACAATAAATTTAGTCCGATAAATCTCTAATTTCTTTTTGTATTTGTTATCATGTTTCTTTCTGTTCATCAACAAAGTTGTTTGATCAAATCAGCCAAACTTCATAATATAATTTATATCGTACAAGATGAAGTGGATCCGTGTTTTATAGTTTGATGAGGATATCGCGTAGGGAGGTGGTACTATATCGGGATGTTGCTTTTGTGTCGCTTGGTGAGTGAGCCAAGACTAGATGTCTTTCGAAGTTGTTTCTTACTGAATGTTGCATATCCCTCCTCATCGAACTCAATCAGCTGGAAGACATGATCTCCGCGTCATCGCAACGCCGTCGCAAGGCCGATGAACGATGAAGACAATGTCAAGAACAAACCATAGGGGGTCCAGCAGACGCAGCGTGGTCTTTGACCACCATTGACGATATATGCCTACTCTCGACGGCCCCACTTGTTCATCCTGATGCACCTTTGCAATTCACCACCAACCCAGCCACTTCTGACCCATTTCATCTCGACATTGCTGTGGATATAGCCCACCCAAATCATCCCCCTTTCTCCCTTATGCATGCGCGCCAAAATCAGCGCTTTTTGCGTATAGAGCACAGGATATCCGAAACCTACAACCTTATTGCATCATTGCAAGTAGAAGCTCAGCAAGAGTTACTCGATGAGCTGATGGCCATCATGGCAACTGTTCAGCGCGAGAAACACTTACAGTGGGATACTCAAAGGGACCCGCATTCTCAAAATAACCCCCACCATATCAACACCTGTACGTGATGTTTCATGCATATTCATATTCCTCTGCTAATGCGCACTACAGCAATCTTTTTTTATTGCGGAGAGCGACGTAGCGCCAGCTATCGGTCCACCGTCCTGACTTCCTTGGTGCTTTACCATATCTACCACACTCCTCGACGGGCGATCCGCGTGCTACTTTCAGGATTTAGCACTATTCTACGATCAGTAAACCTCTCGGATATCGAACTGCATCTCCTACCAAAGGATCCCCGCTCCAGCACCGCTTACTACAATATACAACCAATCACCTGAAAGTATATTGTTTGTCCAGCATGCCACGCCCTATACTTATGGGATGGAATGCCAGTCAATAACATGGATCAACCCCTTCAGAAACGATGCACCTCCAAACCAAACCAAGGTTGGAAGGATCCCATTTGCGATGCCGAGCTCTGGAAGGAAAAGAGATTGGCAGACAACCGCACCCTGTACCGCCCAATTAAGGTCTTCACCTATCAGCCATTAAAATATTGGCTTGGGAGGATGCTATCACGCCCAGATATCGAGGAATACATCGAACATTCCCAAACCATAGAGCCTAGCACAGACGGAATCATTGACGATATATGGACTTCCCCTTTACCCCGATCCCTCATTGGCCACGATGGACAGCCGTTTTTCCCTGGACCCCCTGGCATAAGCTGCCTTCTGTTCAGCTTTTCTCTTGATGGTTTCGATCCTTTAACAAATAAGGCTGCACATACACAAATATCTTCCACTGGCATATGGCTCGTACTCCTAAATCTCCCTCGACATCTCCGCTACCTACACCAGAACATTTACCATGCAGGAATAGTTCCAGGCCGTCACAAGCCATCCGCAGAAGAGATCAATAGCTACCTCAATCTCGTTATCGACAAACTCGTGGAACTTTACCAATCTGGCTACTTTTTCTCTCGCACCTTTAAACACGCACTTGGTCGACTTTTTCACGGGATACTGATCCCCTTGGTCTGTGATATGCTTGCCGCTCACCAAGTCCTTGGTCAGGCTGGTGCCCCAACAGCGCACGACTTCTGCACTGTCTGTGACATCGATAAGGATGACATCGATGTGGTCAATGCACAAGACTGGACGCCCAAAAACCTGAACCACATCAAGTATTGGGCTGAACGCTGGAAAACCGCAACAAGTCAACAAGAGAGGGAACACGTCTTCCAAAACTACAGCATTCGCTGGTCGCCATTCCACCGACTTTCATACTGGGACTCAACGAAATATGCAGTGATTGATGCAATGCACACACTAGACTTAGGGCTTCTTCAAAATCATGTTCGCGTTCTATTTGCATTGAGCATGGACTCTCTAAGTAGTGGGCATGGAGGGGACGATATTGCAATAGAGCCAAAAAATAAACTGGTTGCATCGGGCGAACACCTGCGCGCTTATCGCAGCTGTATCAAAGCTGTCACAGATAATCGTGCAACATTGGAGGCAGATTTGATGAAATACCACTGGAAGGTTCTGTACACCTTCTGCATGGAAAACAGCATACACACCAGCTCGCAGGCGGAAATCGTGACGGGAACCGCATGGCTATTGGCACACAGTATTGTAAGATGGGTTCGTATATCAGCGCATCATCTATCAAGTATTTCACTCACCAAGAATCGATTAGCGGACAGGACCTAACTATACACCACCGACAACGACCCTGGTAGACATCGGAGACGATTCAGACGACGAAAGAGATGGAGATGAACCCAGTCATGATGCAGATGACTTACAGACCGACAGGGAAGTCGCTGCTGTCGCCAAGGCGCTTATAGCAACAGCAGATACAGATACGCCAGAAAACAGGACGAAACTCCACTCCACAGCAAAGAAGAGACTGTACATTCACATTGCAAACTGTATTTCTGTCGATTACATGGATATAGATATTGAAAGGAGATCAGCAAAGCAGAAGTTGGGGGATCTCCTTCTGACAAAGGTAAATTACACCAACTCCGTTCCCTTTCCCCTCTTTCTAAACCCGAAATTTTAGCTTCGAGAGGACGCAACTGGCAGCTACAAGGGAGAGCTTCTTAAACTCATACCCGAATCTAGAATGTTGAACACTGCTTCGGCAGATCCTGGATCAGTGGAAAACCACCCTATAGACGAACAGCTCCCTGCCGACATCGACAAGAGTCTCGCGAATGTTGCGAAGCTTTTGTTGGCAATGATAAACAACGATACATCCGCCAGTGTAAGAAGGGTTAACAACGCTGCAACCAAGAGGATCTATGTTGAAATATGCCGAAGGCTATCCATAGACTGCTTGCAAATTGATCTGGAGAGACGGACTGCGAAGCAACAGTTGGAGAGCCTTCTGCTCGGGAAAGTAAGTAATTATATTGCATCTTCTATCATAAAGCTCAACACCTTCTAGCTCCGAGGTGACCCTTCTGGGACATACGAAGAAGCCCTACAAGGATTATTGCCCAAATCCAATATATCTCAATGTGTGGTCCTGGGCAAAGAAATCATGCAAATTGTATGGTCTGATATGAAGACAACGCAGCTACCAACATGGGTTGCAACAGCACCTCCTAATTGGGGTACCGCGGAGCGCGGGAAACTTAGCGCTGCCCAGTGGAGGGTTGTATGCACTGTACACCTCCCAATCACCTTGATACGTCTTTGGCAACACGAAACAGGTCGTCTAAGAGCTCTATTGGACCATTTTATGGACCTTATTCGTGCTGTTCGGATCGCCAACATGAAGACGTCTTCACTGTCCCAAATACAGGCCTACAACCACCACATCTTCCGTTATGTGTCCAATATTACAAGCCTTTTCCCCCACGAACATTTGAAACCCATGCATCACATGGCCTTGCACATAGGTGACTTCCTCGAGCGTATGGGTCCTGTACACTCATACAATTCGCCTTATTTCGAACGCTGCATCAATTTCTTTCATCATCAAAACACCAACTCGCATCCCGGTGAGTGACATCCGTATCTGGAGTTATATATCGCATTCACGCCCTTCTTTTCTGACAGGCGAGATGGAAACAACCCTTCTCAATGCCTCTGCACAAAGCGCAAACCTAAGGGCGCTTCTGGAGGATGAAAGTGAAATTAAACCTCTAGTTTTGGAAATGGTTGAGAAGATAGACGCGATCGAGAAGGAAGACATATGGGGCTACAGACTTGCAAGCATCCCCGACCCATCATCACCTTCGTATACCTCCTCACATGGTGCCAAACCTGTTCAGCTTTCCGACCCCACCCAAGAGCTTTGGAGGCAATATGTAGATCAACATCTTCCTACCGCCATCAACGCAGGTGAACCTGTTTTATCCTACCGACAAATCGCAGTGCAAGGTGTATGCTACAGCACTACAGACCACATATTCCGCAATAGTGCTGTCTTCTTTATGGACACCATTCTTTCGAACACTGTCTCCTCCATGGCAGATTATGATACCCTGAAGGCGGCATTCATCGACTTAATTTTCCAGCCACAAGGGGGAAACCCGCAACACTTCTATATGGTCATACGTGAACTAGTGCCAGTGAATGAACCTCATTTGGACCCGTTCCGGCCCTACAGTTTTTCAGGCGGTTTCCTCTGTCGCAAGAACAAGTACATCCCCAAGATAATTCAGATCGATCAACTCAAGTCTCATGCAGCACTTACTCCAATGTCGTTGGGCAAACTTGGCGAAGTTTATCACATTCTTTGTGTGGATAGGGTAAGCGCTTTCGCACATATGGAGGAGAATTGTGTTTGATTATTTCCGTGACTAGCTAATGAATATCTTCGCAACGGACGACTTGAATTCCTCAGAGCCCGAGGCAACAAGTAGCGATGGGCATGTAGACACCGATACACTGTAACTCAACCTTGAAGATCCCCATGAAGGTAAATGCATGGTTGGTTGGTTATTTGGATATTCCCCAGATGTCTTGACAAAGAATCGAGCTTCAGGATGGATCGCCTTACATAAATAGAAATAACTCCCTTATTTGGCATACACACAGCCATTGATCGATTATATGGGTGCATGTTTTTTTGTTGAAACAGATGATTGTCATAAAATAGTTTATCATCATCAGACAAAGGCACTTTTGATTATATATAGGCACTTTTCCATATGCTTTGATCTTTTTTAAACTACCCTCTTTCCAAGTGGCACACTTACTATCGATTTCATTTCAATTCCTCCTTGCAGGGAGCAATGAGACACATATTGCACAGGTTTGGTGCCTTCCGCGATGCGGACAATCGATCTGGTATGTGCAATTATTTTTCTCCTCGGAATATCTATTCTAATGTTCGCATCTTGTCCCCAGAAATTTCTGAAGCGTCAATGGACCGTTATTTTGATGCTCGGAGTGAACTTTCCAGCAACCAGTCAGCTTCATCTCCATCTGCATGCGGAGAGCAGTTGCTTTCTGCTACCAGAGCTATATCCCTTGGGACACATCCTAGTCTCCCTGTGCTCTCCAATGGGAAATACTTATTGCCGAAGAAACCACGCCAAACTAATCAATCCAGCTCGACAAGCCATCAATGCCAACGCCCTTACTCTCGGTCTTCCCCCGCACGGACAACAAGCAATCCTAGCCCAATATTATTTCGACCCCGTGACCCCTCCATCATGCGTATTCCCTCATCTCCTATCCCACTTCCATCCCCGCCAACCTTGCATAATTCCCGTTCCCTTCCTCAACCCCAAATGCAACCATCGTCAACCCTTTTCACAAACTCATATCCCTTTCGTTCTCCATCCATGCCTTTATCACTGTTACATTTAACCTCATCACATATTAGGAACACTGATAAACCCACATCCCCTTCCCCGTCCCACACACAATATTTATCGCTACCCTCAGTCCCACCAGACACTGTGATTGCATCGTCCCCCAATGATACATCACGCCATCCCCTTCCTGCTCCAACTGACTTTCTCTTTTCACCCCTCCATTCTCCTGATCACCTACCCCCTTCTCACGCTCCTATTCCAGTACTACTCCATGCCAACTCACCACTCATTCCTCCTGTTGTCGCTTCCCATATCATCTCCCCTGATCAACTGATATCAAATACGGATGCACCATCCATAGCTCACCCATCCAACAGTACTCACGAAGCTCGTAACACAGATGATCGGACCTTGAAAAAGATCAAAAAGTCATGACAAAAGAAAAACCCAGTAGCATTCCCCAAACGTCGCACTGATGACGTTTTAAATGTACAGGTGTGCTATGTTAATTTACTTTATATTCTAAACTCTAAAAAAACCTTCGATTCACTACAGGCCCAAATCCGCCGACATATCATGCTGCTCGTCGACAATGATCCATTCAACCCAGAACGGGTCGTCTCAGAAGAGGAAGCTGCTGATTTTGAGCTGGATTGGCAGAGACAACGCCCTCATTCAACGTTCCAGTCTTGCGATACAGATAATTTCCGGCTATTTTTCCATCATACACCAAGGTGTGGATGGAATGAATCTGCTGCAGAAGTATTTGCGAGGGACTTTGTCCGTGCTCTCCAAATCTCTGAAGAACGCCTCCCAGATATCAGGGAACGATTTCTTACTCGCGTCAGGACTTTACAGCGTGATTTTAAGAAGTATCAGCTACCGGATGAGCAGCAATGGGAGGCTGAAAAGGGTAACTGCCGGAGAGGGAGGAGAACCACAGTGAGTTTTGGCCCCATCTGTGTTGGTTTGATTATTTATGCATTGGCAAGACATTTGAGCGCCGACTTTTTGTTGTGGAGAATCATCCGAATCTCAAAGGTTTTACCAAAGAAATGGAGTACCTAGGCGGCGATGCTATGTCTGATGATGAATCCGATACCGAGGATGTCAACATCGTTATACGTGTAAACGGGAAACGACGTCCAGGTCGACGTTCATTTACTTATCACGTCAACAAACCGAGGTGGCGGTCTTCCACACTTTCAAGCATCCTGCACAGTCTTGATACCTTATACCCCGTCGTCAAGAGCATGCTAGGGTATGGTCGGCGAGGTGCTCTTCCCCGCCTTTGTATCCACAACAGTCAACGCTTATCACACGAGACCGCATACCCTCGTTGTTTGCCCTCTTCTGTGTATGATCGTGAATGGCTGGATTCAATCCAACCTGGAGCGAATCCCATTACTCCATCCCCACAACCCCTTCGTCTTGCGGAAATGGCAGAAGTGCTTCTTGGGTACATGTCACGCTGTCATTCCTCATTTATTTTGCGACTGACATACCTGTGTTAGCTTGGTTGGTGTTAGAGCGCAATAGCACAGGCAATCAACATGCCTCGATCCGTAAATGCTAAAGTGCCCTGCCAATTTGGTGGCCCTATCAAATATGTTATCAATGATTCAACGCGCGATACCCTACTTGTACATTTATTTTTTCGCTATTAATTGCTGTTACAATGTATTATTCTTAAATAAATAAGCGTGCAAACGAATACAACCCGAAAATAGGTCGATGTTTCCATGCCGGATACAAAAATCGTTGTTGCTCGTTAACCCATGAGCTTCAAGCCTCACTACAAGTATGTTAGTACGCACCCACTCTCACTCAAAATCTTGTTGCCAATACTGATACAGCTCGTTTTAGGTTTAAAGGACAAAAGGAACATTTCTCGCTCAACTTGGCGTAAATAGGTGCCAGACATTCCAAAGCCCAGGCGAACTGCCAATCATGCAATGGATCTCGGAAACATATACTCATAAGGCGGAGACCAAGGAGAAGTGGTAAGGTAGAGGTGTCCTCTCCTTTCGTCTGCCTTCATCCTCTCCTTTCGCCCTCTCCCTTCGCTCACTGTCTTCCTCTGCCCTCATTGCCCTTGCTCTCCCTCGCCTTCTCTCTTCCTTATACCTACCTTTATCATACAGCATACAAGTTCCGATCTGAGATTCGCGTTTTTCTTCGCGATATTAGCACTGCCGTTCGGAAGTATTGTTGAGCCAAGGACATTTTCTTGGTAGGTGCAGTTCCTCTCTTTCTCTCTCGCATACGCATGCTTACACGTCTTGTATTCTCGCAGTACACAACGCTAGTCGATACACAATGAGTCCCTATCTGTGATATGTCAACATAATATATTTGCTATATCTACCTACTCAAGATGCGTGTTGCTAACTAATTTACTATTACGGTTGAGCGTCTCTTTGTAGTTGCAGGCTAAGGGTTAGCATCAGTAAGTACCAGGTTAGCTAACGGTTAGCAGGTGTCATCTAGGTACACCAAAATATTTAATTTTAATTTGCAAGAGCAGATAACTCCTGGCTAAGAGGCGCCATTGTGTCCTTAATCTCTTTATGATAATTATATTCCCATTTGGTTTCACATATATTCACATAACTCATGGATGATTATATGTAAATACAAATTTAGAATAAATCCGGAGAACATATGGTTTGATTGTTTTGATCAAATGTAATCTCAAAATAGAAAAATGTTCAACATAAGTTCAGTGATTTTAGGATTAAAAGACCGCAGTGACTGATCCGAAGCGCCATCACCATCACAGCTGCAACTCTACTTTGTTCAATGATCTCACCAATTAGGTGTCATATGTAATCTGATTTAACCTCATTGACCCAACAGTGTGCATATCACAAAGCCTGTTTATTGGGTCTATTCATGGACTCATGGAAAGTACAGGGCATGAAAACAATGAGCGGAAACAAGCAGAAACCTGCACTGGTGCACCGAAAATAAAGTTACATACGTGAGCTGACAATGATGGATTTTACGGTGAACTACATAGATGAATTTAAACAGAAATACAAGCCTGTGGACTCAGAGTACCTATCAACTACAAACTTCGTGCCTGAAGCAGGGAACCATCCCATAAGTCAAGCATCGTGACAATCTGCCACAGCATCACCCCAACACTTCACCAAGCTGATGACACGAACAATAAGCTGTTGCTTCTGTTGGATAGGATCGGCAGTGGCGGAAACGTGGACCCCAGGTTGGTTGGATGGAGAACTGGGGGTTTGCATAGGGAGCGGTTGCTGGAGACAACTCTCCAGCTCAGCCGCTCGGGACAGAGCAGATGATGAAGGTGTGGTATGCATGATGGCTGCTTGAGATGGCAACAAGTCATAATGGGAGAGTCCATGTTGGCAGAGGGAAGGTCAGGTAACGGTGCTGACACAATACCAAAATTGTCGTAAAGCTCCTTTTGGAACTTTGCGAGCAGCGCCGCAGTCTCCTTCAGCTTGGGGATGAGCATTGACGTAAGTATGTCATCACCGCGTTCTGAGGCGCCCTTGAGATTCATTTCAGTATTAGCCAGCTCTATCTCGAGGTTTTGGATTCTGCTTTGGAGGTCTTCTGTGAGTTGTTTGCCAAACGGAGCAGACTGGAGCGGTGTCTGGCCCCGGAATTGTGTTTCAAGATGAAAAAAATCTACTGCTGAATCTCTGAAGACAGTATTGGGAATATAGAGCGCAGATGCTTGAGTGTTGTGGAACTTGACAATCTGAGCGCCTTTGTCAACGAACTCCTAAATACACAGATCAGAGTTTGCATAAAATGGAGAATAAAGCCAAACCTCATACCTTCCAAACAGTGTCCTGAAGCTGGTTAAAGTTGCTTTCTGCCCTTTTCTTCGCTCCATCTCCCCAAAGGTTGTCCCACATGGAAGTTACAATAGTGATGTTGCCTGCCGTCTTGGCACCTGTGAGCACTTGAAAGGTACGAAGCACCTCTCTGTGGCTGCCAGGGAGGCGCACACCATGAATAGGAGTGAAATATAATATGCGACCGAAGTTTACAGCTCTGGTACATATCATGAGGGTATATACAATGTATAAGCAACCATGTGTACTCACCCGGACTCTCGCATCCACGCTTTCAACATGGATACGATACTCATCATTGAAATCCTGGTGTCGGCAAAGCCGGGTACATCAACAAGCGATATCTGTGACTCAGAGTAATCAACGTTCATGAGGTTGTAGGTGTTGACAGTTTGCGTGAATCCATCCAATTGATTACTGGATAGATGGAGTGAGGCGTCTTGTGCGAGTGCCTCAATAAACTGTGGGATAATGACACATACGTCGTTCAGTAGAAGTAAAAATATGATATTTGGTGGTCGCTTACGGTGCTCTTTCCGGCTCCAGTAGGTCCCACAATTCTATGTTAGCATTGATCATGGCCGTCAGGCTTAGTGCTAGTGGAGGGGAAGAGTGGAATTCGTACAATAGCAGACCCGGCTCCTCTATTTCATCCGATTCAACACGTTTTGCAGAGATAGGGCCATTGATCCTCAAGTTTAGGTAACCAGCGGGGCCAATATTCATGACAAAGGGTGGCGATTATGGTGGGGTTAGGATTACGGTTCAGAAAAAGGGCGATGGTGGTGAGAGATAAAGCGATAGAAGCCCAGCAAACTTGCATTCCGAGCAATCCACGGCACCGTCAGCTTGCCTCGTGGATTTAGCATGGTAAGTCACATGAAAACTTGAGTCTTCAGGTTTGCGCTTATCTCGATCACTGGGACTCGTGAAACTGAAGCTCGCTTGATGAATATCGGCACTCAACAACCGAAATAAATACAAAGTACTAGTGTGGTGTTCCAGCTCTTAGGTCGAGATAATTCCATTTCGTATTGAATTCATTAATCATGTTTAATCTACAATTCGTCTCTAATCAAACTTGACATTGTTCAGATCATTGTACTTTGTGCTTAACTCCCCACCTCATATGCACTGGCACTGGCACTCACGGCACTGTCACCGTCACCACCACCCAAGACCCCACCAACGCAAACGCATTGGCGTGAATATTATCTTCGCATACTCGCCGTCTTTCTTCATCAACTCCTCGTGTGTGCCCATCTCGGCTATTGTGCCCTTTTTCATGCACCTATTGATCATCGACGGTCAGTAGTGGGTTAAGTCGAGTCTCATCGAATTAAACAGTGAAATTCGAAGCATGAGGGAATAAAGGAGCGAAATCAACTAAGAAAAACAGAGAGACCAGGACGAGAAAAAAAACGGCACGAAGAGGATAAGATACTCACACTACTAAATCGGCCTCCTTAACCAGGCCTCCAAATCGGTGCGTCACGAATACCATAGTCTTTCCCTCTCTAATATTAACGAGTCTCTGGAATGGTCGTAGCTCCGCCTCTGCGTCCAGTGCTGAACTGGGTTCGTCCACGGCGACGAATTTGATGAGGTTGGAGTGGAAGCGCATAAAAGTATGCGCGCTAGGAAGGCAGCAGAAAACATCAGTACCACGACAACACTATTACTAAGAAAGACAGAGAAAGAATGACTCACGCAACCAAACTCTGCTTCTCCCCTACACTCACGTCAATCGTCTTCCTCAACCCCTCCAGCTCCTTCGCAAGCGGATGCTGCTTATCATTATACAGATCGACACTAAACGACTCTTGCATCGGATCCAACCGCGTCTCGTACCCATCTTCCAACTTCGACGGTGACGGCGGCGAGTTTGTCGTATGCCTTCTTGAATTCTGCGACGTTTGAGATGTGATGAGACAGATCCAGCGTACGGGCCTCAGTATGCAGAGAATGGCGAAAAGCAGCCTGCCAGTGGTGCGGGAGAGGTGGAAAATGAGTAGAATCTGTGAGATCGATACGAGGACGGGGGAGAACAACAAGACGATGGAGGAGGGATTGCCGGGCGTTGTCGGGAGTCGCTTCAGATTCAGAGATATTGTCTATAAATAGTCGATCAGAGTTTGGTAATCATGGGCGCAATGAAGATCGGATATAACTTGGGATGCGGGGAGGTCGACACGCAGTCGCGCTATTTTGGCAATCGATCAATAGGGACCCCAGATAGAATGGTAGATGACATACCGTGCATGAGATACATAATAAACGCGTCGTTACTCTCGTGTGCAGCTGCGATAACGCGAGTTCCCTGAGAAACGAAGGTCAGTAATCACGGAACAGGCGCATACACAGAATGGTGCATACCTCGACCAGGTCGTAAATGTCATGGAGAGCGCACACCCCAGTATTATCACCACCGCGCACATGATAACCCCCATGCCATTCTCCACTGCTCTCAATAACACCCTGCTCAGCAGCATCATCACCGTTTCTTCGACCACGCCCCAGACCTGGCTGAATATGCAAAACGTGAGGCCTAGGAGTAGGGGCTGAAGAGGCCGTATGGCTATGAAAATTCGCGGTAGTCATTCCTATGGGATGGCTGCTTGGAATGAGCTACTTTGAGCGTCCAGACACCAAGAGAATGCGGGGATATTGTGACGTCAGGCTCTGCGAGTTATTCAGGTGAGGTGGGATTTCCTTTGATAACCTTAACATCTGCAATCGCGATATAGGATTGCTCGTCAGTGTTTCTTTTCATCGTTGACTTCATAAAGAAAGGAACAGAAGGAGAGAGGGAGGGAGGAGGGGCGAATAAGGAAGATGGAGCGCGACAATGACAAGGCAGATAAAGACCTCCATACCTTCGACGTCATCTTCGGGTAACCAATGAAAAGAAATGTATTTAGGTGCAGAGAGGGTTATGCAGTCCACGGGTCCATAACTCTGGAGAGATAAGACTACAGAAAATTTACGGTTGTCCCTCAGAAAGCGATGAACGAGAGCGGACTGGCGTCCGCTTTCCTTGTCTCATTTAAGTGCCGACTTTGACAAGCGACACCAAAGAAATTGATAGTTTGTGAGAGCAATTATGAGAATACCAAAATAAGGAAATGAAAATGAAAAGAAAGTCTGTGGAGAACGCGCCTCTAACTGTCCTGTCCATCCGCAACATCATCATTCAACCTAACAGCCATAGTCCAACCCTTGATAAATATTTGAAAGAGAATAGGAGCTCACTCATGAGTCGAGTGAAACGAGAAGAGCAGGGCAACTGAGGACGACACTCCAATAGCGAGGTGATGTGTGAGCACAAAGACGGGGAACAGGGAAGAGGATGAACTGGAAGTTGGTTCGTCGATTTCAATCTCCGCTCGAACCCTATTTCCAATTTTCCATGACACATCATTTTCAATCCCAGCTCCAGCGCCTGGTATCTCAGGAAACGAAGAATATCAGGACGAGGATCACAAAGGAATATGACAATGAAGTGTAAATAAATGAGATGTTCGTCCATTTTACGTAGATTTATCTCTGGTTGCTGGTGCACTCCCCAACTTCGCCCCACCCACACTTCCCGGAGCACATGTCGAACTTAGTCGGTATTTGTTTCTGTCACTTTTGTTCAGAATTATTATGATTTGTTCCATAAGTCAATTCAGATGCAATATTACACTTCAACTCTCATGAATCCGGCGAAAAATCGATCAAATATGGTCCTTTTCTACCTCGCACATCATGATGCGGTTGTCACTTGTGGTGAAAAATCACATCAAACCACGCTCCCCAGAGTCCACTTTGTGCGAATAGCCACTAGTTTCCTCACCTCACCGCCTTCCCTATGTATGGCCCTTTTTTCAGAATACTCACCGGTGTTCCTGCGCGCACAGCTCGAGCAGGAAGCCCTTCTATTCTGGTGGATGAATCCCCAATTGACGATCTATAGAGGTGAGATTTGCATTTGAAAGCGCACGAATGACAGGTGCGAGTGCAGAGGATATCATCTGTGGTACTTGTAGAGGGCGAGGAGGACTCGGAGCAGGGAGTCATATATGCGAACATGCAGTCCACTTCGAGTGAAAGGGGTGGGTCGGGGTGGTGAACAGTAGTCATAGGATTCATGAAATGGGCGACCATTTGGCGTGAATTAGTTTAAAATTACAATATAGAATATGAAAGAATGTGGATAGATGCAGCGCTCAATGCATGAACCATCCAGATGGTGATGTGAAACAAGAATTAAGAGGAAATAGAAGAGGATGGTTGTAAAGCAAGAGAAGAAAAAATGAGGTGATGGTACAATCACATAAGGACTCATAAGAAGCCACGTCAATGGCTGACTCACCTTGATGGAAATAACGAGTCATTGTAACAACCGATGGTCCAAGCACCATCATCGCAGCGGCAACCACCCTACTTTGTTCAACGATTTCATGAACAAGGTGTCAGGTATGATCCGATTTAACCTCATTGACCCAACGGTTCATTGGGTCTATTCATGGACTCATGGAAAGTACGGGGCCTAAAAACAATGCGCGGAAACAAGAAGAAGCCATGCACTGGGGCACCGAAAAGAACATTATATACATGAGCAGAAAATCACAAATTTTACTCTGAGCTACATAGATGAATTGAAGCGGAAATGTAAATCCACGAAGTTTGAGAATCTTGGGTATCTATGAATTATGAACTTTGAACCCGAAGCAGGGAGGTCAAGCCTCATGACGGTCCGCCATGGCGTCACCCCAACACTTCAACGAGCCGATGACACGAGTGAGAAGCCGTTGCTTCAGTTGGATGGGATCAAAGATTGCAGAAACATGGGCCTCAGGTTGGTCAGATGGGGAACCGGGGGTTTGTGTAGGGAGCGGTGGCTGGAGAGTTGTCTCCAGCTCAGCCGCTGGGGATGGAGTAAAAGATGAAGGCATGGCATGAGGGGCGACTGATTCGAATGGCTGGGGAGTCATGACGGGAGTGTCGGTGTTGGATGGTCCACCGATGGCAGAAGGGACATCGGATAACGATGGCAGGACAATCCCAAATTCGTCGTAAAGTTCCTGTTTGAATTTTGTGAGAAGCGTCTCTATCTCCTTCAGCTTGGGGATGAGGGTAGATGCAAGCCGGTCATCGCCTCGTTCCGATGCACCTTTCAAGTCCATGTCGGTACTGGCTAGTTCTATCTCGAGGTTCTGGATTCGGCTTTGGAGATCATCCATGAGATGGTTGGCAAACAGAGCGGATTTGAGCTGTTTCCTTCCATGGAATTGGATTTCGAGACCAAATTCAACCGTTACTAACTCTCTGAAGGCAGTATTGAGGATAGAGAGCACAGATTCTTGAGTATTGTGGAACTTGACAATCTGAGCGCCTTCATCAACAAACTCCTAAATACACAGATCAGAGTTTGCATAAAACAGAGAATAAAGCCAAACCTCATACTTTCCAAACAGTGTCCTGAAGCTGGTTAAAGTTGCTTTCTGCCCTTTGCTTTGCTGAATCTCCCCAAAGGTTGTCCCACATGGAAGTTACAATAGTGATGTTGCCTGCTGTCTTGGCACCTGTGAGCGCTTGAAAGGTACGAAGCACCTCTCTGTGGCTGCCAGGGAGGCGCACACTATGAATAGGAGTGAAATATAATATGCGACCAAGGTTCCTGGCTCTGGTGCATAAAATGAGGGTATATACAAGGTGCAGGCATCCACATGCACTCACCGAGACTCTTGCATCCATTCTTTCAGCATGGAGACAATATTTGTCATAGAAATCGTGGTGTCGGCAAAGCCAGGTACATCAACAAGCGATATCTTGAGCCCAGAACTATTGACATTCATGAGGCTGTAGGTATTGACAGTTTGCGTGAACCCCTCCAATTGATTACTGGAAATACGGAGGGAAGGGTCTTGTGCGAGTGCCTCAATGAACTGTGGGACGACGATGTATACATAGTTCAGTAGAAGTGGAAATGCGATATTTGTTTGCCGCTTACAGTGCTCTTTCCAGCTCCAGTAGGTCCTACAATTCTGTGTTCGCATTGATCATGTATGTCAGGTTTAGTGCTCATGGAGGGGAAGAGTGGCATTCGTACAATATTACACCATGTAAGTTTACTCGATAGGGTGAAATGGCAAGCTTTGCAGTGATAGGGCCATCGATATTCAAGTTCGGATAATCAGCGGGGTCGATATTCATAATGTTGGAGAAAGCAGTGATGAATGTCAGGATAGGATTATGGTTTAGAAGAAGCGCGATAGTGGTGAGAGAGGAAGCGACACCATCGCAGAAAACTTGCATTTAGAACAATCTAAGGCGTCGTCAGCTTGCCTCGTGGATTAAGCATGGCAAGTCACATGATAGCTTCAGCCTGGAAGTTTCTGGTTATCTCGATCAGCACGACCGGCGAAACCGAAGCCCACTTCATCGTCACTCGAGAGCCGACATAAATATCAACGGTGATAGAAGTTAATTCAATACATGTTTTATTCATTAATCATATATAATCTACAATTCATCTCTAACCGAATCAAATTCAATAGTGTCCATATCACGCGTACTCGACGTTTAATTGGGTTTAATCTCCCCTTTCCCATGTTGCCTGGTATATCCATCGCCTACGCACTCGCAACACCCTCACTCACGCCCCCACCAGGCGCGAACGCATTGGCTTGAATATTATACAACTTGGCATACTCGCCGTCTTTCTTCATCAACTCCTCGTGCGTGCCAATCTCGGCAATCGTGGCGTCTTTCATGCACCTGTGATCATCGAAAGTCAGTATTGAGTTTAGTCTCACGTTGAATTAAAAAGTGAAAATCGAAAGTATGAGGGAATAAAGGAGTGAAATCCAGTCAGACAAACAGAGGAATCCACACGAGAAAAAAGACGACGCGAAAACGATAAGACACTCACACTACTAAATCGGCCTCCTTAACCAACCCACCGAAACGGTGCGTTACGAATACCATCGTCTTCCCCTCTCTCGCTTTTACGAGTCTTTGGAACAGTCGTACCTCCGCCTCTGCGTCCAGTGCTGAACTTGGCTCGTCCACGGCGACGAATTTGATGAGGTTGGAGTGGAAGTGCATGAAGGTACGCGCACTGGGAAGGTAATAGAAAACATCAATATCACGACAACGCGTTGAAAAAGACAGAAAGCATGACTCACGCAACCAACTTCTGCTTCTCGCCTCCACTCACATCAATCGTCTTCCTCAACCCCTCCAGCTCCTTCGCAAGAGGATGCTGCTTATCATTATAGAGATTGACACTAAACGACTCTTGCATCGGATCCAACCGGGTCTCGTACCCATCCTCTAGCTTCTTAATGACATCAACCGCACCGCCCTCCTCCGCCGCCTGCCTGATTAGGTCCATGTCGGATGAGCGTTCAGGGAACCCGATCCCGATGTTTTCAGCGAGGGTGAGGGGATAAAGTGAATTATCTTGGGAGAGGATGGCGGTGGCTTTGTGCAGGTCTCCAACTCTGTACGAGGACGACGCTCGTCCGTCGATGCATACTTCACCCGAGGTGGGGTCGTATAAACGAGACAGAATGCGGGGAAGCGTGGATTTGCCTGATCCATTGGTGCCAACAATGACGAGGAGTTGGTTGGGTGTGATGGAGAGGGAGACACCGGATAGGGCGTTTTGTTTGGATTGAGAACGTGACATTCCTATGGTCATGCCACACCAGTACCAATGAACCAAGTGAAAGAAGTGAGATGAACGAAACACGCACTACAACTCGAATGCCATACCCTTCCCCGCCTTCTCGTCCTCCGGCGCAGGATACGCAACCACGCCATCGCTCAAATTATTAACCACATTCCCAGCCTCATACAGCTGCCTCGCGCTCATCACTGCCTGCCTGAACGTCTCACTGCTCTGAAACACCCTGCCGAGGGAGTACCCTAGCCACGCTGAGCTCTGTTGGAGGATTGCTAGCGAGCTCAACGAGAAGTGCGCAACAAACCATGGGGAGATCGCCTAGGGCTTTGAGCATCATATCCCGGAAGGGCGTTTCGGTCCGGTCATAGAGCATGTAGGGGTGCTCAACAGTGACGTTGGCGAGTTTGTCGTAGGCTTTCTTGAATTCTGTCAATCCAAAACGAATGAGTTTCATAAACACTAGTCGGCTCAAGGAGGAAACGTACCACTCATAATCCACTCCCCCAAGTTCCCGCTAATGATATCCTGCCTATACGTTCCACCCGCGAAATCGGTCAAGCTCTTCATCCGCACGTAATCGACGTTGTTGACGTATCCGTAACACGCCTTGTCCCACATACTCTTCGTGCCCAATAACCCCACGACCGGCCTCAGGATGCAGAGAATGGCGAAGATCGGCGCGCCAGTGGTATGGGAGACGTGGAAGATGAGCAGGATCTCGACAGTGAGACAAGAACTGAGGAAAAAAAGGAAATGATGTCGGAGAGCGACTGCCGGGCGTTGTTGCGCGTTGCTTCGCATTCGGAGGTTTTGTCTGTAACGGGTTGATCAGAGCTTGATAAACGTGAAAAAGTCATAAAGATCGGATATACCTTGGGATGTAGGGAGGTCAACACGCAGTCGTGCTATTTTGGTAATCAATCAATACAGATTCCGGATAGAATGGAAGATCACGAACCATGCATGAGATACATATTAAAATGCGTCGTTACTCTAGTGCGCAGCTGAGATAACGCGAGTTCACTGCGAAGTAAGAGTCAACATTCACGGAACCGACGCATTAAAGAGTGATTCACACCCCTCCCACACCATAAACGCTGCGAAGAGCGCACAACCTAATCTCATCACCACAGCGCTCGCAATGCCCCAGACATCTGATTTCCCAGTCTTCAGCCCATTCTCCACCCCCCACAACAACACACTGCTCAGCTGCATCATCACCGCTTCTTCAACTGCGCCCCATACCTGACTAAAGATATAAAACGTGAAGAGTCGGGGGGAGACGTGGTAAACGTCCTTCGTGAGCTTGATGAAGAGCGGGTATGATTGAGCCTCCAGACACCAAGAGAGTGCGTTGAGATAGTGATGTCGCGCTCTGCGAGTTTCTCGGGTGAGGTGAGATTTTCTTTGGCGGGTTCAACATCTGGAGTCGCGACGGGGGATTTCTTGTCAGTGTTGTCTGTCATCGTTATCGCTGTAAAGAGGGAGCCAGAAAAAGAGTAGGGAAGAAGGAGAGAGAGCAAGGAAGATGGAGCACGACATTCATGAGGCATATATAGACCCACATACCTTCATCGCCACCATATCAAGACAGGGAGGGGCACGCGATCGACGGATTGATGACTCCAGATAGGTTGTGCTGTGAATGATGTTACTCTCATGGGAATCAGAGTAGGAATCTGGCAAGACAAATATTGCAGGGAGTGACGTCGGTTACCCAGAGTGAGTCGATATAGGGATGGTTGAGTTTGTTGAACAGCCACGCTGCGCGCCTCGATGCCTCTTTGAACATATTCGGCGTAATGGACGGAGATCACCGAATAAGGGGCTCAATGTCGTGGGCACGGATGTTGTGGTAAAGCGAGTGGGAATGAACAAGCCTCGTGGTCGAGCAGGGGAAGAAATGTCATGTACAGGATGCACAGCGCACAGTCAGTGATGTAACTCGATTCATCTGGACTCTATATGGCCTGCTCTGGAAAATGCAGCTGGGCGCGCCGATATAGATGGATACGTCTATTGAAAAAGTCAATTATGGGACTGAAATTACACAGAAATTGAGGTTACCGTCGATGATAGAGGTGAAGTTCCAGTGTAGCGGTAGTCGCTGGTTCATTGTCGGTAGCAGTGAGGGCAGAGTAGGACAATGACAGCTCTCATTTGTTCCAAAAGGAGCCTTGAAAACTGCGAGATAGACAAAAGATAGACTCGTGTCGACAGCTGATGAGCTGGTGGTGGTTGGAAATGACTCCCAGTCAAAATCGGCTCCGCACTAATCTGCGGTTATCCGCTGGATATATGCAATGTGCTGCACTACTCTGCATTTGTCTGAGATTTTTCTGGACCTCAGAAAATTCCAGAGCAGAGCAGATTTTGTGCAGATATTTCATCACTTCTGCACTCGTCCGAGGAGTATCGCGTCTTATTCTCATCAGAATAATGCAGATTTTGATTGAATTCTGCACAATTCCGCGCTTATCTGATGCTTGTAAAAATACACAAATTCTGATTATATTCATCATAAGAAAAACACCCAGAAGAGTATACTACAGAGTATCTACATCAACCTACCTATGAAGCTTATTTAGCGACTTGAGACGGGTGTTCTGGAGTGGCATGGATGTAGGTCAGTTACATGTAAATGATGAGATATGTCACGGTGATGATCACACATACCATAAGCAAAAAGATTTGACTAAGTTCATGCCTGCGTCAATACATAAGTATATGCGCGTTTAAACACAAGAAATGGAATAATATAGGCTCACCTGTGATGATGATGCAACAGCTTGTGATCAGGGTGGTTCCAGGTACTCGATCACTGTATGGGTGGTTGTATGGTGAAACGGGTGTTTACTGTTGGAGCACATGTCAAATTATCTCACCTGTACTGGCCTGAACACGGTAGTGAGACTCGCGTGAATCAGTCCCCAGATAATTATCTGACTAAAGGAACAGGTGCGTTAGAGAGCGGGAGGAGAAGGGAGGAGAAGGAAAGAGAAGGGAGATGGTGGAAGGTGAAAGAGTTGATTGAAGCGTCAAGATTGCGTCGAAATCCAACACATGCCCATTTCAAGCTGAGTTTGAAACAAGGCAGTAGGCTCCCCATAGGATAACGAGGGCATTTATGTGGTCAAGTTAAGGCCAAATGTCCTTAGGGCGAGTCAGATTGTCTTTGATATTTTCAACTCGAGACGCTCACAAATAAACTTTATTTTCATTGCCAACTTTCGAACGTCGTTAAAACGCAGATTTTTGCGGATTTTGCAGATTTCTCAGACAGACGCAGACCTGTGCAGAGAGTCCCAGATCATGCAGAAGGTTGCGGAGCCGGTTTTGACTGGGAATGACTCGTCATCGGCGTTACACTTTTGTTTCAAGCGGAGATTGAAAATGATCGACCAATGACGACACCATATCACCTGATCACTATCTCCTCCCGCCTCCTCCTGCCTCCTCCTTCTCACCATGCCCTCCTACTTTCTCTGCGAGTACACTCTTCCGATTTCGAGACGTTGAAGAATAACTTGGATTAGTTGTACCTAATGAACCCCCATAGAACTGGGACTTGTATCATTGGTTCCTTGTGATCACCCTTTCATGTCGAAAATTTTGCGTTGAGCCCTTATACCCAGTACGGTTGGCGGGAAGTCCACGGCAGGAATTGCACTTCTGACGTCTGACGTCGAACTTCAAGAAGACCACCACTTGGTTGACACATGTTTGGTATCGCTCAGGGTAGTGCCGCTCGACATAATAAAGCTTATACCAGACATATATCCGAGTCCCATTTCGGTTCCAGGGGAAAAGGGGTCATATATCCATGACATAAGTATACTGTATATGTCGTAGATTACCAAAAAATACAAGAGGTAGAACGGAACACGAAACATGGGCCCGTGTCTCTATATAACGAGGCTGACATGGTCACAGAACTAAAGCACAACAAAATACCAGCGCACAAATCTAGTCATCTGCCGGAGACTCGTCATTGTCATCATCTGAACCTTGAGCCCACCCTCGGAGTTAGGAATGGTACTGAGGCGAAGACCGGTGCAAACATAGTTGCAGAAAATATCATATTTAGTGGTCACTTAAAGAAATAATTTTACGGTGCTCTTTCCGGCTCCAGTAGGTCCCACAATTCTATGTTAGCATTGATCATGTCCGTCAGGCTTAGTGCTAGTGGAGGGGAAGAGTGGAATTCGTACAATAGCAGTCCCGGCTCCTCTATTTCATCCGATTCAACATGTTTTGCAGAGATAGGGCCGTTGATCCTCAAGTTTAGGTAACCAGCGGGGCCAATATTCATGACAAAGGGTGGCGATGGTGGGGTTAGGATTACGGTTTATAAAAGGGCGATGGTGGTGAGAGATAAAGCGATAGAAGCGCAGCAAACTTGCATTCCGAGCAATCCACGGCATTGTCAGCTTGCCTCGTGGATTTAGCATGGCAAGTCACATGAAAACTTGAGTCTTGAAGTTTGCGCTTATCTTGATCACTGGGACTCGTGAAACTGAAGCTCGCTTGATGAATATCGGCACTCGACAACCGAAATAAATACAGAGTGGGGTGTTCCAGCTCTTAGGTCGAGATAATTCCATCTCATATTGAATTCATTAATCATGTTTAACCTACAATTCGTCTGTAATGAAACTTGACATTGTTCAGATCACTGTACTTTGTGCTTAACTGGTATCTCCCGAACTCCCCACCTCATACGCACTACCACTCACGGCACTGTAACTGTCATTGTCACCACCACCCAAGACCCCACCAACGCAAACGCATTGGTGTCAATATTATCTTCGCATACTCGCCGTCTTTCTTCATCAACTCCTCGTGTGTGCCCATCTCGGCTATTGTGCCCTTTTTCATGCACCTATTGATCATTGACGGTCAGTAGTGGGTTAAGTGAAGTCTCATATTGAATTAAACAGAATGAAGGAGCGAAATCAACTAAGAAAAACAGAGAGACCAGGACAAGAAAAAAGACGGCGCGAAGAGGATAAGATACTCACACTACTAAATCGGCCTCCTTAACCAGGCCTCCAAATCGGTGCATCATGAATACCATAGTCTTTCCCTCTCTAGCATTAACGAGTCTCTGGAATGGTCGGAGCTACGCCTCTGCGTCCAGTGCTGAACTGGGTTCGTCCACGGCGACGAATTTGATGGGGTTGGAATGGAAGCGCATCATGTATGCGCGCTAGGAAGGCAGCAGAAAACATCAGTACCACGACAACACTATTACTAAGAAAGACAGAGAAAGAATGACTCACGCAACCAAACTCTGCTTCTCCCCTACACTCACGTCAATCGTCTTCCTCAACCCCTCCAGCTCCTTCGCAAGCGGATGCTGCTTATCATTATACAGATCGACACTAAACGACTCTTGCATCGGATCCAACCGCGTCTCGTACCCATCTTCCAACTTCGACGGTGACGGCGGCGAGTTTGTCGTATGCCTTCTTGAATTCTGCGACGTTTGAGATGTGATGAGACAGATCCAGCGTACGGGCCTCAGTATGCAGAGAATGGCGAAAAGCAGCCTGCCAGTGGTGCGGGAGAGGTGGAAAATGAGTAGAATCTGTGAGATCGATACGAGGACGGGGGAGAACAACAAGACGATGGAGGAGGGATTGCCGGGCGTTGTCGGGAGTCGCTTCAGATTCAGAGATATTGTCTATAAATAGTCGATCAGAGTTTGGTAATCATGGGCGCAATGAAGATCGGATATAACTTGGGATGCGGGGAGGTCGACACGCAGTCGCGCTATTTTGGCAATCGATCAATAGGGACCCCAGATAGAATGGTAGATGACATACCGTGCATGAGATACATAATAAACGCGTCGTTACTCTCGTGTGCAGCTGCGATAACGCGAGTTCCCTGAGAAACGAAGGTCAGTAATCACGGAACAGGCGCATACACAGAATGGTGCATACCTCGACCAGGTCGTAAATGTCATGGAGAGCGCACACCCCAGTATTATCACCACCGCGCACATGATAACCCCCATGCCATTCTCCACTGCTCTCAATAACACCCTGCTCAGCAGCATCATCACCGTTTCTTCGACCACGCCCCAGACCTGGCTGAATATGCAAAACGTGAGGCCTAGGAGTAGGGGCTGAAGAGGCCGTATGGCTATGAAAATTCGCGGTAGTCATTCCTATGGGATGGCTGCTTGGAATGAGCTACTTTGAGCGTCCAGACACCAAGAGAATGCGGGGATATTGTGACGTCAGGCGCTGCGAGTTATTCAGGTGAGGTGGGATTTCCTTTGATAACCTTAACATCTGCAATCGCGATATAGGATCGCTCGTCAGTGTTTCTTTTCATCGTTGATTTCATAAAGAAAGGAGGAGAAGGAGAGAGGGAGGGAGGAGGGGGAGAATAAGGAAATGGAGCACGACAATGATAAGGCATTTATAGACCCACATACCTTCAGGCCACCTTCGGAGTAACAAATGAAAAGAAACGTATAGAGGTGCAGAGAGGGTTATGCAGTCCACGGGTCCATAACTCTGGAGAGATAAGACTGCAGAAGTTTTACGGTTGTCCCTCAGAAAGCGATGAACGAGAGCGGACTGGCGTTCCGCTTTCCCTGTCGCATTCAAGTGCCGACTTTGACAAGAGACACCAATAAAATTGGTAATTTGTGAGAGCAATTATGAGAACGCCAAAATACGGAAATGAAATGAAATGAAAGTCTGTGGAGAATGCGCCTCTAACTGTCCTGTCCATCCGCAACATCATCATTCAACCTAACAGCCCTAGTCCAACCCTTGATAAATATTTGAAAGAAATCACACGAGAATAGGAGCTCACTCATGAGTCCAGTGAAACGCGAAGAGCAGGGCAACTGAGGACGACACTCCAATAGCGAGGTGATGTGTGAGCAAAGACGGGGGAACAGGAAAGAGGATGAACCGGAAGTTCGTCGATTTCAATCTCCGCTCGAACCCTATTTCCATGACAAATCATTTTCAATCCCAGCTCCCAGCGCCTGGTATCTCAGGAAACGAAGAATATCAGGACGAGGATCACAAAGGGATATGACGATGAAGTGTAAATAAATGAGATGTTTGTCCATTTTACGTAGATTTATCTCTGCCGGGGCCCCATTGCTGGTTTACTCCCCAACTTCGCCCCACCCACACTTCCCGGAGCACATTTCGAACTTGGCCGGTAGTTGTTTCTGTCACTTTTGTTCAAAATTATTATGATTTGTTCCCTAGATCAATTCAGATGCAATATTACACTTCAACACTCATGAATCCGGCGAAAAATCGACCAAACATGGTCCTTTTCTACCTCGCACATCATAATGCGGTTGTCACTTGTTGTGGAAAATCGCATCAAACCACGCTTCCTTGAGGCCACTTTGTGCGAATAGACCACTAGTTTCTCACCGCCTTCCCCATATATCACCTGTTTCCCAGAATACTCACCAATGTTCCTGCGCGCACAGCTCGAGCAGGAAGCCCTTCTATTCTGGTGGATGAATCCCCAATTGGGGATCTATAGAGGTGAGATTTGCATTTGAAAGCGCACGAAAGACAGGTGCGAGTGCAGAGGATATCATCTGTGGGACTTGAAGAGGGTGAGGAAGACTCGGAACAGGGAGTCATATATGCGAACATGCAGTCCACTTTGAGCGAAAGGAGCAAAAGCACGATGGTGTTTGATTAATCAAGCGCCTGTATTACAATGAATTTCGATTGAATCAAAGCATTGATTAAACAACACTTAATTAACAATGACACTGTACCACTCACAAAAATTTGTTTAAACAGTCTGCCATGTGGGAGAGACTATGATTAAACAAATATACGAGTCCCTTGATTAAACAATAATCTATTTTTATCTATTTAAACACAAACTGTACTTAATTCATTCAAGCAGCCTGTGTGATTAATCATTGAAAAGCATATCGAGTGTTGGTTAAAAGCTGTGAACAAGGTGCTAGGAAAGAGAAGAGGGGGAAGATGAAAAGAATGTGATAAATGCCAGAATTGGGGGGGGGGACAAAGGGCATAACATGGCAAACACATACCGTGACATGGCATTGGCATGCCACAGTTATCCGAAAGTCCGGATTCAACTGCAAGAAGAAAGTGTTAGTGAGTATGCGAAGATGATGGTGCGCAGAATGCTCGTACATACCTTAGCTGATGAAATAAATTGAAGCCTGCCGTTTAAAATGAATGTCAGTGGAAGCGGAGGAGGTTAAAGAAATTTCAACTCACCAGGATACGGTTCAAGCACAGTCTAAGCCGTCTGAAGGGAGATGAAATGTGAGTCATCAAGAGGAGAGGTGATGGAAAGGAAGCAAGAGAGTGCGACGTTCTGTTCTCTCTCTCCATTCAACCAAGCCCTTACTCCCATGATCCACAGACACGTGACTTTGTTGATTGTTTGCATTTGATTGACATCAGGAACGATACCAAAGCTGAAATTAGAAGTTAGAACTACCGAGTACCTTTCCTCTCAACCATCTCCTCCAACTCCCCTCTATCCCATCGCACTGTCCAACTGTCACTCGCCTCTGCGAATTCCATCCCTTTACCCACTGTAAGTGAGTATTTACTTTTTAACCATGCTGAGAACATTTCCTTAACGCAGCCAGGCCCAGGAGCGCCTCATTTTCCCAATCTCTTGACAAGGTACTTTCCATTCTTCATTTACAATATAAAGCACTAATATATCTTTTCTCAGTTGTTGAATCTAAAACTACCCACTTCTCGTATGTTATAGATTTGATATGTGTCAGTGACTTGAATAATACCTGAATTAATGCATGTTTAACCATTTGTAACTAATTAATCTGTACTAGTGTTTTCTGTTTAAACACGTTGACGTCATGTATAGGCTTTGTAGAGTAGCTGAGGTGCTTAAATAATGATTAATTGATGCCTTGATTAAATCACAATTTATTGTAATACTGGCACTTGATTAATCAATTACCATCGGGTTGTAGAAAGGAGTGGGTTGAGGTGGCGAACAGGAGTCATAGTATTCATGAATGGGCGACAATTTGGCGTGAATTAGTTTAAAATTAGGATATTGAATATGAAAGAATGTGGATAGATGCAGCGCTCAATGCATGAACCATCCAGACGGTGATGTGAAACAAGAATGAAGAGTAAATAGAAGAGGATGGTTGTAAAGCAAGAGAAGAAAAAATGAGGTGATGGTACAATCACATAAGGACTCGTAAGAAGCCATGTCAATGGCCGACTCACCTTGATGGAAATAACGAGTCATTGTAACAACCGATGGTCCAAGCACCATCATCATCGCAGCGGCAACCACCCTACTTTGTTCAAGGATTTCACGAACAAGGTGTCAGGTATGATCTGATTTAACCTCATTGACCCAACGGTTCATTGGGTCTATTCATGGACTCATGGAAAGTACAGGGCCGAATAACAATGAGCGGAAACAAGAAGAAGCCATGCACTGGGGCACCGAAAAGAAAGTTATATACATGAGCAGAAAACCACAAATTTACTCTGAGCTACATAGATGAATTGAAGCGGAAATATAAATCCACCAACTTTGAGAATCTTGGGTATCTATGAATTATGAACTTCGAACCCGAAGCAGGGAACCTTCCCTAAGGTCAAGGATTGTGACGGTCCACCACGGCGTCACCCCAACACTTCAACGAGCCCATAACACGAGTGACAAACCGTTCCTTCGGTTGGATAGGATCAAAGATTGCAGAAACATGGACCTCAGGTTGGTCAGATGGGGAACCGGGGGTTTGTGTAGGGAGCAGTGGCTGGAGAGTTGTCTCCAGCTCAGCCGCTGAAGATGGAGTAAGAGATGAAGGCGTGGCATGAGGGGCAACAGCTTCTGCTGACTGAGGAGTCAAAATGGGAGTGTCAGTGTTAGATGGCCCATCGGTGGCAGAAGGGATGTCGGATAACAATGGCGAGACAATACCAAAATTGTTGTAAAGTTCCTTTTTGAACTTTGCGAGAAGCCTCTCTGTCTCCTTCAGCTTGGGGACGAGAGTCGATATGAGGAGGTCATCATCTCGCTCAGATGCGCCTTTTAGGTCCATTTCAGTACTGGCTAGTTCGATCTCGAGGTTTTGGATTCTGCTTTGGAGATCATCCATGAGATGGTTGGCAAACGGAGTGGATTTGAGCTGTTTCTTGCCCTGGAATTGGATTTCGAGATCAAATTCAATGTGTGCTAGCTCTCTGAAGGCAGTATTGAGAACAGACAGTGCAGAATTCTGAGTGTTGTGGAACTTGATAATCTGAGTGCCTTCGTCAACAAACTCCTAAATACACAGATGAGAGTTCGCATAAACAGAGAATAAAGCGAAACCTCATACCTTCCAAACCGAATCCCGAAGCTGGTTAAAGTTGCTATCTGCCCTTTGCTTTGCTGAATCTCCCCAAAGATTGTCCCACATGGAAGTTACAATAGTGATATTGCGTGCTGTCTTGGCGCCTGTGAGCGCTTGAAAGGTATGAAGCACCTCTCTGTGACTGCCAGGGAAGCGCACACTATGACACTGCGGGGAATGGCTTCTTAATTCAGCGAATAAAACCTGAGTAAAACGTGAACATATTTGGATTTTGTGCACATTTTGATCTTCGTTTTGATCAGTGAGATAAATGTCATTTTGGACCCCGTTTTACGACACGTTTTGATCAGTGATAATAACCAGATTTTGATCAATGAATTTAACCGCAATAAAATCATGCTACATTCACCAAGAGAGCCGAGGTGAATTCAGAGGGATAATTACGAGTTTATGCATCGTGTTGAGTTCGCGGCAAGGTCCATCAGGAGATCCGAGCAGCCGGCCGTCTCGGACGAGGGCAAGCCGATGGGATCCTCAAATAAACAAGATATACGGTGGCATTCGTAGTAAGGTACATTATACAATTTAGAGGTGCTGGCGGTAGCTATAGGCATTAAAACATTGAATTTACAATATGAATAGTCCATGAGAGGCTAAATAAATAAACGCGATGCGCATGTCCGTACAAATCCCACTCGTGGACAAAGTGGCAGGCAAAAAATACGAGTGCATTTCAAGGAACGTGCAATGGGCAATCATGTTTCCTGACGCTTCTGGATATACTTAGCAACAAACTCGACCGAGAGTTCTTCTATGCGTAATTGAGCACGCCTAAATTCTCCTGCCCCACGCATGCCATCCCTCCATTGTGTCATTGTCTTGGGCTGTCGCGATCCAGTCGATGATGCTTCCCTTACTGTTTTGAACGAATTTTCAAGTAAGACTGTCCAGCGGCCATGATCCATGCCTGACCCCTTGAATGTACTTGCAAGTGGATAATATGATTTTCGAGACGTTTGTGCGCCATTCCCTGATTCCAGAACAAAAGGGTTAAGATTTTAGAGCTAATTGCAAGTTTAACATACATACCAGTGAAGCACTCAAATAGGCCACAGAGCATTTCCCCCTCCAACACTGTCATTCCATCATCAATGTACTCCTCTCCAGTCTCTTTGTCTCTCAATACAAACATATGATCTCGCGACGTAGACCAGCCACTTGGACCCTCCAAAACGGTGCTGGGGTTCAACATCACTACAGCCAATCGCCACGGATATCCACCACCCAGCAGAGCTGCACGACCTAGGCGATGATTTCTCAACATGTCTTCGGCTAAGATGAGATATGCATTATAGTCATCTTCACGAAATACGTGTCCGTGAGGCCGGTAGGGTATTAGGCGTGTGGATGTTGAAGTCGATGGCATTTGAGGAAGGGTGGATGACTTCTGAAGTGTTCTGAATGGGATTCCATGTTGCGCAAGGTATAGAGCAATGTCGCGGTCTTCCATATGCGCTGGGAGCCGGCAAATCGAAAGCGCATGCACAGCAGTTTCAAGTGTTATGTGCCATTGAGCGGTGCTGTCAGCCCCAAAGTTGAACATGTAGAGGGTCTGGCCTGTGTGGCTGTCGGTAATAAGCTGCAGGTTTTGCAAACGGGTGTTGAAAAATAAGCTCTCCCTATGATTTGGCCGCAAATCTGATTCTTCGTCACTGATTGATTGACCACCTCCCAGCTTCTCCATGAACGAAACGGCGCATTTAACAGATGTACGATGAAACAAATCGCGATGAATGCGGTGTAAAGGAATGCCGACAAACTTGAGGAAACGGTTTTGAGTCTTCTCGGGGATGTCTTGGCCTGCTGAGGGCGGGATAGGAAGCGGTGGGGTAAATCCATAGTAGATCCAGAGGACCTGTAGAACGTATTCTTCCACGGTGTCAACCTCTGTAGCAGCTGATGAACTATTTGGAATTGCGGCTAGGTCATCCATATCTTCTATTGGTAGCACAAAAGGTTCTTGCTCTGCACTTGGCCGCAGTGGAATTTCTACTGACTCGTCGTCAAGAACTGCGCTGCCTGTCTTTTCACCAGTTTCCTCTGCTGCATGAGCCCCACCTTGCACTACTGATGCACAGATCGACTTCTGGTCTCCGAACCTCCCGTATATATCATCCTCATCCTCATCCTCATCCTCGTCCTCGTATGATGCGCAGTCTGGGGGACGTTCCAATTCGTCGCAACAATTCCATTCATTGAAGAACGGATCGTAGCGTTTTTGGTAAGATTTCATCTCATCCAGTGTATTAACCCGCTCCCTCTGACCAACCCTCTCTCGCACCCATTCTCCACTCAATGTGCGCTCCCATACCCAGACGACTGCTGTTGCTGTAGGCGGACGCGCTATTCTCTGGAGTCTTTTTTGACGTTGCTGCTCGGTTTCTTTCCTTTCCAATCTGATGTGTTCCTGTTCGCGTGCTGCAAAGAAATCTAGCACAGCCTGTGGCGTCACTGTTGCTATTCTTGTAGCTCGACTTGGGAAATCAGGTGGTCGGAGGGTCATCGGGACCGACGAAGCGAGCAAGTCTTGTATTTGTGACGAATGTGGACCTAGATCCTTGAAAAAACGAACCTGGTCATATTCTGGAAGCCACGGATACCACAATGGAACGTGGAGTCTCTGGAGTCGTCGCACGAAAGCTTCAGGTCGTTGTATCTTGGGATTGTCAAGCCGGAGGAAGGTGCCTACTCGTGTAACGCTGTCGGCAAACGAGCAGACACACTCTGCGTTTAATTCTTGAACCGTTGCACGACTTTGACCTTGGTTTACCAGGAATTCATTCCAGTGCATGATGGCCATGGCTGGAAAACCTCGCAACCTGCATTGCTCTTCCTCCGTCTCGGAAATGAGATGACAAAGTAAGCCAACCCAGACGTCAAACCAGTCGCGAGACGCGCGGGCAGAATCCACCAGTTCTGAGTGAGACTGGTAGGTTGAGCGGAATCCAAAGACAGTGGGGTGAGATGGTTTTACGACCGAGATCTGGAGCTGCATGCTAAGTTGATCCGTAATGTGGTACAGATCCTGTTCCAGGTTACAGTATTGTTCCAAAGCTGACGAGCCCATTGAATATTGACCACGTTTCTCTCGGTAGTGGTGAGGTGTTGGATCTCGCGCGAGAAGTTTGAGACCACGCTCGTAAAATGGCCGTATGGGTATGAAGGCCGTCCATCCCCATGCCAGGGACCACCACCGTGGGGTGTACACCTCTTCCATTCGCTTGGAAAAGCGATTCGTCGCCGCATCTCGACGGGTTGGAAGGAATACGCGTGCTGTTTCTACACCATTCGGGTCCTCAACAGGAGTGGTAACAATAGTGCGGTTGTCGTTGGGGGAGTAAAAGAGGGATCCATTGACAACCTGTAGTCTCCCAGACGGATAGTTCACGGATGACATCGTGCTGAATTAGACCAACGGGAAATGGGATTTGCTCCCAAACTTTCCGGGTCTGAACGAGGGTTATAATTACTTGAAGAAGGAATGGGATCTGCTCCCAAACTTTCCGCGTAGGTTTATAACTATTTGAAGAAGGAATGGGATCCGCTCCCAAACCTTGATATGGTTTTCGTGATGAGGTCGTTTGAATGACGCGCTCCTAGGTATATGGGACACTTCCCAAATACTGCAGAACGTCGTTGAAGATAGAGGGCATGGAATGTATTTAATTGCTAAGTGTAACGGTCCTGTGTTTTGGTAATCACGTGACAAACGTGACAGGCGCGTCTGCCGAGCAATACCGGTGGTGTTGTGCTATGACAACGTTCCACCTGCTCTCTAGAGTGACTACATTGCAGTATGCTCGCATGCCCTCGACTGTCCACCGCCCAATGCACATTCTTCGGAAGTCTTTCCGTTGATTGTTATTGGGAGTTAGGTTGGGAATCTTCCCATCCTACGCTCCTGCTCACCAGTTTCAGACCCCAGCCTAGCTGGCATTCTTTGGAAGTCTTTCCGTTGATTGCACATGCTCAAGCAAGGGACCAACATCACAAAGATGGAGCTCAAACAAAATAATTAAGGTGTCTATCTGACCTTGATGCACATGCTTGCCTGGAAGTCTTTCCATGCAAATGCATTGCTCACCAACCAGGGACAGGCCTAGGATGATCGTCATATCACAGCCCTTGCAACATGACCTATCATTCGTGTTGGATAAACGCAGTGCAATTTTTGTACATGTGTAGGTCCTACAAGTCCTTCATTCAAGAAATATTTACTGAACATCATCAGATCTTTACTGCAGAACTAGAGCTATCCACTGAAGCCGCTGTTGGGAAGTCATTGACGCTGTTTAGCGCAGCCACTTCCGTCTCAGGCCGAGAAATCTTTTCATCAGGCTTGTGCTGTACCTGTGTCGATGACCCAGTGAAAGCAGCAGGGTTCGAATGGAAAGCCTGAGATAGACGGGTACCCAAATCAAACACCAGGGGAGAGTCAACTGGACATTCCCCTGTCAACACGATGCTGGCCCGGCATGGTCCCTCCAGCAACCTGGTGTTGTCCTGCTGGCTGATAGGTTGCACACGCTGATTCGGGCGCTCATCTGTACTCGTCTCTACAACACGCACGCGCATCGATGGGAAATACAGTTGGGTCATGTAGACGCCGGCGACCCCTATCCATGCACATATTACACCCCCCATGGCAAGTCGGAGTATACTCAACTTCATTCTCGCCACCTGCCCAAGTTTTGGTCAATATCCGTGCTCTAACTTTTCTTCAACCAGAGACATACCTCCTGTGGAGCGTCCCAACGCTTCTTGCTCCCCTTTGGGCCTAGTTCAAGGGGTCCAAGGTTGGCCGACGTTTCTTTTTCGTCTTCTTGTAGCAACCCTGTTTCCATTTGAGGTTCCAAGTCGTCTTCGTCCTTGACAGCTGGTACCGGTGCAGCATCTTCCGTGAGGGTGCGATTATAATGACCTGGTGCTTTGGGTGTTTTACCCCGATCATCCACGTGCTCTGCAGGGCGGAACGGTATGATTGCAGGCATGGCCCGCTGTTGAGCTTGAAGTCGAGCAACCAGAGGGCTATCTTGTGGAGAAACTGTGGAAGGGCTGTGGGGTGGAGTTGGAGATTCCATGATTTTGAACGGGGAACGGTAGTCAATTGGGCCTGGATGAAACAGTCTACTGGAAGTCGGTGGGGTTGTTTGCGGGGCTGAGAAGGGGTCGGCTGGCACCGGCGAAGAGTGCGCGTCAGGGATGAAGGGCGTGGAGGGAGTGTCATGCCCCCGAGGGATGAGAGGTCGGCCTTCAACGATTGAAGTCGCATCTCCAAACGATACCCTTGGCTGTGTTGAGGATACAGGCGCATTCATTGTCTGTTGCAGAATCCTCGTTGCACGTGCAGTGATCGAGGTCTGTGCTGAAGTCCTCGTCTGCAGGCCACTAAGCGACCTTCCGTACAACGTGTCCAGTTTGGGTACCTTGCGGGGGGTTGCTTGGTTGAACGGCGAAGTATTCTGGTTATTGTGCTGCGAACCACCTCCAGGAGATGATGTATGAGCACGACTTGCAGCCAGGTGATTGGAAGGTTCTCCAGTCTGCATTCGCTCTACATGTTCCAGGATGTCCTGAAGGCGAATAGATATAATGGTATTCGTATCCCCCTCTTGGACAACGGCGACACCATGGGCCTGTTGATTAATGTATCTGGTACACTGGGATCCAGCAATCTCGTCACATGCTTAAATATTTGATCAAGTTAAGAACGTACCAGGCCAGTCACCAGAGATGTCGGTGTCCCAACTTGAACGCTTGCGAGGGGTGTAACCTTGCCTATTTTCCAGAATGTGATAACACCACGATCGGACCCACACATCACGACCATGTCATTGACAAAGACTAAATTAACCAGCCTCGCGATATTGGCGGGACCCCCTGACGAGTCTTCCAACCATATATCGCGTTCTAAGTCGAAGAAGTCTACCCTTCCGGTCAGATCATGGAACGCCATCACCTTGCCAGCGGAGTTTATTGCCGACCCGCCATATACTGACATCCTCGTGAAGGGTTGCAGCGCACCGGTGTGTATCGCCTTTTTAACGTCCAAAAACCTGGTGGCTGTAAGCATGATTTACCTACAAGGGATGCACACACTTACCACACTCCAGCAGAACCAAAGAAACCAACGATGAGAACGCTCCCATACAAGTTCATGGACGTAATGGTCGTAAGATCGTCAAGATTTTCCTCGTCCTCAATCTCGGGTCCAGTATAAATGCATTTCAACGGTCCAAAGCCAATATTGTTAATTTCAACAAAGCCGATGGCTCGACCAGTCGCAACGTACAGCCTAGTACCGTGCATGTTGATAGCGAGATGCGTTACATGGAAATCAAACACCTGGACTTTAAAATAAGCCTAGGGTCATGATCAGATCCAATATTAAATCAAACAATCATCATAAAGCGAGAACGAACGTTTTTTCCATATTGCAAGAACGTACAAGAAAAGATGGTGCCGGTACCTGTACCGCCATACAGAGAGCGCTCCTCCGTCATGTGCCAGACAAGCGCCCTAACACTTCCAGGGCCTGCATTTATCATGCATATGAGAGTGTTGTCTTCCATGTCAAAAATCTATCCATAATCAATGATGGGTGTGTTTTCAGATCAACGGGATCCATACCAAAATACGTCCATCTTCATAACCAGCAGCGACATATTTTCCATTACAGGATGCTCTTATAATATGGCACTCGGGCAAGGTTGCATGAAAAAGTTCATCGACATAGGGTGCAGCTTCAATAGTTGGGGTAGACGTTGCAATGATGATATAGATTTGGAGGACGGGCGAGTATGAAGAACAAAGGAAAAACAAAGGGAGCGTCTTTGGACCCGCCTTATATGCACCTGCTTCTGGCCAAGAGAGGTTTCATGGCGGCTGCCTCGAGGCAGACATGCCCATCGCTTCTAATTGTGTGTGCCTTGTGTCCCGACAAATTCAGAGTAACTCACATCCCGCACAAGTGCGCGTCTAAAGTCGTATTTACTGTGATCAGCATGCCCCCAGATCTGGATATGCAGAGGCGGAGTTACCATTTGAACGGTAGTCAATGAATGACCGTCAAGTTGCTTCGGCCGTATACCAGGTGGACCACGGTGCACTAAACCTCCCGCGAACGATTGCGCTAACCGACACTTTGATGGGAATTGGTGATCATTATCACCATCACGGCCACAAAGGATATAAAATCTTGTCTTCCGGAACCTATGGTACTTGCGCCCCAACACCTATCTCCAATGTCTACAAACACAAAGAACAAAGGGACGCTACCGGTGTACGCTGTTCATCCAAAGGATACTCGTTTGCCTGACCGACCCGCCATCCCAGAACACCCCAACTACGACGTGAGCACAATTAACATTATGCTGTCCATTTACTGACCATGTCCGTGTAACAGCTTTACACGACCAACCTGACCAAAATTGTCGAGGCAATTCATAAGCAAAATCCCGTGGTTAACAAGGTCGCCACAGTATTACAAGAAGTTGTAGCTAGCACTTCAGCCAGGTAATATCTCATTTTTCATCTGATCGATCTGTAATTTAAACACTTTCTTTTCGTCAGTGCAAGTGCTTTGACTCGTTCCAAGCCAAATCCAGTTTTGCCCCCTGCCAGCGACGCAGGGTCTAGGACATCTCGTGTCTCCTCGCCACTCAGTCACAAAAGCCCAACTGCTTTCGCTCGCGCCATACCAATTCCGGCTTCGCCCCCTGCCAGCGACGCAGGGTCTAGAACATCACACATCTCCTTGCCACTCAGCCAGAAAAGCTTAAAGCTCAAGGGTACCGCCAGCGCCGCCAAAGTTAGTTTAGAAACGTAATTATTTTTTGCTTTTAAAACCACAACTTTCTAGGCCACTGATACACTTTCAAGAGCTACAGAATCTGCGAGTAACGCCTTGCACCAATTGTTGAAGAAGTATGACAACGGTCTCGCTCTCTTCGCCCTTGATGTCACCGTCAACAACATTCTGAGAGCACCAGACGAGGAGAGCCGGAAGAAAGCCCTGGAGGATATCGTTGCAGATGAGGATCTACCACCGATGTACAATCAAGTGGTAATGATCATGAGGAACCCTTCTGAGCCACCTCCGTTGTTGTGAGTGATTTTCCTCCATACTGCTAATGATTATCAACATGTTAATTATGATAATAGCGAATCCGCATCCCAGTATCAAAACCATGCACAGACCAACCAAGAAAGCTCACCTCAAGTGCATTCACCTGAAGAGGGTGGTGTCACAATCCCGCTGCAACCTCCGTTTACGCATGCCCCGCCTAACGGGACTATGCCCGAGATGCTTAGCTCCAGGTCCGAGACTCAACTGACAACTGGGGCACGGAGTATGCAGGGTATATTTGCGTCCTATCGTCATGGCACTATCACAACTCCTGCGTCAAAGAAACAGCCCTTCAACCAAGGGCGCTCGCATTTCATGGTGTATATTTCATTTTCAACCAGATCGATTACTCATGGCGACGTACAAACCGCTTCTCCCGCTCGCCACAACGAGTTTGGGGCAATCTTCATCCATGTGGTGCTAGATGGTGAGCGCAACGTCGAACAGACTATTTGGTAAGTCACTGTACCATTCCTTTGGAGTGCTCTAACTAACACTATTTCCTCTAATGCTCCAGTTGCTATCAGCTTCAACGTAACGCTGCAGGTTCCAGGCATTGGAAGAACATCTCCCAGGAATATATGCGCAATTCTGGTGAAATCGGACATCCAGATAAGCAATATGAATCCTACCTGCTTCATTGCAGAAAGAGTTATTGGCCCAGCTACATTCAACCCCTCAATCAACAAAGGTATATAGCCAATTGGGAGAAAACGATGTCCACCAGGTCCACATCAATATCTCCATCGCCCAGCCATCGCCTAGCTACTTGAGGAAGAGGTAGTTTGATGGTTGCTACTCGCCAGCTCTATTTTCCATCAGACCTTCCAGTTTATTTTTTTGAGAAAACAATACAACTATTTGCCCCCGATAACTCCCTGAAGCCTGATACATGATGTCTGATTGATAAGTAGCCTCGTCGATTTTTCTGTCTACATTTTCCCTGAACCATGCCACCGATCCGCAGTAAAGAGGTGTACTGCAAGTGCAAAAGTTATTGCACAACCTGGAATCCTGTATCGCAACGTTATGAAGGACACGGTGAACCGATCCCAAGAAGCACTCGAGATCGACATTCCGCGGAAGATAGACGGCGGTTCCAATCTGGCCAGGCAACCGCACCCACTCTCAATACTAGTTCACCTGCGCATCAGGATTGGATCACCTCTGTTCAAAGTCAGATCATGGTTGTTTCATCCCTCCCTCTCACTTTCCCGGGAAAGCCTTTCGAATTTCTGCACAATCCTTCTGAAGCATGGCCATACTGCCGGGCGACATCACCACACGAGCTTCTTGTCCGAAATCGCTCACCGTGCTCCTTGAAGGAGAACTACAAGTACAATGCGCCATGCCTAGATGCCGAGCGACAACTACTAGACCTATACTCCATCGTGACCTTGTTTCGGAGCGACGCTGAAGAAGAGGGTCGGTTAGCTATGGAGATGATTCTGGATGGGTTAATGAGGATAGATTGGGAGAAGGAGGTTCAATGGAGTGAACAGAGACAGACTCTGGTCCGGGGTTATCATTCATACAACACAGGTTGGGGTCATGGCCTGTAATATCGCGATCGTAAAAGCTAATGGATTCACAGATATGTTTTTCAATGCCCGACCACGTGTAACGGCAACCATTACTACTGCCATGCTCAGTGTGTTAGTCCTCCACCATGTCTACTTTTCTACTCGACGAACCGCGTGGATTCACCTGGCGACATTACGAGACATCCTCCGTTCAACCTCTGTGCCCGCCGAAGAATTGGAAACTTTACCCTGAGATCCCCATACTGTCACCTCGATGTTCCGCTTGCATCCTATCCTTCATCATTTCATCAGCTGTCCCCGCTGTCATTCTCTGTACCAATGGAATCCAGACCTTGGTCCTAAGCATATGTCCGATCTCCAGAGCGTTCCCTTTCAATGCCCCGACAAGGCAACTCTGGGAAGCGATCCTTGCGGCGAAGTCTTATGGAAGGAACTCAGTCCTAATACAGGTGATCACCGCCTGATACCCCGACGCAAATATGCGCATCAGCCATTAAAAGCCTGGCTTGGTCGCTTGCTCTCAAGACCAGAATTGGAGGATTTGATCGAGTCCCGCCCTCACGCAGGCTCTGTCCAAGGGTCTGTGTATCCAATCGACGATATCTGGCTGTCGGAATGCTTCCTTGAGCTGCGAGATGAAGAGGGAAACACATTTTATCCCGGTTCAGGGCATGAAGGCCGCCTTATCTTCACCTTCGCCTCCGATTCCTTTGACCCTTTTCACGTGAAGGCAGCGAAGCAGAGTGTTTCGTCAACCGGAATATGGATGGTTCTTTTAAACCTACCCCCTCACCTACGTTACTTACACGAGAATATGTACGAGGCCGGAGTCATCCCTGGTCCCGAAAAGCCCTCAAAAGAGGCCATGAATCCATACATCAACTTGGTTGTGGACGATCTCAGCGAATTTTGGTCGCCTGGGGTTTATCTCTCGCGGACGTACAAATACCCATTAGGGAGAGGTTACAAAGCCATGGTCATCCCTCTCGTCAGTGACATGCTTGCAGCTCGTCAAGTCATTGGCACTTCGAGCGCACCAACTTCTCACCACATGTGCACAGGCTGCGATCTGGACAAAGACAACATTCACATCTTAGACCGCACTCAGTGGCCTGCCAAGGACAAGGAACTCTTCGTGTGGTATGCGACTAGATGGAGAGACGCCCCTACTGAAAAGGAACGGGACCGTTTATATTCCGCGTATAGTGTTCGTTGGTCCCCCCTTCTTCGCCTTCCATACTGGGACCCTATCAAATATGTTGTCGTTGATTCAATGCATACGCTGGACCTTAATCTCTTCCAAACCCATTGTCGGAATTTATTCATCATCAACACAGCTGCGCCTGGGGGTGATGGCACGGTTTCTGCGCCATTAAAACCCAGTACTGAGCGCGTAACCAGCAAGGATGACTTGCGTTTGTTGAAGCGATGTGTTGAAGCTTTGAACGATCCCAAGGATGGTTCGGAGCTGGAGACCTTTCTGCTCAGCGTGCCACGCAAAGTCTTGTATACGATTTGTTTGGACAACAGTATCTTCCCTGGTGGTCGGACCACTATCACTGGAACAAAGCATGTGTTGGTCCACGGTATTTTGACTTGGGTGAGCAGTGTCATCTAAGTTGATAGCCATATCTTTGCTAACCACTTGCTCTTAGTGCATGAGCGATGAATATCCGGGCGGTTTTCATATCCATGAACCTATTCAGCCCATTCAGCCGAGTCACAACCCACAAACCTCTCAACCCGAAGCACCGCCGCAGGAACAGTCCTCACAACAGCAGCAGCAGATAATGAAATCAGTGATGAAAATTCTTCCCAATCTTGTTGACCCTGAGCGGCACGACGATGCATATGCAGACGGAACAGCCCGCGTTTTCGACGCGATCCTCCAACATCTCAAGGTTCAGTACGAACCAGTTAATGTTTCTCACCCCAGGTCCAAAAAGATTCTCTGGGATTTATTGATCGACGCGGTGAGGCGATCCTGATTTTCGTTGGTTTAATCATGTATGCTGACATGCCATCTAGATTAACACAGATGAGAGCATCCCTGATCAGCTTCAAGATATGCTCCTGACTACACCTGTTAATCACAGCAGAGCGGTTTTGGGAGAAGACGTGATGAAAACTGTTTGGCATGATATGAAGCTTTCGCAAATCCCAACCTGGGTAGCATCTGCGCCACCGAATTGGGGAACAGCTCGTCGAGGAAAACTCAGCGCCGCACAATGGCGTGTAATATGTACAGTACACCTTCCATTGACTCTAATATCCCTCTGGGGCCTTGCCTCTGGAAGAAAAAAGCAGCTACTTGATAATTTTATGCATCTCGTGACTGCTGTGCGCATTGCTAACATGCGAACAAGCAGCCCTCAGCAAGCCGACTCCTACGACCATCACATGAACGCCTACATCACGGGTATCCAAGTTCTTTATCCTGATCAAAAGCTTCGCCCTACGCATCATGCTGCTCTTCACATTGGCGACTTTTTACGCTATATGGGTCCAGTTCATTCTCGCAGTTCCCCCTACTTCGAACGTTACATCAACTTTTTCCATCGAATAAATACCAACTCACACGTTGGTGCGTTATATGAATGGTTAATTCACTTGCTACGCTAATTATAACTACGATAACAGGTCAACTAGAGACAACTTTACTTCGTGGTTCTATCGTCAACTCGAATGTCCGGGCACTTCTGTCCGACGATCATGACATACAGCCACATGTTATGGACATGATATCGACAATGGAAAATATCGACAATGAAGACATTCGCGGCTTCCGATTAGCCAGCATTTTGGATCCTTCAAGTCCACAACCAACCGCGAAAATAACAGGAAAACCTGGTACCCTGACTCCCGAACATTTTCGTCTCTTTCAAGAGCACGAAAACTTGTCCAGTCGCCCACTACCTGTTAGCGATGATGTTATGTTCTATGACCAAATTGCGCTGCAGGGTGTTTGCTATGGAGTGGCAGGGTCACGTACTTATCGCAATAGCGCTGTGTTGTTTACTACTGATGGCAGCATCGATCACAACACTGCAAGTGCGGGCATTATCAACGCCATCTTTTCAACCTCCAATAACCGTCAGGACCAAAATTTCTGGCTTGTTGTTTCAGAGCTGCGACCTTTCACCAGTTCGTCAACGCTTGAATACGACCCATTTCATCGCTATAGGTTTGCCGGTGGTCGGCTCTATCTGACCTCTGACCCCATACAGCGCGTTATCCACTTACCCAGCATTATTTCGCATATGGTGCTCACACCTATGGATAGAGAACCATTTTTACAGTTGTACCACGGCCTTGCAGTTGATAGGGTGAGGTCATTCTTTCTCGTAGTCGCCAAAGAAGCTCATATCCCCGCTCAGCTCATGCACATCATCACCACTTTCGACGCAGATGAAGACGTGAACATGGAGCAACACTGAATACTACTGCGCATATGTCTTAGACCGAGATTCGTAACGCGGATCCTAATTATATTTTAGAACACGATCACCTAAATCGATGCCTCGTGTTCCCTCATTATTCAGACGCTAAGACATGGACATCACCCTCAGGGCTCAACTCGTGTAAATTACATAAGAGATGTAACGGGAAAGGATGAAAGACAGAATCGCTTTCATTCAAAGGACGTGTTGCCCTTTGTCATTCGCCCGACGTTTGTCTAGCCATCCGCGAAGAGCAAGAGAAGTGCCACAAGATGTCGGATTCCTGTAAGATTCCAAAAATTCGTGATCAATACAATGTATTGACCGATCCACCTAGCTGACCTTGATCATGAACAAACTTATGAAAGGAGACATTCCCGGGAGTCTTGTAAGTCCATAAAGCTTTGCATTTTGGATGTCTTCTGAACGCAATCTCAGCTCCAACTCTGTCATATGTAGACCAACCGCCACCTACGGTGTTTAGTGACCTACACAGTGACGCCGGGACCTTTTACAGTGCCCATACTTCTCAAGAGCATGTCTGCCAGCCACCCCTCAGCAACGAAAGGAACCATCATTATCCAGCCTTTAGACAATCCTCACAAAGGGTTGGGTTGACTCCAGACCCCGCATATTATCCAACAACACCCCGTTTGCAAAGCTATCATCAAGTTAATCGCCCGCATTCTGAGGTCAATTTTCGAAGACCAGATGATGAAGACGCGACCCCGTCATTCCTTCGACAACCAAGAAGCTGGGGGACAGGTCAACCGCAAAGCAATAACGAGACGCATTCCCCTCGCACAGCACCTCATGATCATCAGCAGAATCAACATCAAACGGTACAAGTAACTTCTATATCTAGACCTCTGGGTGTGAACGCTCAGCACACAGCGTCGACATGCCAAGGGGCGGGAATTACCAGTGTAACAGCTCCTCCGCCTGAGGCAACACTACCATGGATGCAGAGGTACACAACGAGTCGACGCACGAGCCCTGTTCCAGACGAACATAGGTCACCTCACCCAACACGTGCCAGCAACACCAATTCTCGACAGGAACCTCTTGCAAGTGCAACGGTTTCAACGGGCATTATCTATCAAAGCACGTTGCACCGACAACATACAAACCCCTTGTCGACGACCTATCCTGATCACCCCCCTCCTCCCCTTCCTTCTCCTGTCCTTTCACCGCAATTCCGAGGCCTTAATTCTGCCCAGCCAGCCCAAGGCACCACTTTAACCGCGCCCGAGCACGAGCTAACTGATGGGACACATGTTCGAGTTCCACCATCACCTTCTGTGCTTCATCGAAGCAACACTCGTCCGGGGTTACGCCATCAAGGGTCTTCAAATATTGGAACTCGCCCAGATTCTCCACTCAGAAGGACAACAAATCGCCAAATTGTGCATTCGTGCCCTTATGAAGATCATGCTGTGGACATGACCAATACTTTTGATCGCCTTCATGGCGAGGAACCCTACGACGGGGATGACGAAAGGATGCACGCTCAAGGGTCGCTGGCCCCATTTAGTGTATGTCGTCATTTCGTAACTCGATGTTGATCCTGACATGCTGATCATGATTCTTCGGCTTCGCGACGATAGAGGACACAGCAACAGACAGGATCTGCCTCAGTTAGGTCCATAATTCGTCGCCGGCATCCCACGCACAACAGACGTTGTGTAAGTTCTTTCGATTACCGCATTTTGTCTGAGACTAACCAAATTTGTAGGATCAAGTACGGAAATATCTGAAATCACTCCTAGGCCCGGAAGCATTTGCAGAACGGAATCTCGCGGACAACGAAGAAGTCGCACACTACGCCCTGGCTAAGTGGGACGCCGACGCCAAAGCAGGGCCCCCTTGCTGTGATATTGATGCGTTCAGAGTCACCTTCGATCATGAGCCTCGCTGCCCTTGGAATATTTCAGCGGGTCGTGTGTTTGCGGAAGCCTTCATCAAGAAATACAAGCTGCCCGCATCAGAGGCATCGGAAATAGAGCAGCGCTTCTATCAGCGGCTTCGGAGTCTGAAGAGAACATATGGTGAACGGAAGCAGGGACCCGAAATGAAGCTGCGCAAGGAAAGAAGTGCAAGGAAAGAAGGCAGGCGTAGCCATGTATTTGTATCCACTTCTCAAAAATTTGACAATCGCTCACGCATGTCTAGGTGTTTCACCGTCGAGTTTTCGTGTTCGAACAGCACCCCTCCTTGAAGCCCTTCCTTCCAGAAGTAGAACGTCTGGGTGCTGATGGTATGTCTTCTGACGACTCCGAGTATGAGGGCTCTGCACATTTTACCCCGATTCGTCGCTCCACCGCTCGACCAGGACAACGTATCGACTTGGTTGTTCGTAAGCCACTTTGGCGTTCAGAATCGTTGAGTCGTCTTCTCCACACCGCCGATCTGCTGTATCCCATCCTTCGCCGCCTAGTCACCTGGGACCATCGAGGTGGTTTGCCCCATCCGCGGTTGCATCTGGAAGATGCGGAAAGCACGTCGAGAAAATTTCCCCATAAACTCCCAACCAATGCCTATAGCAGATCATGGCAGTCTCAGCAAAAAGACCTCATGTTCGTTGTCGCACCGTTGTTACACGAATACAACTACGATAACACTACACACACAATGCGCGAGTAAGTGGTCCTCAATCGATTACTCATAAATTGTATGAGTCATTCATTCATGACAGGCTACTTGCGACTCTCCGTCCTCATCTACCCCAATTCAAATGAAGCTATAACCGGAATTGGCATCCACGATTTATGGGCTGTGTTGGCTGGTGGACAATTCCCTCGATTTCGGTAGTGTTGTAGAAGGTATCTACTGCAATCGATTCTCTTTAATCTCGGGCGGGGGATCATCAAAACATCATGGTGTCTTTGAGAAATCGCGTCCCTGTAGATACTTTCAGCCCAGTGGTCAATTGAAGCTTGTCCTCAGGTTAAGCATGCAAAACAGATACATTGAAATTTTTCCAAGAACATATATACAATACAACTTCGGCACCTAGATCTCAAGAAATTTCAAATTCGTCGAACGAGGCAAATGTGCTGTCTAGAAATCTGCGACTAGCCAACAAACAATGTAAGCCTGACGAAATCTAACCTGATATCTGACTAACCTAAATCACTCAGTAAAATTTTGCAATCTTTCGCTGAGAGTTTGCATGGCAAAACCGGGGAGCGAGCTCTGTTGTGTCGCGAAACCTGAGATTTCATGACCAGTGTCCCGAGGCTCAACGACATTTGAGTTTTATTTCCCCATTTTTTAACGAAATACCCTCGAGTATTTCGCGTATAATCGTTGGCATCGTGCTTGTATTTGTCCAAGGGCGGGTATAGTCGATGGGTGCACGGGAGGACTAGGAGGCATGGATCAGTTCCCAACAGCCTGGTGTAACGCCCGATGACGACCAGAGGGTGATGTCCGACTGCACGATCTCTGAACATTGGGACGGGGATTCCTTGCTAATCACAATGAGCTTAACGAGTTAGCTGTTAATTTTTGTGCAAAAAGTTTTCAACGCACCTTATCCTGCAAGAACGCGCATGGATCACACCAAGCGACCTCCCCCCTAGCAAAGTCCTCGTCGTCCTCTAAATCTCCTAAAATATTCGCCACCGTCAGTTTCAATGTCTTGTCCACCATCGTCGCGCCAGCAGTTTGAATATTAATAGCGCCGTCGTTCGTCCAGCCCGTCCGCGGTAGATGGATCACATAGGTATGGGGGTCTTCAAAATGCAACAGCTGGTGTTCAGAAGTGGGAACGGTCGTCGTGGATAGCCTTTTCGTCAAAGGGCACCCATTCAACGTAACAATTTCCGAAGACGGACTGCTTGGTGGAATGGGTAGGACTGTGGCCAAGGAGGACGCGTCGTTGTCTGCTGATTCTCCCCCTGCCTGAGCACCTAGACCTTCCCTGACCCCCCACCCCCCCCTAGTCCTCCCATATCCACTGCTCTACCACAACTACCCAATATTTCGGCTTTGGAAGAGCACGACACGAGCGCGAAATCGTGACGACCAAGCGTAATAGGGCGACAGGACCAATTGGTGAGTTGGTCGCCTGGTTGTTGTGAACGAGTACTTACAAACCCAAGCACGGGACTGACATGCCCCTCCCTTCCCAACTAACCGTACCCTATAGATAATAGCACCTCCCGGTTGTCCGAACTCTAGGGAGGACGATGAGGCGATCTTGTCCTCGTGCTGAACGTCGTAGTGTTGCAGGTTGAGGATGGCGACTGGAGGCGGAGATGAACGGCTTGTGGCGGGTTCTTCAGCACTCGTGGACTCTTTGCGCGTTGCTGAATTGCGAGCGTCGGATTTCATGGCGTCGTCGCAAAAAGTAGGGCTTGCGTGCGTAGATAGGACGAGGAGGGAGCAATCAGAGCAGAATGATGATGGTGAGTGTGGAAGAAACAGAAAGTTTAACTGACGATTTTTTCAGGGTTACTACAACACCGTGACTCGTCGAGTTTGCCATTGAACTCACCCGTCTCTCATCAGAGAATATACCCTCCTCTACATCTCTTACATTTCCATCACAAAATATCTCATTTCCTCGCGTTGTACTGACGCGAGGCATGGTCTACGTATACTTTTTCATGAGAATGAAATTACCGATAATGTGAGTTTACATGCAATTTTATACATAGAGGCATAGGTACATAAAAGCCTAGCTACATAGTAGGCGCTCTGCTATTGTAATATTGTAGAATAGACGCGTCGACAATCAATATTCGTTGGACGCGTTCCTATTAGGGCTGGTCTCATGATCAGGGTCTGGTCGGTGTTGAATCGGAATTCGGCGGGGTAACCGGCCGTGTTTCCGGGATGGACCATGATGAAAGCACACTATATTCACATTTTTTCTATGATATCTTCGCATGGCTGTTCATTGATCTTACGGTGATTAAACGCTAAGTCCTTTCTGATCAAAATACGAAAAAAATCAATGAACTTATTCGTATTTTGATCAATGATCAAAACGTGTGGCTTATCGCGAATCTTATTTACATTATACTCAGTGAACAAATGAGGGACAAAAAGGTGAGAGAAATACAATTTTGATCACATTTTGATCAAGGTGATTTCATTGATTTTAGAAGCCAAACCCCGCAGTGTGAATAGGAGTGAAATATAATATGCGACCGAGGTCTGGGGCTCTGGTGCGTATGATGAGGATAGATACAAGGCGCAGGCATCCACATGCACTCACCCAGACTCTTGCATCCATTCTTTCAGCATGGAGACAATATTCATCATTGAAATCCTGGTGTCGGCAAAGCCAGGTACATCAACAAGCAATATCTGTTGCCCATGACGCTTGACGTTCATGAGGCTGTAGGTGTTTACACTTTGCGTGAATCCCTCTAATTGATTACTGGAAATGCGGAGTGAAGGGTCTTGTGCGAGCGCCTCAATGAACTGTGGGATGATGATGCATACATTGTTCAGTATCAGTGAAAATGTCGCATTTGTTTGCTGCTTACGGTGCTCTTTCCTGCTCCAGCAGGTCCCACAATTCTACGTTAGCGTTGATCATATCTGTCAGACTTAGTGATAGTGGAAAGGAAGAGTGGCATTCGTACAACAACCGAGCGGCGTCGCCTACAGGCTCCTCCGCTTTAATAAGTTTGGCAGAGACAGGGCCATGGATGGTCAATCTAGGGTAATCAGCGGGGTCAATGTTCATAATGTTGGAGAAGCGGGCGACAATGCTGGGGATAGGATTATGCTTTAGAAGAAGCGCGTTGAGTGCTGAAGAGAAAGTGGCACAATCACAGTAAACTTGCATTCTGAACAACCTGAGGTGGCGTCGACTTGCCTCGTGGATTTAGCATGTCAAGTCACATGAAAGCTTCAGCCTGGAATTTTGCGGTTATCTCGATCAAGACGACCGGCGAAACTGAAGCCCGTTTTATCGTCATTCGAGAACGGACATAAATATCGCCGGTGATAGAAGTTCATTCGATTTGATTACATGTTTCATTCATTAATCATATATAATCTACAATTGATCTCTAATCGAAATCAAATTCAACTCAACAGTGTCCATATCACCTGTACTTAGGGTTGAATTGGTATTTGCCTCCCCTCCCCATGTTTCTTCGTGTAACCATCACCTATGGACTCGCAACACCTTCACCCACGCCACCAGCAGGCGCAAAAGCATTAGCCTGAATATTATACAACTTAGCGTACTCGCCGTCATTCTTCATCAACTCCTCGTGCGTGCCTATCTCGGCTATTGTACCGTCCTTCATGCACCTGTTGATCATTGACGGTCAGTAATGGGTTCAGTCTCAGGTTGAATTAAAAGGTGAAAATCGAAATATGAGGGAATAAAGGAGCGAAATCAAGTAAAAAAAGCGGAGGGACCAGGACAAGAAAAAAGACCGCGTGAAAAGGATAAGACACTCACACTACTAAATCAGCCTCCTTAACCAGCCCTCCAAATCGATGCGTTACGAATACCATCGTCTTCTCCTCTCTCGCTTTAACGAGTCTTTGGAACAGTCATAGCTCCGCCTCTGCGTCCAGTGCTGAACTTGGCTCGTCCACAGCGACGAATTTGATGAGGTTGGAGTGGAAGCGCATGAAAGCACGTGCACTGGGAAGGGAAAAAAAGTATCAGGACCAATCCACGCATCAATCAGGAGAGCAAAAGAATGACTCACGCAACCAACTTCTGCTGCTCGCCTCCGCTCACATCAATCGTCTTCCTCAACCCCTCCAGCTCCTTCGCAAGCGGATGCTGCTTATCATTATAGAGATTGACACTAAACGACTCTTGCATCGGATCCAACCGCGTCTCGTACCCATCCTCTAGCTTCTTGATCACATCAACCGCGCCGCCCTCCTCTGCTGCCTGTCTGATGAAATCCATGTCGGACGAGCGTTCAGGGAACCCGATCCCGATGTTCTCAGCGAGCGTGAGAGGGTACAGCGAGTTGTCTTGGGAGAGGATGGTGGTGGCTTTGTGCAGGTCTCCGACTCTGTATGACGAGGATAGGCGTCCGTCGATGCATACTTCACCGGAGGTGGGATCGTATAAACGAGACAGAATCCGGATAAGCGTGGATTTTCCTGATCCGTTGGTGCCAACGATGACAACCAGTTGGTTGGGTTTGATGGATAGGGAGATATCGGACAGGGCCTATTGTTTGGATTGAGAGCCCGGGTAGGCGAACGTGACGTTCCTATGGTGGTGCCGCGTCAGTACCAATGACCGGGGTGAAAGAAATGGGATGGACAAGAAACCAACTTCAGTTCGAATCCCATACCCTTCCCCCCTTCTCATCCTCCGGCGCAGGATATGCAACCACTCCATCGCTCAACTTATTAACCACATTCCCCGTGTTGTAAGCTTCCTCACGCTCATGACAGCCTGCCTGAACGTCTCGGTGCGCTGAAACACCGTTCCGAGGGAGTACCCCGGCCACGCTGATCTCTGTTGAGGGATTGCTAGCGAGCTTAGGGAGAAGTGGGATGGGCGAAGGATAGTGAGAAGGGCATAGTGGACCATGGGGAGATCGCCGAGGGATTTGAGCGTCAGTGGTATGGGAGATGCGGAACATGAGCAAGATCTCGACAGTGAGACGAGAACTGAGGAAAAAAAGGAAATGATGTCGGAGAGCGACTGCCAGGCGTTGTTGGGTGTCGCTTCGGATTCGGAGATTATGTCTACAAATGGTTGATCAGGGGTTGAACAATGTGAGATGTGATAAAGAACGGATATACCTTGGGATGTGGGGAGGTCGACGCGCAGTCGTGCTATTTTAGTAATCAATCAATACAGATTCCAGATAGAATGGAAGATCACGAACCATGCATGAGATACATATTGAAATGTGTCATTACTCTCGTGCGCAGCTGCGATAAAGCCAGCGCTCTGTAAAGTACGAGTCAGTATACATGGAACCGACGCATAAAAGAGAAATTCGCACCCCTCCCACGCTATAAACGCTGCGAAGAGCGCACATCCTAATCTCATTACCACTGCGCTCGCAATTCCCCAGAGGTCCGGTTTCCCACTCGTCAGCCCATTCTCCACCGCCCGCAACAGCACACCGCTCAGCTGCATCATAACCGCCATACCTGACTAAAGATGTAAACTGTGAAAAGTCGGAGGGAGACGTGCTTAATGAAGAGCGGGTATGATTGAGAGAAGTTGCAGTAGCAGTTCACGTAGAATGCTTGTTTGGGGTGGGCGAGAGCGTCCAGACCCCAAGCGAGTGCGTGGAGATGGTGATGTCGCCCTCTGCGAGTTTCTCAGGCGAGGTGGGATTTTCTTTGGCGGGTCTGACATCCGGAGTCGCAAGGGAGTTTCATCCTTAGTGTTGCCTACCATCATTATCGCCGTAAAGAGGGAGCCAGAACAGGAGCATGGAAGAAGGAGAGAGAGAGCAAGGAAGATGGAGCGCATCCCGTCATCGCCACCTTTGGAGTAACAAATGAAAACGAAGGTATATAGGTGCAGGAGGGCCACGCGACCAACAGATTTGTGGCTCCAGTGAGGTAGTACTGCATAGAATGTTACTGTCGTCTCTCAGATGCCAATGCACGAGAGCAGATGCGAGTAAGCCTTTCACGTGTCCACTGTTACAAGAGACGCGAAAGACAGTGATAACTTGCAAAAGAGGTTGTAAGAATATCAAAAGAAAAAAAAGTTGGAATGAAATTAGAACCAGCGGAGAAAACGCTGCTGAATGTCCCGCCCAGCAAGGTGATGTGTGAGTACAACAAAGGGGAAACAGGGAAACGGGTGACGTTGGAGTTGACTTGTAAATTTCAATCTCCGCTCGAACCCCATTTCCATGACACGTCATTTCATTCAATCTCCCAGTTTCTGATCATCTCAGAAAACGAAGAATATTGGGACGAGGATAAAGACGGAATATGATGATGAACTTGAGGTATCAATAAATTAGATCTTTGTCTGTTTTACGTCGATTTATGCCTGCCGGAACCCTCGTTGCTGGTGCAGTCCCCCACCTTCACTCCAGCCACTCTTCTGGGAGCACTTTTAGCACGCAGTCGGTATTTGTTTCTGTCATTTTCATTCAGAGTTGTTATAATGTTTTAAACAAATCAGGCAAGATGCAATATTAAACTTCACAAACTCATGAATTCGTCGAAGAATCGATGAAACATCATCCACTTCCACCTCGCACATCATGACATGGTTGTCACTATTGGTGGAAAAGTCGCATCAGACCACACTCTCCATGGGCCACCCCGTGCAAGTAAATGTCTAAGTTTCTCAGCGGCTTCCGGAAATAAAGCCTCCCCTCCAGAATACTCACCTATACCCCGACGTGGATAGCTCTGGTGATTGAAGCCACAAATTGGGATGCTACAGCTGAGATTCGGTGAATGGTTGGTGAGATGTGCATTTTAAAGCGCGTGAAAGAAGGGCGCGAGTATAGAAGACACCGTCTGTGGTCCTTGTGGGAGTCGAGGATGTCTGGGAGAAGGAATCCAGAATTCCAAATATGTGGTTCAGAACTTCGAGGGGAGTGGGCCGGGATTGTAGGTGGTAGTAATCATGGGGAATTAATCCATGTGGTTTAGAACTAGAATCCGGGATATGGAAGAACGTGGATAGATGTGTCCCTCAACGCGCGAATAGCCCACATGATGATAGGAAAGAAAATCAACTAGAAATGGAAGGAAAGGGTTGTGGACGCAAGAGAGGATAAATGCAGCGATTTTAACACCTAACGCGACTTATAAGCTATGACAACATGTCGCTTTCATGAATGAAATTAAACCAAAGAAGGCACGCACTACGATTTATATCCACAATAACCCCTTTACTTATTATCGACTCGCCTGAGTCCGGTGCACGACTAGTTGAGCGGAACAACCAACGGTCTAAGGCACCATCACCATCGCAGCGGTAACTCTGCTTCGTTCAACGCTGTCACTAATCCTGTGTCATATATGATCTGATTTAACCTCATTGACCCAACGGCATGCAGATAACGAAGCCAGTGTATTGGGTCTATTCATGAACTCATGGCAAGTACGGGGCGTGAAAACGATGAGCGGAGAGAAGAAGAAAGCATGTCACACTGGTGGATCGAAAAGAAAGTCACAAACACGAGCAAAAAATGAGGAACTTTACTCTGAACTAGATAGATGAATTGAAACAGGAATATAAATCCGCGATCAATGAGTAGGTATTAACTATGAACTTCGCGGCCGAAGCAGGGAACCATCCCAGAGGTCAAGTGCCGTGACGGTCTGCCACAGCGCCACCCCAACACGTCACCGAGCTGACTACAATGGCGATATGCCGGTGCTTCGGTCGGATGGGATCTGAGATGGCAGAAACGTGAGTCTCAGGTTGGTTGGATGGGAAATGAGAGGCTGGCTTAGGGAGCAGTGGCTGGTGAGTTATTGAGTTTAGTCTCATGTTGGATTAGAGAGAGTTAAAAACGAGGTATGAGGGAATGAAGCAGCGAAATCAAGTTATGAGAATAAAGGGACGAGGACAAGCTAAAAGACGACGCAAAAAGGACAAGACACTCACACTACTTAATCGGCCTCCTTAACCATCCATCCAAATTGACGAAGCGTTACGAATACCATAGTTCTCCCTCTCTTGCTTTAATGAGTCTTTGGAACAGTAGTACCTTCGCCTCGGCGTCCAGCGCTGAACTTGGCTCGTCCTCGGCGACGAAAATGATGAGGTTGGAGTGGAAATGCATGAAAGTATGCGCGCTGTGAGATGGTCGTTAGTATGTGTGAATCAGCAAAGTGATGTAAATAAATGAGCGAAGCGATGGAGGTGTGGATGGGAAGAAGTACGAAAGAAATAAAAAGTATTAAAGAAACTCACGCAACCAACTTCTGCTTCTCGCCTCCCCTCACGTCAATCGCCTTCCTCAACCCCTCCAGCTCCTTGTCCAGCGGATGCTGCTTATCATTATACAAATTCACGTCAAATGACTCCAGCATCGGATCCAACTGCGTCTCTTACCCATCCTTCTTTTCTGGTCAGGTTCATGTCAGAGGATCGCTCAGGAAACGCTATCCCGATGTCCTCTGCAAGTGTGAGCAGGTACAGGAGTTTTCTTGTGAGAGGATGGCGGCGACTTTGTGCAAGTCTGCGACACTGTATAACGAGGGTGGAAGTGCATCAATGCAGACTTCACCTGATGTGTGGGTCGTATAAAAGGGAGACCACCCCATCGCTCAACTTATTGATCACATTCCCCACTTCGCACAGCTTCCTCACACCCATAAGAACCTGCCTGAACGTCTCGGTGCTCTGAAACACCGTCCTTAAGGAGTACCCGAGCTACGCTGAGCGCTATTGGGGGAATACTAGCGAGCTCAGGGAGAAGTGCGAAGGTCGAAGGATGTCCTTTCGTACGAACGCAACCGACAACGCTGACCTATCCGTAACACACTTTGTCCCACATACTCTTCGTGGCCAAAAACCCCACAACCGGCCTTAGGATGCAGAGGATGGCGAAGATTGGTCCGCCAGTGGTACGGTAGAGATGGAAGCTGGGCAGGATCTGAGAGAGTGAGGCGACTCGGAAGACCGAAGAGAAGAATGAGATGATGTCGGAGAGGCGTTGTCAGGCGTTGTTGTGTGTGGCCTCGGATTCGGAGGTTTTGTTTATGCAAACGGTTGATAAGAGCTTGATAAATGTGGGATATTACGAGGATCGGATAGACCTTGGGAGGTGGGAAGGTCGACGCGCAGTCGTGCTATTTGGGTAATCGATCAATAGGGGCTCCACATAGAATAGAATACGGCTTACCATGCATGAGATACATATCAAAATGCGTCGTCATTCTCGTGTGCAGGTGCGATAATCGGAGTTCACCGCGAAGGACCCAGTCCGTAATCACGGAGCCGACTCATAAATAGTGTGATTCATACCCTTCTCATGTCATAAACGCGACGAAGAGCGTGCACCCTAAACTCATCACCACCGTGCTCATGATACCCCAGACGTCAGGATTCGTAATCCTCAACCCATTCTCCCCCGTGTGGAACAACACGCTGCTTAGCAGTATCATGATCGCTCTTCAACCGCTCCCCAGACCTGGCTCTATGTGTAAAATGCGAAGAGTCGGGGGGAGACGCCTTAAACGTCTTTGGTGAGCTAGAGGAACAGTGGGGTATGACTGGGAGAAGTCGCCGTGGCAGTTCATGTAGAATGCCTGCTTGGAGTGGGCTTGGAGTGGGCTACTGTGAGTGTCCAGACACCAGGGCAATGCGTGAATATTGTGAGTTTGTCGGGTGAGGCGGGATTTTCGTTGTAGGCTCAACATCTAGACTCGTGATAGGGGATCTGTCGACATGTTAAAGAACAGAGCAAAACGAGGGAGGGAGGGAGAATAGGGAAGATGGAGAGCGACAATCTAAGACACACCAAAGGAAGCAATCGAAGAACAGGGAAATGAGAAGAAAACTTGCGGAGATCTCGCCTCTGAATATCCTGCCCATCTCTAACATCATGATTCAACATAAACACGTCCAATGCCTGATAAATATATGAGAAAAACAGACTAGAAGAAAACCTGAAGGTTTACTGTCGTCCCTCAGGAAGCAATGAACGGGAGCGGACTGCCAGTGCGTCCGCTTTCCACCCTTTCTCGTTCAAGTGCCTACTTTGACAAGAGACACCAAAGAAAATGATAATTTGTGAGAGAAATTATGAAAAAATCAAAATAATGAAATGAAAGCTGGCGGAGAACGCGCCTCTAACTGGCCTGTCCATCCACAACGTCATCATCTTCAACGCAACAACCCTAAACCCGCCATAGTCTAATGCTTGATAAATATTTGAAAGAAACCATACAAGAATAGGAGCTCACCCATGAGTCGAGTGAAACGAGAAAACAGAAAGACATGGTATGTGGGCACAAAGACGAACAAGGAAGAGGTTGAACCAGAAGTTGGTTCGTCAAATTTAATCTCCGCTCGAACCCATCATTCATCATTTTCAATCCCATCTTCTAGCTCCTAATCACTTCAGGAAACAACGAATATCGGCACGAGGATAAGGAGGGGATATACGAAGTTGAGGTGTTCGATTATTTTACCTGCATTTATATCTACTGGAACCCTTGTTGCTGGTTGTTGAAACAGCATAGCGTGCACAGAGTGCCCTAACTAACTGCCTCACCTGGTTAGGAAGATTGTAAAGAGGCTAGGAGAGCGATAGAATAGCTGGTAAAGCTGTTATTGAGATAGAGAGAAAGTAAGGTGCTTATATACATGAAATGGTAGCTAAATATGGTAGTCTATGTAAGCGCCTATTGGGGTATCTGGAGTAATGAAGGAAAGTGAGTCATTCAATGACTCATGTTGACTGAGAGTTCCAGAGTACATGCAGTATGCAGTACATGTAGTATGCAGTACATGCAGTATAAATCTAGGAATGTATCTAAGATGTATCTAAGATTGTAGATGAAGATTATAGATCTATCTAAGATGAGATATCCAAGATGAGATCTAAATCTCAACACTCCCCCTCACTGAGTACAGTGGCTTTAGCGTGCTCAGTGCTTAAGATTTCTTGTGGATAGAAGACTAATCCAAGTGTCCCCAAGAACTTGGAGAACTTGACACGATCAAGAGCCTTCGTGAACATGTCTGCAGGATTCTCAGCACCATCAATGAAGAGAGCATCGATCTTATTGTCTTCAATACACTGACGGATGTAGTGATATCGAATATCAATGTGCTTGGTGCGACGTTCCTGGACAGGGTTAGAGGCAATGAAAATTGAGCCTTGATTGTCTCCACAGACAGGGGTTTTCCGTTCAGTATAACCGATTTCGGAAAGGAGTGATTGCAGCCACACAACCTGGCGGGCGCAATCTGACAAGGCCATATACTCTGCTTCAGTTGAAGAGAGAGCAACTGTTTTCTGGGCTCGAGAAACCCAACAGATAATACAGCTTGCCAATTTCATAAAGTATCCAGTCTGAGAATGGCGCTTGATGGTATCAGCAGCCCAGTCAGAATCAGTGTAAGCGATAAGTCCAACTTTTGGATTTCCCTTGTACACAAGAGCATAGTTCTTTGTGCCAGCCAAATAACGGCAGATGCTCTTTGCGTGACGAAGGTGATCCTCAGAAGGATTAGCAGAAAACTGTGACAGCTTGATGACGGCATAGGCGATATCTGGTCGTGTGCCAATCATAAGGTACAACAGTGATCCGATCACTGTCTGGAATTCTTGACGAAGTTTGAGAGTGGAGGTACCTGGATTAGGTACAGGCTGGTAGCCCTTGGGAAGAGGAATCTTGGTAGGATTGGCGTTAAGCATGCCAAAGCGCTGCAACACTTTTTCAAGGTACATTGCTTGGTCAAGCATGATGTTGCCATGCATACGCCTAATACGCATACCTAAGAATTCCTTAGCTTCACCAAGATCTCGACACTCCCAGATCTTCATGAATTCAGTCTTTTTCTTCAGCACAAGTGCCAAATTAGGACCGATGAAGAGACCATCATCAACATAGATAATGGCGATGACAATGTCACCGTTTGCTGCTTTGTGTACAAAGACACCAGCATCGGAAAGAGCTCGCTTGAAACCCAGCCCAGTCATAGACTTGTTGAGCTGTTTCCACCACGAGTGTGAAGCTTGCTTCAATCCGTATAAGGCTCGTCGGAGACGATAAACCATGTTCTCTTGGCCAGGGAGTTTAAATCCCTCTGGCTGTTCCATATAAATCTCTTCATCAAGTTCGCCATAAAGGAAGGCGTTCTTAACGTCAAGACCTTGGATATGCCATTTCTCCAAAGCTGTGAGGGCCATGATGAGTCTTAGTGTTTCATAACGAACCACTGGTGAGAAGATCTCATCATAGTCAATCCCTTCAAGCTGGGAGAAGCCTTTAGCAACAAGGCGAGCCTTCTTGCGACCATCAGACTTTATAGCAAAGACCCAACGGTTTTTAATTGCCCTGCGATTGCGAGGCAAATTGCAGAGCTCAAGAACTCTGCGTCGACGAAGAGCCTCTAGTTCTTCGCGACATGCATCCATCCATTCTTTCCTCAGGTCTGGTTTCATCCTGAAGATGTCACAGAAATGCGTAGGAAGATCCTCATTCAAAGGTATTGCTTTATGCAGCAGATATTGAATGAGTTTAACTCCCCCTTCCTGGGCTAGTTTTGCCACCATCCGAGTGAGTTTAGCAACTTCAGCGTCATCTGAATCAGATTTCGCTTTCAATTCAGCTTCAACTTCATCTTCATCCTCTGAACTTTCAGGGGATGGCTCGGATGCTTGTTCCTTCTGTTGGACGACAGGGGCAGGCGGCAGGGTCTGCGTTTCGCTCGGAGTAACAGGAGTGGCAGGACTCGGTCGGGAAACCGGATCTGACGTAGCTGGTGCGGTTGGTCGCTGGGAGCTACCTGTTGACGAACCCACTTGCTTCTCCCACTCACGCGTATTGCTTATGCCTTTTTCTATGTCCGTGGGGTGTCGGCTTTCACCATACACATTCCCCTCACGTCTAGGAACCTTAACTTCTCTGTGGGGGCGCGACGAGGCGCCAGCATTACTATCTGCTTCCTGAGGAATAGGCATAGGATCTGCAGCAACTGGAGTTGGCGGTGCAGCCCTTGGTGGTGTGGGAGCAGGAACAGGGGCTGGCCCATGTTCTGCTTCCCACTTCAGCCTTTTCTCCATATTTATTGATATGTTCTTGTTCCTTTTATCGATTATGTCAAGGAGTTGATCAACCTTGACCCAAACTTGTTCCCAAGTCTCCCCATTGGTAAAGTACTTCTGAGGAACAGGTTCACCCTTGTCAAAAGTCGCCTTGATTTCTTTGATCGCATCTGATTGTCGTTGCGATATTTCCCGACTCTCTCTTTCTTTAGAGGCAGGAAAGAAATCAGGTGTAGGTGGTTTTGGCAGTGAAGGGGGTGAGTTTGGAGGTGGAGGATTAGAACGTGGAGATGTAGGAGCAGTAGTATCCCGTGCAGGAGAAGTGGGACCAGATCCACCGTGCTTTGATCCAAGGCCCGGTTTGTAGCCTGATGCACCTGGCCGTGGTACATTAGGCGCCGGAGCTGTTGGAGCTGCAGGTGCTGGTCTGCTTGGACCTTTGGGCTTTGAGCCTTTAGGTGCTTTAGGGGCAGGAGGAGTAGGTGGAGGCTTAGGAGTGTTTCTGGGTTTTGTATGTGGTGGAACCACAAAATCGTTCCAGCCATCATCACCTTCTTCCGATGGAGTAGATGGATGAGTATCATCCAATGGATCCTCACTAGGAGGAGGTCGCGGAGTGCCACGATGATTGACATCTGGACACTTGGGAAAGTACCCTTCATCAAACTGAGCAGTAGTTCCAATGAAAAGTGTATTGTTGTGTAGACGCATGAAGCGCCAGCCTTTAAACCCTTCAGCAAAGCCAAGATGCAACATCATCTCTGATTTTGGGGACAGAGAGTTGACACGCTTCGCTTCAGGTAAATAGACATAGGCGCCACAACCAAATACTTTAAGATTGGAAACCACAGGCTTCTGCTTGTGAATAAGCTCGAATGGAGTTTTCCATTTGAGGCGAGCTATAGGGGTACGATTATACACATAAAGTGCATGTTCGACAGCAAATTCCCACCAGGACTGAGGAAGGCAAGTGTCAAGACGCATTGCCTGAGCTTTATCCATCAAAGTCCGGTTAAACCGCTCAGCACGCCCATTCTGTTGAGGAGTATGAGGCGCACTCTGAGTAATCTTAATGCCCTTTGAACGAAGGTCTTTAAAGAATTCCTTTGATTTGAACTCTCCCCCTCCATCAGAATGCCATTCTTTGATTACTGAGACACTGAATTGAGTTTTCAGCATCGCCAGAAAGTCACCAAAGGCATCATAGACGTCTGATTTCTCTTTGAGCAAAGAAATCCAGGCATGGGAGGAATAGTCATCAAAGAAACTGACATAGTACTTGTACCCATGGTAGGAATTCACTGGATAAGATTTTACATCTGAGTGTATCCTTTCAAAGGGTGCAGAGGCACGAGTCAAAGATGGGGAAAAGGATCGTGATGGCATCTTGCCTTCAGCACATCCCCGGCATATAGGATTCTCTTTGGGTATAGCGAGTTTAGGAGGGAACTTAGCAGTTGAATCTCCCATATGTTGTAAAGCTTCTTTAGACGGATGTCCAAAGCGCTTATGCCAAAGATCATACTCTGTAATAGAGTTGGCAGTGTTTCTGACAATTGTTGAGGTTAACCAGTAAACGGTTTCACCTAAGACATGTGGTCGGCATTGGAATGCTAACTGCTTGCCTTTATAGAAGGACATATTGCCAAGACGTCCTTCCATAGTCAATCCTTTAGAAAAGAATTGGCCCATTGACAGCAAACGCTGATTGAGGGACTTGAAGTACAAGACAGGAGAGAGGGAGATGTGCTTTTCAGCAACAGAACCATCTTCTGATTTGACTTTAACAATGAGATTAACTGTACCATGCGCAGTGACCATCTCAATTCCACTGGCAGTTGAAACTGTTCCAAAGGTACCAGTTTCATACTCAGAAAAGTCCCTTAGATCACCAGTAAAGTGCTGTGAAGCACCTGAATCCATGATCCAATCAACAGTTCCGTTTTCTCTGTGTTTGCCCTTACATCATGCACAATTGAGAGAATGTTCATCAATATATTTCTGGGACCTAGCCACAGAACCTAACGAATTACAAGCAAAATGATCAATATATTTACTTGTACAACTACCCTGCGCATCTAAAACAAAGTGCTGCGAACAATAGTTAGCATCGTTAGGGTGCATAGATGAAAAGGCTTGCCTTTCAAAAAGGGCCTTCTTGCCATTGTCAACATAAAATTCCTCTTCAGAGGAAAATCCATGGTTAACAATGTCCTCATTGTCAGAGTAAAACTCGACAAGACCTGGCATGGACGAGGTTTCATCCTCATCATCAGAAGGAGGGTGAGGGAAGAAGTCCTCAGTCTCCATGTCGATGGATAGCTTGGGCTCCCTGTGGTTGGCGACAAGGTCAAGGTTCTTCATGGTTTGGATTGTCTTAGTGACTTCAAGACGATCCACAAGAGACCTTGCATTGTTGACCTCAACATAGGCAGAGGGGCCAGCTTCCATGCGCATGGGTCCAGTGCCATGAACACGGTTAAAAACCATAGAGGAAGGGTTGGCAAGACACTCAAGGAGCGTAGGAGAAGGTTTGGATGAGGAGGTGGTGTGTTGGGCAGGTTCATAGGCAGCAGAGAGAACAAAATGGGTGTGGTTGTGACCAGAGTGGCCACCACGACCACCACTGCGATTGAACTTGCGACCTCCTCGACTTCCACAACCTCCACGACCACGGTTTCCAGAGAACTTGGAAGGGTCCTGGGCAGGGCCTTTACCCTTGAAGGGGGGGTCCTGCTTCTTGCGACGAACAGCAGAGATCTTGTTGGCCATTCCAGGAGTAGAGAGCTGCTTGCGCTCGAACTCAGCAACAATCTTGTCTCGGATTTCTTTCCAATCCAAGTCTTCAGCTTTGGTGACAGTGAGTTCAGTGGCAGCAATATGCTCCCAGCAGTTGGGAATGGAACCAAGGACAATCATGGCCTTGTAAAAGTCATCAAGAGGATGACCGTTGGTGGACAGTTTGTCGAAAAGCTGTCCAAGTTCGTGGAGTTGGGGGGCAGGATTACTGAGTCCAGAAAGACGGAAACTAAAAACGCGACGGACATCGGCGAACATAGTGGAAGCACCAATCTTGCCACAAGCAGCTTCAAGATCGGTCCAGAGACTGGCAGCAGTGGTACCAGGAGTGGTGACCTTGCCAGTGGAGTCCTTGATAGGCTCCTTGATGAGGTGGAGCAAGGCAGGAGTAAGACGAAGGGCAATGGAACCAAGTGCCTTATCGTCCTTTTCCAACCAGTCAGCAAGCTCAGTGGGCTTGTCATCGGCAGGCTTCTTGAGGTTGCCATTGACAACTTGCCACAGTGCCTGCGACCTGAGCCAGTTCTTCATAGAAAGGCTCCATTCAAGCCAGTTGGCACCATCGAGTTTGGGAACGAGTTGAGTGATTTGGGAAGACATAATTCTGGTTAGGCAAAATCATCAGTAAAATGAACAATAATGATGAGAGAAAAGCAACAATGAACAGTGCTATTATTTCTCAGGCTTAGGCCAGAAGGATGTCCTCCTTGTTGTGCAAAAATTGCAGCAACATAGGTGCGCTTAAAGCAGCAACCTGGGTGCGCAAAAATGCAGCATCCCTGAGTACAACGTCTGCCATAGTGGCAAGACGTTCTCATGCAGCGAGCAAGCTCAGCAGGCAATGAGTATCCTAGGTCGACAGCCATGCATAGAGCAGGCCATCGGGGCCCATAACCTGTTGAAACAGCATAGCGTGCACAGAGTGCCCTAACTAACTGCCTCACCTGGTTAGGAAGATTGTAAAGAGGCTAGGAGAGCGATAGAATAGCTGGTAAAGCTGTTATTGAGATAGAGAGAAAGTAAGGTGCTTATATACATGAAATGGTAGCTAAATATGGTAGTCTATGTAAGCGCCTATTGGGGTATCTGGAGTAATGAAGGAAAGTGAGTCATTCAATGACTCATGTTGACTGAGAGTTCCAGAGTACATGCAGTATGCAGTACATGTAGTATGCAGTACATGCAGTATAAATCTAGGAATGTATCTAAGATGTATCTAAGATTGTAGATGAAGATTATAGATCTATCTAAGATGAGATATCCAAGATGAGATCTAAATCTCAACACTGGTGCCCTCCTCTAGCCTCGCTCCACCCACATCCCGAAGCTCACTTCGAATTTGGTTGGTATTTGTTGCCGTGATCGGTGTTCAGAAGTATTATGATTCGTTGGAGTAATCAATGCGCTGTAATATTGCAGTTCAATGCTCATGCACTGGGCAAAAAAGCGACAAAACATGATCCTTCTCTGCCTCACACACCATTGAAACGATTGTCACGTGCGGTGGAGAAGTTGCGTCGTACATCCACAAAAATTGAATCAAGTTTTCCATTATACTACTGCGTCAAAAGCTCGCGGTTCATGAACGACCCTAAAACGACATTGTGGTAGTAAAAGAAATCATACAACATAGTGTCAGTCTACCTATCAACACCGAATCCTTGTGGGCAGAGTAGATCACCCGTCGTGCGTCAGTCTAACACTTGACTGAACGAAGGACACGAAGGATGAGCCACAGCTTTGGTGGAACGCGCTCAAGTGCATCATGTTCGACTTGGCTAACATCAGTAGTTATAACCTTACATGTCTTTCAGATACCTTCTCGCTTGCTCATTGAAAGCATAACCAACGATGTTGTTGGCTTCATCGTGTTGATACCCTTTTTCGACACCCACTGAAGTAAGCTTCACGTAATACAAAACCGAGACATCAGAATTAATTGTGAGGGGCTCCATTTGTGCGTCGTCAGTTATAAGGAGGGGATATGAACTATGAGTCAAATGTGTTTTCAGGCCCAGTGAAACTCGCATCTGAGTCCATCGGTGCACAACTGAGAAGGGCTGAGAAAATCTGAGCGAAATTATTCCTCAGATGTAATCATTGGTGCTCATCCAATTTCCCCCTCAAATGAGCACATCTGAGGAGAATGAGTGCGCATTTCTTAAAGCACCATTGCTGAAATCTGACAGAATCTGAGCACGTCTGATAGGTTCTGACTTTGGCTGAGAGCCAGATATGATGAGATAACGTAAAATATATATATTATTTCTGGTCTCCTCTGAGCACATCCAAGCACATCTGAGTAAATACACTATATCTGTGTAACGAAGCACTGTTCTATGCAACCTCCACTGCGTCTCCCGATCTTTGCATCCCTGCACACCGCCTTGGACATTGGCTCGGACACTTCCCTCTTTTCTTTCGTGCTCATGCTTCATATCGCTGGAGAAACAGACATATCAATAAATGACAGTACAGGAGCATAATGCACAATGAATACAATACTCACCCTAAGTGTAACAGATTTGAGCCCCAAATGTTGTGCAGAACTCGGAAACGATGTGATTTCCAGGGCCTTTGAGGTAATTGCTGTAGAGAGAAGGACCCTGGAGTGCAATTGACATCATTTGATGAAAAGAGAATGGCACACATACATACCTTGCGTTGATCAGTTCGTTGTTGACCCATCAGCTGAGACGAAAATACCCTAAAACGGGCGCACACTGAGAACCTCCAGGGGGTGGAAATCCTGCAGGAAAAAGGGGTGGAAATGGTGGAAGTTCCACCTGTTCTCTAGTCAGATATTCCATCTTTAAAGTCTGGATTTTCCAAGTATAAAAGGTGGATTTTCCATCATTTGAACGATGGAAATTCAGCGAATTGGGTGTGGAAAACATGGCCTTTTTCGAACATATTCCACCTCCAAGGGGGTGGAAAATCCGGACTTACCTGGGTGTGGAATAAATCCACCATTCAAAAGGTGGAATTTCTTTGTCATTTCCTCTGTTTATTATTCATCTCAAACATGTAGTGGCAGTTGCAAATCAGTATTCCATTTCATAGATAAAGTACTACATGAATAAATGCTATGCAGATATATCTACAGCTCTACATAGGGTATAATACAACAGGGAGTAATACATGATAATATTTGACCCTTCCAACATACAGAAATGCCAGAAAACAACAGATGTGACACAAGAGCATGCCTGAGAACAGAGTGGAGAGACCTGATTCTCAGATACTGACCAGCAAGCCTGGTGTTTGTGATCCTTCCCAGCATCTGCCATCTCTCACTGCTCAAGAGGCCCATCTAACCCAAGCTCCAGGTTCATAAATTGACTGGTGACCCCTACCAGAGAGTAGGAAGAAACATTAGAGGTAAGCACAATTGGAGGTAATTTCATTACTTACTCTGAATGCCACTACAGCATGAGTCCACGTAGTAAGAGAGAGTGTAGGTATGAAAGCCAAGACAGCCATGATGTGGAGCAAGTCGAGAAAACGAAGGGAGGTGGTTGTGGTTTGGAAGAAAGGGAAGCGCATTGAGAATTTCCATAAATGGTGTTTTGCAAACCAACGCTCACGTGACTGCTCAATTTCGCTCAAAAATACTGAGTCCCTTCAATGCAGGTGAGTTGATTAGGAGCACAAATTCCACCTCCGAAGAGGTAGAAATTCCATTATATTTAGTATAGTGTATTTAACTGCAGTAGGAATACCTTTTTGAGACAAGTATCATTTCCGTCAAAATTCCACTCCTTTGCATTCCACCTCAACAACAGAATTTTCAATCGGTAGGTTGGAATCTTAGAGGTGGAAAGTTGGTGGAATTAATTCCATCACAAAAATCTGGATTTTCACTCTGTGCAGTAGATGGAATTTCAGTATGGTGGAATCATGTTCCACCCATTTTCCACCTCTCGACTAACTTAAACAATCTTATTTCCAAGTGAGCGGAAAATCCACCTTTGAGAGGTGGAACTCCAGGTTCCATCAAATTTCCACCTTCGTCATTCCACCTATGTTCCACCTCCAAAAGGTGGAATTTGGAACTTCCACCTACAATTGGTGGAAATTCCAGCCCTATTTGGCTTACAGTGATCTGCCTGCCTGCACTGATATACCTTCCTTGTTATTATTGCTCCGATGGTGGCGATGAAGGTATGTGGGTCTATATGTGCCTTATGATTGTTGTGCTCCGTCTTTTTAATTCTCCCTCGTCCCATCCCTTGTCTCCTTTGGCTTCTTTACCACAATAGCAATGACAAGCAGCACTGATGAGAAATCAGCCCTCACAACTCCAGATGTAAAACCTGCCAAAGAAAATCCCACCTCACCCGAGAAACTCGCAGAGCGCGACACCACGATCTCCACGCACTCTCTTGGTGTCTGGACGCTCAAAGTCGCCCACTCCAAGCAGGCATTCTACATGAACTACTACTGCGATTTCTCCCAATCGTAGCTGCTCTTTATCACGCTCACGAGGGACGTCTGCAACGTCCGCCCCCCGCGACTTTTCACATTTTACATCTTTAGTCAAGTATGGGGCGCAGTCGAAGAAGCGGTGATGAGCAGCGCGCTCACCTGCACCCGTAAACCACCATTTTCGCATTTCACCATCACGCACGCACACGCGCTCCAATTCACAACGCTTACCCATCCTGGTCATCACGGCTTCGTCACCAACTCATGGCGCTATTGCATAACTACGAGCGTCGCTCGTTACATTACCATCAGCCAACCAACTTACCTTGCAACTGCGCACCCCATGGCGCCTACGGACTCTAAAATCCGTTTAATTCATCAATTTTCTTCAATATTTACCCTCTTTCCATCGTCCAACTCCCATCTCCCCTCACTTCACCCCCTCCTTTTGTCCATTTTAAGTTATTTCTTTTGTTTCAAACCCTTTCTTGTGCGCTTCGGCGCTTTCTTATTTCGTTTCGAACCCCCTTAGTTGGTATTTTAGCTCCGATTCACCTTTGTACATAGTCTAGAGGCTTCGTAAAAATACTAGAGCTACTTTTATGCCCACATTTCGAACCTCTAAGTTTTAGTCTCACATATCAGTCCTAGGAAGCGTCATCTGCTTCAAATATCTGTTTATTCTATCGCTACGAAGGCCTAGTCAACTACGGAAACACCTACACGCACCCTCAGAGCGACTCTTGCGACGTTGACCTCACTCCGGTCATCAGTGTGATTTGTTTACACACCTGAAGACGTCGCCCGCACATCAGCGGTTATGATGCAATTGAGCAGTGTGTTGTTGCGGGCGGTGGAGAATGGGCTGAAGAGTGGGAAACCGGATGTTTGGGGCATTGCAAGCCCGGTGGTGATGAGATTAGGGTGTGTGCTCTTTGCAGCGTTTATGGCATGGGAGGGGTACGAATCACCCGTTTATGTGCCGGTTCCACAAACTCTGGCTTGTACTTTACGGAGAACTTGCATTACCGCAGCTGCGCAAGAGAGTAACAACACATTTCAATATGTATCTCATGTATGGTTCGTGATCTTCCATTCTATCTGGAATCTGTATTGATTGATTACCAAAATAGCACGACTGCGTGTCGACCTCCCCACATCCCAAGGTATATCCGATCTTTATGACTTTTCTACATTTACTGGTCTCTGATCAACCCATTAAGGACAAAACGTCCGAATCTGAAGCAACTCCCAAAAACGCATGGCAGTCGCTCTCTGACATCATCTCATTTTTCTCTTCCGTCCTCGCCTCACTCTCGCAGATCTTGCTCAGCTTCCACCTCTCCTGTACCACTGGTGGACCGATCTTCACCATCCTCTGCATCCTCATGCCAGTCATGGGGTTATTGGGCACGAAGAGTATGTGGGACAAGGCGTGCTACGGATACGTCAACAATGTCGATTACGTGCGGATGAAGAGCTTGACAGATTTTGCGGGTGGAACGTATAGGCAAGATATCATCAGTGGGAACTTGGGGGCGTGGATTATGAGTGGTACATTTCCTCCTTGAGCCGACTAGTGTTTATGAAACTCATTCGTTTTGGATTGACAGAATTCAAAAAAGCCTACGACAAACTCGTCAACGTCCCTGTTGAGCACCCCTACATGCTCTATGACCGCACTGAAACGCCCTGCCGGGATATGATGCTCAAAGCGCTTGGCGATCTTCCCATGGTCTATCGCGCTTTACTCACCATCCTGCGCCCATTGCACTTCTCGTTGAGCTCCCTCGCGATACTTCAACAGAGCTCAGCATGGCTGGGGTACTCCCTTGGCACGGTGTTTCAGAGCACCGAGACGTTCAGGCAGCCAGTGATGAGCATGAGGAAGCTATACGAGGTGGGGAACGTGGTTAATAAGTTGAGCGATGGTGTGGTTGCATATCCTGCACTGGAGGATGAAAAGGCGGGGAAGGGTATGGGATTTGAACTGAAGTTAGTTTCTCCTCCATCCCATTTCTTTCACTTCGTTCATTGGTACTGACGCGGCACGACCATAGGAATGTTACGTTCACCTACCCAGGCTCCCAATCCAAACAAAACGCCGTATCCGATATCTCGCTCTCCATCAAACCCAACCAACTTGTCATCATTGTTGGCACCAATGGATCAGGCAAATCCACGCTTATCCGCATTCTGTCTTGTTTATACGACCCCACCTCGGGTGAAGTATGCATAGACAGACGAGCGTCCTTGTCGTACAGAGTCAGAGACCTGCACAAAGCCACCGCCATCCTTTCACAAGATAACTTGCTGTACACACTCACCCTCGCTGAAAACATCGGCATCAGGTTCCCTGAACGCTCATCCAACATGGACCTAATCAGGCAGGCGGCGGAGGAGGGTGGTGCGGTTGATGTCATTAAGAAGCCAGAGGATGGGTACGAGATGCGGTTGGATCCAATGCAGGAGTCGTTCAGCGTGAATCTGTATAATGATAAGCAGCATCCGCTTGTGAAGGAGCTGGAGGGATTGAGGAAGACGATCGACATGAGTGGAGGCGAGAAGCAGAAGTTGGTTGCGTGAGTCATGTTTTCTGTCTTTTTCAATGCATTGTCGTGATACTGATGTTTTTTGTTACCTTCTCAGCGCTAGACTGTCCACGGTCCGGTCCGGTTCGCTGCCGAACCCTGAACCGGACCTGAACCGCACCTAAGGTTCAGGTTCAAGGTTCGACCTTGGGCAAATTTTGTTGAACCTGAACCTGAGGTTCAACTTAAGGTTCAGCTTAAATTTATTATATTTATGTCCTTCCATGTTATATATTACTATCAAGCCTTATTCTAGCTGTGTTTTTGTCAAGAATTCTGTATTACAGTAATGAGCAACGAACTAAGTATATACATCAAAATAAAGTAGCATTACGAAAGCATAAGGCAGGGTGGGATGTCCAAAAATAGCAATTATAACAACTACAATAGCAAAATAAATACAATAATAACATTAAAATTCCCTCTGTGCTCAGATAGCTCAGTAGAAATGGTCTCATAAGCTTTTATTTTAATATACAGTTCTTATTTCACTATCAAACCATTTCTACACAATCATTCAGTGCTAGATCAATGCTGAAAACATAAGGGTTCACAGAGGTTCACAAAGGTTCGGTTTGAACCGGTTTGAACCGAACCGATTGTGAACCTAGGTTTGGGTTCGGGTTCAGACACTTCCTGAACCTGAACCTAAGGTTCAGGTTCAGGTTCAGCCCAAAAGTGCCTGAACCCGAACTGAACCGGACTGTGGACAGTCTACTCAGTGTGCGTACTTTCATGTGATTCCACTCCAACCTCATCAAATTCGTCGCTGTGGACGAACCCAGCTCAGCGCTAGATGCAGAGGCGGAGCTACAACTGTTCCAAAGACTTGTAAAAGTGAGAGAGGGGAAGACGATGGTATTTGTAACCCATCGATTTGGAGGGCTGGTTAAGGAAGCTGATTTAGTAGTGTTAGTGCCTTATCCTTTTCACGTCGCTTTTTTCTTGTGGGGGTCCCTTCGTTTGTCTTACTTGATTTTGCTCCTGTGTTCCCTCATACTTCAATTTTCACTTTCTAATTCGATGTGATACTACCACTGTAAGCCAAATAGGGCTGGAATTTCCACCAATTGTAGGTGGAAGTTCCAAATTCCACCTTTTGGAGGTGGAACATAGGTGGAATGACGAAGGTGGAAATTTGATGGAACCTGGAGTTCCACCTCTCAAAGGTGGATTTTCCGCTCACTTGGAAATAAGATTGTTTAAGTTAGTCGAGAGGTGGAAAATGGGTGGAACATGATTCCACCATACTGAAATTCCATCTACTGCACAGAGTGAAAATCCAGATTTTTGTGATGGAATTAATTCCACCAACTTTCCACCTCTAAGATTCCAACCTACCGATTGAAAATTCTGTTGTTGAGGTGGAATGCAAAGGAGTGGAATTTTGACGGAAATGATACTTGTCTCAAAAAGGTATTCCTACTGCAGTTAAATACACTATACTAAATATAATGGAATTTCTACCTCTTCGGAGGTGGAATTTGTGCTCCTAATCAACTCACCTGCATTGAAGGGACTCAGTATTTTTGAGCGAAATTGAGCAGTCACGTGAGCGTTGGTTTGCAAAACACCATTTATGGAAATTCTCAATGCGCTTCCCTTTCTTCCAAACCACAACCACCTCCCTTCGTTTTCTCGACTTGCTCCACATCATGGCTGTCTTGGCTTTCATACCTACACTCTCTCTTACTACGTGGACTCATGCTGTAGTGGCATTCAGAGTAAGTAATGAAATTACCTCCAATTGTGCTTACCTCTAATGTTTCTTCCTACTCTCTGGTAGGGGTCACCAGTCAATTTATGAACCTGGAGCTTGGGTTAGATGGGCCTCTTGAGCAGTGAGAGATGGCAGATGCTGGGAAGGATCACAAACACCAGGCTTGCTGGTCAGTATCTGAGAATCAGGTCTCTCCACTCTGTTCTCAGGCATGCTCTTGTGTCACATCTGTTGTTTTCTGGCATTTCTGTATGTTGGAAGGGTCAAATATTATCATGTATTACTCCCTGTTGTATTATACCCTATGTAGAGCTGTAGATATATCTGCATAGCATTTATTCATGTAGTACTTTATCTATGAAATGGAATACTGATTTGCAACTGCCACTACATGTTTGAGATGAATAATAAACAGAGGAAATGACAAAGAAATTCCACCTTTTGAATGGTGGATTTATTCCACACCCAGGTAAGTCCGGATTTTCCACCCCCTTGGAGGTGGAATATGTTCGAAAAAGGCCATGTTTTCCACACCCAATTCGCTGAATTTCCATCGTTCAAATGATGGAAAATCCACCTTTTATACTTGGAAAATCCAGACTTTAAAGATGGAATATCTGACTAGAGAACAGGTGGAACTTCCACCATTTCCACCCCTTTTTCCTGCAGGATTTCCACCCCCTGGAGGTTCTCAGTGTGCGCCCGTTTTAGGGTATTTTCGTCTCAGCTGATGGGTCAACAACGAACTGATCAACGCAAGGTATGTATGTGTGCCATTCTCTTTTCATCAAATGATGTCAATTGCACTCCAGGGTCCTTCTCTCTACAGCAATTACCTCAAAGGCCCTGGAAATCACATCGTTTCCGAGTTCTGCACAACATTTGGGGCTCAAATCTGTTACACTTAGGGTGAGTATTGTATTCATTGTGCATTATGCTCCTGTACTGTCATTTATTGATATGTCTGTTTCTCCAGCGATATGAAGCATGAGCACGAAAGAAAAGAGGGAAGTGTCCGAGCCAATGTCCAAGGCGGTGTGCAGGGATGCAAAGATCGGGAGACGCAGTGGAGGTTGCATAGAACAGTGCTTCGTTACACAGATATAGTGTATTTACTCAGATGTGCTTGGATGTGCTCAGAGGAGACCAGAAATAATATATATATTTTACGTTATCTCATCATATCTGGCTCTCAGCCAAAGTCAGAACCTATCAGACGTGCTCAGATTCTGTCAGATTTCAGCAATGGTGCTTTAAGAAATGCGCACTCATTCTCCTCAGATGTGCTCATTTGAGGGGGAAATTGGATGAGCACCAATGATTACATCTGAGGAATAATTTCGCTCAGATTTTCTCAGCCCTTCTCAGTTGTGCACCGATGGACTCAGATGCGAGTTTCACTGGGCCTGAAAACACATTTGACTCATAGTTCATATCCCCTCCTTATAACTGACGACGCACAAATGGAGCCCCTCACAATTAATTCTGATGTCTCGGTTTTGTATTACGTGAAGCTTACTTCAGTGGGTGTCGAAAAAGGGTATCAACACGATGAAGCCAACAACATCGTTGGTTATGCTTTCAATGAGCAAGCGAGAAGGTATCTGAAAGACATGGCAATTGAGAGGACATAAGGTGGTAGTGATGGGGGTGAAGCTGTTCGTGGTGGTAAGAAGCAAGGAATGGGGACTTTGAATTATTCTGGACAAAGGGATTGAAGAGGTTGGTATCATGTGATCGTTCATGGGGAAACAATTTTTATTTGTCGAAGGCTCTTGAGCATTTCATTCAATAACTTTTGACAAGACCAAAATGCCGTTGCTCAGATCTCCTCATGTGCGTGCAGTAATACTCAGATTAGTTTGATTCAGTTCAATTACGAACAGAGTGCTCAGCTACGCACAGATTTTCTCACATCTTCGCATCTATGCTCAGACAGACTCAGTTAGAATACCTTGTGCTCAGATGTGAGTTTCACTGGGTTTCAGGACCAGTCCATCGGAGGTCAAGTCATTGTCACTCATGTTGTCTTGCCATCAGGCTCTACAACCCCCAATTCCAAACTAAAACCAATGAAGACCCCACCACGAGCCTTTCCACTTTCTTCAAATCACAATCAGCATCCCAGCAACGAGTTTCCTTTACTCGTCAATGCTCCTAACCTGGTAGGTCAGATTATCAGATCCATTGGTGGTAAATACGGAGCAAGAACAGAATTGGAAGTAGACAAGTTCACTGAGACAACATGGAATGGTGTATCAAAAAGCATGTTAGATGAACAACCACAAAATGACAAATTTTATTTCACACTAGTTGAGGGAAACACAGACAAGAATGCACGAATGTAGACGAATCAACCCCTGATCCTTGCGCTCATAACATGGGCTGTCATGGGGTCAAGCGTCATGATGGTCCGCCACGGTGTCACCCCAACACTTCACTGAGCTGATGACACGAGCGAGAAGCCGTTGCTTCGGTACAGTGGGATCAGCGATGGCAGAAACATGGGTCTCAGGTTGGTCGGATGGGAAACCAGGGTTTTCTGTAGGGAGGATGGTAGAAGCAAGGTGGGATAACAATGGTGAGACAATCCCAAATTCGTCATAGAGTTCCTTCTTGAACTTTGCGAGAAGTGTCTCTGTCTCCTTGAGCTTGGGGATAAGGGTGGATGTGAGCTGGTCATCGCCTCGTTCCGATGCACCTTCCAAGTCCATTCCGATACTGGCTTGTTCCATCTCAAGGTTCTGGATTCGGCTTCGGAGGTCGTCCATGAGGTGATTGGCAAACGGAGCAGATTTGAGCTGTTTTTTGTCCTGGAATTGTATTTCGAGATCGAAATGATCGCCCAACTTGCTGCTGAAGGCAGCATTGAGAACAGACAGTGCAGATTCTTGGGTGTTGAGGAACTTGATAATCTGAGCGCCTTCGTCAACGAACTCCTAAATGCACAGATGATACTTCGCATAAACAGAGAATACAGCGAAAACTCAAACCTTCCAAACCGAATCCCGAAGCTGGTTGAAGTTGCTTTCTGCCCTTTGCTTTGCTGAATCTCCCCAAAGATTGTCCCACATAGTAGTTACAATGGTGATATTGCCCGCTGATTTTGCACCTGTGAGAGCTTGAAAGCTACGAAGCACCTCTCTGTGGCTGCCCGGGAGGCGCACACCATGAATAGGAGTGAAAAACAATATGAGACCCAAGTCTGGGGCTCTGGTGGATATGATGAGGGTATATAGAAGGTGCAAGCATCCATGTGAACTCACCCAGACTCTTGCATCCACGTCTTCAACATGGAGACGATATTTGTCATTGAAATCCGGGTGTCGGCGAAGCCAGGTACATCAACAAGCGATATCTGATTCCCCAAACGACTGACGTTCATGACGCTGTAGGTATTGATAGATTGCGTGAATCCCTCCAATTGATTACTGGAAATACGGAGTGAAGGGTCTTGTGCGAGGGCCTCAATGAACTGTGGCATACATTGTTCAGTACAAGTGAAATGCTGTATTCGTTTGTGGCTTACGGTGCTCTTTCCTGCTCCAGTAGGTCCCACAATTCTACGTTAGCATTGATCATGTCTGTCAGACTTAGCGCTAGTGAAGAGGAATAGTGGCATTCGTACAATAACCGAGTGTTACGGCCTGCATCCTCTGCTTTAATAAGTTTCGCAGAGACAGGGCCGTCGATAGCCAAATTTGGGTAATCAGCGGGGCCAATATTCATAATGTTGAGGAAAGGAGTGATGGTTGTGGGGATAGGATTATGCTTCAGAAGAAGCGCTATGAGTGCTGAAGAGGAAGCCACACAAGCACAGCAAACTTGCATTTAGAACAATCTAAGCTTAAGGCGTCGTCAGCTTGCCTCATGGATTTAGCATGTCAAGTCACATGAAGGCTTCAGCCTGGAAGTTTGTGGTTATCTTGATCAGCACGACCGGCGAAACTGAAGCCCGTTTTACCGTCATTCGAGAACGGACATAAATATCGCTGGTGATAGAAGTTCATTCAATTCGATTACATGTTTCATTCATTAATCATATATAATCTACAATTTATCTCTAATCGAATCAAATTCAATAGTATCCATATCGCGCATACTTTAACGTTGAATTGGTATTTGTCTCCTCTCCCCGTGTTCCTTGGCATACCCACCGCCTACGCACTTGCAAGGCCCTCACCCACGCCAGCACCAGGCGCGAACGCATTGGCCTGAATATTATACAACTTAGCATACTCGCCGTCATGCGTCATCAACTTCTCATGCGTGCCCATCAGACATCTCGGCTATTGTACCGTCCTTCATGCACCTGTTGATCGTCGACGGTCAGTATTGAGTTTAGTCTCACGTTGAATTAAAAAGTGAAAATCGAAGTATGAGGGGATAAAGGAGTGAAATCCAGTCAGACAAACAGAGGAATCCACACGAGAAAAAAGACGACGCGAAAATGATGAGACACTCACACTACTAAATCAGCCTCCTTAACCAACCCAACGAGTCTTTGGAACAGTCGTAGCTCCGCCTCTGCATCCAGTGCTGAACTTTGCTCATCCACGGCAACGAATTTGATGAGGTTGGAGTGGAAGCGCATGAAGGTACGCGCACTGGGAAGGAAAAAACAGTATCAGGATCATATCGACACATCAATACAGAGAGTAAAAGGATGACTAATGCAACCAACTTCTGCAACTCGCCTCCACTCACATCAATCGTCTTCCTCAACCCCTCCAGCTCCTTCGCAAGGGGATGCTGCTTATCATTGTACAGATTGACACTAAACGACTCTTGCATCGGATCCAACCGCGTCTCGTACCCATCCTCTAGCTTCTTGATCACATCAACCGCGCCGCCTTCCTCTGCTGCCTGCCTGATTAGGTCCATGTCGGATGAGCGCGCAGGGAACCTGATCCTGATGTTTTCAGCGAGCGTGAGCGGGTACAGCGAGTTATCTTGTGAAAGGATGGCGGTGGCTTTGTGCAGGTCTCCGACTCTGTATGACGAGGATAGCCGTCCGTCGATGCAGACTTCGCCGGAGGTGGGATCATGCAACCGAGAGAGAATGAGGATGAGCGTGGATTTGCCTGACCCGTTGTTGCCGACAATAACGACGAGTTCGTCGGGTTTGATGGAAAGGGAGATATCAGATAGGGCATTTTGCTTGGGTTGAGATCTGGGGTAGGTAAACGTCACATTCCTGTGTCGTACGGCATCAGCATCAAGGAATGAAGTCATCATATAAAGGGAGCCAAAACATACTTCAATTCGAACCCCGTACCCTTCCCCGCTTTCTCATCTTCCAGCGCCAGATACACAACCACGCCATCGCTCACCTTATTAACCACGTTCCCCGCCTCATACAGCTTCCTCAGACTCATCACTGCCTGCCTGAACGTCTCAGTGCTCTAAAACACCGTGCCGAGGGAGTACCCCAGTCACGCTGAGCTCTGTTGAAGGATCGCTAGCGAGCTTAGGGAGAAGTATGATGGGCGAAGGATGGAGAGTAACGTGCAATAGACCATGAGGAGATCGCCGAGGGCTTTGAGCGTCATGTCCCTGAAAGGCGTTTCCGTGCGGTCGTAGAGCATATATGGGTGTTCGACAGTGACATGGGCAAGTTTGTCATAAGATTTTTTGAATTCTGTCAGGTAAGAAATCAGAGGATTTCGTCGACAATGGTGTATATTGAGATACGTACCACTCATAATCCACTCCCCCAAGTTCCCACTAATGATATCCTGCCTATACATTCTACCCGCGAAATCGGTCAAGCACTTCATCCGCACGTAATCGACATTGTTGACGTATCCATAACATGCCTTATCCCACATACTCTTCATACCCAACAACCCCACGACCGGCCTCAGGATGCAGAGAATGGCAAAGATCAACTTGCCAGCGGTACAGGGGACGTGGAATATGAGCAGGATCGGCGAGAGTGAGGCCCAAATGGAGCAGAAAAAGGAAATGATGTCGGAGAGCGACTGCCAGGCGTTGTTGGGCGTCGCTTCGGATTCGGAGGTTATGTCTATAAATGGTTGATCATGGGTTGATAAATGTGAGAGGTGATAAAGAACGGATATACCTTGGGACGTGGGGAGGTCGACGCACAGTCATGCTATTTTGGTAATCAGTCAATAGAGGCTCGGGATAAAATGGAATTTGACATACCATGCTTGAGATACATATTGAAATGCGTCGTTACTCTAGTGCGCAGATGCGGTAACATGAGTTTTCTGTGATTATGAGTCAGTAATCACAGAACTGACGCATAGAAAGTGTGATTCGTACCCCTCCCAGGCCCTAAACGCTGCGAAGAGCGCACACCCTAATCTCATCACCACCGCACTCGCAATGCCCCAGACATCCTGTTTACCACCCTTCGGCCTATTCTCCGCCGCCTGCAACAGCACACTGCTCAGCTGCATCATAACCACTTCATCGACGGCGCGCCATACCTGGCTAAAGATGTAAAATGTGAAGAGTCGGAGGGAGACGTTGTAGACGTCCTTTGTGAGCTTGATGAAGAGCGGGTATGATTGGGAGAAGTCGCGGTAGTAGTGCATATAGAATGCCTGTTTAGACTTTGAGCGTCCAGACACCAGGAGAGTGCGTGGAGATGGTGATGTCACGCTCGGCGAGTTTCTCGGGTGAGGTAGGATTTTCTTTGGCGGGTTTGACATCTGGAGTTGCGAGGGCTGATTTCTCGTCAGTGTTGCCTGTCATCGTTATCACCGTACAGAGGGAACCAGAAAGAGAGCAGGGAAGAAGGAGAGAGACAGCAAGGAAGATGGAGCGCGACAATCATGAGGGATTTATAGACACACATCCCGTCATTGCCACCTTGGGAGTAACCAATGAAAAGAAGTGTAGATAGGTGCCGAGAGGGCCACGCAATCAACAGATTGATGGCTCCAGTTAGGGAGTACTGTGCAGGGTGTTACTGTCGTCCTCAGCTGGCAATGCACGAAAACAGATGCCAGTCAGCCTTCCACTGTTACAAGACACAGGAAAGACAGTGATAACTTGCAAGAGAGGTTGTGAGAATATCAAAAGAAAAAAACATGAAATGAAAGGAGAACCAGCGGAGAACGCCCCGCTGAATGTCCTGTCCAGCAAGGTGACGTGTGAGCACAACAAAGGGGAAGAGGTGACCTGGAAGTTGATTTCTCAATTTCAATCTCCGCTCGAACCCTATTTCCGGGACACGTCATTTCGTTCAATCCCCCAGTTCCTGATCATCTCAGAAAACGAAGAATATGGGGACGATGATGAAGAAGGAATATGATGACGACGCATAAATAAACTAGATTTTCGTTCATTTTCCGTAGATTTATCTTCTCGTAAAGGTGCACTCTCACCAACTTCACTCCACCCAGTCTTCCGGGAGCACATTTAGCACATGGTCGGTATTTGTTTCTGTAATTTTCGTTCAGAGTTATTGTGTTGTTTATAAAAGTCACTCAAGATGCAATATCACACTTCAAAAACTCATGAGTTTGTTGAAGGATCGATGAAACATGATCCATTTCGCACATCATGACGAGGTTCAAGAAGTCGTGGTTGAAAAGTCGCATCAGACCACACCTTCCAGGGGCCACCCCATGCAAGCAAATATCTATGCCTACATGCACAGCTCTGGTGGGTGAAGCCACAACTTGGGCTGTTCAGAGATGAGATTCGGTGCATGGTAGGTGAGATTTGCATTTTAAGTGCACGAAAGAAGCGTGTGAGTATAGAAGACATTGTCTGTGGTCCTTGTGGAAGTCGGGGATATCTGGGAGAAGGGAGTCAGAATTCAGCATAGGAAGTGACGTGAAAGCAAGAGAGGAAAAAAGCGTGGCAATGGTAATGCTCAAACACGACTTATGAGAGCTCAGACAACGTCGCTTTTTCAATAATGAAATTGAAGAACTACGACAGGGACACGCTGAAATGTATACTCATAATAATCCTTTATTGCCGACTTGCCTCAGTACGGTGCACAACAAGTTGAGCATGACAAGCAATGGTCCAAACCACCACCACTATCGCAGCAGCAACTCCAGTTTGTTCAATGATATCACTCATCAGGTATCATATATGATCTGATTTAACCTGATTGACCGAATGGTGCGCATGTTCAAGGGCCATTTCATTGGGCCCATTCACATTGAAAAGAACGTTACAAATGTGACAAGAAAATAATGAGCTTTAATCTGAACTACATAGATGAATTGAAACAGAAATACAGATTGAATACCTATCAACTACCAAGGTCGCGCCCGAATGAGGGAACCATCCCAAAGGTCAAGTGTTGTGATGTTCTGCCACAGCATCACCCCAACACTTCAACGAGCCGATGACACAAGTGAAAAACTGTTGCTTCGGTTGGATGGGCTCAGAGATGGCAGAAACATGGATCTCAGGTTCGTTGGATGGAGAACGAGGGGTTTGCATGGGGAGCGGTGGCTGTAGAGTGGTTTCCAGGTCAGCCACTGGGGACAGATGGGTGACGACTGCTTCGGGTGATTGAGAAGTCATGATGGGAGTGTCGGTGTTAGAAGGCCCATCGATCGCAGAGGGAACCTCAGGCAACGGTGGTGAGACAATACCAAAGTTGTCATACAGTTCCTTCTTGAACTTTGCAAGAAGGATCTCTGTCTCCTTCTGCTTGGGGCCAAGAGTCGATGTGAGGAGGTTGTCACCTCGCTCAAATGCGCCTTTCAAGTCCATTTCGGTACTTGCTAGTTCTATCTCGAGGTTCTGGATTCGTCTTTGGAGATCATCCACAAGATGGTTTGCAAATGGAGCAGATTTGAGCTGTTTCTCGTCTTCAAATTGGATTTCAAGTTCAAAGTTATCTATTATGAATGCTCTGAAGGCAGTGTTGAGGATAAAGAGCGCAGATTCTTGCGTGTTGTGGAACTTGACAATCTGAGCGCCTTCGTCAACAAACTCCTAAATGCACAGATCAGAGTTCGCACAAAACAGAGAATAAAGCCAAACCTCATACCTTCCAAACAGTGTCCCGAAGCTGGTTGAAGGTGCCTTCTGCCCTCTTCTTTGCTGAATCTCCCCACAGATTGTCCCACATGGAAGTTACAATGGTGATGTTGCCTGCCGAATTCGCACCTGTGAGTGCTTGAAAGGTACGAAGCACCTCTCTGTGGCTGCCAGGCAGGCGCACACCATGAATAGGAGTGAAATATAATATGTGACCGAGATCGCCGACTCTGGTGGATGCGATGAGGGAATATACAAGGCCAAGCATCCACATGAACTCACTTAGTCTCTTGCATCCATTCTTTCAACAAGGAGACAATATTTGCCATTGAAATTTGTGTATCGGCAAAGCCAGGTATATCAACCAGTGATATTGGTACCCCAGAATTATTGACGTTCATGAGGCTGTAGGTATTGACAGTTTGCGTGAATCCCTCCAATTGATTACTGGAAATCCGGAGTGAAGGGTCTTGTGCGAGTGCCTCAATGAACTGTGGAATGATGACACATACATTGTTCAGGAGAAGTGAAAGTGGCGTATTTGTTTGCTGCTTACAGTGCTTTTTACTGCTCCAGTCGGTCCCACAATTCTACGTTAGCATTGATCATGTCTGTCAGCCTCAGTGCTCGTGGAGAGGAAGAGCGGCATTTGTACAATACAGGATAGTCATAGCCCAAATCACCCGGTTTAACAAGATTCGCAGTGATAGGGCCAGATACCCTCAAGTTTGGGTAATCACCTAGATCAATATTCATAATGCTGGAGAAAGGAGTAATGATTGGGGGATAGAATTATGCTTTAGAAGAAGCGGGATGAGTGCTGAAGAGGAAGCGACACAATCGCAGCGAGGTTGTATTCTGAACAATCTGAGGTGACGTCAGGTTGCTTCATGGATTAAGCATGGCAAGTCACATGAAAGCTTCAGTCTGGAGGATTGCGGTTACTGGTATCTCGATCACCATGACCGGCGAAACTGAAGCCCGTTTCATCCCAACTCTAGAACCGAAATAAATATTGACGGTGATATGAGTTGACTTAATTCCATTACATGTTTCATTCAATGACCATATATAATCTCCAATTCATCTCTAATCGAATCAAATTCAACAGTGTCCGCATAATGCGTACTTAACGTTTAATTGGTATTTGTCTCCTCTCCCCACGTTCCTTGGTGTACCCATCCCCGATGCAGTCGCAACACCCTTACCAACGCCCCCACCAGGAGCGAACGCATTAGCCTGGATGTTATACAACTTAGCGGCTAGTACACCGCAACGAATTTGATGAGCTTGGAGTGGAAACGCATGAAAGTACACGCACTAGAGAGAAAAAAAAAAAGCATTGGGACCATGACAACGAATCAATAAAAACTTTTAAATGAACGACTCACGCAAACAACTTCTGCTTCTTGCCTCCACTCACGTCGATCATCTTCCTCAACCCCTCCAGATCCTTCCCCAGTGATCGTTATATAGATTCACACTGAACGACTCCTGCATCGGATCCAACCTCGTCTCGTACCCATCCTCCAGCTTCTTAACCACATCGACCGCACGGCCCTCCGCAGCCTGCCTGACTAGGTCCATGTCGGATGAGCGTACAGGGAACACGATCCCGATGGTTTCCACAGGTGTGAATGGTGTAGAAGGAGTTTACTAGGGAGGTGATAGTGGTGTTATGCAAGTCTCCCACTCTGTGCAACAAAGGTGGGCGTCTATTGATGCATACTTCTCCAAAGGCAGAACGTATAAACGGGAGAGGATTCGGATGAGCGTGGATTTTCCCGATGCATTGGTACCGATGGTGACCACATGATGGTTGGGTTTGATGGATAGGGAGATATGGATAATTGAATAGCGGTTTTGGGAGGATTGAGATACGGGATATGTGAATGTGACGTTTCTGCGATCTTATGGCATCAGCACCAATGAACGAAGTCATAGAAATGGGGTAAATGAAGACGTACTTCAACTCAAACCTCATACTATTCCCCCCTTTTTCATGCTCTGGCGCAGGATACGCAACAACACCATCGCCCAACTTCTTAGCCACATTCCCCACCTCGTACAGCTTCCTCACACCAATAACAACCTGCCCGAACCTCTTGGTGCTCCGAAATTCCATCCCCCGGGAGTATCCCAGCCATGCGGCGCTCTGGTGGAGGATAAGTAAGAGCTCAGGGAGAAGTGCGGTGGGCGAGGCATAGCGTGGAGCGCGCAGTAGAGCATACAGAAATTACCGAGGGCTCAGAGTGTCATATCTCTAAAGGGCGTTTCGCTGCAGTCATAGAGCATGTAAGACGGTTTCATGGTGACATTGGCGAATTAGTCGTATGCGATTTTGAAATTGTGTAAATGAAAACGAATGAGTTTGACGTAAAATCGAAATCACATGAGGAAGGAGGCAACGTATGACACATAATCCACCCCTCCAAATCACCGCTGGTAAAATTCTGTGTAAAAACTAACCCGGCAAATCGCCCAGGCATCCCCGACATATCCACCGCACGCCTTGAGAAGATCTGTGCTTGCACAGATCTGTCTTCTTGGTCACGTGTGCGAGACCACTTGACAGCGCCAACTCACAATTTCCTCCTTACTTACTTACTTCATCCTGTACAACCACGGTGCTCGCGCACTCCGCGTCCGTGGTTCTCATAGTTAATTTATTTTTATCACACTCTACTTTCACTCCAACCCCTCTCTCCGCTTTGCAACATGCCTCCCTATCGCAACCATTTTCCACGTGGCGCAATCTCGACACTCTGGAAAGCAGACCTCATCACAGCGTGCCGCCTCCTTAACCTAGCGGAAGATGGCACTGTCGAAAACCTGAAAGACCGTCTAAGAACTTACGCGAGACATCACCTTGAACTCCGAAACAACCCCACCTATGCCGGCCTCTTTGTTCACTTGAGAAATCAACCTCCTCCACAAGATTCCGATGAGGAAGAAGAAGAGGAGGAAGAGGAAGAGGAAGAGGAGGAAGAGGAAGAGCAGCAAGAAGATGAAGAAGAAGATGACGAAGACGACGTCCAGTACCCCGAGTTCCACGGAATAGGACACGCACCTGCTGACAACTCCGACGACGAGGAAGCAGAGGACGATGACCATGGTGGAAGTGACCATAACCCCATGGACGTTGACTGGGATTCAGATTCATCCTCTGAATCCTCAGTAAACAGTCGCCGCTGCAGGAGCATTTCGCCGCGTCGCCTAGACAAGAGGCATAGAAAATCCAAGAAAGGAAAAAGTGAGTTCCCTTACATTGTCTATCGCCTCTCCCGCTGCTGCCTTTCAGAGTTATCTGGAGCTCCATTAATTATGAGCCCCCTTTTTCAACGGGTTAACCTTAACTCATACACTGGCGCAATGCCCCCTACATCGGCGTAATGCCCTCTACATTGGCTTAAATGCCTCCTATATCGGCGTAATGCCCCCTACATTGGCCACAGTGCCCCCTACATTGGCTTAAGGCCCCTTATATTGGCGTAATGCCCCCTACATTGGCTTAAATGCCCCCTATATCGGCTTAAATGCCCCCTACATCGGCGTAATGCCCCCTACTTTGGCCACAGTGCCCCCTACACTGGCGTAATGCCCCCTACATTGGCGTAATGCTCCTTATTGGGCATAATCGCCCCTCACACTGGCTTAAGCGCCCGCTACGTCGGGGCTCTAGCTCTATACTGGCCCCAGGGCTCAACACGTCACAATTTGTCTCCTTTTTTAATTGCATGCTACTACTACGCCGCCATATTCATTTTTCCTAGAATTCGGTCCCTAGTATCTCGTGAATTATTTACTCACTTATTTATTTCCTTCCTCCCAGAGGCTAAGAGATCTTGCACCCCATCATCGCCCTCACCAGATCCTGGCTCCCCTGGAGCCACCAACACTTCTTCTCGCCTAGGCACACGTGTACCCGGTGCTACCCTTGATAGCGCTGCATACCAAGTACCCAACAAGGTTCGCAGAATCTGAGGACTTTACTCTAGCCCAAATGTTTCGGCTGAGCCTCAGCTGAGGATCGGCTCATCAGCTGAGACTCGGCTGAACCTCAGCTGAGCCTCAGCTTATCAGGTCAATTAATTCTATTACTAAAACTAGTAGAGAATTGTTTTTTTTTGGTGTAAAATGAGGCTCAGCTGAGGCTCACCTGATACTCAACTGAGCCTCAGCTGAGCCTCGGTTGAGTTCTCTGCCAAAATTAACCGAGCCTCAGTGAGGTAAACTGAAACTAGCAACTGAGGGCTCAGCTGAGGCTCAGCTGATGAACCGAGATTCAGCTGAGCCTCAGCTGAAGAACTGAGGTTCAGCTGAACCTCAGCTGAACCTCAGCTTATTAGTTATAGTTTTAATAGTCATGTAACTTGTATTGATTACTTACCACCTGAGGTTCAGCTGAGCTGGTTACAGTACTTTGCACTGGCCCAGGTGATTCTCAGTTGCCTGTCAATGTGTAGTGTGAGAATATGTGACAATCTCATGTCACACATTGCACTATTCTATTTTATCATCTGTGAAACCTTTAGGATCCTTTTTATATGTTTGTGACAATGATTGTGACAGTCTACACATATTGTCACATGTCACATAAATGTGGAACTGTATAACATAGCTGTGACACTAGTATTTCAAGTGAATTGTTTGTATGTACATAGATATGACCTTTGGTGACAGATGGTACTGAACTATCACACTTGCTTTCTACTATCAAACAATACCATCAAGCAACTCTCTTATACCTATCAAAGTTAGAATTCTACTGATGCTCAGCTGAGCCTCAGCTGAGCCTCAAGTGAACCTCAGCTGAACCTCAGCTGAGGTTCACTAATGTTCAGCTGATAAACATATGTTTATTTTCAAAATCTATGGTTATACTGAGGTTAAGCTGAGGTTCAGCTGAGGTTCAGCTGAGTCTCAGCTGATGAGCCGAGGCTCAGCTGAGGCTCAGCTGAAAGGCTGGTGTCAGTGGAAAGTACTGAGAGACAGGTTCAAAAAATGAGAACTTTATCGAATTCTTGAGAACACCAGAAGAAATAATGAAAGCAAAAGAAAACGGACAGAGAACACGCCTCAAAATGACCAGTCCAACTGCAACGTCACTGTTCACTACGACAACCCCAAAGCAGGCAACACATCATGCCTTATAAATATGAAAAAAAATAATACAATAACGAACAGAAGTCAATTTATGCGGCAAGTGAGACAAGGAGAACAGGAAGACGCTGTAACAGTGAGGTGATGTGTGAGCACAAAGACAGGGGAAAGTGGAACAAAGGCGAGTTGAATGTTGCTTGGCCTATTTCAATCTCCGCTTGAACCCTATTTCCATTGACACAGCATTTTTAATCCCTGTTCCTAGCTCCTTTTCACCGCATGAACGAAGAATATCGGGAAGAGAATAAGAAAGCGATCTTTAATAAAGTATATAAAGTAAACTGGATTTTTGATCAATTTATTTCGGTTTATTTCTGCCAGAGCCCTCGTTTCTCGTAAGCTCTTCTCATCTCCCTCCAACGTCTTGCCAGAGCATCAACCGTTATTCTGTCGTTTTTGTTCTAAATCAATAGCACTTCGTTGGAGTTATAAATTGAAGATGTAACACCAGATTATGACGGAAAATTATTCATTTCCACCCTCATATTATGAAGCGTTGGTTGTCTTACCAGTGGCTGAGAGATATCGCACGTCCAATAATCCATTCTTCATCACTACAGCGCGAAAATTCACGAGATCCAGCTCACACCTAATTGTAAGCTTGACTCTGTGCATTTCCAGAACATGGTTATATCTTCCTTTCTACCTACAGATCTTATCTCGTGCAATTGACCACTCAAAAATTAATTTGGGTTGACCTGGGTTAACAACACCACCTGTGTCGGTCAGCTTCTTCCCAGAGGTAAGATACCCCTCTGCATTTCCTTCCATTAGATACAGGGCTGAGGTGCTCCAACGCATAAAGAGAGACAAGCTGAAAGTCCAAAAATCTCTCCAGTACAGTCAGAAGAACCCCGCTGGAGAGCTCCGTTGTGTCGTTTACAACAACAAGGAGCGCAAGCCCTGTGGCGAACGGGTCAGAAGTCATGCTGAGAACTTCATTGTGAAGTACATACATATATACATTCTAAGCTCCAGCACTCTAGGGTGTGTACTGTAATTGTTGCATCTTCTAATCATAGTTTTGATACCCTCTGAGGCCGGCACCTATACATATACCTGCATGAAATGACTACCGTTCGGAGGCAAATTGATGTTCAACGAATACATCACCGGTTATCCTAGACTCGGAGTCAATTCGATCATGATTCAATTGTCCTTGATACCAGTGACATATACCAGGAAATCACTATAGCACGTCTTTCATCAGATACTGTGACCATTTTCTGATGAAATAACGAAGCCATTGGCTACATTCATAAATCGAGGGCAGACAATAGAAATGGTCAGAACAGATACACCTTAAATATCCATGAAATCACGGATAGAAAAGAAGGTTACATGAACAATGAGAAAATGACTTGATCTCCTAAAACAAAAACAATATGAAGAGTATGCTTGATGAGGCAACCCTCCTACTCTGGTGATGAAGCAACGGCAAAGGAGATATAGAGATGAGATTCAGCAAATGGCTGGTAGGATTTGTAAGTTAGAGCGCAGGAAAAGAGGTTGTAAGTGTTGGGGGCATCATCTGTGGTACTTGTATAGGGCAAGGAAGAGTCGGAGCAGGCTGTCAGATAGACGAATATGCGGGCCACCACTTTGAGCGGCAGGAGTGGGGTGGAGTGGTAACTGCTAGTCCTAGCATGCATGAATGTGCCATGGTTTGGTGTGAATAGGTTTAATATGAAAGTTTAGGAGATGAAGGAACAGGGATAGCGTTGAGAATATCCTCGAATATTCCAGGTATTATTTCGTTGTCTTAGTCGCTCGTAGATTAGTCAACTTTGTCTTAGCGCCCACTCTTGGTATTACTTCAAATTGGTAGAATATTCTAGATAAATATTATCTACATGTATATAAGAGCCTTGAGAGGCTAGTAGATACATAACAATCTATTCATTTTTACTCTTCATCACACTCTGCGCACAACAGATAGATGTTTCCCTCAACGTGTGAACCGTCCCACTGTGAACCCAACCGAGGGGTTATTGACCCTCTTGAACAGAAGGGGGTTTAGGGAAGGAATTACAAAAACCCTCCCAGAGTAAGGAATTCACAACATCGTATTCCAGGGGTTTTCTGTTCCTCTCTTGTTGTAAGGAATTTACTTATGGGGTTTCAAAGGGGTCTTGAGGAGGAATCATATCACTCACCAGAATGCATTGAGCCCCCATTGAGAAGAGGATTGACCCGAGGGTAGAAATACTGAGCCCTGTCTGTAAATCAACCTTGCTCCAATTCAACGAAGCCAGTCAAATGAAATAGGGATAGATTAAATAAATAGATTCGGCAAACACGGTGATACAACTCTGAACATAAATAAATCTAAGAGAAAGGTGTGGTTACGCCTCCTGGTCCCGGGAGCGATCAACAAACGTCCATTGTGCTCTGTCCCAAACACGACCTACGAGGCACTGGATGGTGGAAAGGTCAATAACTTCTTTGCGGCCGAGGTCTTTATAACTCGTGAGCTTCTTGTTGTCGTCGACCTCAGCGCAAAGCTGGACAAGCGCCAAGATGACCCTCTCATCACGGTAAATATTGAGTGCAGGGTTTCGCGGTACATCAAGAATGATTATGCGTAGAAGCCGGCCGAAGTATGTATGCTCCTCAAATTCAGGGGGAGCTGTGGATATGTGTGCTTTACTGTCTATGGTTTGGATATACTGAAAGATATTAGTTCTCTGACCACGAATTAGCGCCGAAACCAAGTGCTCACCTTAATAAATGTAGAATCACGACTATCCTCACGTTCCGGCACAAGTTGCCGGGCTGTAATCAAGTCCCCCTCTTTCCCAATGAGAACTCAACCATAATGCAAAACTGCGTCACTCAAGGGGAGATGTTTTGCAAACATAGCTTTCGTAGCCTGCCTACGGCCGCTAACCCAATAGCGTGTGACAAAGGAAATCCACACAAGTGACTTGATGTTGTCAGGCAGTATCTCCCATCGTTCAGGAGATAAAAAACGGAATTTTTTATCTGAGAGAAGTCAAATGAGCGCCAATTTCGTCAATAGATCAGATATAATCATGACTCACAGTCTTTTTTCCGGTCGCGATACAACACCGTTCTCTTCTTGTTATGGGAGCCCAAATCTAATTCTTTTTCAATGTCATAGATTAAACAAATCTGATCAAGTTGGGCGATGGAGGTGATAAAGTTACTGATAGCCGTGTATGGGAAACGACAGCTGCGTATTGCGGGAAGCAAAAAGTTGCAGTGCCTTTCCATTGGAAAGGCCCAATATCCTCCTGGCGGGCCTGCTACACGAATCCCCCAAGCAGTGTGAAGGAGGGCATCAATGGTCAAGGGACATGCAGAGAGCCGTGCTTTATCGTGCAGGTAATAAAGTCTGCTCATGATCAGATATATTAAGATTATGATATCAGAAATTTTTAGGGTGGTCCTCGTACCTTTCATAGTCAACAACCCATTTCTGAAAACCTGCCTCCAGTTGCGACAACTCATCAAGGGTAATTTCCCGATCAAGGCACAGCTTTAGGAGGTTGACGAGATCCATGAAATGGTTGTAGTACTTCGGCTGCTCCCAACGTCCCTGAAGAACAATTGGAGCAATGAACAGTGTCCAGTTTGAATACATTTCTGCTGTCATGAAGTATTGCTGGCTGGCAATGTTGGGTACTGGGGCTCCGAATGCTGAGGGGATAGTATGGGCACAATTCAACGTAGATTCACCAACCAATTTCCAGATATGGGGGGCGATGACATAGGGCATGTTAGTGTGGTCCAGGCCTTTAAATTCGCCAGTCCAGAAAAGAATGAGATTGGGAATGAGGTTTTCCCAGATGAGATGCATGAAGTCAAAGGGAAATGAGGCCGGAAAGGATATCGAGGCAAGACTAGCAAGAAGGGGTGTTCCCTTCACACCATATTCTTTCGCAAGGTTGTTACGCTCCGTTTTTGTCCTTGCTTGTTCGACAGTGGCTGCTTGCTCCAGAAATTGAGTATGTGTACGTATAGGCAATGCGGATGCTCTGTAATTTGCAGCACCAGGGATTCCATCCCGACGAAGTGGGACATAGTTGACCCGTCCCCCTCCTGTCACACCTTTGATGAGGCAGACTCGACAAGGTGCAATGCCATTTTGCCCCTTCGTGCGGGTAATCAGGGACACTGCAGGTATATTGCCAAATGCGAAGAGGAGATGGGCGTGGAGATCAAAAATAACCTCATCCAGGCCATCAAATGCCTCTACGCCCACTTCTAGTTCGAGAAATTCTTGCGCGAGAGGCCAGAAAAAAGAGTCCCAGTCCTGCGGCTTCTTCGGTCCAGGCACAGTGCTGACATTGATGATGTACTGCTTAAGTACACGAAGTGTGGGAGGGAGGTTGTAGTTCAGGAGGATAATGGGCCAGCAGGTCTTCTTGCAGCGTCGATGTGGACCGAACCCGTCTGTTGATAAACCAAAAGCAATGTCACGGGGACCAGAAAAGAAGTTGAAATCCTGGTTTGGCACCTGCATTGCGCAGAGGTTCCTGTAGTGACTACCGTCAAAGACGTCGCGGATGATGCCAGACCGTGCTTTGTAGTTGGTACAGTACTGCATCCTTGTGGCAAACGAGGGATTAGCGACCATGGCGGTTAAGCGAGGGATGAGGGGTATGTACTCGAAGTACTTCCGGGGTTTGTCGCGCGATGAGAAACGGGGCTCGTTGCAATGTGGGCATATCAGCAGGTCTGCATAGGGACCGACGAAACAGATACAGCTGTTTATGCAACAGCTATACCGCACAGATTGAAACCCAGAGATTTGGCAGGCACGTTTCTTTGTTAGCTTGAGACTGAGCTGTGGACCTTTGGGGTATGCCCTTAAGAGCCGTTTGAAGGTATCCTCTGTCAGATGATCTTCGACTTTGAGTGTGAAGGTTCGCAAAACGTCCAGATCATCCTCGGTTAATGATTTGGAATGAGCAGCTAGTTGACAAGTTAAAACGAGTACATCACTTCAAGCAAGAACAACTTACATTGGACTCTTGCTTGTGCGGCGCTTGCTGCCTCACGGCCCGCAGCAAAGGCTGCTGCGGCCATCCTCGTTGCCTCCTCCTCGTCATCGACCCCTTCTTCCTGCTCCCCATCTTCGACCTCGTCGCATCCTTCTTCCAGCCCTTCCTCCTCCTCCTCCTCCTCCTCCTCCTCCTCCTCCTCGCCATCATCATCTGAGAATAATAGCTCTGGAAGGTCATCGTAATTTTCCTCTCCCTCCGCTCCCTCCTCGTCATCACTTGGATGATCGGCAAGAAATAAGTCATGGCTTGTATCGGGCCAACGATTTGCTTGAGTGGCAGCAAGCCTTACTGAAAATCGGCGTATGGGAAGTTGTATTGCTGGTGGCGATTGGCTTATTGGACTAGTCCCCATATCTGGTTCCCATTCTGGCTCAGGCATGTCCATTGATTGCATGGTGTTGCTCGCTGCAGTTTCCATTGGTTCTATAGGGTCACCTTGGTTTGAACATCGACGGGATTCTGAGCGGAGTCGTTTCCGAGACTCTAGAGGACTTGCATCGGGTACGGAGTCGCGCCAGCAGGAGCGTTTCGGATGTCCAGTAAGGTTGTCGCCTCCATCCATTACGACGTCTTGATCATTGGAGCTGTTGGAGGCTAAACGTAGAGCCTTTAGGCGTAAGGATCCACTGCTACTGCTCTCATGGGCGCGCTTGGTGGTACGGGTGACCCACTCTCAGCAGCAGGTACACTGAACAAGGTCGTCGGTCATAGCAATGCTTCAGAACAAGATGTGGAAGAAACCAGATAGAGGCCCAGAGGTTGGATGGAAAGTGACTGGATGACTGCGGTATAAATACCACAATGTCAGCAGTTCGTGATAGTTCTAGGGCAGAGATAGCGCGATAGTAATAGGGCGAAGTTGGCGAATGCGAGGTCGTAGGCCAATGTTAGCCGTTCTTGGGCGCATGTTGGTGGTTCTTTGGTGCATGTTGGTAGTTCTTCGGCGTTGGTTGGTTGTTCTTCGGGGTATGGTGGTAGTTCTAGGGTGTTGGGAATGAATTGGTGAGCACATTGGAAGCTCCAAGGTCGCATATCGGAGGTTCTTGGGGTGAAAGCTGGTTGTTCTGGGGTGAAAATTAGGTGATGATTCGGGAGGTAGACTGCAGGTCTATGTTGGTATTCTGCTGGTGACTGGTAGCACAGCAGTGTTAGGATATGCAACGATCAACACGGAGTTGGCGTATGCATACCCAGACTCCCCAGAAGACTTGGATGACATGAAGTCAAAAGTCCACACTCACATTGCAGATGACGCGAAGTCAAACTGCCTAATAATGGTGGAATAGAATCGCTATATCAAAGGATTAATATGTAGACCTATGAAATCCGATTAAACCACCTGCTCACATCAAGCAAACGAAGACGGATTTATAGCCAGTAATTCTCCAGTTATCAGAAAGGTTACAAAAGCAGCCTTTAACAAAGGGCTGGCAGTTTTCCGAGTTATAGGCAGAGTCAAGACACAGACAGATAAAACCTATCTATGGAAAGAGACGATAACGTTGACACAAAGTCAAGGTATCTTGAAGGTATCGCGACCAGACCAGAATGACGCGAAGTCAAGGGATCTGAGTCGCAACCAGACCAGAATGACACAAAGTCAAGGTCCAAAAAGACTAAAATGATGCGAAGTCAAATTCTAGAGGCAAACATAACAGCCAACATTGTCACTGGAAGTGTAGGGGCAGAGGCTAGAGCAAAGCGAGAGGGGAGAACCGAACTTAGCAAGAGACTTGAACAGTTCAACGATGAACTGTGAGCTGTGACAATGTGACACAGCTATGCACGTGACAGCGTGGTTGGTTTGAGTCAACGTTCGACTTACGCACCTCCCATCATCACCACTTGACCGTCACCTTCCCCTACCCCTCCGTCCACAGTTTCGGCAGTTGAAGGCGACGTAAGTGCTCAAGGTATGTATAACACCCTCAGCCTCTATAAAGCTTGTACTCAATATTAGCTCTCATTACCAGCAAACAAGCATCAAGATCCACACCTTGGTGAGCCATCATGAGGACGACAACCACCATGCAATCGATGCAATCGATCCCCATCCCCATCCCCGTCACATTGAGCCGACTTCGCGTTGCTCAGAGTCAAAGCTCAAGAATGACTTCGCATCATCTTCTTGACTTTGATTTTTGCAAGCTTTGACTTCGTGTCATTGTGTTTGCAACGGGCTTCCTACCAGTGGGTTCCATTGAGTCGACTTCGCATTGCTCGGACTTGAAGCGCAAGCAAGAATGACTTCGCGTCATGTCTTTGACTTTGATTATTGCAAGCTTTGACTTGGTGTCATCATGCCTGCAATGGGACCTTACAAGTGGGTTTATGACTCCGTGTCGTCCCCTCAGCAATCATCCCTCAAGACATTCGTGATCGTAATTTGCGATGCTCCACCCAGCGCAGGCATCGGTTTATGCAGGCTCTAATTAGGATCGTCTTTTCACAGGTTTTTGTGAGTGTGTCAATTTATCTCTCAATTACTATGCTTAATTCCCTTAGATTCAAACCTTTCAAGAACCGTCCAAGTTTTCATGGCTACATCAAGTGCCTTGCTTGCTAACAGAAATTCTGCCGGTAAGTCTACATTTATACATCTCACTTTGCTCTATTCTAATATTCTTTCCAGCTTCACTCACCGCTTACGATGGGAAGGTTGGAGCAATCATTGGGAAATATGTTTACACCTCGCCCAACGAGTCGTTTATACCGCATCCACTCTTGGGATATCGCCATGTCCGTGTTCGTGAGGACTACCGCTATGGGCCTGACGACCACACATTATGGCCCCAACCATACAGCGAGCAACACCCGCACCTTGGCACTATTCCCCGACGTCCCCAGGATCCCAACAAGCCGCTTTCAGCTATGTGGTACGACCCTGTTACAACAGACTTTTGCCCCATAAACAATGGCAGCATTGTGGATAACCTAGGAAAGCTAGACTGTAAGGGCACCTCAGACACACACAAGTCCTGGGGGAGATCCAAAGATATATATCAGCTCTACATAAATACAGGAAGTAGGCTCACCTGGGGGAGATCCAAAGAGAAAGAGGTAAAGGATCAAACCCAGGTGAAACAGCTATTTAAGTGATGAGCTGGCATTGGCATCAGCCTTGATGCCAAACAATGCCTTTGGGAATAAACAAAGGGAAACACAAAGGAATGACTATGTAACAGTGGCAACAACTAAATAATGAATGAATGGCAACTAAAGGAGAGTGTAATATAATATCTATGAGTCCATGATATGTCCAGATCATGAGATAGAGCAAAGGAAATGGAGAAAGGAGAGGCAGAGAGATGATAATAAGGAAAGGAATAGGAGGTAGCAGGAGATCCCCTGACATAGACCCCATTCTCATTGATACGAAGATCAAACCTCTTGTGGAATCGTTACAGGACCGATTCAAAAAGTGGTCCTCATTAAACCCCGACGACAAACCTGTGAAGAAGTTCATATCAACTCTTGAACGAGCGCTTCACTACACGTATGTGCACCTTCAGGCCCTGGTCGCGTCATGGCATCAGATACGCTTTACTTTCACAGAGCTTCAACGCTATTATTTGGAAATCGTTGGATGTCTAGACTATCTTGAGGTTTACAAGCCACATATGGATGGTGTTCAGTCTTCTCAGCCTCCCCTGGCCAACACAATCGGCGTTTTCACTTCCAAAGTTCGGATTGTAGAAGAGTTCATGGCTGCTGGCCTTCCAGTTTGGTATATCCGAGAATGGACTTCCCAAGGCTTTGGGAATAATGTTTTATCTGAAGTGGTGCCCATCCACTATTTCGACACCCTTGTCAATCAGCCGCACAGCGCTTTCCTGCCCCTCTTCTCTGGGGAGGTCTTCATTACGTCTGCGGAGGTGGTTGGCCTGGTTCACTCGTTTTCCCGACGATGGAGTTGCAGTGCAGATCCTTTTGAGGATGTTCCGAGCTCGTCGTCAACACCACCCTCCGGTAATCCCACATCATCCAGCACTCACGAGGCTCTGTCAAGTCGCCCCAGCAGTCCTCCTCCTCGAAAAAAGGCAAAAACAGCATCAAATGCGAGCAGTGTATCCCCATCACCTGGTATGTTGATCCCTCATGTATTGTCTTGAAATGACTCTCACTCTTCTGGACATATTCAGCTAAACCAAAAAATCCGCCCAAGTTTCAATGTGATAAGTTTCTGCCGTTGGAAGGTCCCATGGCACCGTTTTCCATTCCTGCCTGGGCCAATGCCCTCCGTAATGTCGACAAGAAGAAGCCTCCTATTCTACCCCATATCAAGCGTGGCATATCCTACGCATTTCCTGATCCTGGTCTTTTCGTTGCTGTTGAAACGGACGCCAGGCGACAACACCTCCTGGAACAATATGCTCGCATTGTGTCTGTATGGATTTCAAAGATCACAACAACGCCGGGTGCATTGTTGAGCGCTCAGCAGTGGCGGGACTTGCTCACAATCGACTTTAACAATTCAGTTCCTGACTACCAACCCCAAGCCGGTGATTCGCAAGCAATGGAGGACCATTGGAAGGCACTAAGGCTTCTTGTTCCTGCAGCACATCGAGCTACTCAAACTTTCTCCTCTTACAGGAACAGACCTTTCATTGTTGCTGGGGATAGATTCGAGTCTGGCGCACTTCCACCCCCCTCCACCATTCGCAAGTTCCTCTTTGAGCTCTACGAGCTCAATTTTCGCAAGGAGCTGCTTCTTCTTCACCGGACTGCTCACCCAAAATGCAGTAACGATGCTGAGAAGCAAGTGAGGGAGTTTGAGGTTAGGTCTCTGTTCGCTAACATGACGTACTACCTCCCCTCCCTTGATCCTCCTAATTCCGGGCTTGCAGCAGACGATATCAAATCAAGGCTGCCCTCTCTGTTGATTCTCGCAGGCTTGATGAACTCATGGCGGGGGGAGAAGCCAGCCATTTTGGGAATTGGGCGACAACACAGCATTGAAGGGATTACGATTCAAGAGGCTCATCAGCTGGAACAGGCTGTTGCCTCGTATTACTGCCAGCAATTCTACAATTATTTTCGCCGAGCTGCTCTGATCCCCCATTGCCTCTATGAATCGTCGCCGGCGTCGTCGTCTTAATTGATATGTGACTCGTTTTTGGTAAGCCCTCAGTTCAGTAATATTAAATGTTAATGTTAATCATAAATTTCAGTTTTCTTGGGCTTTTTGTTGGATTCAAATGTTTATCTTATGTTCGTAACACACATGTTCGCCTTGCTCTGTTTTTAATTGGTAAGTGGAGGCATATATTCTGCTAATATGGAGACTAATCTAGTTATTCATAGATACTGTTATATTTAACCTGTGACTGTTTCCGAGCACCTTGAGTGTGACCTAAGATATAAAGTAAGTTCGTGAATCTTCTCTCAATGGTTGATATACTGACCTGACTATCACCCCTCTTCAAAGACCCTGAGTCACGGCAAGTCGTCTTCTTTGGTTTCTTGCTGGATTTGCGTGCAGCTTCCACCTTGTGATTCCGGTGTTTAATGCGCTTGGCAAGTGGCGGTCGTTTCTTAACTTGTTCGATGACAGCTTTTGTGGGGTGAGTGGCTAATCCTTTGCATGGCGGAAGTACTAATGTGACTGACCTTGTTGCAGTTGGTTTGCAGGTGGCTCGATGTCCTGTTCGCTGGCAACCTCAGCAGCCAGACTATTAAACTCAATAGTCTTGGGCTCAGTATCCGACTCTGCGTGTAGAAAAATGAATTAAGTTCATTGTTTGAATGGATACTGTTAACTTACGATCAGATGTTGTCCAATTGCTAGGCGTGCTCTCCACTGATCAATAAATGAGTCAGTCAGTCAACCCAATCATTAGTCTGATGTGACCTTACCTTCTGCAGCAGCAGCACCACCAATTGGACCATCGACGCGTTGGCAACAACGTTCAGGCAGGTCGGTGCGCACAGATCCGTCAACCTCGTGGTGCGAAAGCTGATTTTCACTGCAACCACAGTCAGACTCGGAGTTGGCGTCGTAATCAGCATCCCCGTTGACGTTGGAGTCGGATTCCTCGCAAGAGGTGAGCAATAGCTCGCCTTTGCTGTCGACGACGACTGACTCTGTGAAGTTGAAGGAGGAAACATGAACTCGAAGTTCCGGCATTGCAGAGACGAGAGACTGAAAGAAGCACACAAGGTGAGTTATTTTATTACTTTCTCCTGCTCACCCTTTTATATCTGACAACCCCTTCATCTTTGTTTATCCTCATTTATAAAAATTAAACAATGCTTGCCCTGCAACGGATGCTCAAGAGTTGGTCTGTGCAGATTTGTTTAGAGCCGCCCGGTGTAGCCCCTGATTTTGATATTTATTCTGTGTCTCCAAGTCGGCGTAACCACTGACTCAGCTTTTCTTTTCAATAGAACCCTTTGCGGCGACGTAAATATCCCCATACCAGTAAAGGAAAAATCGATGCTCCTGCAGCTCGCACGAGGTTTGCATGTCCCGTTTAGTCTAGCATGTATATCCCTGCACCGCTCATGACAAGGCACAGCTCCGTTTTTTTCTTTTCCATTGAATTTTGGTCGCCATTCGTTCACCGGGACCGGGTATGTTCTTTTTTTTTTGTGTCCCTAAATGCTCTATTCTAATGGCTGTCACAGTGCTCCCTTACACCCATATTCAGTATTCCTAAAAAGCAAGGTCTGTATTTGCTCTATAAAAGGGCTCGTAAGATGGCTCACATTCTTCATCCCATTCTTCTTCCCTTTTCATTGTTACAAGCATGCCTCGAGCCAAGGAAAATACCAACCCAACGCCCCGCGTCACGCGTCAGACAACCAACTCCAGCAAGAACAAATCTGCTGCCAAACCTGTCGCCAAACCTGCTGCTAAACCCGTCGCCAAACCTGCTGCCAAACCCAACGCCAAACCTGTCGCCAAACCTGTCGCCAAGAGTAAGTCTATTCCTCATTGATCATAGGTCTATTCTCATTAAATTCAGAGCGTCCTTTGGAAGATATTGATACCAATAGGGAGGTAAACTCTGACTCCGAGTCGGACTCAGATTCAGACATGGACTCCGAGTCCATGTCTGAATCTGATGGGGGTGAGCTTCAGGCTCTGCACGCAACCCAGCGTCTTGCTGCCATGGAGAAGAAGATAGCCACTAAAAATGGTATGCCATTTCTCCTTTTTTTACTGTAGCTATATCTCATTATTTCAGCTATGCTTGCGCGCTTAAGGAAGAAAATGGGCATTGATAAGGCAGCAAAAAAGCTTAAGAAGTTCTTGATCCCCTGGCCCAAGCCCCTGGGCAACCTCCAAAGTGCCATGCGCCTGATGGGAGGGAGCACTGAGCGCAGGGAATATTTGAACACTCGCGTAGGTCGATCATCATCTTTTTTTTCTCTCTACTAACTCTCGATTGGTAGCAACAAGTCTTCACTACTCTTATCGGACTCGGCGTCAATGTAGAGACTGATACCTTCTGGAGCTTCACTCACATTCGGCTTGCCAAGTTTATCAGTGTAGTAAGTCATTATCTGTATGACATCTATTGTTTGTACTAATTTTAACAGTTAAAAGACGAAATGCCCATCTTCTCTCGCTACGAAGACGCCTGGCCCATCCCCGATCTCATTCAATCGGTACTCAAGAACAAATGTCACCACAAATCCCGTGTGAGGCGCGCAGAAGAGGACATAAATCCTTTGGATAACAACAGTGTCGCCAATCAACCAAACGAAGATGACAGCACCACCCCACCCCCTAACACCCCTGCAACACCTGGAAACGATGTACAAGATGACGACCTCACTCTTCCCGCTCGTGCCTACTTCTCCCCATTCTCCCCCTTCTCTGCAACCACTAATTTTCAATGGCATGAACTCGAAAATTACGCTGATAAATTTGGACGTGATGCTCAGGCTGACAGCGACGAGGATGCCGACGACAATGGAGACAGGGTGTTTGGTGGTCGCAACACAAGTTCCTATATCAGGAGGTCCAGATTCAATCATGCAGAGGATGAGGATGCAGAGATGGAAGGTGATTTAGATGTGGACGAGGATATGCAGAATGGAGAAGGTGAAGAGCAGGAGGAGGAGGAGGGCAAGGAGGATGAAGGCAAGGAGGATGAGGGCAAGGAGGATGAAGGCAAGGAGGATGAAGGCAAGGAGGATGAGGGCGAAGATGAAGAGGATGAGGAGGTTACAATTGCAATAAAGAGGAAGGCTCTTTCCGCCCTCAAGGATGCTCGCAATAAGAAAAAATTCAAGGTTTAAATAGATTTTTTTCGTAGTTTAAACTCTTTTTATTGTCGTTGTTTCATATCTGTTTCTCATGTTTTCACAAGCATATATGCCTTACCTAAGTTGTTATTTCCCTATATAGTCCTCTTTTTGTGTATCTAAAACTCTCCCTAACATCGCTTTTAACCACTTGTTTTACGATTCCTCTGCTACGCTGGAGGGGATCCCTCATATTGAAGGGGCTTCTCTGGTTAATTTCGATGAGTAAAAGCTATGTTCAAATCCCTCCTTTATTGTAAGTGAATATCATATGATCAAGGTATGTTATTATATCGTTATCTATGATGTTATGCCTTACTCACCCTCTTCTCAGGCACTGTTATTCACTTGGAAAATCCAGAGGGATTAACCCTTCGGCTGGGTTCACAGTGTCCATATGGTGATAAGGAAGGAAATCGGGTATAAATAGAAGGAAAGGGTTGTGAAAGCAAGAGAGGAAAAATCACGGCCATGGTAACACCAAAACGCGACTTGCAGAAGCACGGAAAACATCACTCTTTCAATGATGAAATTGAAGAACTAAAGGAGGCATGCACTAAAATGTATACCCACAATAATTCTTTATTGTCGACTAACTTCAGTCCGCCCACAATGACTGGAACGTAACAACCACTGGTCCAAACCACCATCACCTTCACAGCAGCAACCCTAATTGTTCAACCATATCACTAATCAGGTGTCAGATATGATCTGATTTAACCTCATTGACTCGATGGTCTGCATCTAACAAAGCCAATTTATCGGGTGTGTTCATGGACTCATGGAATGTATGGGGTATGAAAATAACGACCAGGGAGAAGACAAAACCATGCACGGGTACATCGAAAAGCAAGTTACAAACGTGATGAGAAAATGACGAAGTTGAATCTGAACTACATAGATGAATTGATACAAATCCGCGATCTTCGATTAGAGCCTGTACAGCAACGAAAATACGAATAATTTGGCCTGTATCACAATACGATCAATGAACCTATACCTGTTTTGGTTGCTGTTCGGTTCACTCTGAAACCCTGTTTTCAGGAGCTGATGTCACACATCTCTAACTGATAACATCCATGTTCATGTCCACCACACGATTTCCCGTCCCCTCGCCTCATTTTTTCAATGTGTGGCCCTCATTCAATATATCTTGCACTACCTACAGGTAGATTACGTGCAAATGATAACACTATCTCCATTTTTCTCCAGACAGTCGCATGAAACCTATTTAAACTTCCGCCCTTTGTACTGCTGTTCTTCACTCCTTCGTCCCACTTCTCCCATTCTCCCTATTTTTATTCTAAATGGTCAAGTCTACATGCTCAAACAAGAGAGGTCTCAAGGCTGTTTGGACCAATAAGGAGGAAGCCGCTCTTGTTGCCCAGCTACTCCATTTGCCATGTATGCAGATGCAACAAGCAACAGACGACATTGTTCAGCAGTGATAATGGGGATTGTACGACGCAAGAAAGCATGAAGAGGGTAATCTTATCAAGTGGTAACAGTCACATCAGGTTATGTTTTTGGTGTTGAGGCAGGAGCCGAACAGCAACCAAAACAGGTATAGGTTCATTGATCGTATTGTGATACAGGCCAAATTATTCGTATTTTCGTTGCTGTACAGGCTCTTACCTATTACTACTAAGTTCGCACCCGAATGAGGGAACTATCCAAGAGGTCAAGCATCGTGATGCTCCGCCACGGCGTCACCCCAACACTTCATCGAGCTGATGACACGAGAGATAAGCCCTTGCTTCGGTACAATGGGATCAGTGACGGCAGAAACAAAGACCCCAGGTTGGTTGCATGGGGAACCGGGAGTTTGTGTAGGAAGCGGTGGCTGGTGAGTTGTCTCTACCTCAGCCACTGGGGATGAAGTAAGGGATGAAAGTGCGGCATGGGGGGTGACTGATTCGGACGATTGAGGAGTCATGACAGGAGTGTCAGCATTGGATGGCGCATCGGTGGCAGAAGGGATGTTGGATAACAGTGGCGAGACAATACCAAAATTGTCATAAAGTTCCTTCTTGAACTTTGCGAGAAGGATCTCTGTCTCCTTCAGCTTGGGGACGAGAGTCGATATGAGGAGGTCATCATCTCGCTCAGATGCACCTTTTAGGTCCATTTCGGTACTTGCTAGTTCTATCTCGAGGTTCTGGATTCGGCTTTGGAGATCATCCATGAGATGGTTGGCAAACGGAGCAGATTTGAGCTGTTTGTCGCCTTCGAATTGGATTTCAAGTTCAAAGTCACCCACTACTGGATCTCTCAAGGCAGTATTGAGGATGGAGAGTACAGATTCATGACTGTTGTGAAACCGGATAATCTGAGCACCCTCGTCAACAAACTCCTAAATACACAGATAAGAGTTCATATAAAACAGAGAATAAAGCCAAACCTCATACCTTCCAAACCGAATCCCGAAGCTGGTTAAAGTTGCTTTCTGCTCTTTGCGTCGCTGAATCTCCCCAAAGATTGTCCCACATGGAAGTTACAACAGTGATATTGCGCGCTGTCTTGGCACCTGTGAGTGCTTGAAATGTACGAAGCACCTCTCTGTGGCTGCCAGGGAGGCGCACACTATGAATAGGAGTGAAATATAATATGCGACCGAGGTCTGGGGCTCTGGTGCATATGATAAGGATAGATACAAGGTGCAAGCATCCATGTGTGCTCACCTGGACTCTTGCATCCATTCTTTCAGCATGGATACAATATTCGTCATTGAAATCCTGGTGTCGGCAAAGCCAGGTACATCAACAAGCCATATCTGGTACCCAGAAGAACTATTGACGTTCATGACACTGTAGGTGTTGACCGTTTGTGTGAATCCCTCCAATTGATTACTGGAAATGCGGAGTGAAGGGTCTTGTGCGAGTGCCTCAATGAACTGTGGGATGATGATGAATACATTGTTCAGTATAAGTGAAAATGCTGTATTCGTTTGTCGCTTACGGTGCTCTTTCCTGCTCCAGTAGGTCCCACAATTCTGCGTTCGCATTGATCATGTATGTCAGCCTTAGCGGTCATGGAGAAGAAGAGTGGCATTCGTACACTATTATTGCAGGCATGTATTCGTTATAGGGTGCAATGGCAAGCTGTGCAGTGATAGGGCCAGATACCCTCAAGTTTGGGTAATCAGCGGGGTCAATATTCATAATGTTGGATAAAGCAGTGATGATAGTGGGGATAGGATTGTGCTTTAGAAGAAGCGCGATGAGTGCTGAAGAGAAAGTGGCACAATCGCAGCAAAGTTGCATTCTGAACATCCTGAGGTGGCGTCGACTTGCCTCGTGGATTTAGCATGGCAAGTCACATGAAAGCTTCAGCCTGGAAGTTTGCGGTTATTTCGATCAAGACGACCGGCGAAACTGAAGCCCGTTTTATCGTCATTCGAGAACGGACATAAACATCGCCGGTGATAGAAGTTCATTCAATTCGATTACATGTTTCATTCATTAATCATGTATAATCTACATACAATTGATCTCTAATCGAAATCAAATTCAACAGTGTCCATATCACGCATACTTAACGTTGAATTGGTATTCGTCTCCTTTCCCCATGTTTCTTGGTGTACCCATAGCCTATGCACTCGCAACACCTTCACCCACGCGCCCGCCATGCGCGAACGCATTAGCCTGAATATTATACAACTTGGCGTACTCGCCGTATTCTTCATCAACTCCTCGTGCGTGCCTATGTCGGCTATTGTACCGTCCTTCATGCACCTGTTGATCGTCGACGGTCAGTATTGAGTTTATTCTCATGTTGAATTAGAGGGTGATAATCGAAAGTATGAGGGAATGAAGGAGCGAAGTCAAGTAATAGGAACAGAGGGACCAGGACAAGCAAAAGACGGCGTGAAAAGGAGAAAGCACTCACACTACTAAATTGGCTTCCTTGACCAGTCCACCAAAACGGTGCGTTACGGATACCATCGTTTTCCCCTCTCTCGCTTTTACGAGTCTTTGGAACAGTCGCAGCTCCGCCTCTGCATCTAGCGCCGAGCTGGGTTCGTCCACGGCGACGAATTTGATGAGGTTGGAGTGGAAGCGCATGAAAGTACGCGCGCTGGGAAGGTAACAGAAAACATCAGTACCACGACAACGCATTGAAAAAGACAGAAAGCATGACTCACGCAACCAACTCTGCTTCTCGCCTCCACTCACGTCGACCGTCTTCCTCAACCCCTCCAGCTCCTTCGCAAGCGGATGCTGCTTATCGTTATAGAGATTGACACTAAACGACTCTTGCATAGGATTCAACCGCGTCTCGTACCCGTCCTCTAACTTCTTGATAACATCAACCGCGCCGCCCTCCTCCGCCTGTCTGATCAAGTTCATATCAGAGGAGCGCTCAGGGAACCCTATCCCGATGTTCTCAGCGAGTGTGAGTGGGTACGGCAAGTTATCTTGTGAGAGGATGGCGGTGGCCTTGTGCAGGTCTCCGAGTCCGTATGACGAGGACGCACGTCCGTCTGTGCAAACTTCACCGGAGGTAGGGTCGGTATAAACGAGAGAAAATACGGATAAGCGTGGATTTGCTCGATCCGTTGGTGCCGACGATCACGACGAGTTGGTTGGGCTTGATGGAGAGGGAGATATCGGAGAGCGCGTTTTGTTTGGATTGGGAGCCTGGGTAGATGAACGCAATGTTCCTATGGTAGTGCCGCGTCAGTACCGATGAACCAAATAAAAGAAATGGGATGAACGAGAAACTCACATCAACTCGAATCCCATACCTTTTCCTGCTTTCTCATCGTTGGGCACATAATAGGCAACCACGCCATCGCTCAACTTATTAACCAGAATCCCCGCCTCATATAACTTCCTCACGCTCATCACTGCCTGCCTGAACGTCTCACTGCTCTGAAATACGGTACCAAGGGAGTACCCCAGCCACGCTGAGCTCTGTTGAAGGATAGCTAGCGAGCTTAGGGAGAAGAGTGATGGGCGAAGAATGCTGAGGAGGGCATAGTAGACCATGGGGAGATCGCCGAGGGATTTGAGCGTCATGTCTCGGAAAGGCGTTTCGGTTCCGTCATATCCCATAACCCCACAACCGGCCTCAGGATGCAGCCAATGGCAAAGATCGGCACGCCAGTGGTGCGGGAGACGTGGAATATGAACAGGATCGGCGGGAGTGAGGCCAGAACGGGGCAGAAAAAAGCGATTGCCAGGTGTTATTGGGCGTCACTTCGGATTAGGAGGTTATGTCTATAAATGGTTGATCAGGGGTTGATAAATGTGAGATGTGATAAAGAACGGATACCTTGGGACGTGGGGAGGTCGACGCGCAATCGTGCTATTTTGGTAATGGATCAAGAGAGGCTCCAGATAAAATGAAAGATGACATACCAAGCATGATATACTTATTGAAATGCGTCGTTACTCTCGTGCGCAGCTCTGTTAACACGAGTTTTCTGCGATTACAAGTCAGTAATCACAGAACCGACGCATAAATGAGGCATTCGCACCCGTCCCACCCCATAAACGCGACGAAGAGCACACACCTTAATCTCATCACGACCACGCTCGCAATGCCCCAGACGTCCGGTTTCCCCCTCTTCAGCCCATTCTCCACCGCCCGCAACACACTGCTCAGCTGCATCATCACCGCTTCTTCGACGGCGCCCCACACTTGAGTAAAGATGTAAAACATGAAGAGTCGGGGGGAGACCTGGTAAACGTCCTTCGTGAGCGTGATGAAGAGCGGGTATGATTGGGAGAAGTCGCGGTAGTGGTTCATGTAGAATGCTTGTTTGGAGTGGGCAACTTTGAGCCGGCAGACCTCGAGAGAGTGCGTGGAGATGGTGATGTCGCGCTCAGCGAGTTTCTCGGGTGAGGTGGGATCTCCTTTGGTAGGCTTCATAGAAGTCAGTGTTTCCCGTTATCGCTATCACTGTAAAGAGGGAACCAGAAAGCGAGCAGAGAAGGAGAGAGAGAGCGCAAGAAAGATGGAGCGCGACAATGATGAAACATTTATAGCCCCACATCCCATCATCGCCACCTCTGGAGTAACAAATGAAAAGGAATGTATATAGGTGCAGGAGGGCCACGCGATCGACGGATTCATGACTCCAGATAGGTAGTACTGTGAAGGTTATTACTGTCGTCTCTGCACGAGAGCGGATGCGCGTCAGCGTTCCACCTGGTCTAATTTAAGTACTGACTGTTACAAGAGACGCGAAAGACAGTGATAACTTGCAAGAGAGATTGTGCAGAGAACGCGCCGCTGAATGTCCCGCCCAGCAAGATGATGTGAGCACAACAAAGGGGAAACAGGGAAACAGGGAAACAGGTGACCTGGAAGTTGATTTCATAATTTCAATCTCCGCTCGAACCCTATTTCCATAACACGTCATTTCATTCAATCTCCCAGTTCCTGATCATCTCAGAAAACGAAGAATTGGGACGAGGATAAAGAAGGGATATGATGATGAAGTATAAATAAATTAGATGTTCGTCCATTTTACGTCAATTTATTTCTGCCGGAACCCTCGTTGTTCGTGCAGTCCCCCAACTTCACTCAACCCACCCTTCCGGGAGCACATTTCGCACTCGTTCGGTATTTGTTTCTGTCATTTTCGTTCAGAGCTATTTGAACGCGAATTAATCCATGTGGAATAGCTGGTATGAATAGGTTTCAGACTAGAATCTGGGATATGAAAGGACGTGGATAGATGTTGCCCTCAACGCATGAGCAGCCCAGATGGCGATGAGAAATAAAATGCAGTAGAAATAGAAGGAAAACGTTGTGAAAGTAAGAGAGGATCAAATGCGTCGATTTAAACACCAAAACGCGACTTGTAAGAAGCTATGACAACATCTCGCTTTCATTAATGAAATTAAACCAAAGAAGGCGCACACTACAATTTAGATCCACAATAACCCCTTTACTTATTGTCGACTCGCCTGAGTACGGCTTATGACGAGTCGAGCGTGACAACCAATTGTCCAAGACACCATCACCATCGCAGCGGCAACTATACTTGTTCAACGATGTCACTAATCCTGAGTCATATATGATCTGATTTAACCTCATTGACCCAACGGCATGCATATAACAAAGCCAGCGTATTGGGTGTATTCATGAACTCATGGAGAGTACGGGGCGTGAAAACGATGGGCAGAGACAACAAGAAACCATGCAATGGGGCCTCGAGAAGAAAGTTACAAAGACAAGCAAAAAATGAGGAACTTTACTCTGAACTAGATAGATGAATTCAAACAGAAATATAAATTCGAGATCATAGAGTAGGTATTAACTAAGAACTTGGCGAATTGCGCCCGAAGCAGGGAACCATCCCAGAGGTCAAGTGTCATGACGGTCTGCCACAGCGCCACCCCAACACTTCACCGAACTGATTACACGGGCGATAAGCCGCTGCCTCGGTCGGATGGGATCAGAGATGGCAGAAACATGGGTCTCAGGTTGGTTGGATGGAAAATGAGGGGTTGGCGTGGGGAGCAATGGCTGGTGAGTGGTCTCCGGCGCAGCTGCATGGGACGGAGGGGATGACGAAGGTGCGGCGTAGGTTACGGCCGTTTGGGACAGCTGAGAAGTCACGACAGGAGTGTCGATGGTAGAGGTGACGTCGGGTAACAGCAGTGAGACAAGCCCAAAGTTGTCATAAAGTTCCTTTTTAAACTTTGCAAGAAGCATCTCTGTGTCCTTCAGCTTGGGAATGAGAGCTGATGTGAGCAGGTCGTCGCCTCGTTCTGATGCACCCTTCAGGTTCATTTGGGTACTGGCTAGTTCTATCTCGAGGGTCTGGATTCAGGTTTGGAGGTCTTCCATGAGATGGTTGGCAAACGGAGCGGATATGAGCTGTTTCTCGCCCTGGAATTGGATTTCGATATCAAATTTAACGCCCACCATGCCTCTGAAGGCAGCATTGAGAACAGACAGTGCAGATGCGTGAGTGTTGTGGAACTTGACAATCTGAGCACCTTCATCAATGAACTCCTAAATGCATGTATCAGAGTTTACACAAAAAGGGCCATCAGGCCGAACGTCATACCTTCCAAAAAGTATCCCGAAGCTGGTTGAAATTGCTTTCTGCCCTTTCCTTTGCTGAATCTCCCCAAAGATTGTCCCACATAGAAGTTACAATAGTCATGTTGCCTGCTGTCTTAGCACCCGAGCTCTCGGGATCTGGTGCCCATGGTGAGAATAGATACAAGGCGCAAGGATCCATGTGTACTGACCCAGACTCTCGCATCCATTCTTTCAACATGGAGACAATATTCGTCATTGAAATTTTGGTGTCGGCGAAGCCAGGTACATCAACAAGCGATATCTGATTCCCCAAACGATTGATATTCATCAGGCTATAGGTGTTGACTGTTTGTGTGAATCCCTCTAATTTATTACTGGAAATTCGGAGCGAAGGGTCTTGTGCAAGTGCCTCAATGAACTGTGGAACGATGACGCATACGTTGTCCAGCGACAGTAGAAGTGGAAATGTCATATTTGTTTCCCGCTTACTGTGCTCTTCCCGGCTCCAGTGGGCCCCGCAATTCTACAATAGCATTGATCACAGCTGTTAGGCTCAGTGCTAGTGGAGAGGAAGAGTGGCTTTCGTACAATAACAGACCGTTCACGCGTACATTATCTGGTGTGACAAGATTTGCAGAGATAGGGCTATCGATGTTCAAGTTTGGGTATCAGCGGGGTCAATATCCATGATGTTGGAGAAAAGGGTGACGATTGTGGCGATCTGATTGTGATTTAGAAAATGGATGATGAGTGCAGAAGAGGAAGCGACACAAGCGCAGCAAAATTGCAGTCGGAACAACCGAAGAATCGTCAGCTTGCCTCGTCGATTCAGCAAGCAAGTCACATGAAGGGTTCAGTGTGGAAGATTGCAGTTATCTCGATCATCAATATGACCGGCAAAACTGAAGTTGTTTTATCGTCACTCGAAGACCGCTATAAATATCGACGGTGATAGAAGTTAATTCAACTCCATTAGATGTTTCATTCATTAATCATATATAAAGGACATCTCATCTCTAATCGAATCAAATTCAATAATGTCCATATCACGCGTACTTGACATTGATTGGGTTTAACCTCCCTCCCCACGTTCCCTGGTATGTGCACCGCCTACGCACTTGCAACACCCTCGCCAACGCCCCCACCAGGAGCGAATGCATTCGCCGAAATGTCATATAACCTGGCAGACTCGCCGTCTTTCATGGACCTTTTGATAATCGACAATCAGTATTGAATTTAGAATCATGTTTGATTAGAGAGTAAAAAACGAGGTATGAGGGAATGAAGCAGCGAAATCAAGTTATAAGAATAAAGGGAGGAGGACAAGCAAAAAGACAGCGCAAAAAAGGCAAGACACTGACACTACTAAATCGGCCTCCTTGACCATCCCTCCAAATCGATGCGTTACGAATACCATAGTTTTTCCCTCTCTTGCTTTAACGAGTCTTCGGAAATGCGGAACAGTCGTACCTCCGCCTCTGCGTCCAGCGCCGAACTTGGCTCGTCCCTGGCGACGAATTTGATGAGGTTGGAGTGGAAACGCATGAAAGTATGCGCACTGTGAGATGATCGCTAGTATTCGTGAATCGTCAAAGTGGTGTAAAGAAATGAGCGAAGCGACGGAGGTGGGGAGGGGAAGAAGTACGAAAGAAATCAAAAAGGATTAAAGAAACTCACGCAACGAGCTTCTGCTTCTCGCCTCCACTCACATCGATCGTCTTCCTCAACCCCTCCAGCTCCTTCGCTAGGGGATGCTGCTTGTCATTAGACAGATCCACACTAAACGACTCTTGCATCGGATCCAGCCACCTCTCCTGCCTATCGTCCAACTTCCTGATCACATCCACTACACGGCCCCTTTCATGTCGGATAGCGTTCAGTGAACCCGATACCGATGGTTTCCGCGGGTGTGAACGCTGTAGAGGGAGTTTCTTTGGGAGGGCATAGTGGTGGCGTTATGCCGGTCTCCGACTCTGTGCGACGAAGATGGGCGTCCATCGATGCATACTTCGCCAAAGGCAGAATCGTATAAACGGGAGAGGATGTGGATGAGCGTGGATTTTATGAAGCGCAGCCCTCTGGTGCAGCGCGCCAGGCGAAATACGAGCACGATTTGAAAGGGAGGATAGGGCGAAAGTGGAGAATGTCATGTTTTCGGAGAGGATTCGATTGTCATCGCGATGTGGTTTCAGATCGCGAGTTATATCTGGGTAAATGCGTTATTAGAGTTTTGGTTGTTGTGGCTTAACAAAAAATACCGTTCAATGTGAGGGTCGACGTAATGTGCAGTCGTGATATCTTGGTACAAAACCAACGGACACCTAATAGAATGAAAGACAACAAACGGGGCAGGAGATAGATCCTCATGTGCGTCACTGCAATAACGCGAGTTCATTGAGAAATGTGCCGCAGTATTCACGAATTTGATGCATGCATCAAATGTTTGACACCTAGCAACACCCGCGCCATGGAACCAGAGAGAACGACGAATGAGACTCTAAAAGACGAAGAGGAGGACGGAAAGGGGAAAGACTAGTGATATTTGAGTCCGAGAGTAACAAGTAACACAGATGAATCCAACAAGTCCCCAAATGAGACAGAGCTGAAACCCTAGCATATATGTATCACAGAATCAAGGACGGAAAGGAAGAAGGAAAAAAAGGTGGGCGTGATCATCACTGCTGAAAAGACAATGAAAGTATGGTGGGGAAACGATACCAGTGGATGCCATACACACACGGAAAGACAGTGAGCGGCGATGAGCCAGCAATGAAGTCAACGAGATGTTCCTCTGCCATTGATGAGGATAGATAATCATCCACAACAACGGTGGGGGACGGAATTAGAGCGAGTAGAATGTATAGGAAGGCGAAAAACTCGAAGAACGACTAATGAGGTGAATAGTGCCAGTCTCGCATCCCTGCTCGCAATGTCGTCTCTCAGAACCCGACGAATCTGAGCGAACACCAGCTGGTTGTCCAACCTGTTCAAGTGGAGTGCCAACTTTGACAAGAGACAGGTTCAAAAAGTGAGAACTTTATCGAATTCTTGAGAACACCAGAAGAAATAATGAAAGCAAAGAAAACGGACCGAGAACGCGCCTCAAAATGACCAGTCCAACCGCAAGTCACCGTTCACTACGACAACCCCAAAGCAGGCAACACGTCATGCCTTATAAATATGAAAAAAAAAAATACAATAACGAACAGAAGTCAATTTATGCGGCGAGTGAGACAAGGAGAACAGGAAGACGCTGTAACGGCGAGGTGATGTGTGAGCACAAAGACAGGGAAAGTGGGACAAAGGCGAGTTGGATGTTGCTTGGCCCATTTCAATCTCCGCTTGAACCCTATTTCGATGACACACCATTTTCAATCCCTGTTCATAGTTCCTCTGGCTCATGAACGAAGACTATCGGAAAGATAATAAGAAAGCGATATTTAATAAAGTATAAAGTAAACTGGATTTTTGATCAATTTATTTCGGTTTATTTCTGCCAGAGCCCTCGATTCTTGTAAGCTCTTCTCATCGCCCCCTAACGTCTTCCCAGAGCATAGCCAGTTATTCTGTCGTTTTTGGTTCTAGTTCAATAGGATTTCATTGAAATTATAAATTGAGGATGTAACGCCAGACTTCGACAGAAAATGGCTCTTTTCCACTTGCGTATTATGAAGCATTGGTTTTCGTGCCAGTGGATGAGATATCACCCGTCCAATAATCCATCTGATGGACTACAGCATCAAAATCGACGAGATCCCGTTCACTCCTGATCGTGAGCTTTCCTCTGGGTATTTTTAGTGCCTGGTGATACCTATCTTCCTACCTATGGATCGTGTCTCGTGCACTTGACCATCTAAAAATTGATTCTTGTTGACCTGGGTTGACAACACCACTCGCGTCGGTCGGCTCCTTCCCGGAGGTAAATTACCCCTTCCGCATTTCCTTCCATTATATACAGGGGTGAGGTGCTCTAACGCGTAAAGAGATACCAGCTGAAAGTCGGAAACTCTCTCCAGTCAGAAGAACCCTGCTGGAGAGCTCTGCTGTGTTGTTTACAACAAGAACCACAACCCCTCCGGCGACTGCATTGGAAGTCGTGCTATGAACTTCATTGTGAAGTACTGACATACATTCTAAGCTCCAGTACTCTAGGGTAATGGGATTTTTCCGTCTTCTAATCACAGTTTAGATACCCTCTGAGGCCGGCACCTGTACATATACCTGCATGAAATGATTACCGTTCGGAGGCAAATTGATGTTCAACGAATACATCGCCGGTTATCCTAGACTCGGAGTCAATTCGATCATGATTCAATTGTCCTTGATACCAGTGACATATACCAGGAAATCACTATAGCGCGTCTTTCATCAGATACTGTGACCACTCGCTTACCAGTAGGATTTTCCGATGAAATAACGAAGCCATTGGCTGCATTCATAAATCGAGGACAGACAATAGAAATGCTCAGCACAGATACACGTTGAATACATACGAAATCACATATAGAAACGAAAGTTACATGAACAACGAGAAAATGACTCGAATGCCTAATAACAAAAATAATACAAAGAGCATGCTCGATGAGGCAGCCCTTCTACTCTGGTAGATGAAGCGACAGTATGGGATTTATAGACATGAGATTTGGCGATTGGCTGGTAGGATTGACAGGTTAGGGCGCAAGAAAAGAGGGTTTAAGCATAGGGGGCATCATCTGTGGTACTTGTGGAGGGCGAGGAAGACTGGGAACGGGCTGTCAGATATCCGAATATGCGGGCCACCACTTCGAGTGGGAGGAGTGGGGTGTGGTAGTAAATGCTAGTCCTAGTATTTATGAATGTCCCAGAGTTTGGTGTGAATAGGTTTAAAATGAGAGTTTAAGACGTGGATAGATGTAATGCTTAACGCAGGGAACCGTTCAGACGGTGATGTGAAAGAAGAATTAAGAGGAAATGGAGGAAATGGTCGTAAACCAAGAGAAGAAAGAATGAGACGATTGTACAATCACTTCACGAGCTATGAGATAAAGCTGAAGAGTTGAAGAATGGACGCGTTATAATTCTTATCAACCACGACCCCTTTATGGTTCAGCATCGCAGCGGCAAATCTACTTTGTTCAATGATTTCACTCACCAGGTGTCACATATGATCTGATTTAACCTGATTGACCGAACAGTGTGCATATAACAAAGCCAGTCCATGGAGTCTATTCATGGACTCATGGAAAGTACAGGGCATCAAAACAAAGAGCGAAAACAAGCAGAAACCATGCACTGGTGCATCAAAAAGGAAGATACATACATAAGCAGAAAATGATGAATTTTACTCTGAACTATATAGATGTATTGAAACAGAAGTACAAATCGGCCAAATTTGAGTACTTATCAACTATGCATTTCGCAGAGGAAGCAGGGAACGATCCCAGAGGTCAAGCATCGGGACGGTCTGCCACAGCGTCACCCCAAAACTTTACCGAGCTGATGACACGAGTGATAAGCTGTCGCTTTGGTACGATAGGATCGGCAGCGGCAGAAATAATGGCACGAGGTTGGTTCGATGGAGAACCAGGGCTTTCGGTAGGGAGCAATGGCTGTAGAGTCGTTTCCAGCTCAGCTGCGGGGGACAGATGGATGACAACGGCTTCGGATGGCTGAGAACTCACAATGGGAATGTCGGTGTTAGAAGGCCCATCGATGGCAGAGGGAACCTCAGGCAACGGTGGTGAGACAATACCAAAGTTGTCATAGAGTTCCTTCTTGAATTTTGCGAGAAGGATCTCTGTCTCCTTCAGCTTGGGGTCAAGAGTCGATGTGAGGAGCTTGTCACCTTGCTCAGATGCGCCTTTCAAGTCCCTTTTGGTACTGGCTAGTTCGATCTGGAGGTTCTGGATTCGGCTTTGGAGATCATTGACGAGATGGTTGGCAAACGGAGCGGATTTGAGCTGGTGCTGTCCCCTTAATTGGAGTTCAAGACTAAAGTATCTCCCTGCTCTTGATCTGAAGGCAGTATTGAGAACAGACAATGCGGATTCTTGTGTGTTGAAAAACTTGACAATCTGAGCCCCATCATCAACGAACTCCTAAATACACAGATGAGAGTTTGCATAAAACAGAGAATAAGCCAAACCTCATACCTTCCAAACAGTGTCCTGAAGCTGGTTAAAGTTGCTTTCTGCCCTTTGTGTTGCTGAATCTCCCCAAAGATTGTCCCACATAGAAGTTACAATAGTGATACTGCCTGCTGTCTTGGCACCTGTGAGCGCTTGAAATGTACGAAGCACCTCTCTGTGGCTGCCAGGCAGCCGCACACTATGAATGGGAGTGAAATATAATATGTGACCGAGGTCTCCGGCTCTGGTGCCTATGATGAGGATATATACAAGGCGCAGGCATCCACATGCACTCACCCAGTCTCTTGCATCCATTCTTTCAGCATGGAGACGATATTCGTCATTGAAATCCGCGTGTCGGCGAAGCCAGGTACATCAACAAGCCATATCTGTTGTGCATAACGCTTGACGTTCATGAGGGTGTAGGTGTTGACAGTTTGCGTGAATCCCTCCAATTTATTACTGGAAATACGGAGGGAAGGGTCTTGTGCGAGTGCCTCAATGAACTGTGCGATGATGATGGATACATTGTTCAGTAGAAGTGGAAATGTCGTATTTGTTTGCCGCTTACAGTGCTCTTTCCTGCTCCAGTCGGGCCCACAATTCTGTGTTAGCATTGATCATGTCTGTCAGGCTTAGAGCTCGTGGAGAGGAAGAGCGGCATTCGTACAATAACGGATAGACTTCGTCCAGATAACTCGGTTTAACAAGTTGCACAGTGATAGGGCCATCGATATCCAAATATGGGTAATTAGCGGGGTCGATATTCATGATGTTGGAGAAAGGAGTAGTGATTGTGGGGTTATGATTATGCTTTAAAAGAGGCGTAATGGTGGTGAGAGAGGAAGCGACACCATCGCAGCAAATTTGCATTCCAAGCAATCTAAGGCATCGTCAGCTTGCCTCGTGGATTCAGCATGGCAAGTCACACGAACGCTTCAGCCTGGAAGGATGCGGTTATCTCGATCAACATAAGCAGCGAAACTGAAGCTCGGTTGATGAATACGGTCACTCGTGAACTGAAATAAATATCATTAGGGTCGTTCAGAGTAGACCATTTCGCCTTCATTTCGATTTAATTTCATTTTGATTTCGTTTTCATTTGAGTCTCGGCAGCTCCGGCATGCATCGGTAAATTCCGAAATGATCAGTCAACTTTGACTCTAATCTGAAATGAACGAAATCAGATTGGTGTGCAAGGGTGTTCACTCAAGGTCTCCTCTGTTTCTGACCATAATGCTCAATATAGGTAAGATATAGGGTTTTAGTATATCTCCGCTGTTAACTGTAATTTTTACAGCTTTTTATGCCAATATTAAAGACAGTACTACCCAAATACTTCATTGATGTTGAGAGCTGTTCATGAGATTGAATTTAAGAGTTTTGAAGTCGTATAATAATGTGATTAAATATATTTCCAGTAAAATTATAGATACATTATCAAGAGCTAAGAATGTAGCAATGCTTTGACTGAAGCAGCGAGCCTCAAGGGACTCGAGGAGCAAAGGGAGCAGGCGAGCTGAAAGGCGAAATGACATCGTTACCTCACCTGGCTCACCACCAGCCTTAGCCAATGCCGGACGCTCGGCACGTCCCAAATGGAATCTGAAATGAAAACGAAATAAAAACGAAATCAAGTCGAAATGCTCTACTCTGAACGACCCTAATGGTGATAGTCAAGCTTTGACGTCAATTTAATTCTGTTACATGTTCATTCATTAATCATATATAATCTACAACTGATCTCTAATCAAATCAAATTCAATAGTGTCCATATCACGTATCACGCGTACTCGACATTTGATTGGGTTTAGTCTCCCTCCCCACGTTCCCTGGTATGTCCATCGCCTACGCAGTAGCATCACCCTCACCAATGACCCCACCAGGCGCGAACACGTTAGCTTGAATATAATACAACTTAGCGTACTCGCCGTCATTCTTCATCAACTCCTCGTGCGTGCCCATCTCGGCTATTGTACCGTCCGTCATGCACCTGTTGATCGTCGACGGTCAGTATTGAGTTTAGTCTCACGTTGAATTAAAAAGTGAAAATCGAAGTATGAGGGGATAAAGGAGTGAAATCCAGTCAGACAAACAGAGGAATCCACACGAAAAAAAAGACGACGCGAAAAGGATGAGACACTCACACTACTAAATCGGCCTCCTTGACCAACCCACCGAAACGGTGCGTTACGAATACCATCGTCTTCCCTTCTCTCGCTTTTACGAGTCTTTGGAACAGTCGTAGCTCTGCTTCTGCGTCTAGTGCTGACTCGGCTCATCCACAGTGACGAATTTGATGAGGTTGGAATGGAAGCGCATGAAAGTACGCGCACTGGGAAGGTAACAGAAAACATCAGTATCACGACAATGCATTGAAAAAGACAGAAAGCATGACTCACGCAACCAACTTCTGCTTCTCGCCTCCACTCACGTCGACCGTCTTCCTCAACCCCTCCAGCTCCTTCGCAAGCGGAAGCTGCTTATCATTATAGAGATTGACACTAAACACTAAACAACTCCTGCATTGGATCCAACCGCATCTCGTACCCATCTTCCAACTTCGACGGTGACGGCGGCGAGTTTGTCGTATGCCTTCTTGAATTCTGCGACGTTGGAGATGAGATGAGCCAGATTCATCGTATGGGCCTCAGTATGCAGACAATGGCGAAAATCAGCCTATCAGTGGTGCGGAGAAGTGGAAAATGAGCAGAATCTGTGAGATCGATACGAGGATGGGGGAGAACAACGAGACGGTGGAGGAGGGATTGCCGGGCGTTGTTGGCAGTCGCTTCAGATTTAGAGATATTGTCTATAAATAGTCGATCAGAGTTTGGTAATCATGGGCGTAATGAAGAACGGATATAACTTGGGATGCGGGGAGGTCGACGCGCAGTCGCGCTATTTTGACAATAGATCAATAGGAACCCCAGATAGAACGGAAGATGACATACCGTGCATGAGATACATAATAAACGCGTCGTTACTCTCCTGTGCAGCTGCGATAATGCGAGTTCCCTGAGAAACGAAGGTCAGTAATCACGGAACAGGCGCATACAAAGAATGATGCATACCTCTATCAGGTCATAAACGCCATGGAGAGCGCCCACCCCAGTATTATCACCACCGCGCACATGATAACCCCCATGCCAGTTCTCCACTGCCCTCAATAACACACTGCTCAGCTGCATCATGACCGGTTCTTCGACCACGCCCCAGACCTGGCTGAATATGCAAAACGTGAGGAATGGGGGCTGAAGAGGCCGTATGACTATGACAATTCGCGGTAGTCATTCCTATGGAATGGCTGCTTGAATGAGCTACTTTGAGCGTCCAGACACAAAGAGCATGCGGGAATATTGTGGCGCCAGGCTCTGCGAGTTATTCAGGTGAGGTGGGATTTACTTTGGTAGCCTTAACATTCGCAATCGCGATATAGGATTGCTCGTCATTGTTGTTTTTCGTCTTTGAGGTCATAAAGTAAGGTGCAGAAGCAGAGAGGGAGGAAGGAGGGGGAGAATAAGGAAAATGGAGCACGACAATGATAAGGCATTTATAGACCCACATACCTTCGGGCCACCTTCGGAGTAACAAATGAAAAGAAACGTATAGAGGTGCAGAGAGGGTTATGCAGTCCACGGGTCTATAACTCTGGAGAGATAAGACTACAGAAGATTTACGGTTGTCCCTCAGAAAGCGATGAACGAGAGCGGTCTGGTGTCCGCTTTCCCTGTCTCATTTAAGTGCCGACTTTGACAAGCGACACCAAAGAAAATGATAATTGTGAGAGCAATTATGAGAATACCAAAATACGAAAATGAAAATGAAAATGAAAACGTCTGTGGAGAATGCGCCTCTACCTGTCCCGTCCATCCGCAACATCATCATTCAACCTAACAGCCCTAACAGGCCTGTCCATCCACAACGTCATCATCTTCAACGCAACCACCCTAAAGCCGCCATAGTCCAATGCTTGATAAATATTTGAAAGAAATCACACAAGAATAGGAGCTCACTCATGAGTCGAGTGAAACGAGAAGAACCGAAAGACGTGGTATGTGGGCACAAAGACGAACAAGGAAGAGGTTCAAGTTGAACAGAAGTTGGTTCGTCAAATTTAATCTCCGCTCGAACCCATCATTCATCATTTTCAATCCCATCTTCCAGCTCCTAATCACTTCAGGAAACAAAGAAAATCGGGACGAGGATAAGGAGGGGATATACGAAGTTGAGGTGTTCGATTACTTTACCTGGATTTATCTCTACTGGAACCCTCGTTGCTGGTGCCCTCCTCGAACCTCGCTCCACCCGCTTCCCGCAGGTCACTTCGAACTTGGTCGATATTTGTTGCCGTGATCGGTGTTCAGAAGTATTATGATTCGTTGGAGTGATAAATGCGCTGTAATATTGGACTTCAATGCTCATGCATTGTATGGTGCGCCTTCTGCACATTTATTACCTATGACCCAATGTTTGATGTATCAGTATGCAGGCACTATCTACACCCTATCGTAGCGCTGGGGGTGGCACAACCTTCGAAGTTGTGCCTAATTTCCCGAACATTTGTGGCACAACCTTCGAAGGTTGCGCCTAATACCTCGAACATTTGTGGCACAACTTCGAAGTTGCGCCTAATCTCTCGAAAAATCGTGGCACAACTTCGAGGTTGCGCCTAATTCCGCGAAGATTTGTGGCATAAATCTTCGAGAGATTAAACGAAGCACTAATTAAGAGAGTACCACCTTATCTCAAAATTAGGCTTAAAAACATGCCTAGATAAAGGACGGCATACGGTTACATGAGGTGAGGTCGGAGTTTGAATAATGATGGGAGCTCCGGCAACCATATCGGCAGCATCAAAGGCTATCAGCGGAGCTTGAACTTCCGAAAAAAGGCCTCCCCTAAAGTCTACGTCGTGTATCCCTGTTCACATGGCACCCCGGTTCTTCTTTTCGCACCATACACATCCATTCAAACACCCTTCGGTCCCATCCCTCTCCCCGTAGTTAAATCAAGTAATAATAGATATAGTAGATAACATTTTGTTTTGGAATATAAAAAGAAACCACCAGCAAACGTCAAGAAAGACCAGGAATATACATCAACGTGTGATCATGCAACATACGGAAAACCTCACGACGACTAAATCTCGCAAGCGTAGCTGGAGAGCTATGGTAAGAAAGGAGAGGACAACGCACCTGTACACTTGCACAGCTCAATGGTACAATTTGTCAGAATGAAGGGTCAGTCGACATTCAGGACCCGATTGAACAAGGTGAGGTGCCAACCTCTTGATTAACTCGATGGGTTTCAGTGCTGAGAGCGAATCAACAGGAAACATATCACAAAATAGGGATTGTGAAGGCATGTCAGAACGAGTTGAGAACACGTCCGACTCGGAGGACGAAGAAGATGAGAACATGACGCAGCACGGAAAGGAGGATGGTACAAGGACATCAAGTACCCGGCAGGGACACGATAGGCGTCGGGAGAGAAGGACAGCGAATGTGTTTATTGATGACAAGGCAAATGTAGGAGAAACGTCTGATGAAGATGATGAAGACGAAGACATGTCGTCGTTTCTCCAAGACGATTCAATTCAAATTGAACAAGGTATGTGTTTGTCGTTTTGCAATATTGAACTAATACAATCTACCTAGGTACTAGCCGTGGAACTACATTAGATCGAGATGACCAGCACAATCAAGACAGGGAGCGGTACTGGAGGGAATTCCTAGACAGGGCATGCAACCGGGCCAACAACGAGGGGAGTCGCAGTTTCCTGGAAGACGAAGATAATGAAGAGTACACCATCTCTCCTCGTGATCTTCTCTGGGTCGTTCCCTGCCATGTAAGTCATCTCAGTCTGGAGATACGTACCACCTGGAAGCCTTATGATATTCTATACAGGGAGGACACGAGGAAGAGGCCGTATTCACTATATTGGATCGTGCTACTCATCCCACCATGCCAAATAGAGCAGGGTTATCCGCAATGTTCAACGCAACACATCCCGGACGTATTTACATTGAAGCCTCGACTGAAATCCTCGCACGAGCAACTATCGAAGGAATTCCAGGGCTGATCACTCCCTTATTAAAGCCAGTTCCTCAGGACCAGCGTCGGCTTTGCGTGACCAGCACTCCGCGAAAAATGCCCCTTTGGGTTCGTATTCGAGACTGTAGAGAGAAATGGAACACCATTAATGGGACAATTGGTCTTATTGTTCCTGTCCTCAACGGTGGGGGTGTAGCGAAAAGCTGGTCAGTCGTTGTCGCCTACAAGGACCCAATGGATGCCCAGACGTCGTGGTCTTGGAAAAGCGCAAAACTCGATGACATCAATTTTACAACGGATATGGGTGCTTTACCCACTACTCAAGAGATACAACGCTTCGCTGGTTGTCCCCTGGTCGACGAAGGTCACCTGGTTGTGCTATATGAGCGGATTTACCAATCCAACATTCGACCTGGAGCTCGTGTTCGGGTTTCATGCGGTGACTTTGTGGGTTTAGTGGGCGAAGTTGTTGGGTGTTCTGCGCACACTGCTGAGATTCGATTTGACGAACATGGTCTGGAGTCGATCCCTCTCAGTGATATTCGCCGGCATTTTGTAATTGGCGACCAGGCAATGATTATAACGGAACCGTGGAAGGGTACAACGGTTGGATAACTAATGTGGAGGAATCTCATATCACCATATGGTCGGATTTGACGAGAAAAGAGGTAAGCGTCATCTGTATATTGATTCCTAAGCCAACTAACGCATAGTTTGAAAAGTTTCAGGTCGCCACCATCGAAGCAGAGTTTTTCTGCCCTTCATTTCAACAATCTTATCACCTACCAGCAGGCGAGAAATGCACCAACATCTCTGACTTTGACCAATATGCACGCTTCAAAGGGAGGCGAGTATACATAACGGGACACCATCCCCTCAAAGGTCAACGGGGATGCGTGAAGGATACACATCCTGACGGACGGATATGGATTCAGCTTGAGTCTGTCCTTCGCAGCAACAACACCATTGAGGTTAAGCATGAAGATATCTCACTAATGTACATTAACACTTTTTTCTGTTATCTTCCATAAGCTAACCCCTGATCATAGTGACGACCCTACCGACTACTTGCTCCCACTCTTGGCAAACTCAACTGCAAAACGCATGAAACCACTGCAGCCCATCAACACGTCACATACCCTTGAAGGCAGTGCAATCAGTGGCGAAAGTTGCGAGTCCAACACTACAAATTCGGCCGAAACCACAAGCAGTCTGCCGATTGTGGACGACGCAACAAACTTCCCCGAATCCGACCCTTCAACCCCTGCGGTGAATGTGGATCCATACTGGCTTGTAGATGCATGCTTCCACCAACGCATCAAGCTAGTTCACGTAAACAATCCGAACCACATTGTGCAGCTAATAGAGAGGGGCTCAACTCCTGGGATGGTCAAGGTTCGCGACCGTATGAAGGTAATAGAATTGGGCTATCATACAGTGACGGCAATGCCCCCACGATGCAAGAACGATGTCGTGGTTGTTCTACGCGGTAGCCAGGCAGGCAATATTTTTAAAGTGGTTGAGGTATCCGACCTGGAATCACGAGTAAAGATATCAGGCCGGGTCTTACGAAAAAACGAGGTGCATCCAACATTCAGTAACGACAACTTGGTACAAGCATTTGGAGCGTATAAGTAAAGTATTTCTACATAGTTTAGCTATTTATCGCCTTCAATATTTACGATGTTTCTTCTGCATTTTCGGTTTTTATTTTATTTTATCAATACGCACGATTTAGTCGGACAAACAACTCAGTAGATAGATAGTTGCATTTAGAACAACTTAACTACCTTGACGATTATACAGAAATCTATGGCTTACTACTGAAAGACAATACACAAACACGATACTATCTACCGATAACCACTGCACACCAGAGTAAGTACTCTAACTATCTATGATGTTAAAAATAGCTAATGTTTTACCCGAATAGTTGAACTTGATTGCATTGACAGTGTCATTGACGAGATCATCCTCAATGTGTAGGCGTCCCCCCAGTGCATCTCCGACAAAGCTGCAATGCGACACTTGCTGGGATGTGGAGATTTCTCAGTCATGACGGCAAAGCATTTTTTCAGGGGAAGGGAGTGGGTTGGGTGGAACACGGCTTCCGTTATGTGAGTCCTCCAATCATTTCGCCACTGCGCTGTACATTTACCATGGTTGACACAGTCCTCATCCTGGGGTATCTCCTTTGGAACTGCTGCCACAAAGCGGCGCACCTCATCCAACCGAATCCGGAGTTTCATCAGGGGCATGTAGATGGATGGTTCGTCCCAGGACCAGTCGATCAACCTGTACATCGCCGCCTCCTTAACTAATGACTCTAACATATCCCATTTACGATAGCTCGTTGCCACACGAAGCAGGAAGAAGGGATCCTGCACCATGGCAGATAAACCATTGAAGCAAAACTTCTGGGCATCAGGCATATCCCATTCCACTGCAAGGTGAAGCATCCCGATGAGGTCTGTCTTTGTAAATGGTCGTCCAGCTGGCGGTCTTCAACAATGGTTAGTATCTAATAATCCCCTCGTTAAAGCATATGCAATGACTTACTTCGAACCAAACTTGATCCAGCGAATGAGCGGCTCAAATTGCTCCAGCTCGGGGCCATGGAGAATGAGCGGATTATTGAGTGTCCCCTTGTTGCTGCTGCCTAACTCGGGGGAGTCGACAAACAAGCCATGGAACACCCCGGAGAAACAAGATAGCTCGTTTTTGGTCAGCCAAAACTTGGTATTTTTGACCTAAGGCAGCTCATTACTTGTAGATCAGAACGCAACAATCGATTCAACACACCATTACGAGGACAGGGCTTGTCCTCTCCGACGGGAAGAGCGACATTGGAGCTTGGGTGGATTGGGCAGAAGACATATTGATGGGTTTGAACAATAGGAGGCGAATAACAGATGATTTGTTGGATGAAAAGTGAGTTAACAGCCTTCAACATCTTATATCGTTATTAAACAGACTAAAAACATGCCATCTATTATTTTATTCAACACAAATCACTCGCTTTCAAGAATAACCCTTTCAACCCTTTCGTTCAGGTCCTTCAAAATGAACTCCTCCCTGTCCCACCGGTCTTTCCACTTGCCAAATTGTGTTATGTCGTGGCAGAGATGATCGCCACACGCTCTTGTAATTACGTCGTTTTCCTTAATCGCCTCTATAAATGAATCACGACATTCTTTGGCAGGGCGTTGTGTCTTCAACAAGGGCTTCGTTAGATGAACTCGCCACAAATAGTCGCACATGATTTCGCATTGGTCGTGTTGGGGGCACTGATCCAATCGTGAGATGCTTGGGAAATGTGCAGCAATATTGGCACGTTGGATCATAATCGCATCCCGCGCTCGAGTAAGTCTTCGATATAAATTTGCCGGGACCCGTTCTAACCCATCTGAAACATTTAAAGGCGTGAATACCAATTGGTTCAACACATCGGAAAGAAGCGGAGTCCTTCTCTTGAATTCAACGGCGACGTAGAGCTGAAGGGCAGCACTCTGGGATGCGAGATCAAGCTGATTGATGAACTTCTCCTCCAAAGATCGAAAGCCCCAAGCCTGGGCAACGGCAATGCACCCAAAGATCTTGTCTTTATCATCTATCTTGATGGGATCTGCACTACCCCACGCCCTGAAAAGGTTCTGTAAGTATGTTTTTTAAATGAAGAAGTCCAAATCACTGACCGATCAACACGAAAGACGTCCATAAAATCTCCAATTTGATCCATCGTAATGCCTTGAACAGGAAGCGGAATCGACTTTAGCATTCCCGCAACAGGTGCACCTTGCGAGCCAGCCGTGATGTACTCCGTAATGCTGTGGTAAATCCGCGCCATATAGTCAGACTCCTCAATGAAGTGACTAATTTCCAATGAGAAGGTGTGGCCTTCAGCCTGTTTATTGTCAGTGTTGGTGATGTTTGATGCAAGGGCACACTCACACTAAACCACGCATCAACAGGCATCGTGGAATACAGACTGTCCCATGCAGGGGGAGCCGGCGTGTCATCGTTCGTAGGGTTTTGAGTAGAAGGAGGTGGAGGTGATTTGTCGGGAATGGTACGAAGCAGTGCCTCATCAACGTCCATCATCTTATCTTTATCACTGGCAGATTTGTGCAGAGTTGGATCAGTTGTTGGATTTGTATCGGATGGCCCATTGTTGGGCTCATTGGGTACCAGCATTTGTTGGATTGTAGGGATGGACGACGTTGGGGAAGACTTGTCTATGTCCATCGCTATTCTGGAATCCACAAACATCAAGGTGTGTATTCAACTCGATTATGTAGCTACACGTATCATATATAAGGGCTGAGAGTATATTTATTATTAGCATTGATTTAGTTAACAACCACCGAACTTGTGCCGATTTCTATTTATTAATAATTATCTTCCTTCCGAAAGCTATATACAGTTATACGCAACTGATCGTACAGAAATCCGTCAAATGAACCAGATATAGAAATGTAAGAAAATTCCACGTACTATAAGACAGAGTGCGCATGGACTGACGCTCCTCGTTGATCAGATACAGCTCCTAAAATGGTGTTTCCTCCGCTTCCAAAACGCGACCCACCTTGGCCGTCACCTGTTATCATTGCTGCAGGACAAATCTACAACGCCTATGCTACTACCACACACTTGATTAAGTCTGGAAACTATAATCATTACCGAATCACCGCACACAAACACATAATGTACAATCAGGTTCAGCCGCTGATTAGGTCAATAACTGCGCAGGAAGCAGGTCTATGATCGTTCGAATTAAGAGAGAGAGAGAGAGTCGAAAACACAAACGTGAGAAGAAGAAAGAGATTGAGGAAAGTTAAGGAAGGAACAGACAAGTTGAGGAAAGGTGAGTTTACGAGTTGTCGAGGTTGCGGGCAAAATGTGAGATTTTGGATGCCGCGGTCTCTCTCGCCGGCAAGGGGAAACTGACGCGAACCCTACTCGATGAGAATGAGAAGGGGCGACGTCAATCCCCCCAGGACCAAGCTCAAGCCTATATGAGCCCTAGGTGAAGAGCCAGCGGCTCGGGAGGCTAGGACTGCGCTTGGGACCCACGAGAGAAAAGGTTAGATGACAAAGACAGTAAACGGTCTTTCGGCATATCAATATAAAGCTTGTAAGAGTCGCTTTTCCACCTGCCCATGAGTTGAATCTCATAATCCGAGAACCCTGCGGTGGCTGCTGAGGTTGCAGCGCCGCGACGAAAGCTATGGCCTGAATACTCAGCATTATCTATACCGAGGGCCGAAAGCGTGCTCTTGAGGCGCTGAATAAACACATTGCGGGAGATGGGTTCATCGTTAGCACTGATAAACAGGGGAGCGTCATCGGGTTTAGGATGGAGTTCGAAAAGAGATTTAAGGGCGGAGACTGGGCAGCAGACTGAATTGGGGGGCGCTTTAGCAATGAGCACTGATACACCTGTGCGGAAAGGGTCTGTTTTCGAAGCAGGCACGAGTAGGGAGATGTGTGTGGGGTCATCGATAGATGGGACGAAAGTAACGGAGGAGCGGGATAAGTTAAGAGAAGGGTTAAACTTAGCTCCATTGGCTACTGTAAACTCGCCACAGCGGAGGAAACCAGCCCATGCAACCTTGACTGCTGCATCGAACGAAGCGTTTCCAATATCGGAAAGTTCCCCTGATCGGGACGAGATTCGCTCAAGGAGACTGAGGCTGATGGGTAGCTTGGGTTTACGAGAGTCTCCGAAGACCATCTTAATTCCCCGGTGCATCCTCTGGACAAGAGGTGATCCACAGTTCTCTGGAGAGAATCCGGAGTCGACGTGCAGTGAGCGAACGGCAGAGAGGTAGCCCTTGATGGTGGTGGGTTTGAGTTTCCTGTCTGCCAGGAACGCAAGCCATTCGCAGAGTGCTTCAACTGTTGCTGGTAGTGTCGATCCGTCGGGATTTGCGAGCCTGGGGTTGATGAGGATGAAATTGAGGAATGATTTTTGTGCCGAGTTGTAGGTTTTGCGGGTGGATGAGGCGAGGCCGTGGAAGAGGTAGAAGGACGCTCTACGAGAGAAGTTAGCGTGTGCTTGATACCATTCAGCTGGGACTTTATTGGAGACGAGTCCTTGGGGAGTGACGGTTGTAGGCTGAACATTCTCGAATACTGAAAACGGGATGCAGCATCCGCAACAGAGTTTTCGTCAGTGGGAATCCACGAGCAAGAATAAGTAAAGCGCAGGAAAGAGGAGAGCATTGTGATGAGCCGCAGAATGGGCATAGAAGGGGATGATTTGGAGGTTCCTGACGATAACCAAGCTACCACGGCTTGATTATCACAGAAGAAATTGACGTGGGCATCAGCCCAGAGGTCACCCCAGCGTAAGATGGCTTGCAGGATAGCGAACAGTTCCTTAAACTGTATGTCGCGTTTCCTGAAGCGTCGAGGAATTCGAGACGAAAACCACTCGTTATTGAAGTGGCCACCGATTCCTTTGGTCCCACTAGCGTCTGTAAAGACGGAAAACGACTGCTTGGAGTCAGAGAGGAGGCGAATGCCGTTCCAATCAGCTGCGAAGCAACGCCACCAATGGAGATCAGCTTTGCAACCGGAAGGAATGTGGAGGCGCGTAAAGCGCGAGCTGAACTTCATGGTGAAGTCAGCAATGCGGCGAACGAATGTCCGTGCATGTGGAATAACCTGGGCAGCGAAATGCAGGTAACCAAGAATTTCTTGGGTTTCACGAAGTGAGGCAGTGCGCTTAGCAGCCCAATCAGCTAGAAGTTGATTGAGGTAAGCTAGTTTGTCCGCAGGGAGACGGGCTTGCATCAGCGTTGAGTCGAGGTCCAGTCCCAGGAAGTCAACAACATTACGAGGTGTAAGTTTCTTTTCCTCCTGAAAGCAGAGACCGAGCTGGGATCCGAGGCCACAGATCCAGTCAACTGCAGCAAACGCGATGTGGCAGGGCATAGAAGGAGAGAAAATCATAAAAAAATCATCAAGGTAATGACGAAGAAAAGAAGGGATATAACAGTCAATGATCCAATGAAGAGCTTCAGAGAAGAGATTAAAAATATAAGGGGCTGATCGAAGACCAAATGTAAGGACAATGCAATAATAGAATTTGTTCCGCCATGAGAAACCCATGTGAGGCCAATCCTCACGTCGAATGGGGACATGACGGAAAGCTTCTTTCAGGTCTAGCTTTGCCATGAGAGAGCCAGGACCAGAACGGATGAGATCATCCACTGCGCGCTCAAACATGTCGTAAGAGATCGCTGCTTGATCATCAGGGATGCCATCATTGACAGATGAACCCTTAGGCCATGACAGATGATTGATCATCCGCCGTTTGGCTGGGTTACGCTTACGAGTAACTGAGCCGATAGGAGAAGCACGAAAGGGAGTAAGAGGAGGGGACAAGAAAGGACCATGAACTTGGCCGTTAGCCACGAGTTTCCCAACTGCAGAGTCAAGGAACTCAGGGTCATCTGTAGCAGATGGAAGATTCGGAGCAGATACAGAGATAGGTTCACCCACGAAGCCGATGTTGGCTCCGTGTTTAATTATATTAAGAAGGGATGAGACAAAGTCTTTGTCTGGGTAATCGGAAAGATAAAATGCCCAAGCGTCGAAGACGAGGGGTGAGAAAACGGTAGCAGGTGAATTACACGAATCCTCTGATGCCAGGTTGCATCGAGGGTCGGTATTAGGTCTAGAATGAGGCAGGGACGAAAAACGAGGAAAAAGATCATAAAAAGGAAGACTATGAAGTAGAGGTGTAGATGAATTCGATATAGGAACAGAAGAAATAGGAACCGAACCGGTAGAAATCGAAGAAATAGAAATAAGAGGGCCCGAGCGAGCCTCAGCAGGGTGATGAGTCGATGCGAGACTCGCTCTGCCAGTTCCCTATGCAGACTCTTTGGTACAAGTGGAAGAGCCGTGGCTTTGCTCGTTGCACTTGGTGCACTTGTGAATGCGACCTGCAGGGCACGGCTCTAAGGAGCCGTGCCCTTATTGAAATTAAAGCAGACCTCAGACGAGGTCTTGCTCTTGGAAGAGCCCTTGGGCTTCGAACTAGAGGACGATGAGGGGGACTGAGGAAGACGAATGTGCCCTGACACGAATCTGTCCTTCAGCCCAGTGTCCACATTCCACCAGCCAGTGTAAATGCCACGCTGCATCTCTCTGCGGCGACGCGTGAAGAAGTGGCAATGGTAGTTGAGCACTGAAGACCAAGTGTAAACTCGGTTGAGCTCCATGAGGTAGGAGCAGTACTGGCTCGAAGCGCGAGCCAGTTCGTGCTGAGCGACAGGATCCTTCGAGACCAGCGCATGGTACTGTAAGATTTCGAAGTATACCAAAAGAGGAGCCACCACTGAAGTGATGGTGGGGTAGTCTTTGATCGAAGTCGCTTTCTTCTTGAAAACAATGCCGCCCGCATTGTCTCCCAGAACAAAATCGTCTGCGCGCTCCAGAGAAAGCTCGGCAGCGGTAGCGTCGAGTTTATAGAGGTGTTGGGGAGTGAGCTCGTGGCGAAGCACCTCCAGGAGCGTAGCGTCGGAGACATGGGGGAAGAACTCTGAGAAGGACTCACTCGATGCTGTGCCAGAGCCACCAGATTTGACAAAGGCGGGGATCTCGTCGTCAGAATCGGAGTCAATGGACTCGACATCTGAGCCAGCGGGAGGAGCTGAGGACTTCTTTGAAGATTTGGACTTCTTCTTTGATGAGCGCTTGGACTTGTTCGCGCCGTTGAAGCCGGCAAGCATGATCGCAAACTGAGCGTCTGTGAGGACGATATGGTTGGAAGCTCCTGGCCCTGGAGGTGGGGCAGGAGATGAAGAGCGACTGGGTGCTGGAGACATGTGTGGCGAGGGGAACAAGTGTGAAAGGGACGGTGTAGGTGATGAAGGTGTGGGTGAAGTGGCTATGGTGATATCACTTGTGGCAGGGTTTTGTAGATCCGGGGTGCTAACGTTCCGTGGAATGCGTACAAACTGGCCTTTCTTGTTGCGTGGGCGAGTGAAAGGAGCAGTTGACGATGAAGGCAAGGAAGACAGGTTGGACCCTTTGATCTAGAAGAGAAATTTCGAGCTGATGCGCGAGAGCGCTATCGAGCGATGAGTGAATGAGAGGATAAACACGAAGGCATCACTAGAAACTAACCTATCGAGCGATGAGTGAATGAGAGGATAAACACGAAGAAGGGAAGGAAAGCGAGAACGCGAACTTAAGTACTACGACGCGGACAAAGACAGGAGTTCATGAAAGGAAACGAAAATCTAATCTAATCAAACCGAGCGTTTATCTTATCTCACTTTCATAGACCACGGTTAAACTAGTTTAATCGCATCAGCTAAAAGATTGGGTGTCCGATGTCAGCCAGATTATATTTGATCTGCATGAGGAGTTGGAGAAGATCTCCGCAGACCGACAGTGAGTTCAACATAGAGCCTGGAAGTACAGTGCTAATGTCATTTTCATTACCGGAATTAGGACCGGGTCACAGCAATTGCCTGTCAGCCCCTTCGTTCTCATTTACACCGGCCGTCCAGGAAGACCAGCCAAGAAAATTAGTCGTGATGCTCTTGAATGGGCCTCAAAGTGCAGTTTGAAGATCAACGACATCGCAAAACTCTTCAACGTCCATCGCAACCATCTTCGCCTGCAAATGAAAGCAGCAGGGCTGTCAACATCACGCTTCACCGAAATTAGCGATGAAGATCTCAATGGTGTTGTGCGTGATGCCATGTCAGAGCGTCCTGACACTGGTATTGCATACCTGACTGGTCATTTACGTGCAAACTACAACCTGCGTGTTCAGTGTTCAAGGATCCGAGCAGCAGTCCATAATGTGGATGCTGTCGCAGCTTCCCTCCGTAAACAGGCAACTGCGAAGAAGCCCAGGGGTCAGTACCATGTCTCAAGGCCGCATGCCCTGTGGCACATTGACGGACACCATAAACTGATCAAATGGGGCATTGTGATCCATGGTGTAATTGATGGATATTCACGAAAGGTGTGTCTTCAAGTCGATGGCGAATCGCAATGTTGCGCTCTCTCAACTTATATTCTATATTTTGTAGATAACTGGACTTAGAGCCAGCACGTCCAACACTGCAGAAACAGTAGCCGATATGTTCATCAATGCAACTTTGGCACATGGTGTACCATCACACGTTCGAGGAGATCGCGGGGGAGAGAACCGGGATGTCTCTATTGCCATGATCTTAATTCGTGGACGTAACCGTGGCAGCTTTTTGTGGGGTCCCAGCGTTCATAACACGCCGATTGAGCGGCTTTGGGTAGAGTTGGGTCGAAGATTTTGTCGCATGTGGAGGGCTTTTTTTCGCCGGTTGGGTCAAGTTCACAATCTCGATCAAGAAGACCCTGTCCATCGATGGTTGCTTGCATATCTATTCCTTGATATGATAAACGACGACTGCAAGATGTTTGTCGAGGAGTGGAATGCACACCCTATGCGTCAGAAGAGTAATAAATGCCCAAACGTAAGTTAATTCATTTAATTCGTGGTACACATCATGACGATTTTACTAACTTAATTTAATCTAGGATCTTGAGATAGAGGGCATGATCAAGCATGGTGTGTATGACCATGTCGAAGGGGCTTTCCAATTCAGTGATGAATGCGAAGGCCTTCCAGAGGAGGCGATTGAAAGCTACTACCGTTATCCTAGGGAAAGCGCTGGAAGTGGAGACGAGGCCGATTCCGATGAAGACACACCAGAAGGTAGCCTCGAGGACCCCGCCTCTCAGGAGAATGATCTCGATGACACGAATGACCAGGAATATCGCATGGATGCTAGTGACTTCGACAACGATTCAGACTTGGATCCTATTGATTTTCACGACCTCAACAACAACTTCGATATGCACCTTGCTGCTATGGATGAGGCTGAGGTAGAAGATGGAACAGAAGAGCATTGCAGGCTTGATGCTGCTCAGGACGTCGACCCCAACATTCATCACAAACCAGTCGACGTCCCTGATGGAAAGTGTCCCTTCACCAGAGAGGAATTAGTCAACCTTGATGCGTGTATAGCTCATGTTCGGCAGCTGGGTTACTTGCCTCACAGGTATGGTGTCCGCCAAGAGGAATGGGAAGACGGGGTCTATCCCGAAGTTGAGGAGTTGCCCATTGGACAAGCTCAGCGTACCAAATTTATTCATCTTCCAAGTCATGTATGGTTACCACGGGCGGTACTTTGGACACAAGCCCTGTGTGTTTTACAGACGTCTGAGATCTTAGCCAAGTAGATTACCTTCTGTAGTATAAAAGTGGCATATGGAAACAGCTTTTGTTATCACCCTTTGCCCTTGGGTGTTCATCCACTCTTTCAAACGTTCTCTCATCCTCACCCTCGTTCTCTCATCCTTTCCCTCGTTCCCTCATCCTTGCCCTCATTCTCTCATCTTTGCCCTCGTTCTCTCCATCCTCCCCTCTCTTTGCAATGGTTGACCACGGTAAACGCAAAGCGTCGCCCGAGCCCATTCAAGACGACGATCCTCCACCTTCAACTCAACCTAGTGCAAAGAAAGCCCGCTATGGTAGTCTGCCAATCAACCATCCCTCCTCGCTCCGGGATCTATTCCCAGCTCGGCGTCCCGACAGCACCAGTGCCAGCACCAGCACCAGTTCAAATGAAGCCTTCAATTTCAAGAACTTTTTGAAGTCCCAGATCAAGAACGACGCTGGTGGTGCTCGCAAGGAAACAAATGATCAGGGTGGTAAGGGTCTGTCATCACAGGCACGTCGCCGCTCAGCCAGCAAGCGCTCTACCACTTCGGACGAAGATGCTGCACCAACTGCACGCCGAATTGTTGACCCTCTTGAGTATCGCGTAGGGATTGTAATGATTTTGCCCAACGGTGTTAATAAGGTGCGCTTATCTTTCCTTTATCAACGTCAACATTTCTGATTAATAGCTGATTGCTAGGTATCTTCCGCGAGCGAGCGTAATCAGTATAAATCGCCGGTCAACATACGCAAGGAGCCTATCCCAGTCAAGCAAACCTTCTCTTATCTGTCATCCATCAACTTCGCCGCACACTCCCCAGAGGGCTTTATCTTTCATGATAGCTGGAGCGAGGAACAGGTCTTCGAAGAGATCCAGACTATCCTGCCAGATGCCTGCGAGCTGATGCTCCAATCCCATGACGCCGAGCATCACAACAGGGTATGGTTACCGTGCATCAAGACTCCCTACAACAACAAGCTCGTTGTGAGCCCAGCGAAGGGTCCTTATACAGGCTCTAGCATGAGGAACATCGGAATGTTGATCACAAAACGCCGCTTTGATCAAGATTCCGGCATCTTCATTGGTACGTCTTTCACGTTCTGCCAGTGGATAAGTATCTAGCTGATCACTCTACTATTAGTTTCAACCTCAAAGATTCCCGTTGATTCCGACACCGATAGCTCCAGCAAGTCTGACAAATCCAACTCCAACGACGACGACAGCCCTTTCACCCAAACCCGCGGCCAATCCAAGGCGAAGTCGAAGCGAGCCAAGGGGTCCAAGCCGTCAAGGAAGCCAACAGCGTCTTCGTCACAACGCGCTGCCAGTGGTCCACAACGCCCCGCTCGTACAAAGAAGAAGCAGGTAGAAGTTATTAATAGTGAGTTCCATTTCTCGACTAAATTTCGGATATTGTGCTGACATTCATCGGACGTCAACAGTCTCTGATGAAGATTCAGAATATCGGCATGAGTCGCCTTCTGCTCAAACGGATCCAGTCGGTAGTCGCGCAGGAAGCCTTGAATACGATCTTGATAAGTCTTTCTCAGGATTCACTCTTGAGCCGCCCGGATATGATTTTGGCTGTACACCTGATATCCCTGATGAGGCCATTTATCGTGCTAGCTCACCTTGAATTAGATCATTTCTGCGTGTTTTCGAGGTTAGTTGACATACTTACTCCTGTTCCAATCCACCTTTTCTACATTACTTCCTCGTATAGTACCCTACCGTTATGATAGACTTGCCATAGTGCTCTCTCCGATAATATCTCAATTCCCGATCTTTTCCTTCCCTCCATCACCGTCCCTCTTCACACTCCTTATCTTTTAACATAATTACCATATAATCTATCCTCTCTCTCATCAATCCCAATCCGTTCACCCTTTCCCCTGCTTTCTACTATCTCCACCGACCATGCACCTCACGCTTAGTAATTACCACTTCCTCTCTTAATTCTGTGACCCTGACCCGACATCCACCCCCTTTCGGTCTGCCGAGTTTGTCCTTTGTTACTCATTGGTCCCTCCTCTGTGCTTTGTCGCTACAATATAACTCATTCATTTGTAATCTGCTTGTTGATTTGAGTAGTAGCAGCGGATTGAATTTGCTGATGTGCAATCTCCCGGCAGTTGAAGCGGCATCAGTCCTCCGTAATCTCATCAGAATTGAATTCATGATCGCATCAGGCCTGCCGATATGGCCGTGATGCCGCGTTGCCGGTTTAAAACTCAGTCGGCACGCCCTTCATGGCAATGTTTATTAACACTTCTTATTAGTTCAAGCTTTTGTAGAATAGGACCCGCTTTGCTACATTGAGGGGTAACCGTCGAGAGTGGTAGCGTACTTGTGTCAATCCTGACAGGTTGTGCCACAAATCTTTGCGAAATTAGGCGCAACTTCGAAGTTGTGCCACAAATGTTCGAGAAATTAGGCGCAACCTCGAAGTTGTGCCACGATTTTTCGAGGGATTAGGCGCAACCTCGAAGTTGTGCCACAAATCTTTGCGGAATTAGGCGCAACCTCGAAGTTGTGCCACGATTTTTCGAGAGATTAGGCGCAACTTCGAAGGTTGTGCCACAAATGTTCGGGAAATTAGGCACAACTTCGAAGGTTGTGCCACCCCCAACACTACGATAGGGTGTAGATAGTGCCTGCATACTGATACATCAAACATTGGGTCATAGGTAATAAATGTGCAGAAGGCGCACCATAGCATTGGGCAAAAAAGCGACAAAACATGATCCTTCTCTGCCTCACACACCATTGAAACGATTGTCACTTGCGGTGGAGAAGTCGCGTCGTACATCCACAAAAATTGAATCAAGTTTACGACCCTAAAACGACATTGTGGTAGTAAAAAAATCACACAACATAGCGTCAGTCTACCGATCAACACCGAATCCTCGTGGGCATAGTAGATCACGCGTCGTGCGTCGGCCAAAACACTTGACTGAACGAAGGACACGAAGGATGAGCCACAGCTTCGGTGGAACGCGCTCGAGTGCATCATGTTCGACTTGGCTAACATCAGTAGCTATAACCTTACGTGTCTTTCTGATACCTTCTCGCTTGCTCGTTGAAAGCATAATCAACGATGTTGTTGCCTTCATCATGTTGATACCCTTTTTCGACACCCACTGAAGTAAGCTTCGCGTAATACAAAACCGAGACATCAGAATTAATTGTGAGGGGCTCCATTTGTGCGTCGTCGGTTATAAGGAGGGGATATGAACTATGAGTCGAGTGCGTTTTCAGGACGAGTCCATCGAAAGTCAAGTCATTGTCAACGGTGATATCTTGCCATCAGGCTCTACAACCCCCGATTCCAAACTAAAACCAATGAAGCCCCTACCACGAGCCTTTCCACTTTCTTCAATCACCATCAGCATTCCAGCAACGAGTTTCCTTTACTTGTCAATGCTCCTAATCCGGCAGGTCAGATTATCAGATTCATTGGTGGTAAATACGAAGCAAGAATAGAATTGGAAGTAGACAAGTTCACAGAGACAATGTGTAATGGTCCAGGTGTATCGAAGAGAATGTTATATAAACCACCACAAAATGACAAATTTTTTTTCTAACTAGTTAAGTGGAAACACAAACAAGAATGCATGAACGTAGACGACTCATCAACCCCTGAGCTTCGTGATCATATCATACGACCATCCCGAAGTCAAGCGTCGTGACGGTCTGCCACGACGTCACCCCAACACTTCACTGAGCTGATCACACGAGCGATAAGCCTTGGCTTCGGGACGACGGGATCGGCAGCGGCAGAAATAATGGCACTAGGTTGGTTGGATGGAGAAACAGGGCTTTCTGTAGGAAGCGGTGGCTCTAGAGTGGTTTCCAGCTCAGCTGCTGAGGACAGAGTAGACGGCAAATGTGCGGTATCCGTGATGACTGCTTGAGATGGCTGAGAAGTCATGGTGGGACTGTCAGTGTTAGATGACCCATCGATAACAGAGGGAACCTCAGGTAACGATGGTGACACAATACCAAATTCGTCATAGAGTTCCTTTTTGAACTTTGCGAGGAGCGTCTCTGTCTCCTTCAGCTTGGGGATGAGGGTGGATGTGAGCTGGTCATCGCCTCTTTCAGATGCTCCCTTGAGATCCATTTGAGTACTGGCCAGTTCTATCACGAGGTTCTGGATTCGGCTTTGGAGGTCATCCATGAGATGGTTGGCAAATGGAGCCGATTTGAGCTGTTTCTCGCCCTGGAATTGGATTTCGAGATCGAAATTAACGTCCGCCACGCTGCTGAAGGCAGCATTGAGAACAGACAGTGCAGATTCTTGGGTGTTGAGGAACTTCATAATCTGAGCGCCTTCGTCAACGAACTCCTAAATACACAGATGAGAGTTTGCATAAAACAGAGAATAAGCCAAACCTCAAACCTTCCAAACCGAATCCCGAAGCTGGTTAAAGTTGCTTTCTGCCCTTTGTGTTGCTGAATCTCCCCAAAGATTGTCCCACATGGAAGTTACAATAGTGATGTTGCCTGCCGTCTTGGCACCTGTGAGCGCTTGAAATGTACGAAGCACCTCTCTGTGGCTGCCAGGGAGGCGCACACTATGAATGGGAGTGAAATATAATATACGACCGAGGTTGCTGGCTCTGGTGCATATGATGAGGATATATGTTACGCACAAGCATCCATGTGTACTCACCCGGACTCTCGCATCCATTCTTTCAACATGGAGACAATATTCGTCATTGAAATCCGGGTGTCGGCAAAGCCAGGTACATCAACAAGCGATATCTGTTCCCCATAACGATTGACGTTCATGAGGGTGTAGGTGTTGACAGTTTGCGTGAATCCCTCCAATTTATTACTGGAAATACGGAGTGAAGGGTCTTGTGCGAGTGCCTCAATGAACTGTGGGATGATGATGCATATATTGTTCAGTCTAAGTGAAAATGCTGTATTCATCTGCCGCTTACGGTGCTCTATCCTGCTCCAGTAGGTCCCACAATTCTGCGTTCGCATTGATCATGTATGTCAGCCTTAGCAGTCATGTAGAAGAAGAGTGGCATTCGTACAATATTAGACCATTCGTGTATACTTCATAGGGTGCAATGACAAGCTTTGCAGTGATAGGGCCATGGATGCTCAATCTTGGGTAATCAGCGGGGTCAATGTTCATAATGTTGGAGAAACGGGCGACGATGCTGGGGATAGGATTATGTATTAGAAAAAGCGCGATGAGTGCTGAAGAAGAAGCGGCACAATTGCAACAAACTTGCATTCCAAACAATCTCCGGTGGCGTCAGCTTGCCTCGTGGATTCCGCATGGCAAGTCACATGAAAGCTTCAGCCAGGAAGTTCATGAATATCTCGATCACTGTGGCTGGCGAAACTGAAACTCGATTGATGAATATTGTCACTCGAGAACTGAGATATATATCGACGGTGATAGTCGAGCTTTACAGTCAATTTAATTCCGTTACACGTGACAGTCATTAATCAGATATACTCTATGATTCATCTCTAATCGAATCAAATTCAACAGTGTCCACATAACGCGTATTTAACGATTAATTGGTATTTGCCTCCTCTCCCAATGTTCCTTGGCGTACCCACCGCCTACGCACTCGTAACACCCTCACCCACGCCGCCGCCAGGCGCAAAAGCATTAACCCGAATATTGTACAACTTAAGGTACTCGCCGTCATTCTTCATCAACTCCTCGTGCGTGCCCATCTCGGCTATTGTACCGTCCTTCATGCACCTGTTGATCATTGACGGTCAGTATTGAGTTAAGTCTCATGTTGAGATAAAAATTGAAATTCGACGCATGAGGGAATAAAGGAGCTAGTTCAAGTAGTGAACAGGGGGACCCTCACAAGAAAAAACATGACGCGAAGAGGAGAAAGCACTCACACTACTAAGTCGGCCTCCTTGACCAGCCCACCGAAACGGTGCGTTACGAATACCATCGTCTTGCCGTCTCTCGCTTTAACGAGTCTTTGGAACAGTCGCAGCTCCGCCTCTGCATCTAGCGCCGAGCTGGGTTCGTCCACGGCGACGAATTTGATGAGGTTGGATTGGAAGCGCATGAACGTACGCGCGCTGGGAAGGTAACAGAAAACATCAGTACCACGACAACGCAATGAAAAAGACAGAAAACATGACTCACGCAACCAACTTCTGCTTCTCGCCTCCACTCACGTCGATCGTCTTCCTCAACCCCTCCAGCTCCTTCGCAAGCGGATGCTGCTTATCATTATACAGATTCACACTAAACGACTCCTGCATTGGATCCAACCGCGTCTCGTACCCATCCTCTAGCTTCTTAATGACATCAACCACACCGCCCTCCTCCGCCGCCTGCCTGATTAGGCCCATGTCGGAAGAGCGTTCAGGGAACCCGATCCCGATGTTTTCAGCGAGGGTGAGCGGATTGAGTGAATTATCTTGGGAGAGGATGGCAGTGGCTTTGTGCAGGTCTCTGACTCTGTACGACGAGGACGCTCATCCATCGATGCAACTTCACTGGAGGTGGGGTTCTATAAACGAGAGAGGATACGAATGAGCGTGGATTTGCCTGATCCGTTGGTGCGACGATCACGACGAGCTGGTTGGGTTTGATAGAGAGGGAGATGTCGGAGAGGGCGTTTTGCTTGGATTGAGAGCCTGGGTAGATGAACGCAATGTTCCTATGGTCGTACAGCATCGGCATCGAGGAACGAAGTCATCATACGAAGGGAGTGAAAACATACATCAACTCGAATCCCATACCCTTCCCTGCTTTCTCATCCTCCGGCGCAGGATGTGCAACCACTCCATCGCTCAACTTATTAACAACATTCCCCGCCTCATACAGCCTCCTCACACTCAGCACTGCCTGGCTGAACGTCTCACTGCTCTGAAACACTGTGCCCAGGGAGTACCCCAGCCACGCTGAGCTGTGTTGACGTATCGCTAACGAGCTTAAGGAGAAGTCTGATGGGCGAAGGATGGTGAGGATGCGCGCAATAAACCATGGGGAGATCGCTGAGGGCTTTGAGCGTCATGTCCCGGAAGGGCGTTTCGGTGCGGTCGTACAGCATGCAAGTGTTTTCGATGGTGACGTTGGCGAGTTTGTCGTAAGCTTTTCTGAATTCTGTGGGGTAGGAATCAGAGGATTTCATCGAAAGTGCAGTATATCAAAGTACGTACCACTCATAATCCACTCCCCCAAGTTCCCATTGATGATATCCTGCGTTCCACACGCGAAATCGGTCAAGCTCTTCATCCTCATGTAATCGACATTGTTGATGTATCCATAACTCGCCTTGTCCCACATACTCTTCGTGCCCAATAACCCCACGACCGGCGTTAGGATGCAGAGGATGGCGAAAATCGGCCCGCCAGTGGTATGGGAGACGTGGAAGATGAGGAGGATCGGCGGGAGGGAGGCCAGAACGGAGCAGAAAACGGAAACGATGTCGGAGAGCGACTTCCAGGCGTTGTCGGGAGTCTCTTCGGATTCAGAGGTTATGTCTATAAATGGTTGATCAGGGGTTGATACATGTGAGAGGTGATGAAGAACGGATATACCTTGGGACATGGGGAGGTCGGCGCAGTCATGCTATGCTATTTTCGTAATCAATAGAGGCTCGGGATAAAATGGAAGTTGACATACCATGCATGAGATACATATTAAAATGCGTCGTTACTCTCTTGCGCAGCTGCGGTAATGCAAGTTCTCTGTAATGTACGAGTCAGCATTCACGGAAACCGACGCCTAAAAGAGTGATTCGTACCCCTCCCACGCCATAAACGCTGCGAAGAGCGCACACCCTAATCTCATCACCACAGCGCTCGCAATGCCACAGACGTCTGGTTTCCCACTCTTCAGCCCATTCTCCACTGCCCGCAACAACACCCTGCTCAGCTGCATCATCACCGCTTCTTCAACCGCGCCTCAAGCTTGACTAAAGATGTAGAACGTGAAGAGTCGGGGGGAGAGGTTGTAGATGTCTTTCGTGAGCTTGATGAAGAGCAGGTATGATTGGGAGAAATCGCGGTAGTAGTTCATGTAGAATGCCTGTTTGGAGTGGGCAACTTTCAGCGTCCAGACACCAAAAGAGTACGTGAATATGTTGATGTCGCGCTGAGCGAGTTGCCCGGATGAGGTGGGATTTTCTTTGGCGGGTTTGACATCTGGAGTCGTGAGGGAGTTTCATCCTTAGTGTTGCCTATCATCGTGATCGTCATAAAGAGGGAACCAGAAAGAGAGCAGGGAAGAAGGAGAGAGAGAGCAAGGAAGATGGAGCGCGACAATCATGTGGCATTTATAGACCCACATCCGGTCATCGCCACCTTTGGAGTAACAAATGAAAAGAAATGTATATAGATGCAGGAGGGCCACGCGATCGACGGATTCATGACTCCAGATAGGTAGTACTGTGAAGGTTGTTACTGTCGTCTCTGCACGAGAGCGGATGCGAGTCAGCGTTCCAACCTGGCCCAATTTAAGTACTGACTGTTACAAGAGACGCGAAAGACAGTGATAACTTGCAAAAGAGATTGTGAGAACATCAAAAGAAAAAATAAATGAAATGAAAGGAGAACCAGCGGAGAACACGCTGCTGAATGTCCCGTCCAAGGTGATGGTTGAAGTTGATTTCTCAATTTCAATCTCCGCTCGAACCCTATTTCCGGGACACGTCATTTCCTTCAATCTCCCAGTTCCTGATCATCTCAGAAAACGAAGAATATCAGGACGATGATGAAGACGGAATATGATGACGAAGTATAAATAAACTAGATTTTCGTTCATTTTCCGTAGATTTATCTTCTCGTTAACGGTGCACTCTCACCAACTTCACTCCACGCAGTCTTCCGGGAGCACAGTTAGCATGTGGTCATTATTTGTTTCTGTCATTTTCGTTCAGAGTTATTAAGTTGTTTTAAAAAAATCACTCAAGATGCAATATTACACTTCAAAAACCCATGAGTTCGTCGAAGAATTGATGAAACATGATCCATTTCGCACATCATGACGTGGTTGTCACTTGTAAGTTGTGGTTGAAAAGTCGCATCAGACCACGCCCTCCATGGGCCACTGCGTGCAAGCATCTCGAGGTTGCTCACTGGCTTCCCGGGATAAAGCCTCCCCTCCAAAATGCTCACCTATGCCCCTACATGCAGAGCTCCGGTGGATGAAGCCACAACCTGGGGTGTTCAGAGATGAGATTTGGTGCATGGTAGGTGAGATTTGCATTAGTGTGCATGAAAGAAGAGTGCGAGTATAGAAGACATTATTTGTGGTCCTTGTGGAAGTCGAGGATATCTGGGAGAAGGGAGTCAGAATTCAGCATAGGAAGCGACGTGAAAGCAAGAGAGGAAAAAAGCGTGGCAATGGTAACACCAAAAGGCGACTTATGAGACCTCGGAAAACATCACGCTTTCAATAATGATATTGAAGAACTACGACAGGGACACGCTGCAATGTATACTCATAATAATCCTTTATTGTCTCAGTATGGCGCACAACGAGTCGAACATGACAACCAATGATCCAAACCACCATCACCATCGCAGCAGCAACTCCAGTTTGTTCAATGATACCTGTAAGGGCACCTCAGACACACACAAGTCCTGGGGGAGATCCAAAGATATATATCAGCTCTACATAAATACAGGAAGTAGGCTCACCTGGGGGAGATCCAAAGAGAAAGAGGTAAAGGATCAAACCCAGGTGAAACAGCTATTTAAGTGATGAGCTGGCATTGGCATCAGCCTTGATGCCAAACAATGCCTTTGGAAACAAACAAAGGGAAACACAAAGGAATGACTATGTAACAGTGGAAACAAGTGAATAACAAATGAGTGACAACTAAAGGAGAGTGTAATATAATATATATGAGTCCATGGTATGTCCAGATAATGAAATAGAGCAAAGGGAAATAGGGGAAAGGAGAGACAAGAGAGGCAAGAATAAGGAAAGGAATAGGAGGTAGCAGGAGATCCCCTGACATTACCCCCCCTCTAGGATTGCTTCGCCCTCGAAGCATGAAGTCCAGCCTGTTTGTAAGGAATATGAGCATAAGTGGTCCTGATAACCTTTGGAGCCTTAGGATTCTCTGCATAGAAGTCCTTGATGAGGTCAGGAGCATGGACATCGTCAGCTGGTTCCCAAGAATTCCAACCAGCATCGTATCCTTCCCATTTGATCAGGTATCGAAGTTTGCCTCTGATGAACTTGCTGTTCAAAATCTTCTCCACAACAAACTCTTCAACATTGTCAACAAGCACAGGAGGTGGGGGTAGCTTGGCTCTTCGACCAGAGATGGGGTCATAAGGAGCAGGAGTGAGTCTGACAACATGGAAGACTGGATGGATGCGGGAGAGGGATTTAGGAAGTTGAAGACGATAGGCATTCTTTCCAACACTAGAGATGACTGGGTAAGGACCGACTCGCTTGTGAGAGAGCTTCTTGGATGGCCGAGTGGTTTGGATGTCTGAAGCATCAAGGTAGACACGATCTCCAGGCTTGATCTCAGGAGCCTTGGTGCGACGCCGGTTGTAGTACCTAGCCATGTCCTCCTTAGCAGCTGCTAAGGCAGCACGAGCTTCCTCAAGAGCAGTCTTCATCCTATCAGTGAACTCATTCACAGTTTCCATCCGGGATGGAGGAAGAGGTTCAAAGCCCATGCGAGGATGTTGACCAGAGTCTAGAAGGAAGGGAGTCTGCTGGGTGGAGGAGTGGACATGGTTGTTGTAGGCAAACTCAGCCATGGAAAGGATGTCGTACCAGTCGTCCTGTCGCTCAGAGATGTAGAGCCTGAGGTATTGTTCCAACTCCTGGTTGACACGCTCAGTCTGCCCATCAGTTTGAGGGTGATAGGCAGTGCTACGAGCTGGCTCAATCCCAAGCAGCCTGTAGAGTTCAGTAGTGAACTCTGCGATGAACTGTGGACCGCGATCAGAGACTACCTTGGATGGGAGGCCATGGAGTTTCCAGATATGGTCACGATACATGCGGGCAGTGCCTAGGGCAGAGACAGTGGTAGTGGTAGCAGTGAAGTGGGCGCGTTTGGAAAGGGAGTCAACAACAACCATGATGGCATCATAACCATTGGACTCAGGAAGCTCGACAATGAAGTCCACACTGATATGGTCCCAACGGCGGTCAGGAACGGCAAGGGGCTCAAGCTCTCCAAGGGGTCGCTGCCTGATGGTCTTGGTCCTAAGACACATGTCACAGGTGCTGGTGTAGAGTCCAATGAACTTAGACATGCGTGGCCACCAGTAGTTCCTAGACACAAGCTCCAAGGTCTTCCAACGTCCAGGGTGTCCAGCAAGAGTGGAATCATGACAGAGAGCCACAATGCGACGACGAAGATCACCACCTGGTGGAACATAGAGCTTTCCACAGAAGTAGATAAGACCATCAGCTTCATCCCACTCTGAGGAGCGAAGAGACTGAGATCCAGTCTTTCTGAGCGCCTTGACTGCCTTGGCCACAGTGTCCTCAAGATCAGAGGCCTCCTTGGAATGTCGACGGATCTCACGAACCAGAGAGCGTTCCTGTCCAACAAATTCCAGACCTTCTAGTGCACGAACTGCAAACATCCCTGGGGTGAGGAGGGTGATGTTCTGGTTGTCACGTTCACTAGAACCATGGTCAGACCAACATGAGAGAGCATCTGCTTTTCCCATAGTAGCTCCTGCCTTGTGCTGCATGACAAAGTCAAAGCGGGCCAGAGTGAGAGACCAGCGGGCTTGCCTGCGGTTGAGGTTCTGAGACGACATGAAGTATTCCAAGTTCTTGTGGTCAGTCCAGATCTCAAACTTGTGGCGGGCACCCTCAAGGAAGTGTCTCCATTCCTGTAAGGCTCGAATGATTGCAAGCATTTCCTTGTCATGAATCTCATAATTCCTTTCGACAGGAGAGAGTGACTTGGAAAAGAAAGCGATTGGATGCCACTTTCCATCTTCTGGAGACTGCTGAGAGAGTACAGCACCAGTGGCGAAGTCTGAAGAGTCAGCTTCAAGCCGGAAAGGGAGATCATCATTGGGAGCAGCAAGGACAGGGGAAGAGGTGACAGCATCCTTGATGGACTGGAAGGCAGTAGCGGCAGCAGGAGACCAGGAAAACTCAGTGGAGCTCTTGGTAAGATCAAAGAGGGGACGTGCATGATGAGAGAAGTCCTTGATGAACCGTCGATAGAAGTTGGCAAAACCCAGGAAAGATTGGACTTCTTTCCTATTGGTGGGGGTGGGCCATTGAGCAACTCCAGCAACTTTGACAGGATCCATCTCGACTCGGTTCTCAGCAACGATAAGCCCAAGGTACTCAATGCGTGTCTTCTCAAACTCGCATTTCTCCAGGCGGAGGCAGAGACCATGTTCCTCTAGACGCTTCAGGACCCTATGAGTGACCTCTCGATGCTCAGGAATATCCTTGGTGAAGATCAGGATGTCATCCAGATATACCACAACCACACCTTCAGAGATCATGTCTTGGAAGATCTCGTTCATCATGGTTTGGAAGGTGGCAGGACTGTTGGTGAGACCAAAGAACATGACAAGAGGTTCGAAGAGACCTCTGTGAGTGCGAAAAGCAGCCTTCCACTCATCTCCTTCTTTGATGCGGACATTGTTGAAACCCCAACGAATGTCAAGCTTGGTGAAGTAGCGCGCACCACGAAGTTGGTTGATAAGGTCAGAGATGAGAGGGAGAGGGTACTTGTTCTTCACAGTCATATCGTTGAGCATGCGATAGTCCTGGACCAGACGAAGGGAGCCATCCTTTTTCTTCACAAAGAAGACTGGTGATGCCATGGGGGACTTGGAGCGGCGAATCTTTCCCTGAGCCTCGTTCTCAGCAAGGAAGCGCTCAGCCTCTTCACATTCTGCAGGGTTTAATGGGTAAACCTTGCATCCCTTGGGTTGAGCTCCAGGAATGAGCTCAATCGCATGATCCCAAGGCCTTCTCTCAGGAAGCTTAAGAAACTCAGCTTCAGAGAAGACGTGATGGAAGAGACTCTGATAGTCAGGGACTGGACCATGAGGTGAGGAAGGGAGAGTGGTCTGTTCTGGTTGAGGAGCAGAGTTACGCAAGAAACCTTCAGCCAGGCGTTGACTGATGGTTGAAGTAGCGTTGATATGCTCTTCAGCTTCCTCAGGGAGTAAGCCAGAAACCCAGACACGATCGCCTTCCTCAAGATCAAATGGCAGATCAGAGGACTCGAGATCATCAGAATCTTCAGGGGAAGACTCTTCAGGGGTGAGAGAGGGGGCAGGACCAGAGCGGCAGGCATTCACCTTGGCTTCTTCCTTACGAGCAGCCTTCTTTTCCTCATTGAGTTCCTTCTTGCAACCAAAGCATCGACTGCTAGGCTTGCAACGAGACATCTTGACTTCTCCAGTTTCCCAATTGACTTCAGGATTGTGATCCCTGAACCAAGTGTATCCAATGATCAGCTTCTGCTTCCCTAAGCCCGTGACACAGAAGAGTGCGCGTTCTGTGTGGCCGTTGTACCGGAGGATCAAGTCAACCACCTCAGTAATTGAACCAGACTCGTTGAGCGTTCCATCCACGTTACGAACAGGGATGGGGCGGCTGAGCTTCCTGGTGGCAATTCGGTTGGACTTGACATACTCTCGATCGATGAACAGACCAGTAGCGCCAGTGTCAAGCAAGGCCTTAACAGATTGAGCTTCATGGGAGTCAGTGGTCTCTATCTCAACCTTCAGGTGAAGGGAGCTAGGTCCAGGTGCAAGAGAAGAGATGGTGCACGAGGATGGAAGGCGACGACATTCCCATTTGGAGCGACGAGGTAGGCGGGGCGGAGCAGAAGGATCATGGAGGGAGGATGGAGAGGAGGGAACCTTGTCTTCATCTGGGAGAGATAGAGTCTCGTCAACCAGAGGGGCATACCGATTACGAGAGTCAAGAACGACTTTAGGACAAGGTAGAGGTGGAGCTTGTGCGGGCGTTTGCACAGAGACTTCACTTGTCACAGGCTTTCGTAAGGGGGCATGAGTGGTGCGAATAGACAAAGGACCAGGGGAGGGGTCAAGGAAATGTGAGAAGGAAGGAGGAAGAGAAGAGAGTGGGCTAGGCACAGGAGGAGGAGGCTGCAGATGGAAGGTGTCATTAGCAGCCAAGTTGAGAGCAACAAGGCGAGCCAATTCGTACCAGCCAGAGGGATCGTTATGAGCTGGATGTGAAGCTACCCGTTTACTGAGATGATCAGTGATGGAGGGGTGGAGGCCACGACGAAACTTGACCACAATGTAGGAGGGGTCAGAGTAGCCAGCTTCAGCAACAAGGTCACGGAAGGAGTCGACATAATCGTCAACAGAACGATCTCCTTGGAAGTAGGAGGTACCTTCCAAGATGAGGGCAGCAGTTTCCTGCTCACGCAAGGGGAAGAACTCTTTGCGAAAGTCTTCAGCAAAGTGGTCCCAAGTTGCGTAAGGAGAGGAACCTTCCTCAATGAGCTCAAAGATCCTGCAGGACCATAGAGCAGCTCGACCAGCAGACATGAACGTGAGGGCCCAACTAATCATGGTGGACTCGTCCGGAAAAAGATCTGGACGAAGTCTGAAGTAACCCATGAGAGAGTTGTAGAAGGCTTTGCCCTTGAGACGATCACCATCGTACCGGGGAGGAGGAGCTGGCCTAACCTTTTCTGCAATCATCAAAGGAGTCCCAAGACGATGAGAAGAAGGGGCAGAGGAATGCACTACTCCACTAGGATAACCAGAAGAGGCAGTGAGGAGAGGGGAAGACACTATTCCACTGGGGCAACCAGAAGAGACAGTGGGGAGGGGAGGATCCACTCTATTGGATGACCGAATAGAAGTGGGGGGAAGAGGAAGACTACTACTAGAAGAAAGAGAAGAAGAAGAATGTTCCATAGGTACACTAATAAAATGAGAAGAAGAAGGAAGAGGGTGAGGAGAAGAAGAAGATTGTTCCATGTTTACACTAGGTAAAGGAAAAGAAGAAGGGGGAGAAAAGTTTCTGTCTACAGTTCCATGGTTTAAAGAGTGTAGTATCCCATCTGTCAGCTGTCCAACAGAGTGGGAAGGGAGTGGGGGAAAAGTAGAAGAAACAAGGGAGGGAGAAGAAGAAGGGGAAGAAGAAAGAGAAAGGGAAGAGGGATTGAAAGTGGAAGAAAAATAATGAAGCAAGGAAAGAACAGAAGACCTCAAGTGGGAGATAGCTACCTGTTGGGATTCCTGCTGAGCAAGCATGGAGGATACCTGGTCTTCCAGGGAAGGCAACTGAGACAGAGAGACAGAAGCAGCTGGAGGTGGTGAAGTATGGGGATCCATGGTTGCCAGACAGGGAGAAGAGAGGAGAGGGAGAAAGCACAGAGTCTATAATGCAGCTGAACAGAAGAAGCAGAACAGAGGATGTAACAGACTGTATGCAGTCTCAGTCTCCAAGGTGACCTCTTTCTACTGTAAGGGCACCTCAGACACACACAAGTCCTGGGGGAGATCCAAAGATATATATCAGCTCTACATAAATACAGGAAGTAGGCTCACCTGGGGGAGATCCAAAGAGAAAGAGGTAAAGGATCAAACCCAGGTGAAACAGCTATTTAAGTGATGAGCTGGCATTGGCATCAGCCTTGATGCCAAACAATGCCTTTGGAAACAAACAAAGGGAAACACAAAGGAATGACTATGTAACAGTGGAAACAAGTGAATAACAAATGAGTGACAACTAAAGGAGAGTGTAATATAATATATATGAGTCCATGGTATGTCCAGATAATGAAATAGAGCAAAGGGAAATAGGGGAAAGGAGAGACAAGAGAGGCAAGAATAAGGAAAGGAATAGGAGGTAGCAGGAGATCCCCTGACAATACCACTCATCAGGCGTCATCTACGTTCTGATTTAATCTAATTGACCGAACGGTGTGCATATACCCAGGCCATTTCATTGGGCCCATTCATGAACTCATGGAAAATACAGGGCGTAAAAACAGTGGGCGGAGAGAAGACCAAACCATGCACTGGTGCATCCGAAAGAAAGTTACAAACGTGACGAAAAAATGATGAATTTTACTCTGAACTACATAGATGACTTGAAACAGAAGTACACATTTGCGAATTTTGAGAACTTTGAGTATCGATCAACTATGATCCTCGCACTTGGAAGCAGGGAACCCTCCCAAGGTCAAGCATCGTGACGGTCCGCCACAGCGTCGCCCCAACACTTCACCGAGCTGACGACACGAGTGAGAAGCCGTTGCTTTGGTGCCATAGGATCAGCGATGGCAGAAACAAAGGCCCCAGGTTGGTCGGATGGGGAACCAGGGGTTTGCATGGGGCTTGGTGGCTGGAGAGTTGTCTCGAGCTCAGCCGCTGGGGATGTAGTAAGGGATGAAGGTGCGGCATTGCGGGTGACTAATTCCAATGGTTGAGAAGTCATGACAGGAGCATTGGCCGCATTGGGTGGCCCATCGGTGGCAGAAGGAACATGGGATAACAATGGCAAGACTACGCCAAATTCGTCATACAGTTCCTTCTTGAACTTTGCGAGAAGGATCTCTGTCTCCTTCTGCTTGGGGCCAAGAGTCGATGTGAGGAGGTTGTCACCTCGCTCAGATGCGCCTTTCAAGTCCATTTCAGTACTTGCTCGTTCGATCTCGAGGTTCTGGATTCGTCTTTGGAGATCATCCACAAGATGGTTTGCAAATGGAGCAGATTTGAGCTGTTTCTCGTCTTCAAATTGGATTTCAAGTTCAAAGTTATCTATTATGAATGCTCTGAAGGCAGTGTTGAGGATAAAGAGCGCAGATTCTTGCGTGTTGTGGAACTTGACAATCTGAGCGCCTTCGTCAACAAACTCCTAAATGCACAGATCATAGTTCGCACAAAACAGAGAATAAAGCCAAACCTCATACCTTCCAAACAGTGTCCCGAAGCTGGTTGAAGGTGCCTTCTGCCCTCTTCCTTGCTGAATCTCCCCACAGATTGTCCCACATGGAAGTTACAATGGTGATGTTGCCTGCCGAATTCGCACCCGTGAGTGCTTGAAACGTACGAAGCACCTCTCTGTGGCCACCAGGGAGGCGCACACTGTGAATGGGAGTGAAATATAGTATGCGACCGAGATCGCCGACTCTGGTGGATGCGATGAGGTTATATACAAGGCCAAGCATCCACATAAACTAACTTAGTCTCTTGCATCCATTCTTTCAACAAGGAGACAATATTCGTCATTGAAATCCGTGTATCGGCAAAGCCAGGTACATCAACCAGTGATATTGGTACCCCAGAATTATTGACGTTCATGAGGCTGTAGGTATTGACAGTTTGCGTGAATCCCTCCAATTGATTACTGGAAATCCGGAGTGAAGGGTCTTGTGCGAGTGCCTCAATGAACTGTGGAATGATGACACATACATTGTTCAGGAGAAGTCAAAGTGGCGTATTTGTTTGCTGCTTACAGTGCTCTTTCCTGCTCCAGTCGGTCCCACAATTCTACGTTAGCATTGATCATGTCTGTCAGCCTCAGTGCTCGTGGAGAGGAAGAGCGGCATTCGTACAATACAGGATAGTCATAGCCCAAATCACCCGGTTTAACAAGATTCGCAGTGATAGGGCCAGATACCCTCAAGTTTGGGTAATCACCTAGATCAATATTCATAATGCTGGAGAAAGGAGTAATGATTGGGGGATAGAATTATGCTTTAGAAGAAGCGCGATGAGTGCTGAAGAGGAAGCGACACAATCGCAGCAAGGTTGTATTCTGAACAATCTGAGGTGACGTCAGGTTGCTTCATGGATTAAGCATGGCAAGTCACATGAAAGCTTCAGTCTGGAGGATTGCGGTTACTGGTATCTCGATCACCTTGACCAGCAAAACTGAAGCCCGTTTCATCCCAACTCTAGAACCGAAATAAATATCGACGGTGATATGAGTTGACTTAATTCCATTACATGTTTCATTCAATGACCATATATAATCTCCAATTCATCTCTAATCGAATCAAATTCAACAGTGTCCGCATAACGCGTACTTAACGTTTATTGGTATTTGTCTCCTCTCCCGAAGTTCCTTGGTGTACCCATCCTCTACGCAGTCGCAACACCCTTACCAACGCCCCCACCAGGAGCGAACGCATTAGCCTGGATATTATACAACTTAGCGGCTAGTACACCGCAACGAATTTGATGAGCTTGGAGTGGAAACGCATGAAAGTACACGCACTAGAGAGAAAAAAAAAGCATTGGGACCATGAAAACGAATCAATAAAAACTTTTAAATGAACGACTCACGCAAACAACTTCTGCTTCTTGCCTCCACTCACGTCGATCATCGTCCTCAACCCCTCCAGATCCTTCCCCAGCGATCGTTATATAGATTCACACTGAACGACTCCTGCATCGGATCCAACCTCGTCTCGTACCCATCCTCCAGCTTCTTAATCACATCGACCGCACGGCCCTCCTCCGCAGCCTGCCTGACTAGGTCCATGTCGGATGAGCGTACAGGGAACACGATCCCGATGGTTTCCGCGGGTGTGAATGGTGTAGAAGGAGTTTACTAGGGAGGTGATAGTGGCGTTATGCAAGTCTCCCACTCTGTGCGACGAAGGTGGGCGTCTATCGATGCATACTTCTCCAAAGGCAGAACGTATAAACGGGAGAGGATTCGGATGAGCGTGGATTTTCCCGATGCGTTGGTACCGATGGTGACCACATGATGGTTGGGTTTGATGGAAAGGGAGATATGGATAATTGAATAGCGGTTTTGGGAGGATTGAGATCCGGGATACGTGAATGTGACGTTTCTGCGATCGTATGGCATCAGCACCAATGAACGAAGTCATAGAAATGGGGTAAACGAAGACGTACTTCAACTCAAACCTCATACTATTCCCCCCTTTTTCATGCTCTGGCGCAGGATACGCAACGACACCATCACCCAACTTCTTAGCCACATTCCCCACCTCGTACAGCTTCCTTACACCAATAACAACCTGCCCGAACGTCTTGGTGCTCCGAAATTCCATCCCCCGGGAGTATCCCAGCCATGCGGCGCTCTGGTGGAGGATAAGTAAGAGCTCAGGGAGAAGTGCGGTGGGCGAGGCATAGCGTGGAGCATTGGATCCAACCGCATCTCGTACCCATCTTCCAACTTCGACGGTGACGGCGGCGAGTTTGTCGTATGCCTTCTTGAATTGTGCGACGATTGAGATGTGATGAGACAGATTCAGCGTACGGGCCTCAGTATTCAGAGAATGGCGAAAAGCAGCCTGCCAGTGGCGCCGGAGAGGTGGAATATGCGTGAGATCGATACGAGGACGGGGGTAAACAACGACACGATGGAGGAGGGATTGCTGGGCGTTGTCGGGAATCGCTTCAGATTCAGAGATTTCGTCTATAAATAGTCGATCAGAGTTTGGTAATCATGGGCGTAATGAAGATCGGATATAACTTGGGATGCGGGGAGGTCGACGCGCAGTCGCGCTATTTTGGCAATCGATCATTCGGGACCCCAGATAGAACGGAAGATGACATACCGTGCATGAGATACATAATAAACGCATCGTTACTCTCGTGTGCAGCTGCGAAACTGCGAGTTCCCTGAGAAACGAAGGTCAGTAATCACGGAACAGGCGCATACACAGAATGATGCATACCTCTACCAGGTCATAAATGTCATAGAGAGCGCACACCCCAGTATTATCACCACCGCGCACATGATAATAACACACTGCTCAGCTGCATCTGCTTCTTCGACCACGCCTCAGAGCTGGCTGAATATGCAAAACGTGAGGAGTAGGGGCTGAAGAGGCCGTATGGCTATGACAATTCGCGGTAGTAATTCCTATGGGATGGCTGCCGCCAGGCTCTGCGAGTTGTTCAGGTGAGGTGGCATTTTCGTTGGTAGCCTTGACATCTGCAATCGCGATATAGAATTGCCCGTCATTGTTGTATTTCGTCTTTGAGGTCATAAAGTAGGATGCAGAAGAAGAGAGGGAGGAAGGAGGGGGAGAATAAGGAAGATGGAGCACGACAACGATAAGGCATTTATAGACCCCCATACCTTCAGCGCCACCCTCTGAGTAACAAATGAAAAGAAACATATTTAGGTGCAGAGAGGGTTATGCAGTCCACGGGTCCATAACTCTGGAGAGATAAGACTACAGAAGATTTACGGTTGTCCCTCAGAAACCGGTGAACAAGAGCGGACTGGCGTCCGCATTCCCTGTCTCATTTAAGTGCCGACTTTGACAAGCGACACCAAAGAAATTGATAATTTGTGAGAGCAATTATGAGAATACCAAAATACGGAAATGAAAATGAAAATGAAAAGAACGTCTGTGAAGAACGCGCCTCTAACTGTCCTGTCAATCCGCAACATCATCATTCAACCTAACAGCCCTAGTCCAACCCTTGATAAATATTTGAAAGAGAATAGAAGCTCACTCATGAGTCGAGTGAAACGAGAAGAACAGAGCAACTGAGGACGACATTTCAATAGCGAGGTGATGTGTGAGGCTGTGAGCAAAGACGGGGGAACAGGGAAGAGGATGAACCGGAAGTTGGTTTGTCGATTTCAATCTCCGCTCGAACCCTATTTCCATGACACATCATTTTCAATCCCAGCTCCCAGCGCCTGGTATCTCAGGAAACGAAGAATATCAGGACGAGGATCACAAAGGCATATGACGATGAAGTGTAAATAAATAAGATGTTCATCCATTTTACGTAGATTTATCTCTGCCGGGGCCCTCGTTGCTGGTGCACTCCCCAACTTCGCCCCACCCACACTTCCCGGAGCACATTTCGAACTTGGTCGGTATTTGTTTCTGTCACTTTTGTTCAAAATTATTATGATTTGTTCCATAGATCAATTCAGATGCAATATTACACTTCAACACTCATGAATCCGGCGAAAATTCGATCAAACATGGTCCTTTTCTACCTTGCACATCATGATGCGGTTGTCACTTGTGGTGGAAAATCACATCAAACCACACTCCCCAGAGGCCACTTTGTGCGAATAGCCCCTAGTTTCCTCGCCGCCTTCCCTATGTATGCCCCTTTTTTGAGAATACTCACTGGTGTTCCGGCGCGCACAGCTCGAGGAGGAAGCCCTTCTATTCTGGTGGATGAATTCCCAATTGAGGATCTCTAGAGGTGAGATTTGCATTTGAAAGCGCACGAAAGACAGGTGCGAGTGCAGAGGGTATCATCTGTGGGACTTGTAGAGGGCGAGGAAGAGTTGGAACAGGGAGTCATATATGCGAACATGCAGTCCACTTCCAGTGAAAGGAGTGGGTTGGGGTGGTGAACGGTAGTCATAGTATTCATGAATGGGCGACCATTTGGCGTGAATTAGTTTAAAATTAGGATATAGAATATGAAAGAATGTGGATAGATGCAGCGCTCAATGCATGAACCATCCAGACGGTGATGTGAAACAAGAATTAAGAGGAAATAGAAGAGGATCGTTGTAAAGCAAGAGAAGAAAAAATGACGTGATGGTAACATCACATAAGGACTCGTAAGAAGCCATGTCAATGGCTGACTCACCTTGAGGGAAATAACGAGTCATTGTAAAAACCGATGGTCCAAGCACCATCATCATCGCAGTGGCAACCACCCTACTTTGTTCAACGATTTCACGAACAAGGTGTCAGGTATGATCTGATTTAACCTCATTGACCCAACGGTTCATTGGGTCTATTCATGGACTTGTGGAAAGTACAGGGCCTAAAAGCAATGAGCGGAAACAAGACGAAACCATGCACTGGGGCACCGAAAAGAAGGTTATATACATGAGCAGAAAATCACAAATTTTACTCTGAGCTACCTAGATGAATCAAAACAGAAATACAAATCCGCGAACATTGAGTACCTATCACCTATGAACTTTGCGCCCAAAGCAGGGAACCTTCCCTGAGGTCAAGCATCGTGACGGTCCGCCACAGCATCACCCCAACACTTCACTGAGCTGATGACACGAGCGAGAAGCCGTTGCTTCGGTACGATGGGATCAGCGATGGCGGAAAAATGGGTCTCAGATTGGTCGGATGGGGAACCTGGGGTTTCCGTAGGGAGCGGTGGCTGAAGAGTTGTCTCCAGCTCAGCCACTGGGGACAGATGGGTGACGACTGCTTTGGATGGCTGAGAAGTCACGATGGGAGTGTCGGTGATAGAAGGCCCATCGATGGCAGAGGGAACCTCAGGCAACAGTGGTGAGACAATACCAAAGTTGTCATAGAGTTCCTTCTTGAACTTTGCGAGAAGGATCTCTGTCTCCTTCAGCTTGGGGCCAAGAGTCAATGTGAGGAGGTCGTCATCTCGCTCAGATGTGCCTTTCAGGTCCATTTCAGTACTGGCTAGTTCGATCTGGAGGTTCTGGATTCGGCCTTGGAGGTCATCCATGAGATGGTTTGCAAACGGAGCAGATTTGAGCTGTTTCTCGCCCTGGAATTGGATTTCGAGATCAAATTCAACGCCTACCATGTCTCTGGAGGCGGTATTGAGAATAGAGAGCGCAGATTCTGGAGTGTTGTAGAACTTGACAATCTGACCGCCTTTGTCAATAAACTCCTATATCCACAGATCAGAGTTCGCATAAAACAGAGAATAAAGCCAAAACTCATACCTTCCAAACCGAATCCCGAAGCTGGTTGAAGTTGCTTTCTGCCCTTTGCTTTGCTGAATCTCCCCAAAGATTGTCCCACATGGAAGTTACAATAGTGATATTGCGTGCCGTCTTGGCACCTGTGAGCGCTTGAAATGTACGAAGCACCTCTCTGTGGCTGCCGGGCAGGCGCACACTGTGAATAGGAGTGAAATATAATATACGCCCAAGGTCGTAGGCTCTGGTGCATATGATGAGAATATATACAAGGCGCAGGCATCCATATGTGCTCACCCAGTCTCTTGCATCCATTCTTTCAACATGGAGACGATATTTGTCATTGAAATCCTGGTGTCGGCGAAGCCGGGTACATCGACAAGCGCTATTGGACTCCCAGAACGGCTGACATTCACGAGGCTGTAGGTGTTGACAGTTTGCGTGAATCCCTCCAATTGATTACTGGAAATACGGATTGAAGGGTCTTGTGCGAGTGCCTCAATGAACTGTGGGATGATGACGCATACATTGTTCAGTAGAATTGGAAATGTCGTATTCGTTTGCCGCTTACAGTGCTCTTTCCTGCTCCAGTAGGTCCCACAATTCTAAGTTAGCAATGATCATGGCTGTCAGGTTTAGTGCTCGTGGAGATGAAGAGTGGCATTCGTACAATAACACAACAGCATGCCAGCCAACATCCTCCGCTTTAGCAGGTTTCGCAGAGACAGGGCCATTGATCCTCAAGTTTGGATATTCAGCGGGGTCGATATTCATAATGTTGGAGAAAGGAGTAATGATTGTGGGAATAGGATAATGCTTTGGAAGAAACGCTATGAGTGCTGAAGAGGAAGCCACACAAGCGCAGCAAACTCGCATTTAGAACAATCTAAGGCGTTGTCAGCTTGCCTCGTGGATTTAGCATGGCAAGTCACATGAAGGCTTCCGCCTGGAAGTTTCTGGTTATCTCGATCAGCACGACCGGCGAAACCGAAGCCCGCTTCATCGTCACTCGAGAGCCGACATAAATATCAACGGTGATAGAAGTTAATTCAAGACATGTTTCATTCATTAATCATATAATCTACAATTCATCTCTAACCGAATCAAATTCAATAGTGTCCATATCACGCGTACTCGACGTTTAATTGGGTTTAATCTCCCCTTTCCCATGTTGCCTGGTATATCCATCGCCTACGCACTCGCAACACCCTCACTCACGCCCCCACCAGGCGCGAACGCATTGGCTTGAATATTATACAACTTGGCATACTCGCCGTCTTTCTTCATCAACTCCTCGTGTGTGCCAATCTCGGCAATCGTGCCGTCCTTCATGCACCTGTTGGATCATAGACGGTCAGTATTGAGTTTGGTCTCATGTTGAATTAGAGGGTGATGATCGAAAGTATGAGGGAATGAAGGAGCGAAATCAAGTAAGAAAAACAGAGGGACAAAAACAAGTAAAGACGACGTGAAAAGGGTAAGACACTCACACTACTAAATCGGCCTCCTTAACCAACCCCCCGAAACGGTGCGTTACGAACACCATCGTCTTTCCCTCTCTCGCTTTTATGAGTCTTTGAAACAGGCGTAGCTCCGCTTCTGCGTCTAGTGCTGAACTTGGCTCGTCCACGGCGACGAATTTGATGAGGTTGGAGTGGAAGCGCATGAAAGTACGCGCGCTGGCAAGCTAACAGAAAACACCAGTATCACGACAACGCATTGAAAAAGACAGAAAGCATGACTCACGCAACCAACTTCTGCTTCTCGCCTCCACTCACGTCGATCGGCTTCCTCAACCCCTCCAGCTCCTTCGCAAGAGGATGCTGCTTATCATTATACAGATTGACACTAAACGACTCTTGCATCGGATCCAATCGCGTCTCGTACCCATCCTCCAGCTTCTTGATAACATCAACCGCGCCGCCCTCCTCTGCCGCTTGTCTAATCAAGTCCATGTCGGATGAGCGTTCTGGGAACCCGATCCCGATGTTTTCAGCGAGCGTGAGTGGGTATAGCGAGTTGTCTTGTGAAAGGATGGCGGTGGCTTTGTGCAAGTCTCCGACTCTGTATGACGAGGACGCTCGTCCGTCGATGCATACTTCACCGGAGGTGGGGTCGTATAAACGAGAGAGAATGCGGATAAGCGTGGATTTGCCTGATCCGTTGGTGCCAACAATGACGACGAGTTGATTGTGTTTGATGGAGAGGGAGATATCGGAAAGCGCGTTTTGTTTGGATTGAGAGCCTGGGTAGGTAAATGTGACGTTCCTATGGTCGTACGGAATCAGTATCAAGGAACGAAGTTGTCATGCAAGAAAGGCGAAAACATACTTCAACTCGAACCCCATACCCTTCCCCGCCTTCTCGTCCTCCGGTGCAGGATACGCAACCACGCCATCGCTCAACTTATTAACCACGTTCCCCGCCTCATACAGCTTCCTCACGCTCATAACAGCCTGCCTGAACGTCTCGGTGCTCTGAAACACCGTTCCGAGGGAGTACCCTAGCCACGCTGAGCTCTGTTGAAGTATCGCGAGGGAGCTCAGAGAAAAGTGCGATGGGCGCAGGATGGTAAGTAAAGCGCAATAGACCATGGGAAGATCGCCGAGCGCTTTGAGCATCATATCCCGGAAGGGCGTTTCGGTCCGGTCATAGAGCATGTAGGGGTGCTCAACAGTGACGTTGGCGAGTTTGTCGTAGGCTTTCTTGAATTCTGTCAATCCAAAATGAATGAGTTTCATAGGCACTAGTCGGCTGAAGGAGGAAACGTACCACTCATAATCCACTCCCCTAAGTTCCCGCTAATGATATCTTGCCTGTAAGTTCCACCCACGAAATCGGTCAAGCTCTTCATCCGCACGTAATCGACGTTGTTGACGTATCCGTAACACGCCTTGTCCCACATACTCTTCGTACCCAATAACCCCACGACCGGCCTCAGGATACAGAGAATGGCAAAGATCGGCCCGCCAGTGGTACGGGAGAGATGGAAGATGAGCAGGATCTGCGAGATTGAAGCGAGGACGGAGGAGAAAAATGAGATGATGTGGGAGAGCCACTGCAGGCGTTGTTGGGCGTCGCTTCGGATTCGGAGGTTATGTATATAAATGGTTGATCAGGGGTCGATAAATCTGAGATGTAATAAAGAACAGATATACCTTGGGATGTGGGGAGGTCGACGCGCAGTCGTGCTATTTTGGTAATCAATCAATGCAGATTCCAGATAGAATGGAAGGTCACGAACCATGCATCAGATACATATTGAAATGCGTCGTTACTCTCGTGCGCAGCTGTGATAATGCAAGTTCTCTGTAGAGTACGAGTCAACATTCATGGAACCGACGCATAGAAAGCGTGATTCGTACGCCTCCCACGCCATAAACGCTGCGAAGAGCGCACATCCCTAATCTCATCACCACTGCGCTCGCAATTCCTCAGAGGTCCTGTTTCCCACTCATCAGTCCATTCTCCACCTCCCGCAACAACACACCGCTCAGCTGCATCATAACCGCCACACCTGACTAAAGATGTAAAATGTGAAAAGTCGGAGGGAGACGTGCTTGATGAAGAGCAGGTATGATTGAGAGAAGTTGCGGTAGCAGTTCACGTAGAATGCTTGTTTGGGGTGGGCGAGAGCGGCCAGACCCCAAGCGAGTGCGTGGAGATGGTGATGTTGCCCTCTGCGAGTTTCTCGGGTGAGGTGGGATTTTCTTTGGCGGGTCTGACATCCGGAGTCGCGAGGGAATTTCATCCTTAGTGTTGCCTGCGATCGTTATCGCCGTAAAGAGGGAGCCAGAACAGGAGCATGGAAGAAGGAGAAAGAGAGCAAGGAAGATGGAGCGCATCCTGTCATCGCCACCTTTGGAGTAACAAATGAAAATGAATGTATATAGGTGCAGGAGGGCCACGCGACCAACAGATTTGTGGCTCCAGTAAGGTAGTACTGTATAGAATGTTACTGTCGTCTCTCAGATGGCAATGCACGAGAGCAGATTACAAGAGACGCGAAAGACAGTGATAACTTGCAAAAGAGGTTGTGAGAGCATCAAAAGAAAAAAAAAAAAAAGTGCAAGTGGAATTAGAACCAGCGGAGAAAACGCTGGTGAATGTCCCGCCCAGCAAGGTGATGTCACTGTGTGAGGACAACAAGAACAGGGAAACGCGTGACCTGGAAGGTGATTTGTAATTTTTAATCTCCGCTCAAACCCTATTTCCATGACACGTCATTTCATTTAATCTCCCAGTTCCTGATCATCTCAGAATACGAAGAATATCGGGACAAGGACGAAGAAGGGACGTCGACATGATGATGAAGTATAAATAAATTAGATGTTCGTCCATTTTACGTCGATTTATCTCTGCTGGAACCTTCGTTGATCGTGCACTCCCCCAACTTCACTCAACCCACCCTTCCGGGAGCTATTTCACACTTGGTCGGTATTTGTTTCTGTCTTTTGCGTTCAGAGTTGTTATAATGTTTTAAACAAATCAGGCAAGATGCAATGTTACACTTCATAAGATCATGAATTCCACCTGTTGTTACTTGTGATGGAAAAGTCGCATCAGACCACGCTCTCCGTTGGCCACCCCGTGCAAGTAACTGTCTCAGTTTCTCAGCGGCTTCCTGAGATAAAGCCTCCCCTCCAGAATACTCACATATGCCCCGACGTGAACAGCTCTGGTGATTGAGGACGCAACTGGGGACGTCTAGAGATGAATTCGGTGAATGGTTGGTGGGATGTACATTTTCAGCGCACGAACGAAGAGTGCGAGTATAGAAGATATCGTCTGTGGTCCTTGTGGAAGTCGAGGATGTCTGGTAGAAGGAAGCCAGAATTCCGAATATATGGTTCACAACTTCGAGGGGAGTGGGCCTGTAGTGGTAGTATTGATGGCGAATTCATCCATGTGGAATAGCTGGTATGAATAGGTTTCAAACTAGAATCTGGGATATGAAAGGACGTGGATAGATGTTTCCCTTAACGCGTGAGCAGCCCAGATGGTGACGAGAAAGAAAATGCAGTAGAAATAGAAGGAAAGGGTTGTGAAAGCAAAAGAGGATAAAATGTGTTGATTTAAACGCGAAAACGCGACTTGTAAGAAGCTATGACAACATCTCGCTGTCATTAATCAAATTAAACCAAAGAAGGCGCGCACTACAATTTATATCCACAATAACCCCTTTACTTATTATCGACTCGCCTGAGTCCGGTGCACGACTAGTTGAGCGGAACAACCAATGGTCTAAGGCACCATCAGCATCGCAGCGGTAACTATACTTGTTCAACGTTGTCACTAATCCTGAGTCATATATGATCTGACTTAACCTCATTGACCCACATATAACAAAGCTTGGGGATTGGGTGTATTCATGAACTCATGGCAAGTACGATGAGCTGAGACAAGAAGAAAGCCTGTCACACTGGTGCATCGAAAAGAAAGTCACAAACACAAGCAAAAATGAGGAACTTTACTCTGAACTAGATAGATGAATTCAAACAGAAATATAAATTCGCGATCATAGAGTAGGTATTAACCAAGAACTTCGCGAATCGCGCCCGAAGCAGGGAACCATCCCAGAGGTCAAGCGTCGTGACGGTCCGCCACAGCGCCACCCCAACACTTCACCGAGCTGATTACACGGGCGATAAGCCGCTGCTTCGGCCGGATGGGATCAGAGATGGCAGAAACATGGGTCTCAGGTTGGTGGGATGGAAAATGAGAGTTTGGGGTAGGGAGCAGTGGCTGGTGAGTTGTCGCCGGCGCAGCTATTGAGTCTAGTCTCATGGTGGATCAGAGAGAGTGAAAAACGAGGTATGAGGGAATGAAGCAGCGAAATCAAGTTATAAGAATAAAGGGACGAGGACAAGCAAAAAGACGACGCAAAAAGGACAAGACGCAAAAAGGACAAGACACTCACACTACTTAATCGGCCTCCTTAACCATCCCTCCAAATCGATGAAGCGTTACGAATACCATAGTTCTCCCTCTCTTGCTTTAACGAGTCTTTGGAACAGTCGTACCTTCGCCACTGCGTCCAGCGCTGAACTTGGCTCACGAAAATGATGAGGTTGGAGTGGAAATGCATGAAAGTATGCGCGCTGTGAGATGGTCGTTAGCCTGCGTGAATCAGCAAAGTGATGTAAAGAAATGAGCGAAGCGATGGAGGTGGGGATGGGAAGAAGTACGAAAGAAATAAAAAAGGATTAAAGAAATTCACGCAACCAACTTCTGCTTCTCGCCTCCCCTCACGTCAATCGCCTTCCTCAACCCCTCCAGCTCCTTGTCCAGCGGATGCTGCTCATCATTATACAAATTCATGCTAAATCACTCCAGCATCGGATCCGACCGCGTCTCTTACCCATCCTCCTTTTCTGGTCAGGTTCATGTCGGACGATTGCTCAGGGAACGCTATCCCGATGTTCTCTACATGCGTGAGTGAGTAGGTACAGGAGTTTCCTTTCACCCGACTTCCCGTCCTCTGGCGAGGTTACCCAACCACCCCATCGCTCAACTTATTAACCACATTCCCCACCTCGCATAGCTTCCTCACACCCATAACAACCTACCTGAACGTCTCCGTGCTCTGAAACACTGTCCTTAAGGAGAACCCTAGCCACGCTGAGCGATGTTGGGGGATTACTAGCCAGCTCAGGGAGAAGGGCGAAGGGCGAAGGGCGAAGGGCGAAGGATGTGGTCGTAAAACAGGTATGGGTACTCGACGGTGATGTTGGCGAGTTTGTCGTATGCCTTCTTGAATCATGGGAGGTATGAGATGAGATTAGAGATATTCATCAACGCTCAATCTAAATGAGTTACGTACCGCTCATAATCCACTCCACTAGCGAAATCGGTCAAGCTCTTCATACGAACGTAATCGGCGTTGTTGACATATCTGTAACGCGCCCTGTCCCACATACTCTTCGTGCCCAATAACCGTACAACCGGCCTCAGGATGCAGAGGATGGCGAAGATCGCCCTGTCAGTGGTACACGAGAGGTGGAAGATGAGCAGGATCTGAGAGAGTGAGGCGAGGACGGAGGAGAAGAATGAGATGATGACAGAGAGCGACTGCCAGGAGTTATCGGGCGTGCCTCCGGATTCAGAGGTTTTGTCTATGCAAAGGGTTGATCGGAGCCTGATAAATGTGCGAGATTACGAGGATCGGATATACGTTGGGATGTGGGGAGGTCGACGCGCAGTCGTGCTAGTTTCGTAATCGATCAGCAGGGTTCCGCATAGAATAGAAGACGACCTACTTCAACCTTGTCCCAGACCTGGCTCAATATGTAAAACTCGAAGAGTCGAGGGGAGACACTTTAAACGTCTTTGGTGAGTTGCAGAAACAGTCGGGTATGACTGGGAAAAGTCGTGGTGGCAGTTCATGTAGAATGCCTGCTTGGAGTGAGCTACTTTGAGCGTCCAGACACCGGGGCAATGCGTGAACATTGTGAGTTTGTCGGGTGAGGCGGGATTTTCGTTGTAGGCCCAACATCTAGAGTCGCGATAGGGGATTTCTCGTGAGTATGGTCTGTCATTGTCGACGTGTTCAAGAACAGAGCAAAACGAGGGAGGGAGGGGAGAATAGGGAAGCTGGAGAGCGACAACCTTCCGGTATATATAGACTCACATACCTTATGGCCACCATGAGAGCAAGAAATGAAAACAAACATATATCAGTGCAGACAGGGACACGCCATTTACAGGTAGGCCTCCGGAAGATTTACGGTCGCATCTTAGAAAGCAATGAGCGAGAGCGGACTCAAGTCAGCTTTCAACCCTGTCCGACTTATGTGCCCACTGTTATAAGACACGCTAAAGAGAGCAATAACTGGAAGGAACCATTGTGACAATATCAAAAGAAGAACAGGGAAATGAGAAGAAAACTTGCGGAGATCTCGCCTCTGAATATCCTGCCCATCTCTAATATCATGATTCAACATAAACACGTCCAATGCCTGATAACTATATGAGAAAAACAGACCAGAAGAAAACCTGAAGGTTTACCGTCGTCCCTCAGAAAGCAATGAACAAGAGCAAACTGGCGTCTGCTTTCCACCCTGTCTCATTTAATTGCCGACTTTGACAAGAGACACCAAAGAAAACAATAATTTGTGAGAGCAATTATGAGAATATCAAAATGCGGAAATGAAAATGAAAATGAAAGAAAGCCGGCGGAGAACGCGCCTCTAACTGTCCTGTCTATCCACAACGTCATCATCTTCAGCGCAACAACCCTAAACCTGCCAAAGTCCAACCCTCGATAAATATTTGAGAGGAACCACACGTGAATAGGAGCTCACTCGTGAGTCCAGTGAAACGAGAAAAACACAAAGGCGGAGAACATTGTAATAGCGGGATGATGTGTAGGCACAAGACAGGGAACAGGTAAGAGGTTGAACCAGAAGTTGGGATGTTGGTTCGTCAATTTTAATCTCCGCTCCAATCCGTCATTCATTCATTTTCAATCCCGGCTCCCAGCTCCTGATCACTTCAGGAAACAACGAGTATCGGGACGAGGATAAGAAGGGGATATACGAAGATGAGGTGTTCGATTATGTTACTTGGGTTTATCTCTGCGGGAACACGCATTTCTGGTGCCCTCCTCAATCTCGCTCCACCCACTTCACGCAGCTCACTTCAAACTTGGTCAATATTTCTTGCTGTAGTTGGTGTTCAGAATTATTATGGTTTTTGGAGTAATAAACAACTTGTAATATTTCACTTCAATGCTCATCCATTTGGCGAAGAAGCAGCAAAACATGGTCATTCTCCGCCTCACACACTATTGAAGCGATTGTCACTTGCGGTGGAGAAGTCGCATCGTACATCCACAAAATTTTGCACAGAATAAAGTTTTCCATTATCCCACTGCGTCAAAGGCTCATGTTTCATAAACGACACGAAAACGGTGTTGTGGTAAAGTAAAAACAATAACACCACGTGGCATCAGTCCACCTATCAACACCGAATCCATGTGGGCATCACACTAAGGCCACGAGCGAGATCACATCGTGCGTGACCCCAACACTTGACTGAACGAAGGACACTAACGAAGAGCCACAGCTTCGGTGGAACGCTCGAGTGAATCATGTTCGACTTGGCTAACCTCGGGAGTTATAACCCCAGTTGTCTTTTCTCGCTCGCTCTCTGAAAGTATAATCAACAGTGCCGTTGTGTTAACGCCCTTTTTCGACATCCACTAAAGTAAGCTTTGAGTAAATCAAGGCCGAGAAGTCAGGCTTGATCGTGCGGGGTTCCATTTGTGCGTCATGGGTTATAAGGAGGAGACATAAACTACGACTCATCGACTGCGTTTTCAAGACGAGTCCCTCGAAAGTAGTCGGAGTCATTGTCGCCGATGATGTCTTACCATCAAGTTCTACAACTCTCGATTCCAAACTAAGACCGATGAAGACCCTACTACAAGTGTTTCCACTTTCTTCAAACCACCACTTTACTTTAATTGTCAATGCTCCTAACGCGGTAGGTCAGATTATCAGATCCATTTGTGCTAAATACGGAGCAAGAACAGAATTGGAAGTAGACAAGTTCACGGAGACAACATGTGATGATGCATCAAAGAGAATGTTATATAAATGACGACAAAATGACGAATTTTATTTCTACTAGTGAAGTGGAAACACAAGCAAGAATGCACGAACGTAGACTACTCATCAAACCCTGAACTTTGTGCTCATAACATGGGACCATCCTGAAGTCAAGCGTCGTGACGGTCCGCCACGGCGTCACCCCAACACTTCACCGAGCTGATGACACGAGCGATAAGCCGTTGCTTCGGTACAATGGGATCAGCAATGGCGGAAAAATGGGTCTCAGGTTGGTCGGATGGGGAACCTGGGGTTTCCGTAGGGAGCGGTGGCTGAAGAGTGGTTTCCTGCTCAGCCACTGGGGACAGATGGGTGACGACTGCTTCAGATGGCTGAGAAGTCACAATGGGAGTGTTGGTGTTAGAAGGCCCATCGATGGCAGAGGGAACCTCAGGCAACAGTGGTGAGACAATACCAAAGTTGTCATAGAGTTCCTTCTTGAACTTTGCGAGAAGGATCTTTGTCTCTTTCAGCTTGGGGCCAAGAGTCAATGTGAGGAGGTTGTCATCTCGCTCAGATGCGCCTTTTAGGTCCATTTCGGTACTGGCTAGTTCGATCTGGAGGTTCTGGATTCGGCTTTGGAGATCATCCACAAGATGGTTGGCAAACGGAGCGGATTTGAGCTGTTTCTCTCTCTTGAATTGGATTTCAAGATCAAAGAAATCTGCTAAAGGAGCTCTGAAGGCAGTATCGAGAACAGACAGTGCAGATTCTTGAGTGTTGTGGAACCTGAAAATCTCAGCGCCTTCGTCGACGAACTCCTAAATACACGGATCAGAGTTTGCATAAAACAGAGAATAAAGCCAAACCTCGTACCTTCCAAACAGTGTCCTGAAGCTGGTTAAAGTTGCTTTCTGCCCGTTGCTTTGCTGAATCTCCCCAAAGATTGTCCCACATGGAAGTTACAATAGTGATGTTGCGTGCCGTCGTCGCACCTGTGAGCGCTTGAAAGGTACGAAGCACCTCTCTGTGACTGCCGGGAAGGCGGACACTATGAATAGGAGTGAAATATAATATGCGACCAAGGTGTTCGACTCTGGTGGATGCGATGAGGGAATATACAAGGTGCAAGCATCCACATGAACTCACTCAGTCTTTTGCATCCATTCTTTCAGCATGGAGACAATATTCGTCATTGAAATCTGGGTGTCGGCGAAGCCAGGTACATCGACAAGCGATATCTCATACCCTGAACGAGTGACGTGCATTAGGCTGTAGGTGTTGACAGTTTGCGTGAATCCCTCCAATTGATTACTGGAAATGCGGAGGGAGGGGTCTTGTGCGAGTGCCTCAATGAACTGTGGGACGATGATGTATACATAGTTCAGTAGAAGTGGAAATGCGATATTTGTTTGCCGCTTACGGTGCTCTTTCCTGCTCCAGTGGGTCCCACAATTCTATGTTAGCATTGATCACGGCTGTCAGGCTAGCGCTAGTTGAGAGAAAGAGTGGCATTCATACAATATCAGACCTTCCTCGTCTACATCAATCAGTTTATGAAGTTTCACAGAGATAGGGTCATTGATCTCCAAGTATGGGTAATCAGAGGGGTCAATATTCATAATGTTGGAGGAAGGGGTGATGATTGTGGGGATAGGATTATGCTTTAGAAGAAGCGCGATGGTGTTCAGAGAGGAAGCGACACAACCGCAGGAAAATTGCATTCAAGCAATCTAGGGCGTCATCAACCTGCCTCGTGGATTCAGCATGGCAAGTCACATGAAAGTTTCAGCCTAGAAGTTTGCGGTTATCTCGATCAAGACGACAGGCGAAACTGAAGCCCGTTTTGTCATCACTCCCGAAATATCAACGATGATATAAGTTAATTCAATTCCTTTGCATGTTTCATTCATTAATCATATATAATCGACAATTGATCTCTAATCGAAATCAAATTCAATAGTATCCATATCGCGCGTCCTTAACGTTGAATTGGTATTTGTCTCTTCTCCCCGTGTTCCTTGGCGTACCTACCACCTACGCACTCGCAACGCCCTCACCTACGCCAGCACCAGGCGCGAACACATTGGCCTGAATATTATACAACTTAGCGTACTCGCCGTCATGCTTCATCAACTTCTCATGCGTGCCCATCAGACATCTCGGCTATTGTACCGTCCTTCATGCACCTGTTGATCGTCGACGGTCAGTATTGAGTTTAGTCTCATGTTGAATTAGAGGGTGATGATCGAAAGTATGAGGGAATGAAGGAGCGAAATCCAGTCAGACAAACAGAGGAATTCACACGAGAAAAAAGACAACGCGAAAAGGATGAGACACTCACACTACTAAATCGGCCTCCTTAACCAACCCACTGAAACGGTGCGTTACGAACACCATCGTCTTTCCCTCTCTCGCTTTTACGAGTGTTTGAAACAGTCGTAGCTCCGCTTCTGCGTCTAGTGCTGAACTTGGCTCGTCCACGGCTACGAATTTGATGAGGTTGGAGTAGAAGCGCATGAAAGTACGCTCACTGGGAAGAAAAAAAAAGGATTACGACCATTTCAACGCATCAATAAAAACATTAAAAGAATGACTCACGCAACCAACTTCTGCAACTCGCCTCCACTCACGTCAATCGTGTTCCTCAACCCCTCCAGCTCCTTCGCCAGCGGATGCTCCTTATCATTATACAGATCCACACTGAACGACTCCTGCATCGGGTCCAACCGCGTCTCGTACCTGTCCTCCAGCTTATTAATCACATCAACCGCGCCGCCCTCCTCCGCAGCTTGTCTGATCAAGTGCATATCAGAGGAGCGCTCAGGGAACCCGATACCGATGTCCTCAGCGAGGGTGAGCGGATATAGCGAGTTGTCTTGTGATGGCGGTGGCTTTGCGCAGGTCTCCAACTCTGTATGAGGACGACACTCGTCCCTCGATGCAGACTTCAATAAGCGTGGATTTTCCTGATCCGTTGGTGCCGACGATCACAACGAGTTGGTTAGGTTTGATGGAGAGGGAGATGTCGGATAGGGCGTTTTGCTTGGATTGAGAGCTGGGGTAGATGAACGCAATGTTCCTATGGTAGTGCCGCGTCAGTACCGATGAACCAAATAAAAGAAATGGGATGAACGAGAAACTCACATCAACTCGAATCCCATACCTTTTCCCGCTTTCTCATCGTTGGGCACATAATAGGCAACCACGCCATCGCTCAACTTATTAACCAGAATCCCCGCCTCATATAACTTCCTCACGCTCATCACTGCCTGCCTGAACGTCTCACTGCTCTGAAATACGGTACCAAGGGAGTACCCCAGCCACACTGAGCTCTGTTGAAGGATAGCTAGCGAGCTTAGGGAGAAGAGTGATGGGCGAAGAATGCTGAGGAGGGCATAGTAGACCATGGGGAGATCGCCGAGGGATTTGAGCGTCATGTCTCGGAAAGGCGTTGCGGTTCCGTCATAGAGCATGTAGCGGTGTTCGACAGTGACGTTTGCGAGTTTGTCGTAAGCTTTTTTTAATTCTGTGGGGTATGAAATCAGAGGATTTCATCCAAAGTGAAGTAGTTGAATTACGTACCACTCATGATCCACTCCTCCAATTTCCTGCTAATGATATCCTGCCTATACATTCCACCCGGAAAATCAGTCAGGCTGTTTATCCGCACGTAATCGACGTTGTTGCTGTATCCATAACACGCCTCGTCCCACATACTCTTCGTGTCCCATAACCCCACAACCGGCCTCAGGATGCAGCCAATGGCAAAGATCAGCACGCCAGTGGTGTGGGAGACGTGGAATATGAACAGGATCGGCGGGAGTGAGGCCAGAACGGAGCAGAAAAAAGCGATTGCCAGGTGTTATTGGGCGTCACTTCAGATTAGGAGGTTATGTCTATAAATGGTTGATCAGGGGTTGATAAATGTGAGATGTGATAAAGAACGGATACCTTGGGACGTGGGGAGGTCGACGCGCAATCGTGCTATTTTGGTAATGAATCAAGAGGGGCTCCAGATAAAATGAAAGATGACATACCAAGTATGATATACTTATTGAAATGCGTCGTTACTCTCGTGCGCAGCTCTGTTAACACAAGTTTTCTGCGATTACAAGTCAGTAATCACAGAACCGACGCATAAATGAGGCATTCGCACCCGTCCCACCCCATAAACGCGACGAAGAGCACACACCTTAATCTCATCACCACCACGCTCGCAATGCCCCAGACGTCCGGTTTCCCCCTCTTCAGCCCATTCTCCACCGCCCGCAACACACTGCTCAGCTGCATCATCACCGCTTCTTCGACGGCGCCCCACACTTGAGTAAAGATGTAAAACATGAAGAGTCGGGGGGAGACCTGGTAAACGTCCTTCGTGAGCGTGATGAAGAGCGGGTATGATTGGGAGAAGTCGCGGTAGTGGTTCATGTAGAATGCTTGTTTGGAGTGGGCAACTTTGAGCCGGCAGACCTCGAGAGAGTGCGTGGAGATGGTGATGTCGCGCTCAGCGAGTTTCTCGGGTGAGGTGGGATCTCCTTTGGTAGGCTTCATAGAGGTCAGTGTTTCCCGTTATCGCTATCACTGTAAAGAGGGAACCAGAAAGAGAGCAGAGAAGGAGAGAGAGAGCGCAAGAAAGATGGAGCGCGACAATGATGAAACATTTATAGCCCCACATCCCATCATCGCCACCTCTGGAGTAACAAATGTAAAGGAATGTATATAGGTGCAGGAGGGCCACGCGATCGACGGATTCATGACTCCAGATAGGTAGTACTGTGAAGGTTGTTACTGTCGTCTCTGCACGAGAGCGGATGCACGTCAGCGTTCCACCTGGTCTAATTTAAGTACTGACTGTTACAAGAGACGCGAAAGACAGTGATAACTTGCAAGAGAGATTGTGCAGAGAACGCGCCGCTGAATGTCCCGATCAGCAAGATGATGTGAGCACAACAAAGGGGAAACAGGGAAACAGGTGACCTGGAAGTTGATTTCATAATTTCAATCTCCGCTCGAACCCTATTTCCATAACACGTCATTTCATTCAATCTCCCAGTTCCTGATCATCTCAGAAAACGAAGAATTGGGACGAGGATAAAGAAGGGATATGATGATGAAGTATAAATAAATTGGATGTTCGTCCATTTTACGTCAATTTATTTAAGGCCCGGAACCCTCATTGCTCGTGCAGTCCCCCAACTTCACTCAACCCACCCTTCCGGGAGCACATTTCGCACTCGTTCGGTATTTGTTTCTGTCATTTTCGTTCAGAGTTATTACGTTGTTTTAAAAAAATCACTCAAGATGCAATATTACACTTCATAAGCTCATGAATTCAACCTTGCACATCTGGTAGTATTGAACGCGAATTAATCCATGTGGAATAGCTGGTATGAATAGGTTTAGAACTAGAAACCAGGATATGGGAGAACGTGGATAGATGTTGCCCTCAACGCGTCAACAGCCCAGATGGTGATGAGAAAAAAAAAAGCAGTAGAAATAGAAGGACAGGGTTGTGAAAGCAAGAGAGGATGAAAGACACTGATTTGACCGCCAAAACGCGACTTATAAGAAGATATGACAACATCTCACTTTCATTAATGAAATTAAACCAAAGAAGGCACGCACTACAATTTAGATCCACAATAACCCCTTTACTTATTATCGACTCGCCTGAGCACGGCTCACGACGAGTCGAGCGTGATAACCAATGGTCTAAGGCACCTTCACCATCGCAGCGGCAATTATACCTGTTCAACGATGTCACTCATCCTGTGTCATATATGATCTGATTTATTCTCATTGACCCGACGGCATGCATATAACAAAGCCAGAGTATTGGGTCTATTCATGAACTTATAGCAAGTACGGGGCGTGAGAACGATGAGCAGAGACAAGAAGAAAGCATGCACTGGTGCATCGAAAAGAAAGTCACAAACACAAGCAAAAAAGTGAGGAACTTTACTCTGAACTAGATAGATGAATTGAAACAGAAATATAAATTCGCGATAATAGAGTAGGTATTAACTAAGAACTTCGCGAATCGCGCCCGAAGCAGGGAACCATCCCAGATGTCAAGCGTCGTGACGGTCCGCCACAGCGCCACCCCAACACTTCACCGAGCTGATTACACGGGCGATAAGCCGCTGCCTCGGTCGGATGGGATCAGAGATGGCAGAAACATGGGTCCCAGGTTGGTTGGATGGAAAATGAGGGGTTGGCGTGGGGAGCAATGGCTGGTGAGTGGTCTCCGGCGCAGCTGCAGGGGACGGAGGGGATGACGAAGGTGCGGCGTAGGTTACGGCCGTTTGGGACGGCTGAGAAGTCACGACGGGAGTGTCGATGGTAGAGGTGACGTCGGGTAACAGCAGTGAGACAAGCCCAAAGTTGTCATAAAGTTCCTTTTTAAACTTCGCAAGAAGCATCTCTGTGTCCTTCAGCTTGGGAATGAGAGCTGATGTGAGCAGGTCGTCGCCTCGTTCTGATGCACCCTTCAGGTTCATTTGGGTACTGGCTAGTTCTATCTCGAGGGTCTGGATTCGGGTTTGGAGGTCTTCCATGAGATGGTTGGCAAACGGAGCGGATATGAGCTATTTCTCGCCCCGGAATTGCATTTCGAGATCAAATTTAACGCCCACCATGCCTCTGAAGGCAGCATTGAGAACAGACAGTGCAGATGCTTGAGTGTTGTGGAACTTGACAAACTGAGCGCTTTCGTCAATGAACTCCTAAATGCATATATCAGAGTTTACACAAAAAGGGCCATCAGGTCGAACGTCATACCTTCCAAAAAATATCCCGAAGCTGGTTGAAATTGCTTTCTGCCCTTTCCTTTGCCAAATCTCCCCAAAGATTGTCCTACATAGAAGTTACAATAGTCATGTTGCCTGCTGTCTTAGCACCTGTGAGCGCTTGAAAGGTGCGAAGCACCTCTCTGTGGCTCCCAGATAAGCGCACAGTATGGATTGGAGTGAAATATATTATGCGACCGAGCTCTCGGGATCTGGTGCCCATGGTGAGAATAGATACAAGGCGCAAGGATCCATGTGTACTGACCCAGACTCTCGCATCCATTCTTTCAACATGGAGACAATATTCGTCATTGAAATTTTGGTGTCGGAGAAGCCAGGTACATCAACAAGCGATATCTGATTCCCCAAACGATTGATATTCATCAGGCTATAGGTGTTGACTGTTTGTGTGAATCCCTCTAATTTATTACTGGAAATTCGGAGCGAAGGGTCTTGTGCAAGTGCCTCAATGAAGTGTGGAACGATGACGCATATGTTGTTCAGCGACAGTAGAAGTGGAAATGTCATATTTGTTTCCCGCTTACCGTGCTCTTCCCGGCTCCAATGGGCCCCGCAATTCTACAATAGCATTGATCACAGCTGTTAGGCTCAGCGCTAGTGGAGAGGAAGAGTGGCTTTCGTACAATAACAGACCGTTCACGCGTACATTATCTGGTGTGACAAGATTTGCAGAGATCGGGCTATCGATGTTCAAGTTTGGGTAGTCAGCGGGGTCAATATCCATGATGTTGGAGAAAAGGGTGACGATTGTGGCGATCTGATTGTGATTTAGAAAATGGATGATGAGTGCAGAAGAGGAAGCCACACAAGCGCAGCAAAATTGCATTGGGAACAACCGAAGAATCGTCAGCTTGCCTCGTCGATTGAGCAAGCAAGTCACATGAAGGGTTCAGTGTGGAAGATTGCAGTTATCTCGATCATCAATATGACCGGCAAAACTGAAGCTGTTTTATCGTCACTCGAAGACCACTATAAATATCGACGGTGATAGAAGTTAATTCAACTCCATTAGATGTTTCATTCATTAATCATATATAAAGGACAATTCATCTCTAATCGAATCAAATTCAATAATGTCCATATCACGCGTACTTGACATTGATGGGGTTTAACCTCCCTCCCCACGTTCCCTGGTATGTGCACCACCTACGCATTTGCAACACCCTCACCAATGCCCTCACCAGGAGCGAATGCATTCGCCCGAATGTCATATAACTTGGCAGACTCGCCGTCTTTCTTCATCAACTCCTCGAGCAGGCCCATCTTGGCAACCGTGCCGTCTTTCATGGACCTGTTGATAATCGACAATCAGTATTGAATTTAGAATCATGTTTGATTAGAGAGTAAAAAACGAGGTATGAGGGAATGAAGCAGCGAAATCAAGTTATAAGAATAAAGGGAGGAGGACAAGCAAAAAGACAGCGCAAAAAAGGCAAGACACTGACACTACTAAATCGGCCTCCTTGACCATCCCTCCAAATCGATGCGTTACGAATACCATAGTTTTTCCCTCTCTTGCTTTAACGAGTCTTCGGAAATGCGGAACAGTCGTACCTCCGCCTCTGCGTCCAGCGCCGAACTTGGCTCGTCCCTGGCGACGAATTTGATGAGGTTGGAGTGGAAACGCATGAAAGTATGCGCACTGTGAGATGATCGCTAGTATTCGTGAATCGTCAAAGTGGTGTAAAGAAATGAGCGAAGCGACGGAGGTGGGGAGGGGAAGAAGTACGAAAGAAATCAAAAAGGATTAAAGAAACTCACGCAACCAGCTTCTGCTTCTCGCATCCACTCAAATCAATCGTCTTCCTCAACCCCTCCAGCTCCTTCGCTAGTGGATGCTGCTTATCATTAGACAGATCCACACTAAACGACTCTTGCGTCGGATCCAGTCACCTATCGTGCCTATCGTCCAACTTCCTGATCACATCCACTGCACCGCCCCTTTCACATCAGATAGCGTTCAGTGAACCCGATACCGATGGTTTCCGCGGGTGTGAATGGTATAGAGGGAGTTTCCTTGGGAGGGGATAGTGACGGCGTTATGCCGGTCTCCGACTCTGTGCGACGAAGATGGGCGTCCATCGATGCATACTTCGCCAAAGGCATAATCGTATAAACGGGAGAGGATGCGGATGAGCGTGGATTTTCCAGATCCGTTGGTACCGACGATGACCACGAGATGGCTGGGCTTGATGGATAGGGAGATATTGAATAGGGCGTTTTGGGAGGATTGAGATACGGGATAGGTGAATGTGACATTTCTGCGATCATATGGCATCAGCACCGATGAACAAAGTAACAGAAATGGGATGAACGACGACGTACTTCAACTTGAACCCCATACTCTTCCCCGTTTTTTCATCCTCTGGCGCAGGATACGCAACCACCCCATCGCCCAACTTATTGGCCACATTCCCCACCTTGTACAGCTTCGTTACACTTTATAACAGCCTGCCCGAACCAGTCAGTGCTCCGAAATCCCGTCCCGGGGGAGTATCGCAGCCATGCTGGGCTCTGTTGGAGGATAGCATACGAGTTCAGGGAGAAGGCGAGACATGGTGTGGAGCGCGCAGTGGACCATGGCGAGATCCCAAGGGCTCTGAGTGTCACGTCTCTGAAGGGCGTTTGTGTGCGATCGTAGAGGGCATAAGGGCGTTCTATGGTGACATTGGCGAGTTCGTCATATGCGTTTTTGAATTCGTGTAAATGAAAACGAGTGATTTTGACGTGAAAACGAAATCGAATGAGGAAGGAGGTAACGTACAACTCATAGTCCACTCCTCCAAATTCCCGCTGATAAAAATTTCCCTAATCGACCCACCTGCGAAGTTGCCCAGGCGCCGCTCCCATTGACCCTTCGTGCAGTGAAGCGCAGCCCTCTGGTGGAGCGCGCCATGCAGAATACAAGTACGATTTGAAACAGGGGATAGGGCGGAAGTGAAGAATGTCATATCGTCGGAGAGGGTGAGATTGTCGTCGGGATTTGGTTTCAGATCGCGAGTTATATCTGCGTAAATGCTTTATTAGAGTTTCGGTAGTTGTGGCTTGATGAAAAATACCGTGGAATATGAGGGTCGACGCCATGTGCAGTGGTGATATCTTGGTACAAAACTAACGGACGCCTAATAAAATCAACGACAAGAAATAGGGCAGGAAATAGATCCTCGTGTGCATCGTCACTGCAATAACGCGAGTTCATTGAGAAATATGCCTCAGTATTCACGAATTGGATGCATGCATCAAGTGTTTGACACCCAGCAACACCCGCGCCATAGAACTAGTGAGAATGACGAATGAGACTCTAAAAGACGAAGAGGAGGACGGAAAGGGGAAAGACTCGTGATATTCGAGTCTGAGAGTAACAGACGAATCCAGCATGTCCCCAAGCGAGGAGAAGATGAAACCCTAGCATATATCAAAGAATCAAGGATGGAAGGGAAGCGAGGAAAAAAAGGTGGGCGTGATGAAAGTATGATGGGGAAGCGATACCAGTGGATGCCATACACACAAGGAAAGACAGTGAGCGGCAATACGCCAGCGATGAAGTCAACGAGACATTCCTCCGCCATTGACGAGGATAGATAATCATCCACAACAACGGCGGGGGTTGGAAGTAGAGCAAGTAGAAAGTATAGCGAGGTGAAAACGCGAACCATGACCTCTTGAGGTGAAGAGTTCCAGCCTCGCATCCCTGCTTGCAATGTTGTCTCTCAGAACCCAATGAAAATGAGCGAACGCCAGCTGGCTATCTACCCAGTTGAAGTGGAGTGCCAACTATGACAAGAGACAGATTGAAAAGCGAGAACTTTGTCAAATTCTTGTGAAAACGTCAGAAGATATAATGAAAATCAAAATGAAATGGACAGAGAGCGCGCCTCAGAATGACCAGTCCCAACCCCAATGGGACTGTTCACCACGACAACCCCAAACGAGCCAACACGTCATGACTAGTATATACGAAGAATAAAATACAGTAACGAATAGAAGGCAGGAGAGCAGGAAGAGCTGCAACGGGGAGGTGATGTGAGCAAAAAGACGAGGAAAAGGGGGACAAAGGTGAGTTGGATGTTGGTTGGCCCATTTCAATCTCCGCTTGAACAATGACACGGCATTTTCAATCCCTGTTCCTGGCTCCTCCACCTCATGAACGAAGAATATCGGGAAGAGGATACGAAAGGGACATATGATTAACTGTGAAGTGAAATAGATATTTAATTAATTTACTTTGGTTTATCACTGCCAGAACCCTCGTCTCTCGTAAGCTCTTCTCATCCCCCTCTAACGTTTTCCAAGAGCATCGACAGTGATTCTGTCGGTTTTTGTTCTAAATTAATAGCATTTCGTTGGAATTATTTTGAAATTGAGGGTGTACACGTATAACACCAGACTTCGACGGAAAATAATTCTTTTCCACTGGAATATTATGAAGCATTGGTTGTCGTGGGGCATAGGTAAAACGCCGTGCAAAGCCGCGCACGGCCGTGCGCGACCGTGCATTACCGTGCAAGGTCATAGTAAAGCCGTGCAGAGCCGTGTGGGGCCGTGAGCGAGCCGTGCACAACCGTGCGTGAACCGTGTATGTACCATGCACAACCGTGCGCGAAATTTAGTGGAGTTCCTGTGAACGAGAAATACCGCAATGCCGTGTAAGTCGACAATCACTTCGATTGTTGATGTGGATGTGAAATTACATACTCAATGACCAATGTGAGGTCACTGTCACTGTGGCCACTCTGAGGGTGCATGTGGGTGTTTCCTTAGTTGACGAGGCCTTCTTAATGATAGAATAAATCTCAAACTGAAGCAAATGAAGCTTCCTAAGACTGAGACGAATTACTCAGGTTCAACAGTTCAAAATCATAAAGTAACCTGGTCTATTTCGCAAAGCCGAAGTACAAAGCGAAATGAGCTAAACTACTGACTATGGGGGTTCAAAACCAAAATAAGAAAGTGCCAAGGTACATAAAAATTGTTCGAAATAAAAGAAACGACCTGAATTGATCATAGGCAGAGGGGAGAGACAGGATTTGAACAACAAAAGGGGGAGAAGTGATGAGTAGAGTGATGAAATAAATGAGTTAAAATGCCTGGCAAGTACCGTGTAGTGTACCGTGAGTGAGGTGCCACTGCCGTGCTGAAACCACCGAAGACCGTGCAAAGACGTGAAGAGCCATGCAAGGACGTGCAAAGCCGTGTCCCTGCCGTGGTCAACCGTGATGAGCCGTGTCCCTACCGTGTCCCAGACATACAGAGCCGTCGAAAGCTGTGTAAAATAGTCGCTCCAATAGTGTGCCACCTATTGATTCACTACCGTGCTACTGTGTTCTCAAGTGAAGAGCCGTTCAAAGCCCTGCAAAGCCATGAAATTCGCTGTGGGACATGGTAGTGAGTTCACGGCAGCGCACGGCTTTGCACGGCGTTTTCTAGTTGCCCGTTGTCGTGGCAGTGGATGACAGGTATCACACGTCCAATAATCCATCCTTCATTACGACAGCACGAAATTTCACGAGATCCCACTCACTGCTGATCGTGAGCACTCCTCTGTGTATTTTCAGTGCCTGGTAATATCTTCCTTCCTACCTATGCATCGTATCTCGTGCAATTGACTCCCTAAAAATTGATTCTTGTTTGCCTGGGTTGAAAACACCACCCGTGTCAGCACCTTCCTGGAGGTAAGATACCCCTTCCGCATTTCCCTCCATTATATACAGGACTGAGGTGCTCTAACGCGTAAAGGGATACAAGCTGAAAGTCTGAAACACTCTCCTGTACGGTCAGAAGAACCCCGCTGGAGAGCTCCGCTGTGTCGTTTACAACAACAAGGAGAGAAAGCCCTACGGCGACCGGGTTGGAAATTGATGTTCAACCAATACTTCGCCCGTCATCCTAGAGTCAATTCAATCCTGACTCAATTGTCCTCGATGCTTGTCACATATGTTATGCATCAGATACTATGACTATTCCCTTACCATTAGCATTTCCCGATGAAATAACAAAGCTCTTGGCTTCATTCCTAAATCGAAGGTGGGCAGTAAAAATGGTCAGAAGAGACACAAGTCGAATAGATACGAAATCACGTATAGAAAAGGAGGTTACATGGACAAAAGGAAAATGACTTGAACACCTAATAATAAAAACAATACGAAGAGTATGCTCGATGAGGCAGCCCTTCTACTCTGGTAGATGAAGCGACAGTATGGGATTTATAGAGATGAGATTCGGCGAAAGGCTGGTAGGATTGACAGGTTAGGGCGCAAGAAAAGAGGGTTTAAGTGTAGGGGGCATCATCTGTGGTACTTGTGGAGGGCGAGGAAGACTGGGAACGGGCTGTCAGATATCCGAATATGCTGGCCACCGCTTCGAGTGGGCGGAGTGCGGTGTGGTAGTAAATGCTAGTCCTAGTATTTATGTATGCGCCAGAGTTTGGTGTGAATAGGTTTAAAATGAGAGTTTAGGACGTGGATAGATGTAGCGCTTAACGCAGGAACCGTTCAGACGGTTATGTGAAAGAAGAATTAAGAGGAAATGGAGTAAAATGGTCGTAAACCAGGAGAAGAAAGGATGAGACGATTGTACAATCACTTCAGAGCTATGAGATAAAGCTGAAGAGTTGAAGAATGGACGCGTTATAATTGTTATGAACCACGAGCCCTTTATGGTTGACTTACCTTGAGGCACCTAACGGGTCAATTGTGACAACCACTGGTCCAAAGCACCATCACCGTCGCAGCAGCAACTCCAGTTTGTTCAATGATATCACTCATCAGGTGTCATATATCATCTGATTTAACCTGATTGACCGAACGGTGTGCATATAACAAAGCCAGTTTATTGGGTCAATTCATGGACTCTGGACTTGTGGAAAGTACAGGGCATAAAAACAATGAGCGGAGACAAGACCAAACGATACACCAGTGCATTGAAAAGAACGTTGCAGATGTGACGAGAAAATAACGAAGTTTAATCCAAACTACATAGATGAATTGAACCAGAAATACAGATTGATTACCTATCAACTACTAAGGTCGCGCGCGAATGAGGGAACCATCCCAGAGGTCAAGTGTTGTGACGGTCCGCCATGGCGTCACCCCAACACTTCAACGAGCCGATAACACGAGTGACAAACCGTTGCTTCGGTTGGATGGGATCAAAGATTGCAGAAACATGGGCCTCAGGTTGGTCAGATGGGGAACCGGGGGTTTGTGTAGGGAGCGGTGGCTGGAGAGTTGTCTCCAGCTCAGCCGCTGAAGATGGAGTGAGAGATGAAGGTGGGGCATGAGGGGCGACAGCTTCCGCTGGCTGAGGAGTCACGACGGGAGTGTCAGTGTTAGATGGCCCATCGGTGGCAGAAGGGATGTTGGATAACAATGGCGAGACAATACCAAAATTGTCATAAAGTTCCTTTTTGAACTTTGCGAGTAGCGTCTCTGTCTCCTTCAACTTGGGGACGAGAGTCGATATGAGGAGGTCATCATCTCGCTCAGATGCGCCTTTTAGGTCCATTTCGGTGCTGGCTAGTTTTATCTCGAGGTTCTGGATTCGGCTTTGGAGGTCATCCATGAGATGGTTGGCAAACGGAGCGGATTTGAGCTGTTTCTCTCCCTGGAATTGCATTTCGAGATCGAAATTAATGCCCACCCCGATTCTGAAGGCAGCATTGAGAATAGACAGTGCAGATTCTTGGGTGTTGAGGAACTTGACAATCTGAGCACCTTCGTCAACAAACCCCTAAATACACAGATCAGAGTTTGCACAAAGCAGTGAATAAAGCCAAACCTTATACCTTCCAAACAGTGTCCTGGAGCTGGTTAAAGTTGCTTTCTGCCCTTTGCTTTGCTGAATCTCCCCAAAGGTTGTCCCACATAGAAGTTACAATAGTGATGTTGCCTGCTGTCTTGGCACGTGTGAGCGCTTGGAAGGTACGAAGCACATGTCTGTGGCTGCCAGGCAGGCGCACACTATGAATGGGTGTGAAATATAATATACGACCGAGGCTTGAGGCACTGATAGATATCATGAGCATGTACATAAGGTGCAATTATCCATGTGTACTCACCCAGACTCTTGCATCCATGCTTTCAACATAGCGACAATATTCGTCATTGAAATCCTGGTGTCGGCAAAGCCAGGTACATCGACAAGCGATATCGGGAAATTCGCATAGTCGACATTCATGAGGCTGTAGGTGTTGACAGTTTGCGTGAATCCCTCCAATTGATTACTGGATATCCGGAGCGAAGAGTCCTGTGCAAGTGCCTCAATGAACTGTGGGATGATGACACATACATTGTTCAGTAGAAGTGAAAATTTCATATTCATTTGCTGCTTACAGTGCTCTTTCCTGCTCCAGTAGGCCCCACAATTCTAAGTTAGCAACGATCATGTCTGTTAGGTTTAGTGCTGGTGGAGATGAAGAGTGGCATTCGTACAATAACACAACAGCATGCCAGCCTACATCCTCCGCTTTAGCAGGTTTCGCAGAGACAGGGCCATTGATCCTCAAGTTTGGATAATCAGCGGGGTCGATATTCATAATGTTGGAGAAAGGAGTAATGATTGTGGGAATAGGATAATGCTTTAGAAGAAGCGCTATGAGTGCTGAAGAGGAAGCCACACAAGCGCAGCAAACTCGCATTTAGAACAATCTAAGGCGTCGTCAGCTTGCCGCGTGGATTTAGCATGGCAAGTCACATGAAAGCTTCCGCCTGGAAGTTTCTGGTTATCTCGATCAGCACGACCGGCGAAACCGAAGCCCGCTTCATCGTCACTCGAGAGCCGACATAAATATCAACGGTGATAGAAGTTAATTCAAGACATGTTTCATTCATTAATCATATAATCTACAATTCATCTCTAACCGAATCAAATTTAATAGTGTCCATATGACGTGTACTTGACGGTGAATTGGTATTTGTCCCCTCTCCCATGTTCCTTGGTGTAACCATCACCTATGGACTCGCAACACGCTCACCCACGCCGCCACCAGGCGCGAACGCATTGGCCTGAATATTGTACAACTTCGCGTACTCGCCCCCATTCTTCATCAGCTCCTCGTGTGCCCCCATCTCGGCAATCGTGCCGTCTTTCATGCACCTGTTGGTCATTGACGGTCAGTAACAAGTTTGGTTGAATGTTGAAAGTGAAAGTGAAAATCGAAAATATGAGGGAATAAAGGAGTTAGTTCAAGTAGTGAACAGAGGGACCCTCACAAGAAAAAACATGACGCGAAGAGGAGAAAGCACTCACACTACTAAATCGGCCTCCTTGACCAGCCCACCGAAACGGTGCGTTACAAATACCATCGTCTTCCCCTCCCTCGCCTTAACGAGTCTCTGGAACAGTCGTAGCTCTGCTTCTGCGTCTAGTGCTGAACTCGGCTCATCCACGGCGACGAATTTGATGAGGTTGGAGTGGAAACGCATGAAAGTACGCGCACTGGGAAGGTAACAGAAAACATCAGTATCACGACAACGCATTGAAAAAGACAGAAAACATGACTCACGCAACCAACTTCTGCTTCTCGCCTCCACTCACGTCGATCGTCTTCCTCAACCCCTCCAGCTCCTTCGCAAGCGGATGCTGCTTATCATTATACAAATTCACACTGAACGACTCCTGCATCGGATCCAATCGCGTCTCGTACCCATCCTCCAGCTTCTTGATAACATCAACCGCGCCGCCCTCCTCTGCCGCTTGTCTAATCAAGTCCATGTCGGATGAGCGTTCAGGGAAACCGATCCCGATGTTCTCAGCGAGAGTGAGCGGATAAAGTGAATTATCTTGGGAGAGGATGGCGGTGGCTTTGTGCAGGTCTCCGACTCTGTACGAGGACGACGCTCGTCCGTCGATGCATACTTCACCGGAGGTGGGGTCGTATAAACGAGAGAGGATGCGGATGAGCGTGGATTTGCCGGATCCGTTGGTGCCAACAATGACGACGAGTTGATTGGGTTTGATGGAGAGGGAGATGTCGGATAGGGCGTTTTGCTTAGATTGAGAGCCTGGGTACGTGAACGTGACATTCCTTTGGTCGTGCCGCGTCAGTACCAATGAACGAAGTGAAAGAAATGGGATGGAGGAGAAACTAACTTCAGTTCAAATCCCATACCCTTCCCCGCCTTCTCGTCCTCCGGCGCAGGATACGCAACCACGCCATCGCTCAACTTATTAACCACGTTCCCCGCCTCGTATAGCTTCCTCACGCTCATGACAGCCTGCCTGAACGTCTCGGTGCTCTGAAACACCGTGCCGAGGGAGTACCCCAGCCACGCCGAGCTCTGTTGAAGAATCGCTAACGAGCTCAACGAGAAGTGCGATGGGCGCAGGATGGTGAGAAGCGCGCAATAAACCATGGGGAGATCGCCTAGGGCTTTGAGCGTCATGTCCCGGAAGGGTGTTTCGGTGCGATCGTAGAGCATGTAAGGGTGTTCGACGGTGACGTTGGCGAGTTTGTCATAAGCTTTTCTGAATTCTGTGGGGTAGGAATCAGAGGATTTCATCAAAAGTGCAGTATATCGAAGTACGTACCACTCATAATCCACTCCCCCAAGTTCCCACTGATGATATCCTGCCTATACGTTCCACCCGCGAAATCGGTCAAGCTCTTCATCCGCACGTAATCGACGTTATTCACATATCCATAACACGCCTTGTCCCACATACTCTTCGTACCCAACAACCCCACGACCGGCCTCAGGATGCAGAGAATGGCAAAGATCGGCCCGCCAGTGGTACGGGAGAGATGGAAGATGAGCAGGATCTGCGAGATTGAGGCGAGGACGGAGGAGAAAAATGAGATGATGTCGGAGAGCGACTGCCAGGCGTTTTCGGGAGTCGCTTCGGATTCGGAGGTTTTGTCTGTAAAGGGTTGATCAGAGCTTGATAAACATGGATATGTCATAAAGGTCGGATATACCTTGGGATGTAGGGAGGTCAACGCGCAGTCGTGCTATTTTGGTAATCAATCAATACAGATTCCAGATAGAATGGAAGGTCACGAACCATGCATCAGATACATATTGAAATGCGTCGTTACTCTCGTGCGCAGCTGTGATAATGCAAGTTCTCTGTAGAGTACGAGTCAGCATTCACGGAACCGACGCATTAAAGAATGATTCGTACCCCTCCCACGCCATAAACGCGGCGAATAGCGCACACCCTAATCTCATCACCACCGCGCTCGCAATGCCCCAGACGTCCGGTTTCCCACTCTTCAGCCCATTCTCCACAGCCCGCAACAGCACACTGCTCAGCTGCATCATCACCGCTTCTTCAACCGCGCCCCATACTTGACTAAAGATATAAAACGTGAAGAGTCGGGGGGAGACGTTGTAGACGTCCTTCGTGAGCTTGATGAAGAGGGGGTATGATTGGGAGAAGTCGCGGTAGTAGTTCACGTAGAATGCTTGTTTAGAGTGGGCGACTTTCAGCGTCCACACTCCCAGAGAGTGCGTGGAGATGGTGATGTCGCGCTCGGCGAGCTTCTCGGGTGAGGTAGGATTTTCTTTGGCGGGTTTGACATCTGGAGTTGCGAGGGCTGATTTCTCGTCAGTGTTGCCTGTCATCGTTATCTGTAAAGAGGGAACCAGAAAGAGAGCAGGGAAGGAGAGAGAGAGCAAGGAAGATGGAGCGCGACAATCATGAGGCATTTATAGACACACATACCGTCATCGCCACCATCAGAGCAATAAATAAGAAACGTATATCAGGACAGGGAGGGACACGCGATTGAAGGATTGATGACTCCAAATAGGTAGTGCTGTGAAGGATGTTACTGTCTTAGGAATACATCTGCCACAGAGTAGGAGCCCGGCAGGACGAATATTGCAGGGAGTGACGTCGGTTACCCAGAATGAGTCAGATATAGGAATGGTTTAGTCCGTTGAACAGCCACGCTGCGCGCCTCGATGCTTCCTTGAACATATTCTGCGTAATGGACGGAGATCACCTAATATAGTGCTCAATGTCGTGGGCACGGGAATTGTGGTGAAGCGAGTGAGAATGAGCAGGCCTCGTGGTCGAGCAGAGGAAGAAATGTCATGTACAGGATGCACAGCGCACAGTCAGTGATGTAACTCGATTCATGTGGACTCCATAGCTTGCTCAGGACAATGCAGCTGGGCGCTCCGATGTAGATGGATACATCTATTGAAAGGGTTAATTATGGGAGTAAAATCGCACAGAAGTTGACGTTACCACCGATGATAGAGGTGAAGTAGAGGTAGTCGCTGGTTGATTGTCGGTAGCAGTGAGGGCAGAGTAGGACAATGACAGCTCTTATTGTTTCCAAAAGGAGCCTTGAAAACTGCGATAGACAAGAGACAGACTCAGAGTCCTGTACTGGTTCAACGCGTGTCGACAGCCGATGAGCTGGTGGTGGTTGGAAATGACTCGTCGTCGGCGTTACAATTTTGTTTCAAGCGGAGATTGAAATTAATCAACCAATGATGACCATCAAATCACCTGGTCCCTCTTTCCTCCCGCGTCCTCCTGGCACCTCCCTCTCACCATGCCCTCCTGCTTTCTCTGCTAGCGTACTATTCCGATTTCGAGACGCTGAAAAATAACTTGGATTAGCTGCACCTAATGAACCCCCGTGGAACTAGGACTTGTATCATTGGTTCCTTCTGATCACCCTTTCATGTCGAAAATTTTTTGCGTTCCACTTTTTTTTTTCTATACATATTATTTTAAGAGAAACCCTATGATCTGAGCTCTGACGTTGACGAACTTTGCACCTTGAACATGTGGCATTTGGAAGGCTATCCCCGACATTAGTTGAAAGCTATAAGGCGGATGACATACAGCCTTGTGTCACAAATCACCTCCCCCCACGTTGCATTCCTGGCTTCAGCTTCATTATTCTTGCCCTTCGGCGTTTCATGTCAACTGGAAATCAAGAACAGAAAGTCGGTCAAGGCACCGGACAAAGGGGTGTCGTGCCTATCACAGCAGCGGTGATGAGCCCCGAGTCCTCATATGACCTTTTTCGCGATTTCGGATGACTTCACCGACTCCGCTCACACATGCTCACGCCACGGCATCAGGATCAAGCTCAAGTGCACGAGCTGTCACGTCTACTATCCAAACCAGCGCTTCATCGCTCCTCTTAACACATTCATACGACCCTCAGCCACCTCACTTTATACCTCGATCCCCCTCCTCTTCACCTCATACATTCAAAAGTCCCTTGATTATTTTGTTCTCCTTTGTCTCATCTCTTTAATTTCCGTGTTCTGGTTTCTTTTCTAGTCACCATTCTCATTCATTTTGTCATTTTAACTCACTTTCTTATTTGGTAGATAAACTGTACACTATCTTACCTTGAAAAATCAGATCAGTCTCACTCCCCAGATTCAGTTTCTGCTTTCAGTCTCGTATCGTCCTCGTTCCAGTAATATCAGCGCCGCCAGCCGTGTCTGGTTCAGTTTTCCTCGTAGTTCTTCGTCTCCCAGTTGTCCTAGGTAGTCACCATCGCTGGCTTTTGTACTCAGTCGCTGCCGTTGTCGGTTTTTATCTCAAATCGCTCCCTCAACCGTTCATCAGCTGTATTTTGATTCATATTGTTCCTCAGCGCCGCCTTCGCCGACCTGAACACCTCACCATCGCCTCCATAACTCCCTCTCTCATAATTTCAGCTCACCGGACCCCACGACCTTGCAACTGAGCGCAATCATCTTGTCTTCACTCACCTTGCACCACCACTATCACGCTCACCGCTCCCTTCACCTTTCTCTTTTGTTTTGTTTTGGTTTCCATTCAACGTCTCACTGTTGCGCGCTCACCAGCGGATGTAAGGGGACGACGTGTGGTAATTCATATGTGGGCTGACGTTAATCACGGTGACACGTTTCAATGCTCAACCTACCCTCTATAGCCTTCTAGCCTCCTAGGAAGGTCTGGGGTGAGCAAGAGCTCGGTAAGCATCGGTGCATGATTCCAGGAAGTGATGCACTTAACAGTTGAACCAGTTCATAGAGGCACTCTCATCGCCGAGAGATGACTTATCAATTGCGAAGGACTCTCTTAACGCGGTCACCTTAGAAGTTAATTCACCCAGAGTGATGGATCGAAATTACACCATTGTAAACGACGTCTGTGACATTGTACTTTTGGGCACACCTCCGCTCATGGATCCCGCTCTCTCGGAGAGCAGAATAACGACAATGATCAGGCAAAAACTGGAAAGTATATGGCATGTGCTTTCTCTAGGACTTCGATTGTGCATCATAGCTAATAATAAGTTCATTTACGTCCCAGTCGCGCTGCATATAATTGCTACATATCCATCCTCTACTTCATCCCGATCACCCATATGCATATACCAAGTTCATCTCGCCCAGTCATCGAGGTTGCAACATCGTGGTGCTCGTAGTATTCAACTTATCTCAACAATGTGGGATACAATTCCAGTCCCAGATCCGAGGAGAGTCGAGAGGGCCAATGGGCAGTATACCGAGTCGAAATCGAGGATGTACAGAGTAAGCTTATCATATAATAAATGACGTGAATGCAATGCTAACTTCTATTCGATTCAGAGGGCGGATAACATCGATATTGGGGTACTCAAGTTCGAGAATGCCCGAGATTCGGCTCTCTCTGTGCTCGACAAGTCTTCCTGTGGATGGCATGATGAACCAGTGGTCCGGAATGGAGGCAAGCGCTCTTAGGAGCTAATTCTTTCTGCCATGATTGAACGTATCACCAATACGTTGCAGGAACTCAAGCGCCTTCGTGAAGAGAAAGGGAAGTCCTATGTAGGTGATCATCGGCTGATGGAGGTTTTACGGAGAGACTAGACGAAGACACCGTCTGACCTCCAAACGTCCTATTACGACCTCTATGCCTTCAATGCAGCCGAGTATCGTTCACATTTTCCGGATGCACCTTTTCCTCCCCTTTCCCCTTACCCAGGGTACCGCGCCAAGTTTGAAAATATGATCAGTCGCATTAGACAATGTATCCACCTTTCCAAAGAGATGCAGTTGATTTGTAAAACCGCATGTAAAAAAAAAGAATTCTACCTTTTTCTTTCTCGCGTTCACCATCATGGTACAGTCCAGTGAGCTCTGGGGCAATCTGGTAGCGATAAGAACTGTATCTGCTTCAAATCTCAACGCAATCGTCGTGTGGTCGTCATGCTGGTCACTGTGTTTAAACACAATTGTTAGTGGTAAAATTGTGGCCGTTAGCAGATAACGTCAGTGACCGGACGAATGCTGAACAGATTCTTCTCGTTCCGGTCCTACATTCATTCGTTATCGCTGCTCAAGATCCTGATGGGGGTCATTTGCCATAAGGCCCATCTTACAGCATAGCCTAATACATGTCAGGGTCTTACGATATTCGTTTGTAATACGAAAAACATACTAGATTTCATAAAAACGCAAGACATGAAATGTTCTATGAATATTCGAGACGTTAACACTATGCAAGTATGATTGAGAAAAACTGCCTACCGCCTGTCCACGACGCGGTCTATGGAATGTAGTTTGAGTATAAAACGCCTGCCTTTCTAACTCTCCTGATAACCCATTCTAAACGAGTGCGTGTTATACAGTGATGACCCTTGCGGGTACCCAGGGGTTAATTCGCGCGAAATAAAATGCAAATAAAATGATAATATTCAAAGTACGAGTCGCGACTCGTTGTCGGGTGTGAAACAAAAGTAGACTACTTAAACTAAGGTTGCGCGTCTAATAATCCGGAGGCACAGAAGCATCGGGTGGGAATGTGACGGAGCAGGCGTCGCTTTCACACGCCCACCTCCGCTTCAGACTGGTGACGATGTGGACCGACACCTAGCAACGGGGAGGCGCTCGTGCATGGAGTAACACATTATTGAGAATACTAAATAAAGAAATGACAACGCGACGAGACTTACCTGGACCGACAAGTGACATCAGCCCAGCAGGAAGCTGACTAAAAGCCCCACCCACCTTTGTAGGGGTCCAATGAAGCCGAGACGAAAGCTTACCAAGCTACGAGGGAACGCCCAATGAAATAGCGACGCCGAGAAAGAGCTGAATAAGCTTGTGTGGAGCAACTGGTAAGCGATGAAGGGACAAGAAGAAAATGAGGGAAACAGGTAGAACACGACCTACCGAGGTTAATCCGAGGGTCACAAGGGAGAGGGAGCGACGAGGTATATAAGGAGGGAGGGTTGAGGCGAGAAAGGGCATCGAAGAAATCAAAGAAGCAGAAGAAGGACTAACAGAAGGTAATCAGAAGCCATTTGCGCGCTGCAGACACGTAGGATAGAAGTAATAGAAGCTTTCGTGCGGAGTGCGCGATTTTGAAATTAGTTTTGATATCAGAAGTCCTAATTTGGAAGTCAGAAGTCAGAGCGCGCGCCGTGCTCTATTAAACTCAGAAATACCAACTGGAAGTCAGGCGCAACGTTTAGCGTCAATTTGAAATTATTTCACATTATTTCACTCATTTCTATTGTAGTCCAACACTCGTTTGTATTTCATTTTCCCCAGAACTTAATACAATTGTTTCTATTCTACTTGATACTCGTGTGACTCGAACTTAGCGTTCTCGCCACACTTTTGTGGGTGGATTTAGAGCGATCGTATCATCTGGAGCCCACCGCGAGGGGGAAATTGATTAGAAACGAGCAGCAAGCTCTCTAGAATTGAGCAAACATACCTGGTTATTCAGATACAGAAGACGAGATCAGCAATTTACTTGCCAATCTCACCCTTGAAACAGAAGTTGATTACCATAGTTTAGAAGAAGACGAGTCAGAAGAGGACTCACCTTTCGAGATACCACCAAGACAAAGCAAACGTTCGATACAAGCCGGATTTGAGCCGGGACTTGAGAAGGAACCAAGTTACAGGAGAACGAAGTCAGTAGTGAGTGCAAGCAGAACAAGGAGCCAAACACTTACCGAAGATATGACAAACGGAGGAGCAGGAACAGGAACGATGATGAGCAGCGTGCTCACCTGAACCCGTAAACCCGCTAATTTCGCATTCCATCATCACACACGCACGTGCGTCTCACGCATCGACGCTTACACATCCCGGTCACCATGGTCTGTTTCCCGACTTAAGGCGCGCATAAATCATCATGCGCGTTGCGATTTATCATTACCATCAGCCACCACAACACCAATCGGATAGTCTGACCAATGTACCTTGCAACAGCGCACCCCATGGCGCCTACGGACTCTAAAATCCGTTTAATTCATCATTTTCTTCAACGTTTACCCTCTTTTCATCGTCCAACTCCCATCTCCCCTCACTTTACCCCTCCTCTTCTTTACCACTTTCAGTTCATTCCTTTGTTTAAAACCGTTCCTGCTGTG